>CM053789.1:616788572-617988572 GCA_028749045.1 Cupressus sempervirens
TCCTTAGGAATTTGCAAGTATTTGAACAAAAGTTGAAGTAGAACCAAGGACTAACAAGGAAAAAATTAGCTTTTAGTGCACAAAAAGATAGAGCTAAACTTACAAGGAGTGCGAGCACAAGTAGAGATTATGAGAGAGAATGGGTAGTCAAACAAGAAGATAGATGAAGGATTGCATTGCAGATTGATGAAGGATTGCATTGCATATGAAAAGGGAACCTAAATGTAAGAAATATTTTTCTTTTTGGACTTGCAAAGAACTTGGTCATTTTGTCATCACAATATCCTAAAAGAGAAAAGGAGTCTTGACCTAGGAAACCTCCCAAGTCAAAGTTTACATATGATTGCTTCTATGTTGAAGAAGATAATGAATTCAATTTTAAGGTGATACATTTCTTTTAGAGTGATGATGAGGATTGTGCACTTGGATCTGTTGCTATTGAAGAAGAGTCTTGAAAAAGAAGTGAAAGAAGAAGTAGAAAAGAAATCCATAGTAATACATGTTGAAAACAAAAAGTATGATTGGGTTATAGATAGTGGTTTCTCTCATCAAATGATAAGACATTGAATAATTTTTTTGAGTTTAAGAGTTATGATGGAGGAGTAGTTAGAGTTGGAAATAATACACCTTGTCATATTAAAGGAAAAAGGATCTATTACACTTGATGGGAAAACTAACACTGAGAATGTCTATTTTGTTGATATTTTGAAACATAATCTTTTGAGTGTTGAATATCTTGTGGAGAAAGGGTATTTGTTGCAATTCACAAAAGTACTTGTATAATCAAGGATAAAGATGGTAAGTTGATTGGTATATGTACAAGGAAAAAAGGTAATTTTTTTTAGTTAAATCCTATTGAGATGACATGTTTTGTAGAAAAAGTTGATGATAATTGGTTATGGCAAAAGAGATTTTGTCACATTAAATTTTATAACATTGTGAAGATAAGTGCTACACATGTAGTGAGAGATTTTCCTAAGATTGTGAAACCATCTATCATGGTTTGTATGGAAGGTGTAATGTAAAACCTAAAGAAGAGTTCATTTCCAAGTAAGATGTTTACTACTATAGTAAAGTGAGAGATTGTGCACACAGATTTGAGTGGTCCTACAAGAACTAGAGCATTCTATGGTGAAAGGCACTTTATGCTTTTCATTGATGATTTTACAAGGATGATGTGGGTAGTGTTTCTTGGAGAAAAGTTTGAAGCTTTTGAGAAGTTCAATTTTTAAAAAAATAGATTAGAGAATGAATCGGGATTGAAGATTAAATGCTTAAGATCATATAGAGGAGGAGAAATCATTTCAAATGAGTTAAACATCTTTTGTGAGGATAATGGAATAAAGAGATAACTTTCATCCCCTAAGACACCACAACAAAATGGAATAGAAGAAATGAGAAATAGATAAGTTTGTGAAGCAAATAGAGTAATGATGTTTGAGAACAATGTTTCACATATCTTTTAGAGAGAAGTAGTGAGCATCACAACATACACAAAAAACAGAGTGTAGATCAAATAAGGTATGTGTAAGATACCCTATGAACTTTGGTTTGGACTTACGCTTATTATAAAATACTTCAAAATCTTTAGAAGTGAGTTTTATATCAAAAGAGTTGATTTTGAGAAATTTGACTCTAGAAGTGATGAAGGAATGTTCCTTGGTATTCTTTGAAGATTAAGGAATGTGTATTTTTTAATTAGAGATTGAAGACTATTGTTGAAAGTGCTAATGCGTAAGTTGAGAACTTTAGAACTCAGGAAAGAATACAATTCTAATTAAAATACTAGTGAAAGGCCTATCAATCATAATGTTGGGTAGGAACTATTCTATGAGACTGAGACTAACTTGTAGATAGAAATGCGAAGAGAAGAACCAAGAGAAGAACCTAAATCATAAGTTATAACATATTAATGAACACCTAGATATGTTGCAAGAAATCACCCTATGAATTAGATCATCACAAGTGCAAAAAAAAGAGTGATGACAAGAAATAAAGTAAGAAAAGAATTATGTTTGATATCTCAAGTTGAACCTAAGACTGCAGATCAATATTGTAAAGATGAATCTTGGATAAAGGCCATAAAAGAGGAACTTGAGTAGATTGAAAATAACAATACTTGAGAATTGGTCCCTAGACCTTAAGATAAGAATGTGTCATGCCCAAAAATTTACAAGGCAAAACACAACCAATTTTTATTTTTATTTTTTAATTTGAATAAATTATTTTTATTATTATTATTATTATTATTATTTAAACAATCAATTGTTTATTTTCCCTACTACTTCAATGTATTACCTCCTCCTAACCCTTTTGTCAATAATTAATATTTTAATTTTAATATTTTTAACACTAAGCTAACATGCTTCTAATAACCATTGCTTATGGACCAGAGATCACCACTAGCCTCATACAAGTCTCATTTTTAATCAACTTTTCCTACCTACTGAAGGGTACCTATAAAACATAATTACTCAATTCTTATAGTATGCTACATTCATTGGTCATAGTTGTGGGGAAGATTAATTATAATGATTTAACATCATATATAGGTATTGAGATATAAAGATAATGTGTAGCACATTCCCAAGCCCAAGATTTGATTATATTAGTTCTAACTATTATCCCTATGATCATGATAATGTCTCCTAACCTAATGTGTCTTAAAAAATCTACTCAATATAACATAACTATAGATGTTATCAGCTAACTTCCTAATCCCATATCCCTAACCTCTAAACACACCATTCAATATAAGAGTCTAACCCATAAGTATTTCTAACCATCTTGGTGTGATGACATATTATTCCTCCCACTAAACAATTGCACCATTAAAGAAAAATTAACCACCACCCTAGCAATTTACCTTTGTCATACAACTACACATCTCTACTACCAACCTTAACTATGATCAAAATCTCTGCATTCTCCCAAGAGAACTCCCAAGTATTAGCACTAATCCCCATACATGACAAACTTCCCTTCCCATCAACTTAGGCACTAGCTCAGCTGTCCCATCTAAGTCTCCCTTCAAAGGCGCCTAGGAATCTAGGGAGGCGCACTCCTTCTCTCAAGGTGGAGGTGCCTAGGGAGATGGGTCGGATATTAATTCATTATGCTACCCCATGCATCCCAATGCTCTAGGAAAAATAGGTGCTTGGGTTTGCTAGCATATATATATAATCTTAAAAACTTTGCTCTCTCCCCTAAAAGAGATGGGCGCCAAATGGGAGGGTTCTAACTTGTGTCAGAACATCGGTCAACTCAAACATCATTTGCATGTGACATGGAGGTAAGGTGGGGACACCTGTACTATTAAATATATCTCCCAAGCGCCCAACTACTTCTTTCCCCATGGCATGAGGTTTATGATGGAACTTTTTAATATGTTTTGACAATAAAATTTTTGCACTCTCCAAGGCATAGGTGACTTAGCAAGGAAGGTTCTGACTTGTGTCAGAAAAAGGTGGTCAACCACAACACCTTACTCTCATGCGCCAAAAGAGGTGGGGTAAGGTGGGGATGCCCAGTGGGGACCACTATCCGTGTGGGAAGTTTGGGACATGGTCTCCCTTCCCTATGCAAAGTGGGTGCCTAGGTATAAGTTATAATTATATGTTAGTGCATTTATGTTTTTAACTCTTATTTATTTATTTATTTTGTTTGTACCATGTTATGATTAGAACATATGTGTCCCCTCTATGGAATCCCGTGACTCTTTTTGGAAACAATTTTAGGAGACCTATTGTTATTCATCTTATATTTTAACCCCTAAATTTATTGCCTCTGACTAGGAGTATCAAAACATATTCTCTTATTATTTTATTGGCCTGTAATTGGAATGGGATTTAGTTGTCCCTCCCATACAATTTCCAGAGAGTGGAAGTGTAGCTACAGGATGGTTTTCACTATCAGTTTAACACATTTCTTTCCTTGCTCATATTAAGAGATCTTGTTTATTGATCTGATTTTGACCTCCTTACCAATTTTTAGTTTGCAAGTTCTGTTGTTACTAAGGCATCTATCACATCTAAGGATCTATTTGAACTTGAAAGCAAATAAATCAATTTCCATGTATATGCAATAACCTATAAGAATATAAAACTTCCTTTTCATTGTATCTAATGCATGATATATGATTTCACAATTCAATCACCTATGTTTTCGAATTGAGCCAACCATATCAATAAGGTTCTACAACAACCATGAAATGTTTCTACCAATTGATTTATATACCAACATAAGGAAGAATGTCTCATTATTTAACTTCTCCATATTACATCAAATCACAAAATATGAAACTTACAAAAATTTTACTCAATCTACCTTGCATAGTTAGTACTAGGATTATCCTATATGAAGATCTCATAAGATTTAGCTTTATCTAAATGCATAAATCCTCATAAGTGTAAAAGCTTGATCATCAACTTTTAACATACCCTTCCTTACAATGAAAGTTTACATACAAAGGCAACTATATACAATCTTTCTCACTTTACACAACCACCACAATGTACATAAGAAGTAAATCTCATTTTTACTTTACAATGAAACAACAAAGGAACTCAACATCCCAACACATTAGGGAGTAACATAGGAGGGATTAGTTCTTGACTATCATCATTGCCAAGAGTGAAACCTTAATATCTTCATAGGAACCATGCTTTCAAAACCTGGAAAACAACAAAAACTTGGAACCATGGAGGCTCACCTCCCATCCTAGGCTTCTATGAAGCCACCCACAAGGACCAAACAAGTTACACTCATACATCACATGAATACACAACACAAACACAATCAACACCCTTCCATGTCTTGCACAATGATTCACCATTGGAATCATAAAACATGGGGTGAAGGTGGGCTCTTCAAGGAGGAGAAATTCTAACAACATAAATATCATATTGCCAATGCATTTTGCCTCTCAAGGCCACCACAACATAAACAACATATTGCCACTGCATTGCCTCTCAAGGCCTTCAAAAACAACCATATTCTCCTCATCCACCAAACCTCCTTATACCTCCCAACAACAAGATTCATGGCCATGATGGAGCCCATGCTCCACGATAATAACAACCCTCATCATGAGGTAAAAGAAAAAGATTTCTTTCTCACCTGCAATGTCAAGCCCAACTTGTGCCCTTCACCCAAGGCTTCTTTGCCCTCCCAAGGGTGAGTGAAGCCTTCACACCCATAAGCACATTCAAAATTTACATTCAATCAAGAAAGAAAAGAGAAGAAACAAGCAAGCAAAAGCCAAGAAGAAATCTCCAAGATCACATCACATTCTCACAATGCCACATCAAAATATCAAAATCCATAATGCAACAAGAACACTACATATTCTCATAATCCACAACACAACATTGATCCAAGATGCAAGACTCCCACTATAATGCATACTCCCTTGACACATTCCTCATACTTGCAGATCTACTTTTACAATACTCAAAAATGAGAATGAAACATGGATTTGGAACACTAACCTTGGTCCAAGCTAGGGTAAAGATAGTTGTAGTAGAGCTCCCTTCTTCCTTCCAAAGTCTAGTTGTCTCTAAAATTAGAGAGTGGGTGAACAACCCACTAGTTTGTCCAAGACCCTCTAATAAGGCCTCCACACTAACTATTTTTAGCAAAAACACTAAGCCATCCCCCCCTTACAAAATTATCTCCTGTGATTTTGCTATATTTGACTTAGTGGAAACATGTAAGGAAACACATGTGACAAGTCCATTTTCGAATTGTGGAAGAATGCATGGATAAACGGGCCCCCTAGGTTGTCTAGGCACTCACATGATCAAAATTAGGTCCCTAACTTGATATACTATCACATGGTTAGCTTATTTCAACATAAAAGGCACTTTGGGACCACCTAATGACCCCTTGGAACCCTAGGCAAATCCAAATTCGAATTTCCTATGATGGTGACCCATCCTAACACTCTCTCCCAAATGGGTGTACTTAAGTATTAATTTGAAAAGAAGGAAGAGGACCAAGATTTAGTAACCTTGAGATCAACACTATAGGTGACATGTCATCAACACATAGACTATACAAGTGTCAAGTGACACACATAAAAATACATTACATTTTCCTTGCCATGCCCTTAGCACACCTAGGTTATGATTAAACATATTCACAAGCAAGCAAGAAACCATACATTCACGAAGAAAATTACTTTCACAATGAGGCTTTTGAACCTTCCAAAGGTTCACCTTGGTTAAATTGTGTTCACAAGGTTTGAAACTTGTTTCCCCCAAGAATTTCCATGGTTCCACTTCCTGCACAATAAACTTGAGCATCAGTAGTCCAAGGAGTCATATAACATGTATAATGTATATGCGTATAGTGATAACCATAATTCAAGTAAATTTTCCTATTTATTCCCATTTAAATCATCCAAGATGTTAGAATAACAAATCTGCATAACATAAGCCATCAAATTAACATCTATCTACATATCACATTAAATCATCATGATCAAATTAACATTTATCTTCATATTACATTAAATCATAATTAACAATTTATTATTTATCTGCATTTAAATCATAAATCAACATGTAAAAATATTACATCCTACAATATCCACTCTTATCATAGTAGTCAAATTCCTTAGTCATCAATATGATTTATCAACAAATCGAGCCTGATATAAAAGTGTGTCAAGTGCTATTATGGAATCAAAGTGGGGCCTTGTGCCACATTTTATCCTTTTAGATCAATAATATGTTACAAAATTACTTAAAATAGTCAATCATCATAGAGAGGTAGGCATAATAGAGTTAGGAGTATAACTCATAGAAACACTTAACTAGCTAGGATGTAACATAATGATGTCAACATATGTTCGAATGCAATCATCAAATGAAAGAACTACATGCTATGTTTCCAATATACTTTGAATAATAAACACTAGCATTTTATTACCATCCAATATTCTTACCTTGCAAACACTTCTTCGTCTAATGAAATTTCCATATACAATTTGTAATGATTCTCTTCTTCTTCTTTTTTGGCCCAAGTAACCATATGCATATTCATACAAATAAACAATATCTAGGAAGATTTTAGCATTTGGTTACCATCTTTATATTATTAATTCATAGCTTTCATAATGGTATAAATCAACACCTTTATAAGGAAACTCCCTCATGAACTCATATGTATCTAGAAATAACTGTAGAGTACCTGAAATCTAATTTAAATTATGGCATCTCATCATCATAGTATGGGTTCAATTGCCATTTCCAAAAACATTTATTAGGAGATAAATCAATTAGGATAATTGTTCATAAGACACACACACACATAAACCTGAGTGGAGAATATGGTTTTAAAATATGTTTGATCATTACATACACATAAAATTAGGTCCTTAGTACATTTTATAATTACAAAACTACTGAAATAAGACATTTTCCTTCTAAGTCTTGAAATCCAAATATCTACACAGCAAGTAGCCTTACCATTTCTTCAAAATTCAAATTTTCTAATTGAAATGATTTAGAACATGAAATGGAAATCATTAATCTAATAAATTAGGTCCTAATGTGCGGGTCATCGAAATGCATATATTAGAATGATAAAACCTTATAGTCTCAAAAGTGCACCAAAATGTTGAACTAGAAGTATCACAATACAAATGTGTCATCTATGCCATGACGGTCTGGGTGAGGCCTCACAGAATGCTAATGGAACTAAGTGGGTATTTAGAAATAAGATGAATGAGAAAAGACAAGTGGTAAGAAATAAAGAGAGGTTAGTATGAAAAAGTTATTCCCAACAAGAAGGAATTGATTTTGAGGAAACTTTTGCCCCTATTGCTAGACTTGAAATAGTGAGAATGACACATGTAATAATAATTTTAAGGTTTATCTAATGAATGTTTAGTTATATTTTCTTAATGGAGAGCTTAAGGAAGAAGTTTACATTGAACAACATGATAGCTTTCCCCTGATAGAAGACAAATACAATGGTACACAGATTGAAGACAACATTGTATGGATATGCAAGCACCTAGAGCTTGGTATGTAAGATTGGATAAAAATTTACATAATTTGGAATTCAAGAAAGATAATGCATATAAAAACATGTACTTGACGAAGAATAAAGATGGTTTAATGATTATTATTGTATTTATTGATGAAATTATTTTTGGAGAAAATGATGAAGCCAGTAAGAAAATTTTAGAAGAAATGAAGAATGAATTTGAGATGAATATGATTGGTGAAATGAAGTATCTCTTAAGATTGTAAATAATTCAAAATGAGGATGTCATTTTCATATCGTAGACTAAATATCTTGAAGATTTTTTTGACGAAGTTGAGTTTGAAAAATTGTAAACCTATGGGAACACCTATGGTCACACAATGCAAATTATCAAGGAAGGATGAACCTCCTAGTGCAAAACAACCAAGATATAGATCTATAATAAGAGAATTGCAAGATTCCAAGAAAATCCTAAAGAGACACATTTGGAAACAATAAAGACGATATTTAGATATTTGAAGGATACATTAGATTATGGTTTATGGTATGATAGATCACATGAAGTTACCTTATGTGCATACATTGATGCAAGAGCATCCTGGGGTAGTTAGCAATCTTGTATGCTAGAGTGGTTTTGTCTTTGGAGTTGGAGAACTTAGTCGAAGAAGGGTTGATGCTCGATCGTTATTGAGAAGTTCTTAGGTGTAGTGTTGGTCAAGAGACTTGGTCACTAATGAAGCTCAACATAGCTTGTGGTGCTTGGAGAAACCTGTGTAGTGTTGGTTAAGTGGGCTTGGAATATACTTTGTTGCTAGGTGTATATTGTGATCAACATATATTGTGTTACTCATCATATACTATTGCTTGATGATACTTGGTTGTTTTGCTAATCCTCAAAAGTTTGACTCACCAAATGGTGTTCTTGTGGATTGGATCGGTTGACTTGGTGCATTTAAAGTGTGTAACATATGATTGTGATGTGGATTGATCATGGGGGTATTTGGGTCTTAGTTATTTATCCTATGTATATTTAATAATGGTTGTAAGGAGACTAAGGCATTTTATGTTTGTTTTGGGTTCTAGATGATTCTATTTGCAACAGATCAACTTGTGGCCATGCAAGTATTTAAGGAGCTTGGATAGAGTTATAGGAATACAATTGGAAGAACATATATTCGAGTTAAGGAATTTGGAGTTGCAAATTTGAGAGCAGAGTTAGTAGTTACAGCTTGGAAAACAAGGAGATTTCTTGGTAGTTTGCGAGAACAAGTTTAGATATTGCTAGGGGTTTCAACCAGATTGTTGTTGTGCTACAGATCTGGACTAGCTAGGGTTTGGGTTGGATCTTGACGGATCTTTCTAAACTATTACTTTCTTTGTATATGGCTATAATTGTGAAGGCCTTACAACTCAACACATTACATGTAATCAGTTGTTTTATGAATAAATAGTTGAGTTTGGTATCAATGCTTGCATCTTGCATTGGGTTTCCGTTGTGTGGTTAATTGTTAGGAATTAGATCACCTGCATTGGGGGTTCATCCAAATCCTACACTACATCAGGTAGTATCAAAGAAAAGGTTTGATCTAGTTGGAGATGATCATAATGAAGGTTGGAGCTAGTTGATCCTATGGATTTTTTGCAGAGGGTTTGTGAAGATCTTGGAAGATGCCTCCAAGAAGATTGGACCTTATGGAGATTGATGATCTCTATGGTGCTATGGAGACTAGAATTTCAAAGAAGATTAGATCACATTTCAAATTTGAAATGGAGCTAATCAAGAATGAAATTATGAGATATATTGCTGGTGTACCAATGAATATTGGTACTAAACATGGTTATGAGGAAGCAGTTGAAGACTTTGAAGTTGTTGGATCTAGTGGTGAATACATAACTGATCACATGGAGAGACCTATGAGAGATAGGGTTGGTCACTTTCATAGATCTAGAGCTCACTTGAAGTTGAAACACAAAATGGATGTTTCTAAGTTTTTGGGTACTTTGAATCTTGATGACTTGACTAATTGGATTGGTGAGTTAGAAGACTACTTTGAGTTAGAGGATATTGGTGATCCACTCAGAGTGAGGTTGGCACACACTAAGTTGAAAGGACATGTTGCTTTATGATGGAAATAATTGCAAAGAGATAGGGAAGAAGAAGGTGAAATGAAGATCACTAGATGGATATTGATGGTGATAAAATTGAAGGATAACTTCATTCCTACTAATTATGAAGTTGAGTTTTTAAAGAGATTACGTAATCATAAATAGAAGGACATGTGAAAGATTACACTGATGAGTTCTACAAGTTGACAATTTGGTCTGGGCATAGAGAACTTTCTAAGTAAAAAGGTGGCTTAGTATATTAATGGTTTGAGATTCAATATTTAGGATGAGTTTGGTATGTTGAAGATTGATTTGGTTGAGGATTCTTATCAGTATGCCTTGAAGGAAGAAGATAAGTTAAAAAGAAGAAATCAAGGTAGTTCCTGAGGGAAGGAGAAGTAGGATCACTTGACAAAGGATAAATAGATGGTAGAAGATGAACCAAAACCTATTGAGAATAGGAAGAGGATGGGTAAGGTTGCCTTTAAAGGTACTTATTTTCATTGTGGAGAAGGACACAAAGCTTATGTATATTCGCGAAAGGATGGTGATCAGAGAATTGTTGCGGTGAATGATGTTGACAACTCTGTCAATGAACCTAAGCATGAAGGGTAGAATTTGTTGGCTCACCAAGTACTATTTGGTAAAAGGGTACTAGAACCTTGTCAAATGAGTAATTTGTTTAGGACTCATTGTAAGTCTAATGGTAAAATCTATAATGTGATTGTAGATGGTGGTAGTATTGATAACCTTATTGTGAGTAGATGGTTTTGAAACTTGATTTTAAGAGAGTGCAACATCATCGTCCTTATAGGATTGGCTAGTTACAAGATGTACATTCTTTAGAAGTGAGGGAGTAGTGTCTTGTTAATTTTCAAATTGGGCAATATAAGGATCAAGTGTTGTGTGATATTGTGGACATGAGTAGTTGTCATATACTACTTAGTAGCCTTTGGCAGTATGATTGTAAGGTTGTGCATGATTGTGTCAAGAATATATTTACAGTGGACAAGGGTGACAAGAATTTTTTATTGATTCCTTTACATAATGAGGAACGTAGCAGGAGGAACCTGAGTTTTGGCAGGAGATTTGATTTGAGTGGTTCTAAAAGAGTTAGAGATTTGAATGGAAAACAAACTTATCGAACACTAAGGAAGCATGTGAAGAAGAAGATTAAAAAAATTATGTTGCCGAAGATGGCTGGAAAAAGTGGAATAGAGGAAAGAATATACAAGTTGAACACTTGGAGGACATGCATGTGAAGAACTAGTTCAAGATTTATGTGTTGAATCCTACAAGATGTTCTTCCAAACACTAAGAACATCTTTTTTGCCCCTGGGGTGTTTGATGCAGGAGCATCATAGGGTAGTTATAAATAATGCATGTTGGAGTGGTTTTGGCTTTCAAGTTGGAGAGCTTGGTCAAAGGAGGGTTGATGCTCAATTGTTATTGAGCAATTGTTGGGTGCAACATTGCCCGAGGAACTCAGTCACTGATGAAGCTTGGCATAGCTTGTGGTGCTCAACAAAACCTATGTAGTTTTGTCCAAGTGGTCTTGGAATATACTATGTTTCTCGACGTATATTGGGCTCAACATATAATTTGTTACTTCACATATACTATTTCTCAATGATACTTGGTGATTCTGTTGATGCTTAGCAATTTGGCTCACCAAATGGTGTTCTTGCAGATTGGATCGACTGACATGGATTGATTGTGGGGATATTTGTGTCTTGGTTATTTATCTTATGTGTATTCAATAATGGTTGTAAGCTGACTAAGGCATTTTATGTTTATTTGGGTTCTAGACAATTCTATTTGTAACAAGTCAACTTATGGATGTGTAAGTATTTAAGGAGAGCTTGGATAGAGTTGTAGGCATTCAATTAGAGAGTTGGAAGAGAAGATTCAAGTTTAGGAATATTTGTAGTTACGAATTTGAGAGCAACACTAGTAGCTACTGCTTGGGAAATAATTTCTTGATGGCTTGGAAGCACAAGTTCAGATCTTTCTAGAGGTTTCAACCAGATTTTTGTTGTGCTACAGATTTGGATTAGGTAGGGTTTGGGTTGGATCTTGAGGGATCTTGTTGAACTATTACTTGCTTTGTTTTGGTTGTAATTGAGAAGGCCTTACATCCCAATACATTATATGTAATAAGTTGTTTTATGAATAAATAGTTGAGCTTGGTATCAAATCTTGCTTCTTGTGTTGGGTTTCTATTGTGTGGTTAATTGTTGGGAACTAGATCACCTCCTTTGAGGGTTCATCCGGTTCCATACTGCATCAAACACTAATGTGGATTACACATGAAATGTTGATGAGAGGAAAAGTACAAGTGGTGGAGAATTCTTTTTGGGAGGAATATTGGTTTCATAGCTAAGTAAGAAACAAAATTGGATATGATAACCTATAGGAGAAGTAGAGTATATAGCAGTGGTAAACAATTGTAATTAGATTATTTGGAAGAAGATCTTACAAGATACTGGTATTGAATTTTTAGAATTGATTATTATTCATTGTGATAATGCAAGTACAATTAATATGTTAAATAATCTAGTTCTACATTTAAAGACTAAGGACATTACAATAAAGTATCATTTTTTGAGAGAGAAGGTCTAACAGAGAAATAAATCATATTGGAGTATGTTAGAACAATGAAAAAAATAGAAACCATAATTACAAAACATTTGGCTAAGAACACCTTTGAGTACTTGAGAGGCATGCTTAGAGTTATCCCCCAACTTTCTTTAGAATATTTGATGCATGGTTTCATTAGTCTAGTATATTGAGAGCTTATTCTTACATCTTGATTGTATGTTGGTGATGCTTCCTTGGGGGAGTAGTCACTTTTGGAAAGAGTTATTGGGAACTCTTGAGTATTGTTTAATAGTGTCTTTTGAAACTTGGTGAAATTTTTAAGATTAATTTGGAGATAATTAAACCTTGAGAATGAACATAATGGTGCATTTTTCATTGATGTTGATGGGAGAGGTATACACAAAAAAACCCTTTTATATTCATAATTTATGTCCATGGGAGAGGTATACATTAATGGGGGAATAACATGAATGGGGGAGAATTTCTACTATAGATTGATGTGTTGTATTGATTGATTGATTAAGTAATTAAATGAGGAAGAAACATATTTGGTTTTTTTGGAACTTTGACAATTTTTCATTAGATGTTTCCATCAATGCTAAAAGGGGGAGATTTATGGTATTAATGCCTTAAAGAGATTTCTAGTATTTTTTGGAGATTATTGAGTGCTTATGTGTTGCATTCATGACCTGGTTTTTTATTTATTTATGTCAACATATCATCTTTCTAGATAGTTCAAGCAGAGTTGCAAAGATAGTTTTGTTCAGTGAGGTTAGAGGATGGTGATTTATGTTCAAGGGGTTAGAAGTAAGTTATTGGATGTGTATAGATACTGTATCTATATTCACAAAAAGAGATGAATTTTTGCATGAGTTAAAAAAATAAATTCAAAGGACTAATTGCAGGGCAGTGTATAGGAAACTGCATGTGGTTGTTCATACCGTATCTTTTTGATGGAGTTAAAGCTTGTTCAACAAACTTGGAATTTGGTTAGAGACATGTTCATGATTCTATCTTCAAGATGGTAGAATTTGGTTTTCATTCTCTGGAGACTTGTGAAGGATAACATGTGGGGTAATCCTTGGAGGCCGACTGTGTATTAAAATTGATGTAATAAGTTTTGTAGCATATGGAAATTAATTGCAATTTCTTATGATAGTCTTATGTTATTTATTATACATTAGGGAAGCCTCAAGGTTGAATCAATTATTTGTTTTAGGACTTGTATATAAAGGAAATATGTTTCCTTAGTTGAAAATCATCATATGCAATAATATGTAATGTTACAATAGCTTTGTAAATTTTTTAGGAGCGGATAATGTTGAGCATATGTTAAGAACTTCAAAGGAATTATATTGGAAAGATAAGATGTTGTTTGAGTGAGTTCATTTTCTTGGATATGTTATCATGAATTGTTTAGTGAAAATAGTTTTGAAGCAATTTGGACATTGGGTTCAACTAACTTCTTATCATCTCCTAACAAGGTTGGAACAACTCCTAACATGGTTGGAATACCTTGACAAGGATTTGAAGTCACCTAATAGGGACTCATATGTATTAATTGTAATTAATTGACTCCTAATAGGGTCACATCCTTTCACAGAGAACTTTTTATATTAGTACATCATCTTGCGGGCATAATTCCCGCTAGAGTTTTCCCTCTAATCAAGGGTTTCCCTAGTTAGCATATTTTGTGTTACTTTTCATGGTTATCATCTTGTAGTTGTTATATCTTTTTCTTGCAGGTTTCAATTTTTTTAAAAGTTGATAAAGGTTATTTGAATAATATAATTGATTCATCAACCCCAAACACCACCCCGCCCCCCCCGCCCCCCCACAAGTTATATTGATGGACTTTACTTTCTAACAATAACATCATGTCAGTAAGGGGAAATTGTGGACATCTAAAATGTATTCCTATATATGTCTCATCATTTCACCAAATAATCATATTTATTCTCTTTTTGCATTAGTCTATTTAATTATTCTTTTAAAAATAATGAAATAATCATTGACTATTTATCTAACAAATAATACCTTTCTTCTTACATTAACTAAATAATATACCATTATTTTTCTAATTAGATCATCCCGTCATTTGTTGAATAAACCAATCAAATTTATTGCCGACATTGGAATGTTGTGATGGTTGATTTTGTTGTTCTTTTTATCAAGGTGTGATGTTGATCTTGATGGTACTGTGCAATGGAGATTCTGATTTTGCAATTTTGTAAAACACTAAACATGGTACTCTAATTTGCAACCTTTTTGCCAATCCGAGATCTATGACCTACAATAAAAATAGTTTTTGTTTTTTGATTGGAGGTTTGCCTTGGTCAAACCCTAGTTTAGGAATTAACATTGAATTGAAATAATTGGATTTTAGAAATGTAAAGTAAATGTATGAATTCACCTTACAATAATAGGATCTCTCGAATCACATGTAATGTGCTCACTTCACTAATTTATTTGGATCAAGAAGATGAAGATGAATTGATTTAAAAGATGCAACAAAGTATCTTGAATAGACTAAAGGAGATCTTGAAGATGGCTCGTGCAATTGCTTGAATGCTTGATCTTCAATGGAGGAATTTCTTGAATGATGTTTGAAGACTTGAATACTCGAGTGCTTGAGCACAAGTGATTGATCTTGTGAATGCTTAACCATAGAATATCTAGATGTGAAAATGAAATGAGAAGGCTACCTTATATAGAGATATCAAAGTGGCCAATGTATCAAACTTTAAAATGAGGTGAGGCCCATCTTAAAGTGGAGCAATAAATGATTGATCATAATAAGATTACTTGGGGAATAAATGAAGGATTATTAATTTGAATTAATAAAGGTCTACCCCATTTTATAAACTAAGAGGAGACACGTAATATTAATTTATAGGGGAGATAAAATATTATTTAAGATTGGGTCAATTTTAAATATTAAATTAAATTAATTAATAAACAAGGACACAATATTTAAGAAAATAAAGGTCTAACCCATATATATTAATTCATAGTTAATAAAAGATCCAATAAGATGAAATAGATTATATAACTGGAGGATAAATAGAGGAAAATTTGAAATAAATGATAAAATCACATTAAATGGGTGTTAAATCTTAATTAAATTGGAGTGATTCCAATTTGAGATTGTATATTTAGCCCCCACTTTAGTGGGAGTATGGAGTCAATCCAAACTCTTGGTAAAGTAGAGCACATGACAAGAGATAATCTTATTTCAAGGAGACCAAGAATCACCCAAGCTCCTAAGGGATTAAGTCCTTGGTAACTCCAAGGTTATAATAATAGAGAAATCATTGACTAAAAAGAAACAAAAAGAGAAGGGAAGTAATTATCTTTCCTAGTAGAGTCCTCACCCTACTATGAGTCACTAAAAAAGCTGCTACAAAAAATGGAATTGAATAGTCTAATGGGGTGGTAACCCAATACTCAACCCATCAGAAGGCCCACCCATAGATCAACATTCTTCGTATCACCATGGTATGGTCCTGTAAGACTGTGTTACCTGTGTGTTGGGATTACCAAATTGTTATGCATTACTTATAGATGAGATTTAGCATATGAGTGTGCAAAGGGGAGAGAGAGACCATTGTTAAGCATGCTATCTTCCCACAAAGAATCCATGATTTAGGATTATGCCTAGAATTGATAAAGGAAAAAGATGTGCAAAAAGGAGGGATGAAGTAGAAATGGATATATTTGAGGATAACCTAGGAAGCATACAAAGCCACAAGGCTAAATTACCCTAAGCCCTACTCAAAATCCATATTTATGACTCTATGAGAATGACTTGAGAGTGTACAAGGATAGGTCAAATAGTCTTGCAAGCTTATATGAAGCTAGTCAATCAAATCCAAGACATGAAAAAAAGGGTACCTTGTATGTTCCCCCAAGGTGAAAAAATTATTGCTTATTTTGGCATCTTAAGGAAGTGATGCATAAGGATAAGCCGATTTCAATATCAAGATAGTATCCACAAGAAACACCCAATCAAAACCAAAAAGGTCACAACTCCTATCAGGTCATGGAAGGGTAAAATTCTATGAAACATTGTGCAAGAAGTGAAAAAGTAAATCCTTGAAAAGGATATCACACTACTATGAGTCTCCAAGGTAAGTGATCTATCTACCATGAAAACCCACTTGCTAATAATATTATAAGGTTGGATGTGACATGATAAACAAATAACACTCAACCAAAGTAGATAGAGGATCCTTGAAAGAATGAAAAATATGGATAAAGTTCCCTTGCTCCCCAAATGTTGGAACATAGAGAAAAGGATGACCTATTATGCTACTCAAAAAGTGGACCATGCATGACAATAAGCCCCCAAGAGCGAGGCCAACAATGTTACATGGCACAGATCAACATAACAAGGGACTCTATGTTATTTAAAGAAATGTGGATTAATATAAATCTCTTCATGAGGAGCCATGTGAATAAACTTAAAATGAAAGAGTCATAAATTTTTGACTATGTTTCTTTTAATGTTTAGGTGTAGTAATCATTTTAGCATGAAGAAGCATAGGCAAAATGAGTTATTGATTATTAAAAGATGATAAAGGAGAGGATATGGACAAAGAATCACTTTTTTGCACACATCCTAATGTGAGTGGCAATGGTGTTGAAAGAATGCTTATGACCCCCATCATACTAGGTTTAATAGGTTTCTCATAAATGGAAGTAGAAGTAAAGTTAATAAAGAGAGAAGATTCCCAATTTACATGAATGAAAGGTTGTTAACTCTATACTCTCCAATAAAAGTAGGATTAAAATCTAATGGACTCTAATCATCTTTGGATAGAGCTGAAGAAGGAGAGTCTTCTCTAGGTTTAGTTTTCTTCACTTCCTATGTAGGAGGAGAAACCTAGGAATATTCTTTGTCTAAGCAAGGATTAGGCACATCATTAGCAATAAGGGTATACATAAGATTGTTATAAACATACCTAACCTTGTGATGAATGATGTGTTCCAAAATTGACCACACATATGGGTTGTTTTGTGATCTTGAATTGATCCCACACTTCAATTTCTTTCTTTGACTAGATGTGTTCCCAAATCAATCACACATTAGTCAAAGAGGGGAAAATGTATGCACCCTAAAATGGTTGCCTAGACTACAGGCCCCTATTATTCAATTTATTAATTTATCAAATTTCTTGAATCAATGGTTTGCAATATTTTATTAAATCAATTTAAATCAATTTCCTTGATCAAATTTGATTATTTATTTTTCTAACGTTGATCATTTTATCCTAAGTCTTATTTAATTAAAAGAAAATCTCCCTTTTAATTAAATAAAATAAGTCCCCATTTAATTAAAAGAAAACCTCTCTTTTAATTAAATTTATCCACATTTAATTAATTAAGAGAAAAAACCCTCTTTTAATTTAATTAAATATTTCCTATTTAATTAAAAGAACTTGATCCATTTTAATTAAATAAAATTTCTCATCTAATATCTCTTTGTGATGAAAAAGGAAATTGAATAAATAAAAATTAATCCCCACTTAAAGAGGAAATAAAATAAATAAAAATAAAATAAATCTTTTTTTATTTTCTCTACACTTAAATGCACATATCTCTAAGTGGGAATCCTCTTTTTCCTCTTTCCACTTTCTTCTCAAACACTCCTCTTTTCTCATTAGTGGAATTTTGTCTCACATGGATCAAACTCTATTATCCGATATTGGTTGTGAGAAGCCTCTCACCTTCATATTTTCCTTTATAAAGGAGACCCCTCTCCTCATTTTGGAAATCCACAATTATACATCCATGATTGATCCATGATTATGCTATTGTTATGCTTTGGAGAGCAATTTTTGGAGGAGTTTGAGCATTAAAGCTTTTTGGGGAGAACTTCTATCTTCTTGTCTTATTCTCTCTTGCATCCATGGCTTCTATCATGACGTTTCATCCTTGCATTTTCATATTATCTTAGAGTCATATTTATTTTCATAGATTAATATTGCATTGTTATTTCCTTTCATAGATTAGGTTTATTTTCTTGCATTATTTTGCATTGTTATCATATAGATTAGTTTTCATCTTCATTTGCATTTATATTTTGATCATTGAATCTCTTGTTTTAATGGTGTACTTGCATGGGCACAAACTAGGTCACACTGAGGGCCTCCATTACAAACCCTTGCTCTCCATGAATAGAGAGCTATGAGCTTCCATTTGAGACCTCATTCTTGAGCAATCTTGGATATAATGACTCATAGAAGTGTGCCCACATTTTAGGCATACAATGACGAGTAATAGGAACATGCATAGAATGCAACCATGGTCTTCCTAAGAGAAGGTTATAATTGAGAGTTCCAAACATAACATGTATAGGAGTATCCAATATTATCTAACCAACTTTCATAGACAATGCTATAATACCCAAAGTGCTCTTATCAATATTATCAAATCCTCAAATAGAAGTGTTATTTGGTTGAATAGTAGAAAGACCCACATCCATAGCCTTTAACATATCTATACTACAAATATTCAAACTAGATCTATTATCAATAAAAGTGCATCATATAGTAGTTTTATTAATAGACATGACAACCATAACAAGGTTGTGATGGTCTTGAATCTCTTTAAAAGGAAATTCCTCATGAGTAAAATTATTTTTTAGGTGGGACAAGAGTAATATGCATACATTGTAAAAGGCATTGATGTTATCTTGATTAGGAGATGTAACAAAACTATTGGATAGAGCATTTTTTAAGGCTTCATGATATGTAGGAGATGTTTGAAAAAGTTCCCAAAGAGAAATCTTGGCAGGGTTATTAAGTAATTATGACACCCAATCATAATCCAACCCAATATTTTGATGAAGATGATGTGGAGGAGGAAGAATGGGTTGAGAAGGTGGAAAAGTAGATGTAGTAAAATGAGGATCATTCCTTGTACTATAGGTGTGAGACACTATAGAATAATCTAAAGGATAACTAGATTTTCCCTTAACGGTTATTTGAGGACAACTCTTAACAGTCATGAGAGGCTTATTAAAAGATTGATGAATATGGACCATTTTAACTTGATAAAGCTCGAGATTGTTCATAAGGTTATGGCTAGAAGAGAGTGGATAAGGATTTTGGATGTTCATTAATGCTTCATCTCTACTAAGGGTAAACATGTCATGAAAAGAAAATTCATGAACCATGTGATCTTTTTCATTAGGAAGAGAGTAATCAATTTTATTGTCTAAAGGCTCACTCCAAATAGTTTCATTATCAAGGGTATGAGCATCATGAATTACCAAAGGTTGATTGATATCATCTTTAAAAAGATGAGCCTTAATGAAATAATACAACAAAGAATCATCATATGCATCAAATGAATTGTCTATAAAATCATAGCAAAATAAAGATAGAAACCACATTGAAAGGAAATGCAATGACTAAATGCAATTTTTTTATATTTTGAAAATGTAAATATATGAAATGCAAACTATATGTAAATAAAAACTAAAAAATGGGTTATCAAATGACCTCTAAAAGGGAAAATTCTTGCTATGTGGACCAAAAATTATGCTATGGACAAAACCCATAAATTGTTTGGTGAGATGTCATGGGCAACCTCCCTAATTAGGGTTGAAATGGACCAATCGGGGTCAACATAGAGGTAATCAAAGTTAGACTGCACCAATCAGGGGTAAACTAGAACCTTCAAGGGAAAAATAGAATCTTCAAGGGTGAAATGGAATTTATAGAGGTGCACTATGCCCTTGATGATACTATGGAACTTTGATTCTAATTTTGTAGTTTCATAAGAAGTAAAAAAAGGGCACTCCAGTCTACAACTTGTTCACCAATTTGAGATGCACAACCTATAATAAAAATAGTTTTTGTTTGTTGATGGAGAATTTTCCCTTGTCAAACCCTAGTTTGGGAATTAACCTTGAATTGAAATAGTTGAACTACAGAAATGTACAAATTCACCTTAAAATAGTAAGATCTCTTAAACAACATGTAATATGCTCACTTCACCAATTGATTTGGATCAAGAAGATGAAGAAGAATTGATGTAGAATGTGCAACCCAAGATCTTGAATGGATTGAAGGAGATCTTGAAGATGGATCCCATAACTGCTTGAATACTTGAATCCTCTATCTTCAATGGATGGATTGCTTGAATGATGCTTGAAGACTTGAATGCTTGAGTGCTTTATCTTAGGTGCTTGATCTTGTAAATTCTTGATCATAGAATGCTTGGATGTGAAAATGAAATAAGAAGGCTTCCTTTTATATAGATCTCAAAGTGGCCAATGCCTCAAACTTTAAAATGAGGTAAGACCCATCATAAAGAGGAGCAATAAATGATTGACCATAATAAGATTTCTTGGGGGAGTAAATAAAAGATTATTAATTTGAATTAATAAAGCTCTACCCCAATTTATAAAATAAGAGGAGACACATAATATTAATTTATAGGGGAGATAAAATATTATCTATGATAGGACCAATTTTAAATATTAATTTAAATTAATTAATAAACAAGGACACAATATGTAAGATAAATAAAGGTCAACTCATTTATTTCCAATGAGATAAAAATAAATTATATAAATTGGGGAAAAATAGAGGATAAATGAAAATAAATTATAGAATCACATTAAATAGGTGCTAAACCTTCATTAAATTGGAGTGCTTCTAATTTAAAATAATACATTAAGTAAAAATTGTAATCTACAAGCTACCAGCCACTAGTGGTATGGTTAAACCATTTGGAGCGATTTCTATATAATTGGAGCTCTAAGACCAAATTGATCATCATTTTTTTAATGCATAAATTTTATTTTTATTAAGAATGAATTGTGGCAAAGGTTTTTAGTTGATTAATTTGGAGCCATTGGCGATTCTTGCAAAGATGTAGAGTATTGTGAATCAATGTTTGATGTGGTGAATTCTAAAATAATGGTATCCATATTTAGTAGCTGAATTGTGATTAATTGTGAAGGGCTTGAAGTGTGTATTTCACATGCCTTATATCAATAATAATTGTTGAGGTTAAAGATTGGTTTCAACGAAACCTAGAAGACATTTCCTTGGGTTGTGATCTCTTTCTTTAGGTCTGCATTTGCATTTTGGTGGCACTATTTTTCTCGGGAGGTGGCCATATTGGCATTTTCAATACCTGTTCTTATCTTTCTTCATACTCTATGTTGATATGATCAATATTAGGTTTCTTATTTTGCAAATAAATTAGTATTTCAATGCATGTATTCATTATCATAAATATCTCATTTTCATAAATTGTAAATAAAAGAGCTCTTATACAAAGATTGCTTAGATAGTTTGTAATTTTAAGGCATTGCAATTATTCATATTTTCAATAAAAAACATATATTGAAAAAAAAAAATATTGCAAAACTTGAAAAAAGAAGAGTATTTTCTTCAGCATAGTTGGAATTAGAGCTAGTAGGGATCTTACTGTAGTATTAGATCAATTTCTTGTCATCCTTCATGGAATTGGGTTCATAGATGCAACTGCAAATATTTATTCCAAGGGTTCATTTTACTCACAAAGGTAGTGTACCATCTTAAAATTGAAGCACCCATCATTTGAAACCTTTTAGATCTATCCCTTTAGTGACCTTATGGACCATGGATGGATTTCTGCTCAATCAAATCTTTCTCTTATTTTGTCTCACATCTTTTGTTTTCATCAACGCAATAACTAAGACCTCAAAGTTAGCTCCTTATGGGACAACCCTATAGTAGGTCAACCTATTCTAGAAGAGATCAACCAAGATTGACCTATTTTGGACTAGGTTGACCTATTTAGGATTAGATTGACTTTTCTCTAGGGTTTTTGAATCTTATGACAATTTTTTCTCAAGGTTGCAAATTAGAAAATTGGATGACACTGTCATCTTGTTTTTCTTTCGGGTAAAAAAAAAAGTATAAAAGGAAGCCTGTGCACCTTATTTTCACATTTATGAACAATTCAAAATCATTATAGAAATCACACATGCAAGTTCAAGCATTCAAGTAAGAATATTTTCATCAAGAATTCAAGGATTCAAAGATTCAAGAATCCTCAGTATGTATTTCCTCTTAAAGATCTAGCATTTTTTTAGCCATTAAGGGAGGAGATCTACACTGAGGCATTCATCATCTTCTTAATTGAGGCATTCATCATCTTCTCCTTTGATGGAAATTTTTATCCATGGCTTGATGATGTGGTTTTGATAGATCCATAACATTTGTGGAGATTTTCTACATCCTTCATTCTAAATTCAACATCTACAACACACAAACATTACAAATCCTTATTGATATAGGTTTCTAAAAGAAAGGCTAATATTTAATTTTTAAATTTCCTTACATGTTTTACATTTCAATTTCAAGGGTGATTCCTTAATATAGGGCTTGACAAAGGTAAGCCCTCATCAAACTAAAATAAGAACCAAGTTTTACTTTATGCAAGAGAATGATAGTTGAATTTTGATAACAGATCTAGAAACTATTTGTCAAAACATATTCAAAGAAGTTGTGTTGATTTTGCTACCATGTCCTAGGAATAGGTCCATCTTCCCGTAAAGTATCCAAACACTTTACCACTAGGTCAATGTCTTCCTAGAGGCCTAAGATAAGCAACATTTTTTAGGTTTTTTAATTGTGATTTCAAATTCCTAGTCAAAAGTTTTTTCACATTTTCAAATCAATGATTTACAAAGCAAAAAGACATATTCCTTTGCACATTTCAAAGTGAGTACATTATCATTCATGTCACTTTTTAGTCTAGACCTATTTCCATATCTTAATTGGGTTGATTTCATATATGTGACATCTACATCTATCTTACTCTTCTCATTTAATCAATTAGTTCAATTTCACATTTACATATTCTTACTAAAAGACTAGCATTGTATGAAAGAGAACTTGCTTGCATACTTCCTTGATGTAATTTGGGTTTAACAATGGCATCCATTTATCCCTTTGGGTTTTGCTAATCTAACTTGAGTTATATTGAGAGTTATGTTTGGAAGCTCCTCTTTCACTTGTATTTTGAATGTTAGTGTTAAAGTGGTTAATGAATATATCTCATAAATTTTACATTACTAAATTCATTAACCTCCATTTATCACCTAATATTTTGGTGAACCAGACACGTGTCTTCCTTTTGAATTTGGAGTTATATCCCATGATTTCCTTTTTTGCATTAGTTGTTTACCTTTTTGGGAGTAGATTCTATTAGGTTTTTGTCTTCTTTTAGTGAACCCAACACATCTCTTCTTTTGGGGTTTGGAATTAGATCCCTTGATCTCCTTTTGGTGCATTATATCTCTTTGCATATTTTTAGAGATAAATTTGTAATAACCTAAGAAAGTTCTTCTAAACCAAGAGTCCCTAATCTAAATTATCGATCTAAAAGCATGAAATTTATAATTAAAAGGCACATCACTTTCTATCAAACACTTGATCTAAGAATGAAATTGCATAAAATAATTGACTTGGAATAATCATAAAAAATCTTAATTCCTAAATATCGACACTAATTAGAAATTAAATAATTTTAAATCAATTAATTTAATTAAATGCACTAACACATTCATTAAATTGAACCCATTTGCCAACTACACATGAAATTGGAATTAAGATTATTTAAATCCAATTAAATCTCTAAAAATTTCAGCTATTGAATTAAATAATCATAAATTTAGAAAATAATATTAAATGAGACAGATATTCAATAATCTTCTCCAAATTTCTAAAAATGATTAAAATAATTTAAAAATGGAGTTTGAGTGAAAATTTGAGTTCAAATCTAAATATGGAATAAAAAATTAAATAAAGAGTTGGAATTCTTTAGAATACCTTAGAGAGGGGGTGAGTTAGTTATCCAAGGTCCAGATCCATAAAACCTTATCATGCATGCATCCATTAGATCATACAATACATAAAATCACTTGCAAATTACAACTCTTTGTTTCAGTCCTCCATTCTGCTTGGACTTCACACACTTCAACTCTGATAGCTTGTTCACACTTTAAGCATTCAAACTCTTAAGTTGTCTATCTTTGCATGCCAATTGCAGTTACTTTTATTTGGCCACTAAATGAAGTAATCCTCTAGGTTCCTTGTCTTCCTTAGGTTCTGGCACATGACAACCTTTGCTTCTGACCAACTATCTCTATAAATAGAGAATTAAGATATTTTGCTGCTTAACCACAATCATCTATTTTTGGGTGGGTGCTACAGGAGCACCCACAATGAATGATGAATCATTAAGGTCTCGAGAACTCATAGATTAGGCTAGATTAATCAATTAGGCATCTAAACCAAATTGTATGACCTAGTTCAAAGATTGGCACTATTATAAGCCCTTGGTTAACTATGGTCAAAGATGGTCAAAGTGCCTATAATCTTAGGATTTTGGATTATTTCATATTTCATCATTTTTTCAACCTATTTAGGTCATTATATATAAGTTTTCATAACATTTTCTTTGCTGATTTTAGATTGGTTTTGACAATTGAGTGTTAACACACTTAACCAATTTGTAAGATGATGCTAAGTATGATATAGATGTCAAGCTACAATATGTGCCAAATAAACTTCAGGTGCTGAGAAAATATCAAGTATCGAGTGATAAGTGATGTCGAGTCACTATAGGTGCCGAGTAGAGTATAGATGCAGAGTGAGATAGAAATCTTATATGTGTCGAACATCAGCAATTAGTAAGTGTCGAGTAATGCAGAATCAACATATGAGTTTGTGTCTTCACAAACCTAGATGCAAACCATTTTTGAGTTGACTCAAGATGAATCTCAAAGGATCTTAAAGGTAAGATCAAATCTTTTACATTCCCTATGTAATCAACATGCAACCAATAAGAAAAATGGAGAAAGCATGCAACCAATAGGAAAAGTGAAAGAATTGAGCAGGAAAAGATGGATGAATACTAATGATAGATTCATACCTAACCCTAAGTCTTCAAAGCCTTTATAAGGAGGTCAAAACCCAATAATTCAAGTATGAAAGAGACTTGAATGGGAGAATGCTAGCGAAGTTCAAAGGAGTGTAAAGACTTAGAGATGGGAGAGAAGCATTGAAGAATTTAGTTGGTTATAACAGAGCATCAACACTTCGATCAAAGAAATATCAGATCAGGAAAGATCATATCAGATTGAGCAGAACAAGGATCTAGAATCAACAATTAAAGATTGTAAGTGATCAGGTCAACACATTCTAATAGTTTCTAGCCATTGTATTAGGAATGGAAATCCTCTGATGATAGGTTGGTTTAGTAGCCATATTATAGATCCTTAATAGGGTTGTAAATCCTTCAACAGGGTAACATTCCAAGTGAGTGTTTATAAATCATTTAGACAGGTCACTTTTAACAGAGTGCAAAGCCTTTAACAAGACACACCTTTCATAGGGTAGACCATTGGAAGTAGTCAAACTTTGTAACCCTAAACATTTAGATATTGTTGCAATGATAATATGTGGGTGTCATCCCCACCCCATTTTTACCTTCTCATTTTGGAGGGTTTTTGGGTGACCAAATCTTGTGTTATCTATTTTCATGCATGTCTTTAATTTTATGCTAATTAGATATGGTAGATGCATGTAAATGATCTCAGTTAAATTTTTTAAAGATTAAAGTTAGTTACTTCTGATTCACCCCCCACCCCCCCCCCCTCAGAAGTAAATCTTCCCACTTGTAAATTCCAACAATTGGTATTAAAGCACTAGTTCTCACAAGGGGAAGCCTTACAACTTGGAGAAAAGATCTAGAAATGGAAGTCTACAAACTTGGAAAGATCATAGAAAACTAGATATTGATATACAACTCATTCTACACAATTTGGAAGAAGCTAGAGAAGAACTGAGAAAATCTTTAAAGAAAAGAAGAGACATTGCCATAGCTGAGAATGATGCACAATACAAGGAGATTGACACCTCAAAAGTGTTTGCAAATGTAGATTCCATAAATTTTATGCAATAATATCAGATTTGATGAAAAAAAATAGAGCCCAAGTAGAAGAGATCAGAACACTCAAGTTTGAACAAGAATCACAAGCCATGATGATTTATGAAGTAACAAAATAGAAGAAAAGAACCATTAAAGATAAGGCTATGCTAGAAGAAGACAAGAGAAACCTTGTCAACAGATTTGAAGAAATGTCAATTGAACATGCAAGAATTTCCAACATGCAGTTGGACATCCTAAGTCAAATGATGAATGCACATCATGAACTGAATGGTAAGGACATTGAGATCTCCACAATGAAGATGCAAAATGAACAACTACAAAATGACCTGAAAAGAGAGAAGGAAATTTTAGAGAGCTTCAAAAAACTCAATAAGGCCATCAGGTACTTTGAAAGGCTACTAAAATCACCAAGAGCCAGTAATGATACTTTAGGACTAGGATACACTAGCTCTAAAAAAGGAGAATCATCCAAGACTGTAGAAGAAAGAAGTGACAAAGGTAAGAAAACTAAACCCACTTGTCATTTTTGTGGAAAAAGGGGACATACCTCTAATGTGTGTAGGAGCAAGAACACTCATAAACATGACAAACCTAAAAATATGGGTCACTTTCACAAGTGCAACAAGAAAGGACATCAAGCACATGATTGGAGGACTAGAACCATCAGAACACCAAGATTTGAAGGTCACTACTACAATTGCAAGAAGTATGGACATAGATCTTTTGAGTGTAGATCAAAGCCTATGTGGACACCTAACCAACCATCAAGGGAAAATAATCATGGATACCACTACAATTGGGACTACAACACTAGACATAGCTGTCACTACTATCAGGAATATGGACACATCCCAAAAAATTACATAAGAACACACTTCAGTGGAAACTACAGTAGATGGTTGAGCCAAACCACATGTTCCAGTTGTTTGAAAACTAGTCATATCAACAAAAATGTCCATCAAGGTCAAAGGCACCCAACTCAGGGTTCAACAAAGGAAAAGAGAAGGTAGATGTTGAAAAAATCAAAGGAAAAATGATTAAGACATGGAAGAAGAAAGATGGAAGTAGTACAACTAATGAAGGGATCAGGTCACCCAAAAGGTCAAGTGGTCACACTTCATCAAACTAAGAAAAAGAAGGAATGTGGGACTGATATACAAAGCTTTATCATACATTATTTCCTAGACAAGCAAAAACTAAAAAAGAAGAGATCAACATGAATAGAGATGAAAAGTTAAAACTTCAAGTTTTCACCAACATTGCTGAGTGAGAAAAGTTGCCTTTAGATGCCGAGTAAAATTCCAGTATATGCTGAGTTGATTGCCAAAGTTAGTAGAAGCTGAATGATTAGTTGCAACCGAGTTGGTAGTGGAAGCCGAGCAAAGGGAAATTTTAGTTGAAGCTGAGTAAAGGAAACTCCAGTGTATGCTGAGTAATTGGAAATCAATGGAAGCCAAGATGCAAAAATCCCTAATTAAGCTAAGTGGACAACTGTAAATTCACTAAGCATTAAATGCTGCAAAATAAGAGTATATGATCACATTTTGAATTATTTTTTCCTCATTGCAATCAAAGAGAAAAGATGAAGAGTGTAGAATGATTTCCAACCAGAGAATCCAGCATTTGAGCAGATTGCTATAGTGATTCAACATAATTTCATCAATTCCAAGGTATCTATATTAGTGCCGAGAGACATAGTTTCATATTTTCTTCATGCTTAAACCCTAGATTACACAAATGGCCTCCAGTTCTAGGAAACCTCAGGAGAAAGAGTCATTTGAGGTCCAACTAGTGTCAAATGAAGTTAAGCAACCAGATTTTTGGCCAATCCCTGAAGTTGTATATAAAAATGACCCAGCCAAAGCCCTATCTATGATTCTTCCTAAGGTAGTTATGGTCTAGGATGTTAGGAGATATTACAATTGTAAAATTGGAGCCATAAGAGATATGGAGATGATGGAAGCATATGATAGGTTGTGTGAAAATGGAGTCTTGAAGGAAGAATACCAAATCATTAAGAAGAAGGGTTTAACTCATGCTCTAGAATTCTCCACTATTTTCAAAATTGAATGGATCAGAATAATATTGAGTAGGATTCATGATGGAAGTTTATGGCTAGAAGATGGCCTAGTGAAAATAACAAAGAGGATTGTACACAAAGTAACATTGTATCCAACCCTAGATCAACCTAAGAATCTCAAAAGTGACTCCAAAGAAGCTATTGAGAAGAACACATGAGCCAAATGGAAGAAGAGAGGAATGACTATAGATACCATTCAAGATCCTCTTGTTGATTTTGCTATTAGAGTCATTTCACACAAATTTTACCAATTTAGCTGACTCAATAGTGTACCTTGCATTGTAGTAGATGTTGGCTACAAATTAGTCAAAAAGGATCATACATATGACCTAGCAGAATTGGAACTATAGAAAATCAATGAAAACTTAGGAGCTATAAGGAGAACCAAGGGAGCCCAATGCAATTTTGGTGCAATATTGATTTGCATATTTTTCTATGTATAGAATAAATTTCCATCCTTTGAAAGAGTTAGCTAGAAAACCAATAGATCCATTGTAGCTCAAGTAAATGAATATATTGAACAAATGGGAGCTGATTTTGAAACACTTATGACCAACTATTTTGAAGATTTGAAGAAATCCATGAAACAGAGATTGAGGATACCTATTTCATTGTTTAAGCAACATGTAAATGATGTATGTTTTCTTGTAGATATTGATTATACTTACATTCAGGTAGCCATACCAAAGGTTAGATGGCTAAGACCTCTTGGCTATGAAATTAACATAGATGAGGCATCTGTAGCTATAACAACATTACTAGAAGAGGAAGTGGATAAGAGTGCACCACATTTTGGGACTTATGATATGGTAAGATCAAAAGTAGACATGGAGTTAAAGACAACTTCTTCATTGAAGAAAAAGGACAAACTAGTAAAGAAGCTAAAGGCCAAATTTGGAGAAGGCACAACAGAGGAAAAGGAGGCAAAAGAAGCTGAAGAGGTAGATGATGATGAAGATGAACAAGGTCAAGGACCACTTACATTAACCCAAGCCATGGGTGAGAACAAGAAGAAGGTGCCAAGTTGGAAGCACCCAAGGAAGAATCTAAGATAAGAAAAGCACAAAAATAGCCTATAGCATAGCCAAAAGGCAAGAAGAAAGTAGCCAAGCCAAGCCCAGCCAAGCTTACCATAGGGGTAGATAAAAGGGAAACAACTAAGGTAGCCAAGGAACAGGAGAAACAAAGAACCACAAAACAAGGAGGGCTAGCAAAGAAGAAGAGAATAAAGTATGTGGCACCCCCATAGTCAGATGAAGAAAGGACAAAATCTAACAATGAACAATTCAGAGTGGTAAGTCACACCACCAAATCTGATCTTGAAAATGTTTGTGATAACATTAGGGATAATGTAGATTTAACTAGATTAAAGACCATTGATTTTAATAAGTTGAGTAGAGAAGAGTAGAATATAGTGGAAGAATCTATCTACACTATGATGGCCAAGTTCAAGACTACTCCACTTGAACTTGATAATTCAATGCCTAAGGAGCTAAGTTCAATTGTTGAAAATAAATAGCATTATCGCCTAAACATGGAGAAGGAAATAACAGAGTCAACATTGGCTTGTGTAATGCTAGACCTTACGAAAGGTCAAATAAGAAAGGCTAGCAAGAAACATGGGAGCAAGTTTGCACCCAAACACATAGCCTTTAGTATTTTGCAAAATAAAATATAAGATGTTGTGAAAAAGTCCATAAAAATGTGGAAATTGATTTATGGGCTAACTACAATGAAAGAAGGACAAGAAGATTCCTTTGAGGGAAGAAATGATGATGAGGAAGGAGAGGAAAATGAGAAGGAGGATGAAGGAGAGAAAGAGAAAGAAGAAGTTGCAATGGAGAAGGAGACACAGAAAGGTGATGAGGCAATAGCTAAAGAGTAGCAACAGGAATAGAGTGTCCAAGACACATAATTGCCAGCACCTAGTCCTCCACATACAACACCTACATCTGCAAAAACTATAATTGTGAAGGATGTTCTTGTCACCTCAAGTCAAAACATTAATCCATTGACTACAGAGGATCTCAAAAAGATCCTTCACCAAACAAATTTTCAAGCACAGTTGTGTACTAATCCAGTTCTGGTGAGTGTAGAGGAACTTCAAAAAGCTATAGCTAAAATAACCAAGGAGAAGGTGAATACACAAGAACCACCTACACAACCTCCTACAACTACAAGTGGAAAACCACAAGAGCAACAAGCTCAAGATGCAACTACTAAGGTTGATACCATAGTGAAAAAGACTTAAATTACCAAGGAGCAAGCCAAGGAGCAAGCCAAGGAGCAAATAGGATAAAGGAATACCTCTATTCCTACAACACAAAGTCAAGGTGCACCTCCTTTGATCACCATAATTGATCAAGGCAAAACTGCAGAAGACAAGGAACATGAGAAAACCCATAAGGAGAGAGAGCAAGAGGTAACACAAACGTTGGTTAATTTTCCTACTACAAGGACTCCTACTAATCAGCCAAGCATTGGTGTAGTACCATTGCAAATTTCAGCACCAAGCTCAAGCTCTACCAAGATAGCAAGGGTACTTCACTATGGAGACCCTACACTTGATGAAGAAATAGTCATACCAAGTTATGACTACAAGACAATGAACTTAGCACAAATCAATAAAGTGCAAGAGGCACTAGAAATGAAGAGGAAGCAATAAATTCTTAGGAATGAGTATAGACAAAGGCAAGCATTAATAGAAATTGAGGATATCTTTCTTGATGTATTCAGCTTGCCAGTACCTAATGAAACAAAGCCCATTATGGAGCAACTATAGAACATAGTGGACCAGGTACAAAAGGAAGACCTTGATACCAATGTCAAATTACTAGAATGATCTAAGAAGAAATTTCAAATGAAGGTCAATCAGAAGATATTTGGTGAAATAACACTATCACAAGTGGAACTAGCTAAGAAAGTTGAGAAGGTGAAAAAAATACTTGAGAACATATTCTTACTGTACTCCAAACTATGCGACTCTTCATATTTTACACAAGAGACTAGCCAAAGAATATTGAGCTTGGAGAGGAACCTTATGGTATCAAGTACACAACTACCAAAGTATCTAGCTCAAAGTGAGAAGCATTTTGCCACAATGCTTCACACTCAAAAGGAGTTAGCTGTATTAACAATAGAGAAGGCTAATATTAAGGCCATATTGATACAAATCTAGTCTACAATAATCCCACACATGGAAGTGTTGCATAAAGAGATGGCCTATGCAAAGAATGTTTTGAAGAAAGATCCAAATCTTTCTACATTAGAGGGCCTAGTACACCTTGCAGCAGAGATTTCCATCCAGCTCAAAGCACTAGAAATAGCATTGGACAATTGGGATGCTTCTCTAAAGATTATCATGGAGGTAAATAAAACCTTTTTGGCTAAGTATTCCATTCATTCTGAGGACCCTTTGACATAAGTGTCAAAAAGGGGAAGATATAATAAAGATAGGAATGGGGGAGATATAATATTTTGGGGGAGATAATGAATGAGACCCAAAGGAGGAGATAATCAAATTTTGAATTTTGAACTTTGATGAGAAATAAGGAGATACAACCAAAAGGATACAAAAACTGCAAGGAAGAGATGTGTGGAAGGGGGAGTAGACATAGAGCAAAATAGAAAAAATAGAAACAATAGATAGAAATAGAGGTAAAAGAATGATAAGGCAGATAATGGAAACAACATGAGACAGATCCAACATAAAGGGATTTTGGATATAGAAATGGCACATCAGTTGAGGGGGAGTTACAATTTTTTGAGGTATATAGTCTTCTACAAAATTTTGAACAATTTTTTTGAAGTTTTGTACACATGCCAAACAAAATGTCTATTATACTCATCAAGATCAGATTCATAATGCTTAGTTAAGTATTTTTGACACTAATGTCAAAGGGGGAGATTGTTGGTCTCAAATTGGTTTTGACAATTGAGTGTCAACACACTTAACCAATTTCTAAGATGATGTTGAGTATGATATAGATGTTGAGCTATAGTATGTGCTGAGCTAGAGATTCAATAGGTGTCGAGTAAACTTTAGGTGTTGAGAAAATATCACTATGGGTGCCAAGTGAGACAAAAATCTTATATGTGCTGAGCATTAGCAATTAGTAAGTGCCAAGTAACACAGAATCAACATTTGAGTTTTTTCCTTCACAAACTCATATGTAAACCATTTTTGAGCCAACTCAAGATGAATCTCAAAGGATCTTAAAGATAAGATCGAATATTTTACATTCCTTATGTAATCAACATTTAACCAATAAGAAAATGAGAAAGTATGCAACCAATAGGAAAAGTGAAAGAATTGAGTAGGAAAATATGGATGAATACTAATCATAGATTCATACCTAACCCTAAGTCTTCAAAGCCTTTATAAGGAGGTCGAAACCCCATAATTTGAGTATGAAAGAGAGTTGTATGGGAGAATGCTAGCGATGTTTAGAGGGGTGTAAAGACTTAGAGAAGGGAGAGAAGAATTGAAGAATTCAGTTGATTAGAATAGAGCTTCAACACTTCAATCAAAGACATATTAGATCAGGAAGGATTAGATCAGATTGAGTAGAACAAGGATCTGGAATCAACAATTAGAGATTATAAGTCATTAGGTCAACACATTCTAATACTCTCTAGCCATTTATTAGGAATGGAAATCCTATGATGATAGGTTGGTTTAGTAGCCATATTGTAGATCCTTAATAGGGTTGTAAATCCTTTAATAGGGTAACATTGCCAGTGATTGTTTGTAAATCCTTTAGACAAGTCACTTTTAACAGAGTGTAAAGCCCTTAACAGAGTAGGCCTTTCACAGGTTAGACCATTGGAAGTGGTCAAACTTTGTAACCTTAAACAATTACATATTGTTGCAGTGATAATTTGTGGGTGTCATCCCCACCCCAATTTTACCTTCTCATTTTGGAGGGTTTCTGGGTGACCAAATCTTGTGTTATCTGTTTTCATGCATGTCTTTACTTTAATGCTAATTAGATATGGTAGATGCATGTGAATGATCTCAGTTAAAATTTTTAAAGGTTAAAGTTAGTTATTTCTAATTCACCACCCCTCTCAGAAGTAAATCTTCCCACTTGTAAATTCCAACATTGCTTATCAAATGCAAAAAGTGCAAAAAATGAAAATTTTCTTAAAAAGTTGTCAAGCAACTTTTAAGCAACTTTTTGCAAAACAAAGCAAAAACTTCCCCAACATCCATAAAAAGTTTGAAATGTTTTTATGACTATTGGAAGGCCTATAATTAGCCATTTTAGGTAGGTAATGGGTAGAGATAATGTATTTTCAACTTTCAAATCAATAAAATACCCTATTTTTATTGCAAACAACCTGCTATCATGTGTTGTACAGATTTTATGAAAACATCTGGGTCTAAGACCTACACTTTTGGATAGGTGGATGAAATATCTTTCTATGTATATGGTCTTAAGTCTCCATCTATCTTCTAACTCAAGTTATAGTCATTTTTGTGCAAGTAGGTCTGGATTTCTTGCTAACCTAGGGTTTTGAAGTATTTTCAAGCATAGAGGAGGATTTCACAATGAGAATTTAATAGCCTTTTGTGAAATCCTAGTGTTGGATATGTAATTTAAGATTAAAGTGGTTTTAAATTTGTACTTGCATGGATCCTTGATAAATTTAATGCCCTAGGGATGTAAGTCCCATGTGCATGCTAGGAAAAGGATGCAACATCTCCCACAAGTCCAACCTTTGACTTGGTATCAAGGCTTGAAATCAAGTTTTTAACTTTTTAAGGGTTTCCCTCACATTTTCTCATTATTGGTTTGTAGGATGGACCCTTATAACATGTACTTCCTTTGTAAATCGAGGCCTAGTTGCCCTAATTGCCTAGGCAAGAAAGTGAACAAAAGCCCATTTGTTTGTGTCATCAAACCTTGGTGCCTTAGTATGTTTTGTAAGTCCCAAAAGGGTGTCCAAAATAAATTTTTTTTCCTTGGATTGTGTTAGCATGAATGGTGATGATACTACATTGGGGGAGTATCCTAAGCATTAAAAAATATTGATATGTTGCATTCGTGACTATATTTGTCATCGATGTCAACACAACAATAATTCGGTTAAGATTGGAAGAATAGAAGTTAGTAATATTAGTATGTGCAAGTACTAAGGAAGTTTTAGATTATGCCCAGTGGAGGACATGTTCCTAAGGTTTTCCTAATGATGTGGTTCAAAGTACTAAGTCTAATTCAATGTTGTATGGAAGTTACACCTGTTTTACTAGAAGACATGTAGAAATAGAGCATTAGAAAGAAGAGTTTTGTTGATCTATTGTTATCTTTCATCTAAGATGTAATGAAGGTGATGCATAGATAACAATGATAGAGGATGATCAGGTGATGATGCTAGAGTGTGCACAATATGTGGTTTCACACATGTAAAGTTTGGTATAGACTATGAGCCAACAATGTTGTTGTAATTGTGAATTAATATTTAATGATCTTATTTTAATTAATTGAGAAAAACTCAAGGCCAACTCAAGGAATTATTATGAAGATATAGTATTGTTGGTAAACATATTTGCCTTCACATGATAAACAATAAAAATAAGTCTTATTTGCCCAAAAATGAAGACACAAAAAGATACCAACAGTTGGGTGGCTTTGCCATTGAATTGTGCAAGCGCCCTCTCAATTTTATAGGGTATAGCTTCCTGATTAGATTTACAATGAATAAGATTTAAGAAAGCTTTTAACTTGAAAGTGAAGGCTAACTACATTATTCTTGGATAGGGGGAAAAATATTAAAACTAAAATAGAAAGGAAAGACTTAGCATACAATAATGGAAGCATACAATCTTCACACCCAATATGAACTTAGAAAGAAAAAGAAAGATTTAAAAAATGAATATAGTAGTAGAATTTGATTCCATTATTTAGTCTTGATTCACACCTAAACTAAGAGTGAGAACCATCTGAAGCACACAATCTTCAAAATGATAGAAATCCTCATTTAACTCAAAAATAATACTATTTCTGAATACTACTAATGATCAAATTATTTCATAAAACTAAAGAAGGTAACTAAATTGAACATCTTTGAAAACAATCTAAAACTACCCTCTTTTACACAATTTGAATTTTCCTCAAATATATAGCACACAGTCTGCAAAAACATTAGAATCTTTAGGACTCTCCATACCTGAAAGGAGAACCACACCATCTACTCTTTGAAAAAAAAAGAACCCTCTGTCTTCCAAAATTTTCCCACTAAATAATCTTCTCAAGAACTTTGTTCAATTTCATAACCGATTCTTGGAAATTAACATAAATTAAATCTCCTTTCCTTTGATCATTGTCCACATTCACTTTCCTTTAACCATTTTATTCTATAAGATAAAGTATTTATAAAAATTATAATTAAGACTTTATGAATATCATTTTATAATGTTTATAAGAAGACTTTGACATGTGGTATTTATTGATGATGAGATAATGTGATCTTTTCATAATGGTCATGACAGTTTTGATAGTTCATGGAAATGATCATAACTCTTGATTCATAATAAATCTAAAAAAACCTTTTGGACATGATTTAGAGAATTAGGTTGGTGAAAACATATCCAAAATTTAGATAAATTAAACTACTAGAATAAAAGTTATGACCCCCAAAGTATGACTAATATTTTGTGATTTGCATTTTGACTGTTAGTGCTGATTTTGACCGTGCCACACTCAGAAACTCATAAATTTTAATTCATAACGAATATGAAAAAAATATTTGGATGAAATTTAGAGAATTAGTTTGGTCAAAACATATCCAATATTTAGACAAATTCAACAGCTATAATAAAAGTTATGACCCCCGAAGTATGATTGATATTCTATGATTTGTATTTTGTGATTGTTAGTGCTGATTTTGATAGTGCCACACTTAGAAATCTATAAATATTTATCCATAAAAAATATGATAAAATAATTTGGAGAATATTTAGAGAATTAGGTTTAGAAAGACATATCTAAAATGCAACCCAATCCAATAGTTGAATTGAAAAATATGGCCCCCAAAATATTACTATGGAACTTTAGTTCTTGTACAAATAGAATTACTCCTTCAGACCTTTATAATTAACCACACTAATTATTCTCATTAAATAGGTGAGCTTAGGGATTTGACTAAAAAAAATGACCCTTCATACTTTCTATGCCACTAAAATTGAATTTAAAAAGCCAAATGCTAGAACTTGAACCGTGTATTTTGAAACTGGACTCTGAATTTGAAGTTGAACTTCAAATTAGGATATCCAAATCTGCATATCAAAATCTGACTTGGATCTACATTTTAACTTCAAACTATTTGAGCCATATCAAATCACTAAATCCATTTGAAAAGCATATTAAACCTTCATACCCTTTGAACCATGTTCCTTGTTCAATCAGTTGAAAATTTATAAAGGAAAGCCTTGAACATGTGTGTTTGAGCATTTTGATCCATTATCATGAAAATTCATCTGGAACTTTCTTTACACAACATTCTATCACACAACATTTTCAACATAAATCAAGGAGAAGACTAAGATTTTGGGGGAGGATCATATTGGGAAGGCTGGATTTCCAAGCTTAAAAATTGGGTGACTAACAGGTATAAAGGAAAGATATGTTCTATGCTTGTAAATGGACTTGAATTTAGAGGATTAAGTGGGATGCAAAGTATTACTACATAGTGCAAGGAGCAGAATGTGTGTAAGCAATCCAATAGATCATTGGATGCACAATATGACATTTGGTCACAAGATCTGAAGGAGCAAACATTTGGTTGATAGGAAGAGATAGAAGAAGGAAGTACATTTTAGTTCTATTATTCTATAAGGAATAATACAGAGATCATTTGGATAGTGGGTTCTTTGATCTTAAGCTTGAAGCTATTTGGACAGTTGGTCCAGCTATCTTCCACAACTCCTAACAAGGTTAGCACAACTTGTAATAGGTTTGGAATCTCCTAACAAGGATTCAAAATCTCCTAAGAAGGACTCATATGTACTGAATGTTGTAACAAGCTCCTAACAAGGTCTATCCTCTAACAAGGAATATTTATATTAGTACATCATCTTGTGGTTACCATCCCCACCTGGGTTTTCCCTCTAATCAAGGGTTTCCATAGTTAACATATCTGCTGTTAATTGTGTATGAGTATTTTGTTGTGCTTTCATTTTATATTACTTACATGATTAAGTTTATTTAAGAGAATTGATTATGATAATAGTTGGATAACTAATTCTTCCCCCCCTCTTAGTTATATCTGTGGACTATATATTCTAATAGGTCGTGTGGATATATTTCTTTTAAAGTCTAATTTTCATCAAAAATGGCTACTAGCCTTTTGGATGGCTTAACAAAGAAACTACGTGGAAAGACTTACATAGTTTGGTTTTAACCATTGTTTCATGTTATTTGTGACCTAAATAGACTATTCCCATGTATTGGAGTCTTCCTTGGTCATTTGAAGAAATTTAAGGTTGTTTTCCCAAAATTGGTCAATTTTTGCATTGTGAGCAACTTGTGATAAGTTGTCTTGTTCATAGGGTTCCTTAGTGATGAGGACTTTCCTTGTTTGGGTGTAGGGTTGTGATACCATGGTATCATCATTTTAGAACTTGTGATTGGTGCTTGCACATTTGATCATCTTCACCAAGAGATTTGGTTGAAGGACTTTAGTGAAGAGGGTTGATCACTTTTTGACCAATCCCACTAGTCTCCATTGCATCAAGTTGTATCAGAGCCATCAATCTTATTGGAGAGAATGAAGAAATCCCTACTAGGGTAACAAATTCTAAATTAGAAAAAATAGTGAGAGAGAAAAGAGCAACCAATATCGCTCTTACATAGATGTTGAGAGAACTGGAAGACAAGGTAGACAAGCAAAAAAGGGCACAACTTGATGATGAAGATCAGGATGTTGAGGCTGATGAACTTGAAGAAGAAGGTGAACTACCTACTGAATAGAAACCACTCTCAAATGCTTTCAAATCCATGGACAAAAGAACCATGGAGGGGAAGTTGGAATTCTCAACTTTCAATGGTAAAATGAATGTTGATGTAGCATTGGATTGGATAGAAGCCCTAACTTTTTTCTTTGAGTGTGAAGACATTCCAAAGAAGCAAAGTGTAAAGATGGAAAAGTCCAAGTTGAAGGGAGCAACCCTAACTTGGAGAAACTTCATCCAGATAGAGAGGGTGAAGAAAGATAGAAGCATGATTTATTCTTGGGATAGAATGGTGGCACTAGTTAGGGAGACATATGTGCATGAAGACTATGGGATACAACTCCATAGGAGAAAAAAAAGTATGAAGCAAAAGGATCTAGATGTTAGTTCCTATACAGAGAAATTCTTGAAATTGTGTATGAAGAACAACATAGTAGAGGATGAGGAAGAAAAACTAGTGAGTTACATGAATGGCCTTAAGTTACCCATCCAAGAAGAACTTATCCTTCACACCCCCACTTTAGTAAACAAGTGCTATCAATTAGGCCTTAAAGTGGAAGAGAAATGGAAGAGAAGGCATGATTAACACAAAGGCAAGGAGAATAATAAAAACCTACTGATCAAAATAAGGATTAGGGAGGACAAAGTTCTAAGGGAAACTATAGAGCAAGAAAGTCTTTCAGAGGTAGAGGAAGAGGCAATGACCCTCTCACATGCTACAATTGTAATCAAGTAGGACACCATGCAAGAAAGTTCTCTGAAAAGAGAAACAATAATCAAGGGGAAATAAGAGCACAAATTGTGGAGGAAAAGCAACTTGATCACAAAGAACTTGAACCTGAGGAAGGAACATGCCTAATGATGAGGCAAGCATTTTTTCAAATCCCTCACACCCAAGAGCCACCCCGAAAAAAAATCTCTTTAGGACAAAGATCAATTGCCAAGACAAGGTATGCAATTTTTTGATTGATTCAAGTTCTATTGAAAATCTAGTTTCCTCTAAAATAATAGAAAAACTTAAACTACCTAAGAAACCCCACCCCTTTCCATATCATGTTTGTTGGCTAACAAAGGGTTAACAAACCTTAGTGGTAGAACAAGCATGGGTAGAATTTTCTTTAGCAGATTTCAAGGATAAGGTACTTTGTGATGTTGTAGAAATGGATGCATCTCATATACTTCTAGGAAGACCCTAGAAATATGATGTTGATGCCAACCACCATTGCAAGAAGAATAATTGTTCTATAATTGGGTATGTTGTAACTTTCACCATGAAGCCCATACCTAATCCTAAAGTAGAACCTACTATTGTAACAATAGGGGAGAAAGAAATGATTAAAGACTTGAAGGAACCTAATGACCAAGGTTTTATTTTGGTCTCTAAGCCAAAGGAAAACATAACTTCTAAGGAAAAGGATCCTATCCCTAAAAAATACAAGATTTGTTGCAAAAGTACAGTCAAGTTATTGCTATTAATCTCCCCACAAGCCTCCCTCCCATTAGAGATATTAGTCACCAAATTGACCTAATACCTAGCTCTTCCCTACCTAAAAAGGAATCCTATAAAATGACACCAACTCAAAATGATGAAATTACCAAGCAAGTGAATGATTTGTTGGAAAAAGGTCTAATACAAAGTAGTTTAAGTCCTTGTGATGTTTCATTTTTCTTGTTCCTAAAAAGGATGGAAAATGGAGGTTGTGCATTGATAGCAAGGATATCAACAAGATTACCATAAGGTATAGATTTCCCATGCCTAGATTTGAGGATCTATTGGATCAACTAGGAGGGGTTTCTATTTCACCAAGATAGACTTGAAGTTTGGATACCATTAAATAAAAATGAAACCAGGTGATGAATGGAAGAAAACATTCAAAACTAATGAAGGTTTGTTTGAATGGTTAGTAGTGCCCTTTGCGTTAAGCAATTCCCTTAGTAGTTTTATGAGGCTTATGAATGAGATATTCATAGATTTAATTGGAATTTTTATTATTATTTACATTGAAAACATACTAAGATTCAATCATAGAAAGGAGGAGAATCTTGATCATGTGGAATAGATACAAAGGAGACTTCATCAACACAAATTGGTGATCAACTTGGAAAAGTGCATGTTTATGAAGAAGGAATTTGTGTTCCTAGGTTTATTGATCTCACAAGGTACCCTCAAGATGGACCCTGAGAAGGTTGAAGCAATCATCAACTGGCCTCCACCAAAGAATCAAGGTGATGTAAGAAGCTTCGATGGTCTTGCCACCTGCTATAGGAAGTTTATCAAAAACTTCAGTCATGTGTGTGCACCCATGCTTGACACCATCAAAGGAGGAAATAAGAATAAATTTGATTGGACAAAGGAATCCAATGATGCATTTTAATACTCGAAGAATAGAGTCTCTCAATACCCAATCTTAGTTCTAAATGATTTCAATAAGGGTTTCACTATGGAAATTGATGTAAGAAATTTGGCCATAGGTGCAGTCCTAAGTTAGGAAGGTAAGGAAATAGCTTTCTTTTCTGATAAACTAAATGATGCTAAGAAAATTTTTCAACTTATGACTTAGAGCTTTATGCCATGGTACAAGCCCTCAAGAAATGGAGGCATTATCTAATTCCAAAGGAGTTTGTAGTATAAACTGGCAACCATGCATTGAGTTTCTTCAATTCTTAGGAAAAGCTATTTGTTAGACATTTGAAATGGATGGAGTAGTTGTAGGATTATACTTTCAACATCAAACATAAGAATGGTGTTTAAAAAAAAGTTGTTGATACCCTTAGTAGAAGGGATGGTCTAGTTGAAGAGGTACGAATATAAAGTGCAAGAAATGATCCCCTCAAGCACTTATATGCTGATGATCCTGATTTTACAGAGATTTTTCAAGTTTGCACAGAGATGGTTGGAAGATACCATATAGATTTCTTTGAATATTTAATTTAGAATGGACTTCTTTTCAAATGAGCTTAGTTATGCATTCCCAAATGCTCAATGAGGAAAAATATCATTTGGAAGAAATATTGTGGTGGTCTAGGAGGACACTTTGGCATTGACAAGATAATAGACATGGTTAAAAGGAGCTATTATTGGCCAAGAATTAACAATGACGTAAACAAGTTCATTGAGACTTGTACCATCTGTCAGCAAGTCAAAGGCATTTCAACAAATCAAGGGTTATATCAAACCTTACCAATCCCCATAAGACCTTGGGAATCAATCTCAATGGATTTTGTCATGGGGCTACCTAGAACTAAGCAAAGTTTTGATACTGTTTTTGTTGTAGTGGATAGATTCAGTAAAATGGTCCATTTTATACCATGTAAAAGCAAAAATGATGATTCTCATATTGCACATATTTTCTTTAAGTAGTTAGGATCCATGGTTTACCACAAACTATTGTATCTAACAGGGATGTAAAATTTCAAGGCCACTTTTGGAGAACACTTTTTAGGAAACTTGGTACTAATTTAACCTACAGTTCTACCTACCATCCACAAATTGATGGGTAGATCGAGGTGGTAAATAGATCTTTAGGAAATCTACTAAGATGCCTCACAAAGAAGTATGCTCAGATTTTGGATATGCTTTTGCCTCAAGAAGAGTTTGCATTTAATGACTCCATGAAGAGATCAACAAGAAAGACTCCTTTCCAAACAATGTATGGCTTTCATCCCAAGGGACCATTGAACCTAGTAGAACTACCATCTTATTTCAAACTTAGTGCTCAATGTGAAGAGTTAGCATAACTCATTATAGGTGTAGCATGAGGTCAAGGAAGAATTACAAAGATCAACATTAAAATACAAGGAACATGCTTCTAAGAAAAGAAGGGAAATCCACTTCAAAGTTGGAGACAAGGTTTGGGCATATTTTAGAAAAGAGAGACTACCTGAGGGTAGATATTCCAAACTTCAGATGAAGAAAGTAGGAGCATGTAGTATACTCAACAAGATGGGTGAAAATGCATATGAGATCCCTCTTCTCCCTACCTTGCAAATTTCTCTAGTCTTCAATGTTGCAGACCTTGCCCCATACAAAGGCATAGTAGATTCAACAAGTGAACAAGGTAAGCAAGTATACATCCATGATGAAGACTATGTAACTGATCTCCCTCAAAGAAAACTAGAGGAATTAGACAAAATTTTGGACTCCAAGTTGCTGAAGCAAAGAAGAACCAAGAAGTACATGTAGTACTTAGTCAAGTGGAAAGGGCTCCCCAATATTGATGCAACTTGGATGATAGAAGACCAGATCAAACAACATGGTACTTCTATGGAACAATTGTCCTCAAGTAGGAACTTGAGTTTAAAAAAAAAAAGGGGAGTATGGTGTAGGAGAACCCATAATGAATGATGAATCACCAAGGTCTTGAAAACTCCTAGATTTGGTTAGATTAATCAATTAGGCATCTAGACCAAATTGTATGACCTAGTTCCAAGCTTGGCACTATTATAAACCCTTGGTCAACTATGGTCAAAGATGGTCAAAGGGCCTAAGATCTTATGATTTTGGATGATTTCATGTTTCATCATGTTTTTGACCTATTTGGGTCATTATATTTAAGTTTTCATAATATTTTCTTATAAAATGCAAAAAGTGCAAAAAGTGCAAATTTGCTTAAAAAGTTGTAAAGCAACTTTTAAGCAACTTTTTGCAAAACAAATAAAAAAATTTCCCAATGGCCATAACAAGTTTGAAATGTTTTTATGACCATTAGAAGGCTTATAATAAGCCCTTTTAGGTGGATGATAGATAGAGATAATGCATTTTCAACTTTCAAATCAATAAAATACCTTATTTTTACTCCAAATAGCCTATTGTCATGTGTTGTACAGATCTATACAGAAGCATCTGACTCTAAGAGCTACATTTTTGGATAGGTGGATGAAATTTATTTCCAATGCATCTAGTTTGAAGTCTCCATATATCTTTTAACTCAAGTTATAGTTATTTTTTGTGCAAGTAGGTCTAGATTTCTTACTAACCAAGGGTTTTAAAGAATTTTCAAGCATAGAGGAGGATTTCACTATTGGAATTTAATAACCTTTAGTGAAATCCTAGTGTTGGATATTTAATTTAAGATGAAAGTGATTTTAATTTTTTACTTTCATGCATCCTTGAGAAATTTGATGCCCTAGGCAATGCAAGTCCCATGTGCATGCTAGGAAAAGGATGCAACATCTCCTACAACTCCAACTAGAGTTGGCATCAAAGCTTGAAATCAAGTATGTAACTTTTTTAGGGTTTCTCTCACATGTTTCCATCATTTTTTTTCAAGATGGATCTTGAGAACATGTACTTCCTTTGTAAATGGAGGCCCAAGAAAGTGAACAAAAGCCCATTTGTTTGTGTCATAAAATCTTGGTGCCTTAGTATGTTTTGTAATTAACAAAAGTGTGTCCAAAAATGAATATTTTTCCTTGGGTTGTGTGGAGATATTTTCTTTGAAGTCTAATTTCCATAAAAAAGGGCTACTAGCCTTTTGGATGGCTTAACGAAACAACTATGTGGAAAGACTTATATAGTTTGGTTTTAACCATTGTTTCATGTCATTTGTGACCTAAATATACTATTCCCATGTTTTGGAGTCTTCCTTGGTCATTTGAAGAAGTTTAAGGTTGTTTTCCCAAAATTGGTCAATTTGTGCATTATGAACAACTTGTGATAAGTTATATTGTTCATAGGGTTCCCTAGAGATTAGGGTTTTCCTTATTTGGGTGTAGGGTTGTGATAACTTGGTATCATCATTGCAGCACTTGTAATTTGTGCTTTTACATTTTATCATCTCTACTAATAGATTTGGTTGAAGGACTTCAATGAAGAGGGTTTTTGGATCGGTTGATCAACTTTTGATCACTTCCACTTTTCCACTTGGTTCCTCTAGAAAGTTCTTCTACAATTTTCCTTGAATTTTCCTAAAAATAGTTTACCTTGAATTCTATACCACCGTCTCATCATAGTTATTTTCCACATGCTTCACACAATTCAAGAAATAAAATAGTTGGCTCAGATTCATCAAATCTTTGATTTGACACTATTTGTTGTGACTCAACAACTATAGTGTTATATCACTCAGCCAACAGTAGATCACTCAACAAACACTAAAGTTTACTAATTCTTGGCATGAACTAAACTTTACTCAACATATACTAACAATCACTTAGCTTGCACTATTTTTTATCTTTGCTTGACAACTCTTGGTTTTCACTTGGCTTCCATTGATTTTTGCTCGATTTGCATTGACTGTTCAACAAGGATTGGTGGACACTTTTCATACTTGATCTTCTTCTAGTCTTAACTTTAGTAATCTTTCATTTAAGACTTTAACTAGATAAACAATACACTATAGTAGCAATGTTTTACTTGATCTTAGTGCTTCTTTTACATATTAAATAACTCAACCTCTCTCTAGGTGCTATTGTTATCTTCTCTTTTCAAATAATCTTCATCAATCAACTAAATGATAGCTTTCAAACCAAAAAGCAATTGTCTCACCAATAGGTAGTAGTTTTGACATTATTGACAAAATAATGATTTTTTCATTACAAGTTCTTCACTTCGAAAAACCCTCATATCAACAATCTCCCTCTTTGGCATTGATGGCAAACCAATACCAACAACAATACCAAAAAAAAAAAAAAATCTTTGAAATTTCTCCCTCTACTAGTGTAGTATATGTCCTTCCTCTATGTAGGCTAATGTGAGCTTTTTCAAGTTCCTTTATTGCATCTACTCCTTCTTACTTATATCTCCCTCTTTAGAGTATCTCTCACTTTTTATGATATTCAAGTATCTCTCTCTCTCTCTACTCTTTTTTTATATCTTCCCTAATACTTTTCCTCTTTGACAACAATGCTAAAGATTTGTCATCTTTGTATGTAGATACAATCAATTATAGGTTCTTCTTCTATCACCTTTCATGTGATTGTAAATCTTCTAATTTAGCTCCTTCATTACTTTAGGTGGCTCCTAAAGTAATATCCATTGCATCAATTTGTAAGATACAACAATTAGCTTAGTTGATGTAGGGCACTATGCATGCTTCTTAAGTAGCTTTGGATAGGGGTATCACCCTTAGTTTACCTCTTAGATACTCATGAGCATCCTTAGGAAAATATTTTGTGAAGATATCAACTATTTGCTATTTTGTATTCACATATTCCATCCTCGCTTATTTTTCTTGAGCTAACTCTCAAGTAATGATGCTTTATTACAATGTTCTTATTCTTTGTGTGCATCATAGGATTCTTTGATATATTTATAGCACTTGTATTATCACAATAAAGTACCATAGGTTCAATGATTTCCTCCTTCATACCTTTGAGTAGTTGTTTGATCCATACCACATTTATACAATTTACTGTAGGAACCATATATTAAACTTCAGTAGTAGATTGAGATATGCAATTTTGTTTCTTGCTAGTCTAGATAACCAATCTCTTTACTAAAAAAAAAATGCTCCATTGCTTGTGCCCTTTTTGTCATTAATGGTTTTAGCCCAATCAACATCTGTGTAGGCTCTCAACTCAATTTTTTCATTTTTCTTGTAGTATAGACCATTGTCTTCTATTCCTTTTAGATATCTCATAATTCTCTTAAAAATCATCAAATTATTCTCCATAGGATCTGAAGAGAATCTTGAAACAATCCCAAAAAATAATGCAAATTTGGGTTTGCTATGTACTACATATTGCAATTTTCCAATCATAGACCTGTACAATGTTTGATTCACATCAACTAAATTATTATTCTTTGACAACTTGTCTCCTATCACCATAGGTGTGCTAACTGGTTTGGAATCTTCCAATCTAAAAGTTTTCAATATTTCCTTTACATACTTAGACTAAGTGATGTATATATCATATTTCATCTGATATACTTGCAAACCAACAAAGAACTTGATTTCTCCAAACATATACATCTCAAATTATTTCTTCATTTCATTTGCAAATGCCTTACATAATGTATCTTGACCTCCAAATATGATATCATCGACAAAAATTTTAGCTAGTAAAATACCTTTACCTCCTTCTATCTTCAATTATAGATTGTTGTTATCATCAGTCTTCTCAAACCCATTCTCCACAAGATAAATTTTAAGCCTTTCATACTATGCTCTTGGGGCTTGCTTTAAACCATATAAAGCTTTGTATAGTCTACATAACATGTTCTTATTTTTAGCATCAAAAAATCCTTCTGGCTATTCTATATAAACTTCTTCTTCTAATATGCCATTTAGAAATATTGACTTCACATCCTTTTGATAAAATTTGAAATCTTTGTATGCAGAGTAAGCAAGAGAGTTCTTACTCCTTTCAATCTTGAAATAGGGGCAAATGTTTCTCCATAGTATATTCCTTCTTCTTGTGCATACTCTTTTCAAAACTAATCTTTCCTTATTCCTTATGACTTCACCATCTTCATCTAACTTGTTTCTGTACACCCACTTGATTCCGATCACATTCTTGTCCTCTAGTTTGGGAACTAGAGTCCATGTCTTGTTCTTCTCAATTTGCTCAATCTCTTCTTTCATGGATTTACTCCAATTCTTATTTGCTAAGGCATCTTTCACTGTCTTAGGCTCATGCACACTCAACAAACATGTATCACTTTTTAGGTTGTTTATTGTCATTGGTCTAGCATCTTTATCTCCAATAATTTTTTTAGTAGGGTGATGTCTCTTGACATACTTTGACAATCTTGGTTTTGCTCTTCTTTCTTCAATAGTTATTTCAACTTTAGAATCACTATGTACTTCTCTATCTAGTAATTCAACATCTTTTTCATGTACACTTATCTCATAATAAGAATGTGCCTCAGCTTCTGTCTACAACTTAGCTCCTAACTATAACTCGGTTCCTAAATGCAACTCAACATTCATTATATGTGACTCAAAAGTCACTGAAACTTGTTGTTGATTTGCAACTTGTTTTACATCATTTTCATCAATAGGCATACCTTCATAAAAGTATACAATGGTGTTTACTCTCTAGGTTCCTTTATAGGTTCAGCTTCATGTACCTTTGTATATCCATCAAACTTCACATTTGCAATTTCCAGAACTTTGTTAGTGTTAGTATTTAAATGCTTATAATATTTACTTCTTATGGAATAGCCAAGGAATCTATCTTCTTCACTTTTAACATGTAATTTACCATTTCTAAAATCTTTAATAATATAACACTTGCTTCCAAATACCTTAAAATATTTTACATTGGGTGAGTATCCATACCATAATTCAAAAGGTGTTGAATGAGTACCTTTCTTGACTTGCACATGGTTCAAGGTATAGATAGTTGTACTTACAACCTCTATCTAGTATTTCAAAGCAACATTCTTCTCCATCATGAGTGTCCTAGCATAGTCCATTACAAATCTATTTCTCCTTTTAGTAATCCTATTTTGAGGAGGGGTCCTAGGTGCAAAATTCTATCTTTTGATTCCTTTTTCATTATAAAACATCACAAACTCATTTGATGTAAATTCTTTACCTCTATCAAATCTCAGACCTTTCAAGTTTTTTCCTATCTCTTTTTCAACTCTAGCTAAGTACCACTTAAACATTTGGAAAGCATCAAATTTCTTCTTCAGAAACATAACTATCATCATCCTAGAATAATCATCAAAAAATAGGATAATGTACGTGTCACCTTTGTAGCTTTGCACATCAATTGGTCCACACAAATAAGTATGAACAATCCCCAAAATTTCTTTAGAGGTGTGAGTATTATTCTTAAAACTAGATTTTGTCATCTTGCTTAACTAACATTATTTGCATATCGTATTGCTAGGTTTCTTCAATTTAGGAAAACCTCTAACTCTTTTCATGTTACTAATACTTACCAAGTTATCAAAGCTAACATGACATAACCTCTTGTTCCATAAATATGCATCATCAAATTTTACAACAAGACAAGTAGCACCATTCATACCAAGATATAATAGATTACCTCTAGTTTGATCACCTTTCCCAATTAGTTTTCCACTAGTGTCATAGGTCTTTTCTATCTTATTCTCAAACTCAGCTTTGCAACCTGAACTATTCAATTTTGACACACTCAACAAATTATTGTTAAGTCCTTCTACATAATAAGCATTGTCACACATGATCTTTTCTATGAGTTTGATAGACCCTTTTCCTTTTATCAAATAAGGTGCATCATTACCAAACCTTACACTATTTCCATCATAATAATCAAGGCTAATGATTACTTTTATCTCCTATCATGTGATGTGAACACCCACTATTAATGATCCATCTGTCACTCTTGTTCACATAAGATACTAATGCAATTGCCTCATCCTCATCAGAATCATCCTTTATTGCAATATACACTACTTCATCATCACGGTCATAAATCCATCTTTGGTTTGCTCCTCAGAAATGTAGCAAGACTTATTCCCTTTATCTTTGTAATCTTTGTTGGCCTCATCTCTTTTACTTCTATATTTGTATCCACTTGTATTGTTCTTCTTCTCTGGGCATCTAGCATAGGTAACTTACCTTTAAATTTTCCTTTGCCTCTGTAAAATCTTCTTGCTAGTAGTGCTTCAAGCTATTCTATATCCTCGTCATCTATATCACTATCACTAGAAACATATTTGAATTTTTTCTTCTTCTCTTTAGGTTCTTTTAATGACAATTTATCTTTGAAAATAGATTCAACATTCTCAGATTTGAAATTATCAAAATTAGAGAGCTCAAAGCCAATGAGTCTAACCATAAATCCTTCAAGGTTTAGATCATTATGAGGTGTGTACCTTAATTCTTGTATGGTAGATACTCTAATAGCATAGATGGGAAAAAGGGTTCTCAGTACTTTCTTGATCATAGTCTCATCTTCAATCTTACCAGTTGCTCATCTAGCAACATTGATTAGTTTTACTCTGGCATAGTATTGAACTATATTCTCACCTTCTTAGATTCTCATATCATCAAACTTACCTCATAGAATTTCATATTTTTCTCTTATTACATTTTTGTCTCCTCCATAGATATTTTCTATAGCATCCCACATCTTCTTAGTAGTATGAAATTCCTTGATGTCATCAAACTTAGTGCAGCTTAGGGAAAATGCAATCTCCAACATTGCTTGATTTTTTTCTTTCTTCTTTTTTAGATCCTCAAAAATTAGGGCTTTAGCAAGTTCAACATACTAAGTGGTTATGGTAGATTATGCATGATCCACAAGACCTCCTAGATGTAGCTTCATCAGACTTTCCCATACAAGGAAGTTTTCCTTGTTAATCTTGAGTAATTCTCTTTTGGACATCTTGATCTTTTTCTTCTAGTACCTTTAAACTAGTCCTCTTAAGTACTATGGCTCTGATACCAATGGTTGGAATTCTTTAGAATAAATGGGGGTGAGGGGGGGAGAGGGTGAATCAGTTATCCAAGGTCTAGATGCACAACTAATTTTTTTGATGCTTAGTTGATCCATATCCATAAAATGTTATCATGCACGCATCCATTAGATCATACAATACATAATTTTTTTAGGTTACTGTCCTAGGTCAAAGCAACTTTGCATGAATGTAAACATGAAACAACATAAGAACATTCACACAATTTGACACAATGATTTTTTGTGGAAATCCAATTTGGGAAAACTACCAATAACATGCTTCTAATTCTCACTCTTCTAAAGTGATGCCCTATGAAAGGCCAGCCCTATTAAAGGTTATAATACACACTGTTAAATGTGACTTGGTTAAAGGATTTCAATCACCCTATTAGGAGTGAGCCTTATTAGAGGACTTTAGACCATTCCATTAGAATGTCACTCAGTTAAAGGATTTATAAATAACTATTAGGTCAACCTTAATCCAAAGGATTTACTCTAGACTGATACAATGGTTAAAAAGTAATAGTAAGGTTTGATCTAATACAACTCACTTGTAGATTATAGATGTTTGTTTCACTCATCCATTCTACTTGTCATTCACATAGTTCAAATCTAACAACTTTTTCACCCTTCAAGTATTCAAACTCCTAAGCCTTTGATGGGGACACAACCCAAGCACAGAATGGACACAATAGGAAAGGGAGAATTTTATTAATTATGAAAATATGCTAGTACATTTGGTACAGAGAAAATAGACTTCAAAACATGCCCTATGGGCTTACAATAGCATAAATCTGGAGATAAATTCTTCTCCCACTACCTTCTCTCAAACTCCACTCCGAACTGCCTTTTACAATGCCAAAAAAATTCTTAAATAGACCTCGAAGGGTTAAGGATTAGGAATACATTCTAGAAAGTTCTAGTTGGCATCCACCAACCAAATAGAAGGCTCTAGAAGTTGCATTAGAAGTCGGCGCAGATCTAGAAGAATCCAAAAATAGTAACCAAACTTTCAGGAGGTATAACTTTTGAACCGTAGCTTTGATTTACGAATCATTTACATTTCTAGAAAGCTCTCAAAGCACTCTATAGACCTATGGACCAGCTTTTCTTGTTCCCCATTTTTTGGTCCTGTTTGAGGTCATTTAATGCCCCTAACCTAACTTTGAAGCATTCTTAGGATGTCTCGAAAAACTAAAAAATTGCGATAACTTTCAAACCGTGGGGCCTTTTGACCTGATTCTTTTTTTGGAATGCTCTAAATTACAATGTCCAATTTACACCTTCTAGTTTACCAAAATGATGGCTCAATTACATACTCTTATTTTTGTAGCATTTACATGTATCCCAAGGTGATTAAAAACTCTAACCCAAAACACTATTAGTGGAATTGTGAGAGTTGGAACCTTTATTTGACCCAAATGGGTATCCAGAAATGAAAACACATGAAATAGAAACTAAGTATAAGTACATTTTTTTTTGGTTGACACAGGATTGCCTTTGTACCTCTTGATGCTCCTACATCAGCCTTTTTGCATTGCATGCCAACTGTAGTTAATTTGACCACTGAATAAAGCAATACTCTAGACTCCTTGTCTTCCTTAGGTTCTCACACATGAAAACCATTGCTTATGACTAGCTATCTCTATATATAGAGAATTAAGATCTTTTGTTGCTTAACCACAACTGTCCATTTTAGGGTTAGGTAGGATACAATGAATCTACCCACTTTTCCATTTGGTTCCTCTAGAAACTTCTGCTACAATCTTCCTTGAATTATGCTCAAAATGGTTTACCTTGAATTTTGTGCCACCAACTCATCATAGTTATCTTCCTTATACTTCACACAATTCAAAAAAATAAAATAGTTGGCTCAGATTTGTCAAATATTCAATTTGACATGGTTGGTGTCACTGGAAAACTATATTGTTATGTCACTTGGCCAACACTAGATCACTCAAAAAACACTAAAGTTTACTAATGCTTGTTAGCAACTAAAATTTACATGACATATACCAACAATCACTCAGCTTGCACTATTTTTCATCTTTTCTCGACACCTCTTTGTTTTCACTTAACTTCCATTGATTTTTGCTTGGCTTGCACTAACTACTTGGCAAGGATTGGCAAACACTTTTCATACTTAATCTTCTTCCAGTCTTAACTTGAGTAAATTTTCAATTCAGACTTTGAGTAGATAAATAATACACTATAGTATCAATTTCTTACTTGGTCTTAGTGCTTCTTTTACATATCAAATAACTCAACCTTTCTCTAGGTTCTATTATTATCTCCTCTTTTCAAATCCTCTTCATCAATAAACTAAATGATAGCTTTCAGACCAAAAAGCAATTGTCTCACTAGTAGGTAGCAAGTTTGACATCATTGACAAAATAATGATTGTTCTATTATAGGTTCTTCACTTCAAAACAATCTCATATCAACAAAAGGGGTTAACTTGACTGCGCATATATCAAAAAGGCAAGTTAAGTGAACTATTGTATCATTTCTATAAAATGAGAGCATGTTGACTAAGTTATTTATATCAGATGGATTAGTTAACTCTCTTATGAATCCAAATTAGGAAACTGAACTATGCTTCCACTTCTCAAGCTATAAATCAAAAAAAGGTGCATGACTCAAACTCAACTCAAACTTATCCTTTGAACCTATAAATCCAAGACTCCAAACTCTCATTTCTTATGGACAATTGAAGAGTAAAGTTATAATGTTGAATTTTCTCTAGCAATATTTTGCATTACCATTATCAGGACTCATTCTTATTATTGAGCTCATATAAATTAATTGCATCATTATTTGATCATCTAGATTTCATTCTTATTATTGTATACAAAATCCAAAAATATAAATTAATTGCAATTATACTAAATACTTTTTTTCAATAGCATCTATAGTCACTAAAAAGATTTAAACATTTGATAGTTAAACATCTACTATATCATCACTTTAAATCTTTTCCTGATCTAATCACTTTCTAGTAATTATCTTGGATAAAAAATTCAACTACAACCTGGTTAAATATCTCAATTTATGTGGAAATTAGTCTCATATCTTATCACATGTTCTATTATCTACTATGTCATCACACTTGGTGTTGTGAGAATAGCTATCTAGGGCATTTATCCATGACTTTGATAACTCATACCTTGTGCTTCACCCTATTGTTATCTTTATCCAAATTTGAGATGAAATTGAAATGTAGTCTTGATCAAAACTTATCATACATTTGTTGTTACATATTTTTATGCTTGCTAAAACTAGGAGTGCTAGAAAAATATCCATTGAAAGATCTAGAAATGGTAAGATTCCTTCCTGGATTTTGACATTCTCTAGTGGGTCAAAAGATCTCCATCACCTCGAAAATGCTCTTATGTGAAACAAAAATTCTGTAGAAAAATTAACCCATTATTTCAAGAATAATCTACTAATAAGATCTTTGATAATTAATCTCCTAAAAGTGAGTATATCATAGGAGAAAAACACTTAAAATGGTTAGAACAAACATTAACATACTAGTACACCAACCTACTAAAAATATATCTGAACATAATGAAAAATATGAGGACCACTAAAGGAACTCTAGGGATCATTATGACAACACTATCTCTAGAGGCACTAATACATTATAGGTCAATTTTTGACCTTTTATTTCGACCAAGCCCTTAATTGGCTTTTTAATTTTTTGTTTTTGTTTTTATGCTCGAGTTGGTCAAAATTTTGACCAAATTAGGTTTTCCCAATTTGTTCAAAATTTTGATGAATTTGGATTCATAAGAAAAAAAGAAAAGAAAAAAATGGCAATTCAATGAGGTTTGGAATTGGTCTACATGCAAATGAGATATTTGAGGTAATAGCCTGTAGCATTTTTCTAATCCATTTTCACATGAAAAGTGTGTTTGGATGTGGCACAAGATCAATATTTTTGGTGATGCTTGAGCTTTTCCCAGAGTATGAACCAAGGCTTTATAGATTTCTTTAGAAACTTGCCTATATATATATATATATATATATCTCAATACCTTTTGGCATGTTTGAAATGTGCAATCTTTGGGAGGTTCCTCTTCCATAAATATATGTCTTAGGTCAATATGAAATAAACTAGGGTGACCCATTTAAAGGTGGTTGTATAATGGACTCTCTCAAATGTTTTGATTGTTGCAATCACCGATGTGATTATTTTATCAACAGTTAGAGGCTCTATCTATCATTAAAGTATTCCAATTCTATGATAAAACATAGTATAATCAATTTGATTTTGCTAATGTCTTTCACTATGTAAATTAGAGGGAGGTCTTTTTCAAAATTTGCTAAATGTCATGTTGTTAGTATAGAGTAAGATATATGGTTAATCAAAGATGTTGAGTTGACTTGTAAAAACTCATGTAGGAGAAGCATAGTTCAAAATTGAATTTGAGAAAATTGTTTTCTATTTTAATTATTCACAAGATGACGTGATTCATAGGGGTATTTCAAAAATCAAGATCTTAATATGTTTTTTTCCAATCAAGTTTGTTGCATTCCCACTCAACCTGTTTGCATAGTCTATAGGATATATTCAAGGGGAATTAATTACACATTGAAATCCACCACAAAGAGAGAGGAAGAGTTGTTTGGATACATAGAGATACATCCTTAGGCAAGAAGGCCCATGGTGTAGATTTCAAAGACTACACTAGATAGAAGGATAGTGCCATCTAAAATCTCTTAGATTATAATTTTTCCAAGCCTTTCATCAATGAATGGAAGCCACATAGGTTGGGGGAATATTTTTTTCTTTTGACGTGAAGATTGAGCCAACCATGTTTATGTAAGAAGAGATGAGAGCCAGGCAACAAAAGTTATTATGCAACCACATGGGGAGCATGTTTGAAGATGAGATCAATATAGCAACATGCCAATAGGAACCCATCATTTTAAGATGTGATTCAAGGTAATTTAAGAGTATCATTCTATGTTTTGAAATGGATGTATATACGGATGCACAGATAAAAGTTTAAATAGGGTGACATGACCATATTCTCTATTCAAATTGCTCATTGGCATTTTTGCAAACTCTTATAAATGTGGATACATGATGCAATAAATCATTACATATGCTTCCAGGCACAACTAAACATAGAACCTTCTTCCTATCTCTTCATTAAAATATAGAGAATCAAGTCTAATATTTAACTATTGTTTACTAAAATAGTTATGGCTTCCCTGCCCAATTTGTCAAATTCCTATTTTTAGTTTGTGAAATTGGTAGTATAATTCATATAGAACTAACTAGGTTGTCAACCATAGTTATTGAATCATTTTCTTGATGCACTCATAGAATTTACAATTTTTAAATGGTCATCTCAATTCAATTTGGATGCCAATGCTAAAAGGAATAAAGGGGTGTCATTTTGCAAAAAGATTTTCTTGTGAACCAATATAGGGGTTTTATCCCACATTGTCCATGGGAGTGAATATTAGTGAATTTTTATATAGAAAAAAAGAAAAGGAAATTATAAAATTATCTTTTTATATAGAACCATGTTCTTGCTTCTGAACTAATAGTTCTTGAGGTGTATTTTCTTGTAAAACATTAATTTTGTTGAGAAAATTCACTAAGAGGCATAGATGTTGTCACAAATATGACTTTGATATTCTGTGGGAATTTCTCCATTATTGAGCTCAAAGTCATGCCTCTAACACTATGACCCACCTATATTACCTGCACACAACAAATTCAAACTAGATGGAAGTAAAATAGATCATTTATTGAGAGCAAAAAAGAAGAAGTGGTCTAGAGATCATACTTTTTGATGGGGAGGAAGAGAGTTGAACAACTCAATGATCACAAATTTATGTCAGACCATTTCTGAATTTGATTGGTATCCATTGGGTGAATTGCATAGGAGGCAAGATCTATTGCAGTAACATCATGGTCTACCTTTCTTAGGATAGGGATAAGTTTGTACTGACACCAAGCTCTATGACATCCTCCATGAACCAACACAAAGTGTGTGTTTGCACTTGCCACTACCTTTGCCTCCACCACTGATTTTCTTTAATGAATTGACTCTTTCAGAAGAGTTAATTATTAGAAAGGGCAGAACAAATACAATAGATATATGACATCATGCCATGTCATGTCAATAGAAGAAAGAGATGAAACACATACATTCCACAAGTAAGTCAAAGAAAGTAGAGAGTAGAGGTTATTTGCATGACAACTTGATTGAAAATAATGACCACTAACATGTGTCATGATTTTTGAAAAGAGAGACCATTAAAGGGAAAGGGAACAAATACAATGGATATACTAAAACATTTCATATGAAGTGAAGAAACAACCTTGAATGATGAGATATATCCAGATCACATGATCAAGTAAATGAAGAAATCAAAGATTATTTGTGATGTAGGAGAATCCTAGGTGTACGAACAATCTTGCATCACCCAAAAATATTTTTATTTTCAATATTTTCTATTTTAATAAAGACTAGTAGATAGGGGGGTTACTAATTTTGGGAATGTGTCATTTTTAGTATGTTTGTCATACGAGCTCAAAATATTCTCATTTTCTGCATGAAGGTTAATTTTAGAATTATAAGCCTACCATAAAAATCCCATTGCTCCAGCTTAAGTATCAGAGAAGTTATTGTGGATTTTTGGTGGAAATTTAGGAGAAAAATATTTAGGCTCACCATTGGAGGCCTTAGAGTGCCCAAATGAGGTCTAAAAACTCCGTAGAAGGGTTCTTGCACATTTTTGAGTCTATAGATCATGAGCTAGCATTTCCAAAAAGTGGTTATAATAGCCAATCAGAGCAATAGTTCAAGAGTTATGACCTTCCCAAATTGGGCTACCCAAAATTTTTAAAATAATTGTCAAAGATGTATTTGGCCGACTCTATATGTATTGTTAAGGTCTTTTTGTCCCTAGGTATAAGTTCCAATGTCTAGAATCTTCCTAGATGACATAAAATTGTCTATTTAAGAAATGCCTAAATATTGTCTAGAACAATTCTAGGTGGTAGTTCACAGCTCAGTCTTACAGATTACTGTAATGAAGGCACCCATGTGGGTTAGCATATTGTACTTGTGAATTTTATAATTCCACATTTGCAGTGATAATAAGAAGTCCATATTTTTTTCTCTCATTTGTTGTTGTTTCTTTGTTTCTATTGTGAGTTTATGATGAGTTTGTGGTTTTAAGGGGAGCACCCTTAATCAAGTGATTTCAAAGCTAGAGTTCTTGGCTGTGTAGATAGATCACTAAATGTGAGGTAGTTTGCACCATGATTGTGATTTGGGCTTAGCATGTAGACAAATTGCTAATTGTGAGGTAGTTTACACTAGGGTTTCATCAAAAGCGTGAAAATGCCTCCTTGAAGAGAGCATGGTGGAAGAGTTGTAGGTGTTACACCTAAGGGTTTTAGAGCCATCCAAAGACAAATAAAAGCATTGGGAGAACAAATGCATAAAGGAATAAATCTTCCCATAAGACGAGAGGCTTTTTAGGGCCATCTCCAAGATTAGAAAAATATCTAAGTTTGAAGTTACCACATTTTTGGGAAATCTTAACCTAAAGGAGCAGATCAATTGGATTAATGAAATAGAGGAGTTTATTGAGTATGAAGATATTGATGATCTTGATAGGGTCAATTTTGTAATGGTGAAACTAAAGGGACATGCATAGATCTGGTGGCAAGAGGTTTAGTTCGAGCAAAATAGAAAGGGAAAGGACAACATCATCAGATGGGATCAGATGATAGCTAAACTGAAGTGAAATTTCATTCTCATGGATTATGAGCTTGATCTATTGAAGAAAATGCAAGGGTTGAAGTAAGTGAGAGAGTCTTTTCAAGAGATTACCAAAGAGTCCTACTGAGTTCTCAATAGAATTGGCCATATAGAAGTTGATAAGGAGAAAGTGGTTCACTATCTTAATGGGTTAAGACTGAGTATTTAGGATGAGCTAAGTATAGTTTGATGACCAGTATTGAGGAGGCATACCAGTTTTCCCTAAGAGTTGAGGAGAAACTAAGGAAGAAGTTTAACAACAACAATAGTGGAAGAGGTCACGATGGAAGATCTATTGGATGATCTTATGGAGGCTATAATGATGAGAAAAAGAACAAGGATGAGGCTAGAAGTAGCAGTCAAAACTAGAAGGGAAATAATATCAATCATTTCCATGATCAAAACAATAGAGATCAGAGGGGGAGAAGCAGAGGACAAGGATCTGGAAGAGGAGGTTTTTGTTGGAAATGTTTTGACTGTGGAAAAGAAGGGCATAGAGTATTTCAATGTTTCTAACACTAAGAAAGGATATATAAAAGAAAAAAAGGCTAGGCTAGAGTTGCACATGTTTATGAAGATGCCAGATCATCACATTCTAAAGATGCTAAAAGAGGAGAAGTTCTAGTTAACAGAAGAGTCTTGTTGAGTGGTGAGAATTAATTTGATCAAAGAAGGAGATTATTTCAAACAAGGCACATATGTGAAGATAAGTGTTGTGATGTGATCATTTATGGTGGAAGTATTGACAATCTGGTGTCACAAATGATGGTCACAAAGTTAAAGCTGAAGACATAGAAACACTCGTGTCCATACTGTATTGCTTGGTTACAAGATGACCAGAAGGTCATGGTCAATGAGTAGTGCTTAGTGAAGTTCAAGATTGGAAGCTACTAGGATGAGGTACTTTGTGATATCATACCTATGGACATATGTCATATGTTGTTGGGTAGGCCGTGGAAATTTGATAGGAATGATGTACATGATGGGTGAGCAAATACATACACTCTGACCAAGGATGGAGTGAAACATAAGTTGAAGTTGTTGAAGGATAATGAAACAAATGTATGTAGTGCTACCAAAATATTTTTTTTGATGGAAAAGAATTTCTCAAAGGTATGAAGGATAAGCATATGTGTTTTGCTATAATTCCACGAGATAGCAAAGAACAAATAGGGGAGGTACCTACAAAAATTGTAGATATGTTGGTAGAGTTTTTTGATATTGTATCAGATAATGTACCTAATAAATTTTCCCCAGTAAGGAAGATTAGTCACCAAATGGATTTGGTTCTAGGAACAAGATTGCCAAACAAGGTAGTGTATAGAATGACACCAACAGAAAGTGAAGAGTTGAACATATAAGTTTATGAGTTGTTATAAAAGGAGTTGATTTGAGAGAGTCTGAGTCCATGTGTTGTACCAGCCATACTAGCACCAAATAAGAATGAAGATTATGACACTATCAACAAGATCACAATCAAATACATATTTCCATTGCCAAGGATGGATGATATTATGGACTATTTGAGTGGAGTTGAGTATTTCATGAAGATAGATCTAAAGAGTGGGTACCATTAGATTTGTATCAAAGAAGGTGATGTGTGAAATACTACTTTCAAGACACAAGAAGGGTTGTGTGATTGGTAAGTCATGCTTTTTGGGCTAACCAATACACCGAGCACTTTCATGAGGTTCATGAATGAGATACTAAAGGAGTTTTTGGGTAAGTTTCTTATTTTTTACCTAGATGCTATAATGATATTTAGTAAGAAGTTGGAGGAGCATTTGATTCATATTCAAAAGGTTTTTGATAAGTTGAGAGAAGAAAAGTTGCTAATAAACCTAAAGAAGTTTAGTTTTGTAAAGAAGGAGTTGGTGTATTTGGGATTTGTAGTCTCAGTAGAAGGTCTAAAAATGGACCTAGAGAAAGTGAGGGCTATCCTTGAATGGCCTACTTCAGAGAATGTTATAGAGGTATGATCTTTTCATAGCCTAGTTAGTTTTTATAGAAAGTTCATAAGAGGTTTTAGCAGTATTTGTGGACCCTTGACTAAAATAATGAGAGGGAATAGGAAATAATTTAAGTGAATTTTAGGAGAAAATAAGAGTTTTAATCTATTGAAATAGAAAGTTACTGAGCATCATGTTTTAGTACTTCCTAATTTTAACAAGGTGTTTCAAGTAGACTGTGATGCTAGTGGTACTACAATAGGAGCTATTTTGAGTCAAGAAGATAGACCTATTGGTTATTTTAGTGAGAAGTTGAATGATGAAAAAAGAAAATATTTTGTTTATGATTAGAAATTTTATGTTATAGTTCAAGCATTGAAGAAGTGGAGACACTTTCTTCTTCCTAAGGAGTTTGTTTTGTATACCGATCATCAACCTTTGCAATATTTGAATAGTCAAGGAAAATTAAACCAAAGAAATTTGAAGTGGGTTGAATTTTTGTAGAGTTATACATTTTTTTTGAAACAAAGGAGTGGGAAGTCTAGCAAAGCTACATATTCTCTTAGTAGAAGACAACTTTTGCTGACATAAATGTAGATAGAGGTGGTTGGGTTTGAGGAGCTCAATACTTTATAATCAGATGATCTTGATTTTGGTGAAGTTTCAAAGACTTATATAGAACTTGTTACACTTGATAAGACAAAGTGGTTGGTTTCCATATTCTATGATAATATATTGTTCAAAGGAAGCTAGTTGTGCATTCCCAAAAGTTCAATGAGAGAGAATCTCATCAAGGAGAAGCATAGTGGAGAATTGGCTAGATATTCTGGTAGAGGCAAGACCACTGCTTTGGTTACTAAGAATTATTACTGGCCATAATTGTAGCAAGATGTGAAGAAGTTTGTACAAAGTTGCAGAGTATGTCAAATAGAAAAATGAGTAAAGCAGAATATGGGGTTGTATCACCATTACCTGTACCAGAGAAGTTGTGGGAGGATGTCAACATGGATTTTGTTCTTGGATTACTGAGGATGCAGCATGGTCATGATTCTATTTTTTTGGTGGTTGACAAGTTTTCAAAGATAACACATTTCATTCCTTACAAGAAGACTAGTGATGTTCATGTGGCAAAGTTATTTTCAGAGAAGTGGTAAGACTACATGGTCCACCAAAGAGTATAGTTTTAGATCGAGATACCATATTTTTTAGGTATTTCTAGTATAAATTATGGATGAAGTTGAAGAAAAATTTAAAGTTCAATTCATTGCATCATCCATAGACTGATGGAGAAACAAAAGTGATGAATAGGAGTTTGGAAAATTTACTAAGATTTTTGGTTGGAGACAAGCCAAAGGGATGGGGGATATGATTTTACCATAAGAAGAATTTTCATATAATAATTCTATCAAGAGTACTAGTAAATCACCATTCCAGATTATATATGGGAGTAGTCCTATAAATGCTTTTGAATTGTGGTAATTGTATAAAAGAGAGATAAGTAGTGTTGAAGTGAAAGATTTTGTTAAACATTTGAAGAACATCCATGAGGAGGTAAGGAAGTACATTATAAAGAGGAATGCATGGTACAAGGCTAAGGCAGATGTGAAAAGGATGTATAAGGAATTTTAGATTGGAGATGAAGTCATGGTTCATTTCAGAAAGGAGCATTTTCCAATAGGTACATGTAATAATCTGAAGATGAAAAAATTTGGACTATGCAAGATAGTAAAAAGGCATGATTTTAGAAATACCTATGAAGTGGACTTGCCTACTGAATTGAATATTTCACTATTATTTAACATTTTAGATTTGATAGAGTATTATGTAGGAGGTGATGGAGAAGAAGTTACAAAAGCATAGTGGAATATTCCAACAATTAGTTTGGCTACAAAGGAGATTGAGGAGATACTGGATAGTTGTATTGGCAAGAGTAAAAAGAACAAAACTTATGAAGAATACCTAGTCAAAAGGAAAGGGAGGCCAGTAGAGGATTCATCATGGCTAGAAAGGGAGGATGTTAACCATCTTGGCTTTCCTTTGAACACCTAAGATGTGATAGAGTCACCTCTCAAATTACCCCAGGTGTCTGATGCAGGAGCATCCTAGGTATATGATCAATCTTGCATCATCCAAAAATATTTTAAATTTTAGTCTTTTCTATTTTAATAAGTACTAGTAGACAAGGGGTTACTATTTCTAAGAACTTGCTATTTTTAGTAAGTTTTTCATACAAGCTTGAAATGTTCTCTTTTTCTACATGAAGGCTCATTTTAGAATTACAAACCTACCATAAAAATATTATTGCTCTACCTTAAGTATCAGAGAAGTTATTGTGGATTTTTGGTGGAAACTTAGGAGAAAAATATTCAAGCTTACCATTTGAGGCCTTAGAGTGCCTAGATGAGGTTTGAAAACTCGATAGTAGGGCATTCACACAATTTTGAGTCTATAGATCAAGAGCGAGCATTTATAAAAAATGGTTATAATAGCTAATTAGAGCAATGGTTTGAGAGTTATGGCCTTCCAAAGTTAGGCTACCTAAAATTTCTAAAATAATTATCAAAGATGTATTTGGCCAAATCTATATGTATTGTTAGGGTCTGTTGGCCCTAGGTACTAAGTTTCAGTGTCTAGAATCTTCTCAAGCAACATAAAATTTTCTATTTAACAAAGGCCCAAACATTGTCTAGAACAACTCTGGGTGGTAGTTCCTAGCTTAGTCTTGTAGATTACTATAATGAAGGTGCCCATGTGGGTTAGCATATTGCACTTGTGAAATATGTAATGCCGCATTTGTGGTGATAATAAGAAGTGATCCATATTTTGTTCTCATATTTGTTGTTGTTTCTTTGTTTCTATTGAGTTTATGATTTTAAGGGGAGCACCATTCATCAATTTGCATAAAACATATTTAATACCAACATGACTTATTATGGATACATCACATCATCTTACATTTCTTCATATTGAACATATAAATTACATTCAAAACTAACAACTTCAATGTTGTTTGAAATAACCATCTACTACCAACATGTGTCATCAATAGTTGATTATAAAAAGATGAACACATATAAAAGATATATCATATCATATGACATGAATTAAAGGGAAAAAATATGAATGATGACATATCTATATGAAATAATCAAGTGAATCAAACAAGTCAAAGATTACTAGCATTACAATTTGATTCAAAATCATCATGGCAGCTATATCAATCAAATTGAAAAGATTTTTTTAACTATAACTATCTATTTTCTTTTGAATATCACAATCAAATTGATAAGGAATTATTCTAATATGAAATTTTCATGAACATAACCCCTCTTCAAAGATTCTATTATAAACCAATAGGTTGATGGCAACTTCAAATTCATCTTCATTGATTTTGAAAATCCTTAAACTCTCTATAAGCCAAAATAATAGCTCTATATTATTAAGAACTTAGAGTACATGAAATTAGCTATTTAATAGCTATGGATTCTCTTTCCAAATAACATGTTCATATATTATTTCAATAATTTTCTATTCCTTTTTATATATTTTGATATACTTTTTCATGATTTAGTGGTATAAATATTGTTATTCCAATATATATAATTTTTTTGTTAAAGATCAAATTAAATTAAATTAAATTAGTTATGATAAATCATTTTACTCTTTGTCATATATTATTGAGATGCTTTTCAAAGGTAAGGAATAATAATGTAGTTGTCTTAGATTAGTTATGATAACTCATTTTAACTCCTCCCAAATGAGTGTATCATCCTTGGCCACCAAATAAACTATGGGGACTCTTCCATATCTCTCCTAGATAAACACCAAGTCTTATTGGATTAGAGAAGACTTCTTCATAAGAAATTTCATCAACTCAAAATCCTGCGGTTTCATTCATTTTTTCTCTTTTCCTCCTTAGAATAATGTTATGAATTAGGATAGCTCACTAATCACCATGGCAAAAATGGATGTTTGTTTCATTATTTTTGAGTAGATATTATAAAATATCTTTACATACAATAATAGACGAGGAAAGCCCTTTTTCACACATTCTTTGGATGCTTGTTTCATTATTTTTGAGTAGAGATTACAAAGTATCTTTACATACAATAATAGATGATGAAAGCTCTTTTTCGCACATTCTTTGGATGTTTGTGTCATTATTTTTTAGAAGAGATTACAAAATATCTTTACTTACAATTATAGATGAGGAAAACCCATTTTCACAAATTCTTCACTCTATCTACTAAAATCTTATGAAACCATAAAAGCTATTGGAAGTACTAGGTAGTAAAACATATACTTAAGAAACTTATCAAGAAACATGGTTATCTAGAACAAATAGTTATGTCCTCTTATACATAAACATCTCACCCACCTACCTAAACAAAGTCCTTAAATGTTATATGTGTATTTAACTAGGTCAAGGCTCAAAAAATTTAGACATAAAAGTGTCTTCTTTGTTCAGATTGATTGATTGTGAGAAGTCTTGAATTCAACATAGTTTGACATAAAAATGTTTTTTCAAGTTTGTTTAGAGAGATTTTTTCTTGTTACTTCACATGAAATTTGTTTATGATTTAATACTATGTTGAGAGGGTGTGTTTCAAGACAACAACTTTCTTTCAATTTGTCTTCTTGGGAATTTAAGATTGTTGCAAAGAGAATTAAAATTGTTCTCTTTCTTATACTTATTTACTTACATATATACTAATTTATGTTTACAATCTTAGTAATATATACTACTTTGGGCATGCAATGAGTTGACAATAGATTTTACACACTCCAAGGACATTAGTAAATTATAGTGCATATCCATTTTAAAATTTAATCTACACACACTTTATAATATTTGGTAGGTAAATAATAGTCTTCATTAGGTGTTTTAGTGATGAAGTTCATAAACCAGTGAAACAAAAAATATTTAAGAATTTAAATCTTCAAGAATAATTAAGAATGAAGTTACACAAAGGATTATATTAACAAAGAACATTTTAAGAAGACAACATTTCATTGATGATGCAGGAGCATCCTGTGTTGCACTACTATCCTGCATGCTTCAGTTTTTTTTACCTTGCTATTGAAATTGTGTTTTTTGGTTTCTGGGTGCCTATTGCAGACCATGTAACTATTTTTTCAGAATGAATGAGAGGATTTTCTTCTTAAATATTTAAGAGGGCCTAGAGTAATCCCCTATATCAAAGGCACAAGTTCTAATTCCTCATAAGTTGGGAGATATGGTGATTTTCCTAGAGTATCAATTTTTGAAAGTTTTGTGCAACAATTTTTTGTGCTTGACTTTTGGGATGGATGCACACTTATCTTTGGTGAATCAGCCTTTGAAAAATTAAGAGGTTTTAGAGGACCTAAAATACTACCCACAATTTGGAGCATGAGTTCTAATTCAATCAAAGCTAGGAGATATCATGATTTTGCTTAGACATTGATTTTTGGACATTTAATATTTGATGCAGGCTGACTTGTGGCTCTTCAAGTATTTAATTTTAGTTTTATTTTCATGATGGGTATTTAATATTTGCTAAGAGCTGACTTGTGGCTTCTAAATCTTTTAGAATGATCTGTAAGTCATTTTGGCTAGTATAAATAGAGTGTTTAGGCTTAGAGCTAGAGTAGTTTTAAGAGAGGATTGAAGAGCAGAACTAGAAAATGCAAATTTGAAGTTGGATCTTAGATCATGAATGTATTTGTATCTGGCTATAGCCAAGAAGGCCTTACATGTATGATGATATTTTCATGAATCAATAAAGAATCTCTCTCTCCCTCTCTCTCTCTCTCTCTCTCTCTCTCTCTATGGTGTTATTCTCTTTTGTGTTTTCTTTCATTGTGTTAACTCTCACATGGTGGTTTGGGTAGCTAAGTGTGCCACTTGGCCTTAGTTAATCCCAACTTACCCTATGCCAATTGATTATAATATGGGTGAATTTGAGTGAGGTGACCAATTTTTTCCTACAAAACAATGTGTGAAGATATAAACATTAAGTACAACATATCCAATATTTTTGTAGATATACACATTAATTAGACCAATTTTTTTTTCAAAACCATATGTGCAGATATAAACATTAAGTACAACATGTCTAATATTGTTGCAAATATACACATTAATTACACAAAATTTTTCTTTCAAAATCATATGTGCAAATATAAACATTAAGTGCAACATGTAGGCTAACTTAAGACAAATGATTTGCATATGTAGGCTATTTAATGCCTTTGACTAGGATCATACCCAATGACATGGATCAACAGGTATAAGTCAATAGACCCTATAGATACAATTTTTCATTTGCATATCTTCTCTGTATTGTCAATGTCAACTATTGTCCTAGTATGTCTCTCATTTTATGGATTGCAAGTATCACCAAATAGGTATTTGTCTGATCTATCTTCCTTGAGTGAGGAAAATCTAGGAATAGAAGACAAAAGTGAGACAATTAGTAGGTCTAAAATAGGGAGATCAACTAGAGGTCAAAATATTAGAATAAAATTCAATAAACAAATACAATTTTTTCTTGTTGAGGGGAGGTTGTGTTCTTATGATAATGAGAGAGAAGGTGATAGGAAGGTTCCTTAAAGGTACACACATCTTCAGAATGAATGGGTACCCAAGGAACTACCTCTAGTTAACATTGATTTTTTTGTTAATGAAAGGATATATCACATAGCTTCATCTTCATTACATCGTTGAATTGATGGATTATGTAGGACCTTATTATAATTACAACAATTGGATGTGGATTGTGCAATATAAAATAAGTATGCATAGGTATGCATTGTCACCAAATTATATACAATGTAAAGAAAATAATCAAAGTAAAAGGCTTGTTATGTCTATTGATGGAAGGCCAAAAGAAATATGAAATATTGTGGGATTTATAAATAGTTCTTGACCTATGTTAGCTAATAAGTGGTTGGATTTTATATTCAAGGCACATGAGGGAAACTGTGTTTTTGTATGTACGATAAAATCAATAAGTGCAAGGGAAGAGGTTCTAATAGATTACAATTTGAATCATGTAGATACAACAAAATTCACCATCATGGGATTGGTTAGTACAACATTTAATTTAATTGCTTCCAATTAATATTGACTCCAATACACAATCTAATATTTTATTAATAATTTTTTTTGCTAAGTCTATTACTTTAATTTCACTCCTCATTACTAAGAATTATTAATCTTTTTCATAAGGTGAGATGGTACCACTAGAAGATGTAGGCAAAGATCTTCCTCAAACAACTTCTTTGACAAAGGTAAACCTTAATTACTGTAATTGTGCAAATTTTATAGAAACAAATTTTATATTATTATGTTCTTTTCTTTATGTCCTTGGAGTTATTTTGATGGAATTGTACTGATATTGATGTCACAACTTGATAGTTATTGATAAGGAAAAGCAAAAATGAGAGCAAATCAAATGTGGTAAAAAATTGAGGAATCATTTTTAGATGACATCACATATAATGCTAACCTTGTCTTCATGTCTATTTAGGTTATAAAAATATATATTAATGAAATTCTTAACCTTTTCCTTGAACAAAACAAAATCAAGGAGACAAAGTCACTCAAAGATGAATTGATATGTAGAGTCAATTCTTTGAAGGTAAGCAATAATAAAAGTTCAATAGATGTTTATATTTTATTCTATCTTATGGATTGTGATTTAAAATATTATGTATTCTTCTTATAGGATTTAGTGACACCCGTGAGACCATGTGGTCAATATGGTGAGGGTTGTAGTGCACAAACTTCATGTATCCTAAAACCTTTAACCCACTACAACATTTGGGGTTAAATTGCTATGGAAAATTGTGATGATAGTCTAATTTGTGGTGATTTTCATGTTTTTGTTTTTCAATTTTTCCTGAAACTATGGCAATACCAATGTAAGCATCATAATCGCAACACCCACATAAGTATGTATTTTTAAAATGACATAAATCATTACCCATTTGTTTTGATTGTGGAGAGATGCACACAAAATAAGGTGGAGAGTTCTAAATGAGGGTGGAGAGATCTAAATGTCTTCATGCCCTTGTGCTTGGTGCATTTCATTGCCATGCATTTTCTCTATTATTTCATTGTTGTGATCTTTGCATTTTGTTGTCGTGCCTTTACTCTATGATTTGGTTGTTGTACCTTTGTGATCTCTACATTTTTTTGTTGTGTCGTTGCTCTATGATTTGGTTGACATGCCCTCATCATCTTTGTGTTTCATTGTTGTACCCTTGCTCTATGATTTTAGTGTTGTGCCCCTGCTTTGCAATTTTGTTTCCATTTCGTGCCCTTACTCTGTGATTTTTTTGGCATGTTGTGCCATTGCTCTATGATTTTGTTGCCATGCCCTAGCTCTACAATTTTCTATAAAGGTATGTAAATGTTGGTTTTTTTTCCTTCTAAAAAGGTATCTCTTTATATATCCTTCTAAACATGTACATTTAGAGATCTTTTTAGAGGTTCTTATTACATCTTAGCACAATAGAAAAATTGATCCAGCTCCATATATATTCCAGAATAATAATAAGAAACAAAAAAAACTCACTCAACCCATGCTAAGTGAATTATCTCAAGATCCTCCACAAAAATAATGTAGACTAGGAAAAATGGGTAGATTTCACAAGAAATTTTACAAAAACATATCTTAGCAAATATTTTTAGAAAGAAACTAGCCATAACTAGTTAAATGGATCTAGTTTTTGATTAGCTAGGTTGATTACAAATTCCTATAGAACTATCATCAGATTAGGTACAATAAAATAAACAATCATTTTTTCCCAACTAACAGGATCAAATATAATTTTCGAAGGTGATAAAATTGCATATCCAAGAAATTGAAGAATAACTTCAATGAAGAGTTAAGTGTAAGGAGTTGAAGAAGAAAGTTTTTCTTCTATGTAAATACCATAATCATGAAGTTCATTGCCTTGCAGAAGCCTCTGCCATAATGACATTACCTCTAAACCATGCAAATGATGTTGAAGTGGTTCCCAACTTTGAAACACTCTTATAAGCATTTGATGCTTGGGATCATCATAGGGAGACTGTGCCAATACTTGAAACACTCTTATAAGAATTTGATATTTGGACTATAAATTTTCAAAGACAATTGCAAGTGATTCCAATGTCATAGTACCTACTACAACACTTTCCTAGATCCTATCTAGTGGCTCCCATAATATCCTCTATGTTGTCTAGTTGTTTTTATATATATCAAAATAATAACTAACATTACCATTGGATCATATAATAATGAAGTAATCAACCCATTTAATTAGAAACTACACCAATTTAACTCTTGTTTCTAATATCATAGTACCTACTACAACAATTTCTTAGATTCTATCCAGTGGCTCCCATAATATCCTCTATGTTGTCTAGCTATTGTTTCTATTGTGCAGTCTCTTTCTAAAGCTAGTCCTCATTCTCTTTCTAAAGCCACTCCTCCTTTGCTCCTGTGCCTTAAATTTTTATTATCAAAATTCTGAATATCTACCTCTACCTTATCTAAAATTAATTTCACAGTGTGTTGTAACTCTGTCATAGGTGTTTGATCATCGATAGCATTCATTTTAGCATTTAAGTTTTCAAGAGTTGTCAACACCCTCACTTGTGGACCTCTCATGTCAAGTAGTTTTTATATTTTTTCAACACCATGTTCTTGCTTCTGAGCTAATAGTTCTTCAAATGCATTTTCTTGTAAAATATTAATTTTGTTGAATAATTGTAAACTCTTAGAAAGTGAATTATTGTTTTCATGTATGTATATATATATGTATGTATATGTATGTATGTATATAGATCTTATGGATTATGGATTATAGATTATAAATAGAAAAAAAAAGAAAACATGACACTAATCATCCCCCATTTGTTTTGATTGATTATGGAAAGTTGCACGCGAAAGAGGGTGGAAAGCTTTGAACAAGGGTGAAGAGCTCTGAATGTTGGTGGAGATCAGTGGAGATCTAGGATTTTGTTGATGTTCCCTTGTGATCTTTGTGCCCTTGCTCTACGATTTTCTTCTAGGGAAGAAGAAGTACCTATGTAAATGTTCTTTTCTTTTCCTTCTAAACATGTATCTTTTATTTATATCTAATAGCTTTGTTTAGATTCAAGGGTAACTGATTATGATGATTGTATGCATATGTGCATGTATGTATGTAAATTAGTTCACTATGTTAATTGCTTTACATGCATATATACACACTTGCATAGTACTTGTGCTAAATTAAATTAATTATTCATGTCTTGAATTCACACAATCAATTATCCTTGCATTCAATCAAATTTATTTATACCAAACTAAGTATGCAAAAATCTATACTTAGAGATTATATCATCTCTTGGTGATTAAGTAAAGATCTCGTGTATAATATCATCTAGGTAATGGTTGGATACATTCACATTAAGTCATAATAGAATCAAGTAGATGGTCCGTCCATGTTACTAATTCATACTTGTTTTATTAAATATTTTGTTTAACATAATTAGTAATCTATAATTATATAGGTACAACTAGTACTCTTGTTTATTTTATTTTATCATATACATTTAAGACTATTATTTTTCTTAAAATTAGACTGTATATTTGTTATCACTAAAACAAAAATATAGATCTATGATAGTTATCTTTTTTAATTTCAAGATCTTGAAATTTAACATGAAGAGTTTCCACTACTAGACAGTGGAATAGCCATAATGTGGAGCCACATAGATCATGGAATTTTCCACCAAATTATATTTTTATTATATTTTTGTTCTTCAAAAATATTATAGGTGAATGTTCTTCTAATTTTCATATATCTAATATTTTTTCACTTGTCATTTGAGGTAATTTTCTATTATGAGATAGAGTCATCTATCATAAGGATGAACATGCCAATTTTGATGATCCTGCTTTCAAAGTTGATTCCCTTATCAAATTAATGAAACTAATTGCAACTAACACCTTGGTTTTCTAAAACTTACCCAATTATCCATTCACACAACCATCTTCCTCCTACCCCACCATAGCATGCAACCCTTGTTTGAGGTTTATATCTTAGTCCCACCATTTAAGAAGATAAAGTCTAGTGATTTGTATCTAGCAAATTGATGATATAGAAATTCAATATGGAGGAGGATGTATTGGCATCACAAATGAATCATCCCATATCCATAAATAACATCTAATCTTCTGTAAGTCTCTCTCCTCTAAAGACCCAATACATGGAACTATTATCATCATGAGTAGACTCACTCTCCTCATACAAATTCAATAGAAACTATTCATACCAAACTAAGTATGCAAAACTTTGTACTTACAAATTATATTATCTCTTGCTAATTAAGTAAAGATCAAGTATAGTTTTCCAAGGTGATAAAATTGCATATGTAGATGTATGTATGTATGTACATATGCACCTTTGCATCTCATTGTTGTGCCCTTGTGATCTCTATATATGTATGTTTGTATGTATGTATATACATATATATATATATATATATATATATATATATAAATATATACATGTGTATGTATTTATATATATCTATGTGTCTATGTGTGTATGTATGTATATAAATAGAGATATATATGTATACATACATACATACATACACACATACATAGACACACACATGTGTGTGTATGTATATATATGCATACATATACATAAAGAGAAGCTTCTCTTTATATACATACATACATACATAGACACACACACAAGTGTGTGTGTATATACCTAGACATATACATAAAGAGAAGCTTATCTAATCACCTACTAGGGGAAATATAAATAAATACATGTTTATAAGGAAAAGAAAATAACTTTTATGTAGGCACCTCTTTTTCTCTTGCAAAAAATCATAGAGAAAAACTACTACATCTGGGCTTGAACACCACAAATTATACCATCATCACAAATTGTCATCGTAGTTTGACCCCACATGTTGTAGTGTTGCAAAGGGTGCAAAGATCACAAGGGTATGACACGACAATGAAATCATAGAAAGAGGGCATGGAGATCACAAAGGCATGATAATGAAATCCAGAGATCACAAGGGCATGACAACGAAGTCCTAAATCTCCACTGATCTCCACCAAGGGCACATAAATGAAATGCAAAGATCATAAGGGCATTCTAAAAAATGCAGTGATCACAAGGGCACGACAATGAAATCTCCACCAACATTCAGAGCTCTCCACCCTTGTTTGATGCTCTCCACCCTCTTTCAGACGTAGCTCACCACAATAAAATCAAATGGGGAATGATTTATGTTTTTTTTAAAAATATATATATCTAAAATCAACTTCACATTATGTTGTAACTCTGCCATAGGTGTTTGATCCTTGATAGCTTTCATTTCACCATTTCAACATTCAAGTTTCCTCTTCATTATATAGTCCTTTCCACCCTAAAAACCACTTTGTTACTTCATTAAAATCAAGACTTGAACAAAGCTAATGATAAAACAAAGCCCATATTCCAGAATCCAAATAATAAAAAAATAAAACTCACTCAACCCATGCTTAGTGAATTAGCTCAAGATCCTACAAAAATATAATGTAGACTAGAAAAAATGGGCAAGAAAGTTTAGAAAAACATATCATAGCAGATATTTTTATAACCTAGTTAAATTGGTCTAGTTGTTGATTAGCTGGGTTAATTACAAATTCTTATAGAATTGTCATTAGATTAGGTACAATAAAATAAACAAATAATTGTTCCCAGCGAGCAGGATCAAATACAATTTTCCAAGGTGATAAAATTGCATATGCAGATGTATGCATGCATGTATGTATTTATGTATGTGTATATATGTATGTGTGTATATATGTATGTATGCATATATGTATGTGTGTATATGTATGTATGTATATATAGAAAGATCTTGTGGAATGTGGAGATTAGTGGAGATCTAAGATTTTGTTGTCATGCCCTTGTGATCTCTATATATGTATGTATGTATGTGTATACATATATAAATATATGTATATGTATATATATGTGTATATGTATGTATGTATGTATATAAACAAAGAGATCTTGGAACAACAAAAAAACAAAAAAACTCACTTAACAAGTAGCATGACCATAGGTATTGTTACAAACTTTTAAACATAACTATATAAGGAGTGAGTTAGGATGTATATAGGTTAACCTTATATTAATTATAAAATACAACACAAAGGTTGCACCAAGGTATTACAATATTGTAATTATAGAAAATTGCCTAATTTTCCTGAGTGGGTGTATGATGGCGAAGAGATATATTAGATGAGTAAATCTCACCAGTGGTTATAGGAATACATCTACATCAAAACAATTAGAAACAAGAACTATATATTTGTTAGAGTGAGTAGTTCAAGGGTCTTGATCCTGTGGATAAAATTATGTAGTCAGCCTGGTAAGTGGAGTATGCCTCCAGTGTACAAACACCTTGGACATAGTTAGGTAGTACTTAACTACTTTAAGACATTATATGTTAACTCAAAAGGCTTATATTTTAAGACATTATATGTACCTAATGTACTTGGCTTTTGAAAATAGAAGGCTAAACTCTATATTTTAGTATTAACTTGACTAGTCTATTTAGACCCATTGATTGTTGTCACAAGCTTTTAAACATAACTATATAAGGATTGAGTTAGGACATATATAGGTTAACCTTACATTAGTTGTAAACTACAACACAAAGGTTACACTAGGGTATTAGAGTATTATAGTTATAGAAAATTGCTTGATTTTCACAAGTGGGTGTATGATGGCAAAGAGGTGTATTAGGTGAGTAATGTTCACCAATGGTTATAGGAATACAACTACATCAAAACAATTAGAAGCCAAAATTACCTAATTGTTAGAGTGAGTAGCTCAAGGGTCTTGATCCTATGGATATGGGTATGTAGACAGAGTATGCCTCCAGTGTGCAGACACCTTGGACATAGTTAGGTAGCTCTTCACCATATGTGTATGTATTTATATATGTAACTATTATGTGGGGGGGGGGGGGGGGCGTAGTTGAGCTTGCAACTTCTACAATACTTCATTTCCATTAGTTTTTCTCTCTGAATCGAAGGTATATAGCTTTATCACTTGTAACTATAAGTTTCAAATAGTAAAAACCACAATAGTTTCTTATAATTCTATGGTTCTCTTTGCAAATTTATAAAATTAATTGCATTTATGTACATTTTTTCAAGTTTGATATTTCTCTTTTTCCTATCTCATAGTCTATGAATAATTTTTCAAAACATATATTGACTAGTTGGAGATTGAGCCAAAAAATTGTACAAACAATTGTGCCAAAAGAACTAAAAAACTTGATTGGTGCATGATAATCATCTTTTTACACTCTTTTTGGCACAAGTGTTCTTAAATTTAATGATTTTTGCTAAGAACAAAATTTCAAACTAATCAAGTAGGTGATCCAAAATTAAATCATAATTGGTTGAGGCATGTTTAAATACCTTATTTCAAATGTTATTGAATGTTATTTGTTTATGTGTTACTGTTGATGAATGTTAAAGGATAAACTAATGTTAGATGTTAGCTTTGGACATTATGAGATTATTTTATGGATGCTCATAATTTTTTTTTACTTCATGTGATAATGAATGAATGTGAGATCCATCTATTCTTTAGGTACTCTTTCTAGGTTGGTGTACTAGTTCTTAAGCACAAAATAGATAAATCATGATTTGAAATACGAACTTGGGTGCTTAACTTAATGAATGAGCACACCAAGTGAAAGACCTTGTGTGATGAAGTATTATATGATTTTCTAGATATTTCACCACATAACAGTGCATTGTAGGTTCACATACATTCTTAAGTAAACATTTTTGAGCACTAGGTGTGTGAAGGCTCCATGCAAAAACATGTAGAAGCAAAAAAAGTCATGATGAACATTTTTGATGACATGTTTTCCAAGAGAATACACAAGTTCCTTAAGGTAACTTCACATTATTAAATTTTCATTTTTGCTAGCACCACTGCTCTTCCTCCATATCCTACACAAATAAAAAGTGTTGCCTCCAACATTCCAACAATATGATAAATGGGAATAGCACATGCTTGATCCATAACCTATTTAAATTGATCTAGTTGCTAAGTAGCTGAGTTGATTACAAATTCTTGTAGAACTATCATCAAATTAGGTACAATAAAATGAACAATCAGTTGTTCCCAGCAAGTAGGATCAAATACAATTTTTCAAGGTTATAAAATTGCATATGCAGATGCATCACTTGAATGTCAAACATGAAGTGCATTCCCTAATTTATAATGAATGGTTGGATATAAAGGCTCCATAAGATGGCCCAACAATGAAAGCCAAGAATGTAACTATGCATGTATTGGCATGCTCTCCCTATGAGGACCCCAAGTATCTACTATCATTGTTACTTTGGGCATCACTATATGGTCCAAAATGTGATGAAGTACTAAAGCTAGTAGTAACTTCTCCCATGTCTCTAGAAAACATAGCATAGATTCAAGGTCCCTTGGCTCTTAGGAATTTGTAATAGCTATTGTCACTGCTAGAAAAATAAATTTAGTTAAGAGTTGAGTGTAAGGAGTTGAAGAAGCAAGTTCTACTTCTATGCAAATTCCATAATCACAAGGCTCATTCCCTTGTAGAAGCCATAACCTAGTTATATGGGTTTATTTGTTGATTGGTTGAGTTGATTACAAAAACTTGTAGAATTGTCATTAGATTAGGTACAATAAAAGGAACAATCAGTTGTTCCCAACTAGCAGGATCAAATATAGTTTTCTAAGGTGATAAAATTGCTTATGTAAATGCATCACTTGAATGCCAGACATGAAGTGTATTACCCAATTTATAATGAATGGTTTGATATAAAGGCTCCATATGCTGGCCCAACAATGGAAGCAAAAGATCTAACCATGCATGTACTGGCACACTCTCCCTACGAGGATCCCAAGTATCTATTGTTGCTACTACAATGACAAAGAAAATTTAGATGTAATACACATTTTACTATAGGCCATACGAAGGACTATGTAAAATAAACAAAAAAGAAAAGAAAACACAACATTAATCATTCCCCATTTATTTTATGTAAATTTCATAATCACGAGGCTCATTTTGTGACAATGACATTACCTCTAAACCATGCAAAGGATGTAGATGTATGTATATATGTATGTATGTATGTATGTATATATATATACCATGAAAAATGGCCAGAGTTAATGTCATTGTTAATGGGACTTATATTTCCCCTACATACATACATTATATATATATACATATTGCCCATTAACTTTGCATTGTTTTTGTGTAGGATCTTGAGCTAAGTCACTTAGCATAGGTTGAGTGAATTCTATTGTTTAATTATTTAGATTCTAGAATGTGTATGCAATTGAATCATTTTTTATGTTGTGCTAAGATGTAATAAGCACCTTAAAAAAGATCTCTTTGTATACATACATAAATACATACATACATACATGTATATGTATGTATGTATGTATCATGTGGAGATCTAGGATTTTTTTGTTGTGCCCTTCTAATCTTTGCATACTGTTCATTTTATTATACCTAATATGATGACAATTTTATAAGAATTTGTTGTCATGCCCTTGTGATCTCTACATCCCAAGTATCTACTACTGCTATAAATTTGGGTATCACTATATGATTGAGAATGTTATGAAGTACTGAAGCTGGTAGTAACTTCTCCCATGTATCTAGAAAATGTAGCATAGGTTAAGGATCCCTTGGCTCTTAGGAATTTGTAGCAGCCATTCTCACTGCTAGAAGAATAACTTCAGTGAAGAGTTGAGTGTAAGGAATTGAAGAAGCAAGTTCCGCTTCTGTATAAATGCCATAATCATGAGACTCATTCCTTTGTAGAAGCCATAACCTAGTTAAATATATGTATATATCAACCTAGCTAATCAAAAGCTGGACCCATTTAACTAGTTTATGGCTTGTTTCTTTCTTAAAATATGGGTTATGATATATTTTTGTAAAATTTCTTGCAAACTCTACATCATTTTTGTGGAGGATCTTGAGGTAAGTCACTTAACACTTTAATAAAGATCTCTTTGTATATACATACATACATACATACATACATATATTTATATATTTATATATGTATGTATGTGCCCTTGTGATCTCTATATATGTATGTATGTATATACATATAGATAATATGTATATGTATATATGTGTATATGTATGTACATACGTATGTATGTTTGTATGTATGTGTTTATGTATGTATGTATGTATGTATTTATGTATGTATATACATAGAGAGATCTTGGCACAACAATAAAAAATAAAACTCACTCAATAGGTAGCATAGCCACAGATGCAATGGCAACACCTATTGGTAAGTAGATTCCTCTTTTCCTCTCTCATTTTTCATGTGTTTATTTCACTTGAACTATTATTTCTTAGGGGGAATTTGTTGGAGTTGATGAAATCCAACTCTGAAGACACTCAAGATCACCTGCATGCAAAAACCTGTCAAAGGGAAGCCAAGGAGAGAAGAGTGTGGAGCTAGGAAAAAACCCTAAATGGACAGGAGAGACACAGTATGCAAACACAAGTAAATATGTATTTACAATATGCAAGAAGTGATGTTGTTGTGAAAATACAATGAGGGAGCTTGAATATAAAGATCTCTAGGAATCTTCTAGAACAAGCTAAAAGATGCTAGGAGATAAGTGTGACAACTAAGCATACATCCACATGAGGTGAAAAGTCCTCGAACAAGGTGAGAGGATAAGTATGACTTAGGAGAGAACAAACTCTTGTATTGTCAACAACTTATAACAAACTCCTAGACTACAACTAATAAATTAAATGCATTAACCTAAGTAAGCTTAAGTAAATAGAATAAATAATTAGTAAATTAATTATTTACTCTAACACCCCCCCTTAAGTGCAAATTAGGGAAATGCCTTAAGCTCACAAAACTAAGATGAAATGTAGAATGGGTCCTGGCAACAAGGCCATGTTAAGTACCTATGAACAAAGCAAAAGAGAAACCTCTAAAAATGGGGAAAGAGAGAAAACCATGTGGGAAAAACCCTCCCCCAAAAAGAGGTAAGAACCTAGTGAAGAATTGAAGAAGCCTCCAACTAGGGAATGTCCCCTAAAATAGGAACAAAGAGTGATCATGAAGAGCATCATTGAAGCATGAAAAAGCTACAAATCTGCCATTAGAAGAAAATTGTAACTACTGATTTAAAGTACCACCAAGGAAGAAGATGACACAAACTGAGCATGTCTATATGGTAGATGATCCATCTTTATTGAAATGCATAGGTAGCTAGCCACTGCAATCACCTTGTATATAGGATCAACCACTGAATACATAGCTCACACTAATGAACCATTGAACCACGAATGCATTAGAACAACATCATAACCCCCACTTAATGTAGATGGGGTGTGATGATAGACAACTGAGAAGGTGGGCCAAAGTCTCCTGCAAACAAACTAAGAATGATGAGAGAGGAAGAGGTACAAACACTCATAAAGACACAGTCACACTGATGCTACATGGGGCTAATGTCATAGAAGGGACACTCACTTGACAAAGGGAGAATGCCTAAAACAACAAACAACTATCCCCCCATGGTGCTTTATAAAAATAGTGCATGTACAACTAACTCAAAACAACGTTCACAACCCCCAGAATGTAATCGTGGTACTTTATCTCAATGTGATACATAAAAGTGCTTCAACATGATAGCTACAATGATCAAAACCAAAAACAAGCTAACACAAAAGATAGGACAGCCTAAAATAAAGGAAACCATGCCAAGAAAACAATCCTTGGGCTTACAACACTCAAGATATCCACCATAGAGAAAAAATGTCAAAAATATGATAGAAAGAGCATGGGCCAAAATCTAAGAAAAAGGACCACATTTTTGAAAAGGTGATAGAACCAGCTTTCCAAAAATATAAAGTTTAAAAAAAATTAACATGGGATGCAAAAGATATGCAAGCTGAAGTCAAAAATAGAACTTCATACTTCAACTAAAAAAAGGTAATAAAAAATATCAAAACTTGAAAATACTTACACCAATGTCTTTGTATCAAAACCAACTTTTCGACGCTTCTTTTAGATCATAAAAATACCTCCGTATGCTCAAGTTATGGCAAAAAAACTACAAGTAGGTCCAAAACTAACCTAGGAGATGTGCAAGCAAGGATGATGATGTAGTGCTGATGTCATGCTAACATCAACATTTTAACGGATTAAATTTGACGGCTAGGAGATATTCGACACAAAAAAAAGTGCCACATGGCAAACTGGCTGACATGGCAGGAGCCACGTCGCAAAGTGCCACGTGGCAACCCTACCATGTGTCACATGCGGACTAGGTTGCAGAAGCTGCTGATGTGTACTCGAGCTACGTAGAAGTTGAGGAGTGCAGAAACCAAAGCAGTGATGGCAGGATCTGGATGAGTGGCACAAAACTGAGCGTAGAAGTTGGTGGCAATGGTTGGATCAGGGGGCACCGCCAAAAGGAGTATGCGGACTGGCCGAGCGGTGGCAGCTGCGGAGCGGTAGCCACTGTGCTATAAGCGATAGCAGTGCCTGAGTGGCCCAGCAGTGGCGCCTGGGCATTGTGGTGGTGGCGCTTGATTTTTTTAAAAAAAATTGCAATAAATGTTCCAAAATCGTCCGTACAGCCTCCCAAACTAATTTTTTTTTGCCTCCCAAAGCTCTGTCTCCAAAATTGACAAGTTTTATATGAATCTTGACTGAAAATGGCCTTTCGGATCCAATGGCAACATCTGTTTAGGCTGAAAGTGCTCCAAAAATTTGTTGTTCCCTTGATTTGAAGAAAAAATGCACAAACAAACTAGAGTTTGTGACTTCAAATCACGGCTTGAAAACTCCTTCAACGAAGCAGCAGAAGGGAGGCTCTAATACCATGTTGTAGTTGATGAAATCCAACTCTGAAGATGCCCAAGATCACTTGCATGCAAAAATCTGTCAAAGGAAAGCCAAGGAGAGAAGAGCATGGAGCTAGGAAAAACCCTAAACAGACATGAGAAACAAAGTATGAAAACACAAGTAAATATGTATTTACAATATGCAATAAGTGATGTTGTTATGAAAATACAATGAGGGAGCTTGAATATAAAGAGCTCCTAGAATCTTTTAGAACAAGCTAGAAGATGCTAGGAGATAAGTGTGACAATTAAGCATACATTCACATAAGGTGGAAAGTCCTCGAACAAGGTGAGAGGATAAATATGACTTAGGAGAGAAAAAACGATCGTATTGTCAACAACTTATAACAAACTCCTAGACTCCAACTAATAAATTAAATGCATTAACCTAAGTAAGCTTTAGTAAATAGAATAAATAATCAATAAATTAAATATTTACTCTAACAGAATCTTCTAATACTCATTTTATGTAGGAGGCGATGAGGACATTCCAAGTACTTTAAAGATTGATCCTTTATTAAAGATTTTAGATGATAATAGGGAATTTAGATGTTTGGGGGGAAAATGAGCTTCCACTTTCACATGGTTGGCCTTGATTAGTAGAGAATATTAAACTATTCTTGAAACCAAGTGAAGCTCAATATTATCCTATAATTGTATGAAAACTAATTATGTGAATCTCTTGGTTTTAGGCAATGCAAAAGGATGTCATAGTTCAATATGCAATGCCAATTCATATGCATACGACATCAAGTGAAGGTGAAAAACATAATAGGTTTGCATTTATGTTAGAGTTCTTTAATTAGGTATTTTAAGTTATAGACCATCATGAACATTGTTCATGATGAGATATAATTTTAAAAAAAATAGACTTATTAGATAAATGTAATCATGCTGTGTTTTATTAGCTCTTCCTATTATCCATCCATTTTAACATAGCTACACATGCATTCTCAATTCATAGTGGATGAATCTTATTTTGGATGTGATGGAAAAATGACATGCACTAGAAGATGTAGGTCTGGAACCTTTTTTGTACATTAAAGATTGATCATTTCTTAAATATTTTAGATGTTAATGGGGAATTTAGATGTTAGATGGGGGGAAAAATGAGCTTCCACCTTCATGTGGTTGGCCTTGCTTAGTAGAGAGTATTAAACTATTCTTGAAACCAAGTGTAGCTCAATATTAACCTATGATTGTATGACAACTAACTATGTGAATCTATTGGTTTCAAACAATGTAGAAGGACATCATAGTTCAATAAAAAATCTTAATTCATATGCATATGACATCAGGTGGAGCTAAAAAAAACTCAACAAGTTTTCATTTTTGTTAGAGGTTTGCATAGACCTATTAAATAAATGGAAACATGTTGGGTATATTCAGCTCCTTCTATTGTCCATGCATAAAAAATGTAGTTGCACATGCATTCTTAATTCAAAGTGGTAAAATCTTATTTTGGATGTGATAGAAAAATGACATGCACTAGAAGATGGAAAAATGATGTCACTTTTTCAAGTTTGGAACCTTTTTTTGTACTTTAAACATTGATCCTTTCTTTAAGATTTTAGATGTTAATAGGGAATTTAGATGTTGGAGAGGGGGGCGGGGGGTGCAACAAATGAGCTTCCACCTTCACGTGGTTGGCCCTAATTAGTAGAGAATATTAAACTATTCTTGAAACCAAGTCAAGATCAATATTAACCTGTGATTGCATCATAGTTATTCAATGTTTGCTGCCAATTTTTTCATTAATACAACATGTCATCACAATTGCAATGGCTAGCAGTTGATCCCACAACATTCTTGCCACATGCCTGTCTCAATTATGATGAAAAATTTTAACGGCTTTCTATAGGGCCCATAGCATTTTTATCACACACACATTGTAATTGTGATAAGCTCTTCCAAATATTTCCATTGCAATTGTGATGGTGAGAAGGAATGGTTTTCCAATATGTTAGCTCAATATATGACACTTGTGTCTGTCACAATTGCAATGGTCACCCTTGCCATCATAACTTGTGACAACAAAAGTTTTGTGCCCATCCAATGGGAGGAAATTCCTATTGATTTCAGTTGGGTGATGGGTTACCATCATAATTGCAGAGGCCTACCGTCATAATTTGGGCCCAAATGTAGTAGTGACCATTCATTTAACCTTTTGGATGCTTACAGCTAGTATCCCATTTTATCTTTATCCATTGCAAATACATTTGCTAATAATGTATTCTTCATCTCATGATGAAGTTTGGATGCCTCCTTTGATCATTGCTTTGATATTGTTGAATGCATTGTCGACAACAAGGAGCATGCATACATCTTCTATACCAAGTATAACTAGTAAAACCTTGCTTTGCTATATTTTGTTATGTGTTAATTATGCATTTTTTTTGTTGGGTAGGTTTTATACTCATGAACCTATTTTGTGCACTAATAGATACACCTATAGTTGATAGAAGAGCATAGACCACTAGTAGTGAAGCGCAACCATTTCCTAGATCAGCCCATGATACTAATATTGGTTTATTTGAGGGGTCATTGTTATAGAACAAGAAAACTATGTTTTCATTAAAATTACCAAAGCTTTTAGGTGTTTTAAAATTATTATTATTTATAATATAATTGTAGTTTACTTATACATAGCTCATTTTGGACTAATAATCCCATGATTTTTTTGTAGGAAATGATGTTTTCTATGATACTCTTTTTGAAATGACATTGAAGCTATTTGGACCCACCATATGTAAAAGATATGTAGTTTCATATCATTGCTACAATATTTTTGTTTTCTTCTATTTATTGTACTATATTAAAGTTATTGATCTAACAATTTATTTTTTCAAAAAAGGTGGGATGAACAAGGTCCTGAATTAAAAAATCAGCTCATTACATCTTTTGAGGACCTCTTTGTAATTTTTTTTTTGATAGTTCCCTACTTCTTAAAAGAGCATCCAAATATATAAAGACTATGAGGGACCAATATAGAAGGGCTCTTAAGGTTAACCGAAAGTACGAGCATCCTCCTATGATTCCACTGATGGAGTGGTTTGAAATTATAGAAGATGCAAAAGAGAAAAGGCTATAGGATAAAGGAATTGAAGTAGAAGAGGGAAAAATAAGGTATGTCATGATAGTATTAAGTAGAATGTAATCATGCACTAATTAGTGATCTTTGTAAATATAGAGCCTAACATGTTTAAAACTTTTCATAGACTACAAGACACATCAAAAGCTACACAAGTGAGAGTACAAAAAGTTGGCCAACACAAACTTGGCTCTGGTGGCTATATGAAACCTCTCTCTAAACTTGTAAGTAGCAAAAATAGAATTTCATATGATTTTTTTTAATATAATGTTGCAAACAATTTTGTCTAATCAAATCATACATGAAAAACTAATGGTATTAAGCAAAAAATAAAGGGTACATAATTCAATGTAGAGCCCATGGATGAAGACAAAAAAAATTTCTTAAAGAAAAGATATAAATTCGTGGCTACATGTCTACATCAAGAATCCAAAAGCCATATCGAAGAATATGGTGCACTAGATCAGACACAAGTAAATTGGTCAAATAAAAACTAAATGAGATTTAATAGTTGAGAAATTTCATGTTTGGTGTTAATTTCAAACATAAATTGACTATTTCTATTTTATATATCAAATTATGATAACAGTGTGCATAACATTTCACTGTAGCCTTCAAATCCTATCATAGAACCTGTGCATGATGAAGGCCATGATCTGCATCATAGTGGTGGAGGTATTAATTTTCTATTGGAAATTAATTATGTACTTATGAATAGAATTTAATATCTTCAATTGCAATTTTTTGTGTAACCTTTTTTTGAATATTTTAGAGCATGTTGAACATCATGGTGAATGAGTGGAGCATGTTCGAAGTGCTCAGCATATTGAGATGGTGGCTGATCAAAATGTTATTGTACATGATGTGGCATTTTCAGGTAAGAAAAATGCATGCTATTTTCTACTGGTTAATAAAATATTTTTAATAGTAAAAAAAGAAAAAGGGTATGCCAATTTAACCCATTTACTTGTTATTGCAACAAAGCCCCCTTTAGTGTAGTAGCCTAGTGCTCCTCAAAATAGGAGGACAAATCATAATATGACATTACATGTGCCACAAGAGGAGGAGAATGAGGAAGATATTGATGCTCCTATTAGCCTCTTCCTTAAGAAAGCTAAGAAAAACAAAAACAAAAATGATTTTTTAAAAATGCTCTTTGATAAAACTTGTTTGATAAACTTTGTTGGATAATTAAAGAACATTGTTATAAGTAATTATCTATGAATGTTGTGTATTAATATTGATTTTTTTCATGTTAATGAATATTGTTATGTGTTAATGAAGTATTGATTAGTAATGTGTATTAATGAATTTTATATCATATTAATCAATGTTATTTGATTGTATTGATTAAATGTTATAGTTCATAAATGGATAAATGAATGAATGAAGTATGTAATTATATGTTAATGAGGAATTTAAATTGATGTTAGGGAGAGGGGGGTGAGGCTAGATGATCTTCCACCTTCACATGATTGGCCTTGTTAACTAGAGAATATTAAAGTATTCTCAAAACCAAGTGAAGCTCAAACCAACATACCTTCATAAATAAATCAATTTCATTCATTGTAGGTCTTGTTGAGATAATGGGTGCTGCACACATTGCATAATATTGTTATATTTTATTATTTTATTTTATTATGTAATGTTGTGCCTAGATGGACGTGCAACATGTAAATTTTTTTATAGAATATTCTTGATGAGTTGTATTGTAACATTGTAAAAATATTTCATGTAATTATTTAATATTGGGGAAAAGAATTAAATGCCCAATATTAAATGTGGGGTCAGTGGGTTAGGTAGCACATGGTTTTAGCACATGGTTTATGTAATACCACTTAGTGGTTTTGTGGGACTTGCTACTATATAAGCAGCCATAAGGGTAGTTGTTGTAGAGTGACAAGGAGAAGACAAAAGACAAGAGTCGAGCGGGACAAAGCTTGACAGGTTAGCCAAGGGAACATTTGTGAAGGTTGAAAGCATGGTATGGGATGTGTGGATTCATGCTTGTTCACATAGTTTTCTCAGTTGTGGCTATTGCCATGAAGGCTTCCATGGTTGTATGGCAATGGTATTTTTTCTGAATAATACATGGTGATGGATGCTTTTGGAGGCTGGGTTTTTTTTCCCTCAATGAGGGTTTCTTAGGATATATCTTGTGTCACATTTTGTGGGTATGTTGTCTATTCTTGCATGTGAATTTTAATTCCGTATTTATTTTTAGATCTATTATGGGTTATGTGGAAACAGTTATATTCTTTCTTTATTGCCAAGTTTCCTTACAATTGGTATCAGAGCTATAGTTTTATTATTGTAACCCTAGATTGAATCCATGGGAATGCATGAGAGGATAAAAGAAAAGGGCAAGATATATGAATGATTTATTGCAGATCTAAGAGTTCTGGATTTGTTGTTATGATGGGATGTTAAAAGATTTTGGCATGTGAAATTGTTGAAGAAAAGGATTTTTTCGGATGTTTCATTTAAATGAGGGTTTTGGGGGGTAGCTTGCATAAATGACCTCTTGGGTAAAAACAGACATCACTATTGGATCCGGGTCGACATTTCCATAAATTTTGATATATAATATGCCCTAGTTTGGCCATGTTCAGAGGAAATGAAAGAGTTTTTTTGGTTTCAACCCATGATGGCCGTCAAATTTAATCCCATCGGAATTTTCGTCACTAAAAAAAAAATTTAAAAATGAAAAATCGTACTGAAAATGGCAAAAAGACTGTCTTAGTAAAATGGCCATAACTTTCTATCAGAATATCGGATTTCAAAGTTCTTACAAGCATTGGAAAACTAATTCAAAGCACTACAACATGGTGTAGGTTTGGTTCTATAATTTTGAAATTTTGTCAGGTTTTAAGAGCCCTAAAGTTAGATGTTGTTTATTTTGAGCACGGATTAGGGCATAACTTCGGTCATACGGAGTCAGATTTTGGACTTCGAGTAGTCAATGGAAAGCTCTTGGAGAGCTCTACACATTGGTTCAGATTTGGTGCAAGTTTGTCATGATTTATTTGTTAATATATTTATCTAAATAGTTTATGGTATATATTTTGAGTATGGTAACTTGTGAGTTTATGGCATTGGAGATTTAAGTTTTTGATGTCATTGTATACTCAAGTTTGGTCTCATGATGATATGATTATCAGTGTTTGGTTTGGATATGCATGATGACTTGTTGGATCTACAAGTTGTGTAGTGTTGTAAGCAGTTTATACTTATAGGTTGCATTTATGGCTTGGTTATGGGTTATCTTTGCCCATTGATCTTTCATTATTGATGCATATTCAGATTGGTGGCTTGGATTTGGGTTGTCTATGCCCTAAGTCACATGATTTTATGATTTTTTCTTCATGTAAAAGGGATGAGATGTTGTTACCAGGTACAGTCATGGTGGAGGATTGTGGTTGACTATTTTATGCTGACAGGTTGGACATATTGAGAACGAGATGCTCGATTCATGGATGTGATCATGGTGCCATGGATTTTGGCATGACATGATTGGTTATACAGGTACATCTTTGATGTTCATTAGCTTGGATTTCTGATTCAGTTATGGTGGTATATCTTCTTGGTTGAGGATCATGGTTATTTAGTTTCTTTTAAGGAGCTCATGATGTGCACTTTGAGTTCTTTGATGGTTTGATGCCTTGGTTGATTCTCATGGTTAGAGGATGGTTTTTCATCATGATGTCATGGATAGCTTGGATACATGGTTTAGTGGGAGCTTGTGACAGTGATGAGGTGATAGTGCAGGATTAGTTCCAAGTTTGGTTTGGATCTTCAAGTAGGAGATGGATTTTATGATGCCATAGGTGACTTGGTACCATGGTTGAGTGGGAGTTTTTTGGCATTGATTTATTTATTGAGTGTTTACAGATGTTGGAGGTTTGTCTTAGATCCTGTTGCTACAGAAGCGTCTTTGACATTTGCATGGTGCACTTGTTATCTTCATAGTGTGTGAAGATGGTTAGATCTTGAGGACTCATAGAGTTCTTAATTATCTTAATGGTGCGTGGAGATGGTTTTCTTCATGGTGTATGGAGATGGTTGCATCTTGAGGACTCATAGGGTTCTTGGCAAAGGTGTGGTTTATACTTTTATTTGGCATGTTATCCTTGGTGTGAGGATGGTTTCATTATTATGTCATGGTATACTCTTGATACGTGTTTAGAGTTGTGACATGTTATGGTGTGTTCATGTGGAGCATGTTATCTCTAGTTGAGATGGTAAGATCATGTTGTCATGTTTATGTTCTTAAGGCCATGGTTGGAACTTTGACATTGATCTTGGTTTAGTTTCTTGGTATTGAGTACACTGATCATAAGCTAGATACTTCATGATATTGCTATGTTGCATTTGGAGTTTGCATGGATTGATTGGTTATAGGTGCTCATGGATACTTAGAGACTGTGGTGATGCTGATTTCTCTTGGATTAGAGAAGTATTTGTTGGGACGATTGATGGTTTCAGCAGGAAGTCCGAGGGTCAGTCACCTGATATGGACTTGAGAGGAGATTATTCTTAGATGAGTCTTGGTTAAAGACTTGGGTATCTTGATGAGCATTCTCATTCCCCACTCTTGGTTTACTCGGCGGTTTGCTACTTGAGAGGTATAGCCCATTGTTTCTCTCAGTTGTATTATATTTATGCTTGTCTTTCATGGATATGGATCTTGAGCTATGGTACATGAGTTAGTTCTGGAGGGTTCATTTGAGAGATGGTTTAGCATTGGTTATCTCCATGTGCATATGTTGTTATGCTGGTTGAGTTTGGGAGATGGTTTTATAATGGGCATTTTCCTTGGATTAGGAATGGTTATTCCTTGATTTAGGAATGGTTTATGAGTTTGATCTTCTTGTGAGAGGCTTACATCCATGATTAGTTATATGGTATGGTTTGGGTGTTGTTGAGGCTTCTTGTTGGAGTTTTATGGAGGAGATCATACTTGCACAGTTTACATCTAGCGGTGTGTGTAGAAGGACATGATACAGGTTATGATTTGCATTGTTTCTCTGGTCTTGGTTATCTTCCTAGATGTTCAGTTTTTCTTACATTGGATTTGAGATTGATTAGAGATTGTGATCGCTGGTTTGTGCTCATGTATGTCATGTGAGAGATGACATGGTTATTTCTTTCTCTTTCCTCTGTTGGTTGTGGAGAACTTGGAGACTATTAGAGACTTGTTATGAGAATTTTTCTTGCAGGATATCAGTTTATGTATTGTGGATGTCCTTGATACTACATGGATTCACTTCTTTGAGATGTGTTGTGAGTGGATTGGTTATAGATTTGACATTATCTTTTGCAGTGGGAGCTTCTTGGTATATATGTGGCAGGTATTGCTCTTGAGGCTTGTGATTGCAGGTTATAGATTGGATATGTCGGTGATATGAGATTCACTTGTTATACTTTTGAGGTATGGATGGTTGGATGGGTTTGGCACTTTCTATGGGTGTTATTTCAGCTATGGATATTTTGACAACTACAGATACATGTGATTACCTTTGGATCGGGTTATTTGTGCTTGGAATTTTAGTTGGTACAGGATTTTATGATCTTCTAATGCGACAGGTTGGGTGGCTTTCTCTTTGGATGGCTTCTATGTATGTCCAGTGGTAGTGGCATAATAGGAGGTGAGATCATTCATGTTTGAGATGTTGGATACTTTGATTTTGTTGTAGGTATCAAGATGGAGCACTTGGTGTATTTTGGTCCATGATGGTGGATGTGCTAGGAGGGATTGTTCCCTTGTTCATTTATGTGGCTACGGATTGACCCTATGCAATTTATACAACAAGTGGGAGATTGTTGAGATAATGGGTGTTGCACACATTGCATAATATTGTTATATTTTATTATTTTATTTTATTATGTAATGTTGTGCCTAGATGGAAATGCAACATGTAAAGATTCCCATGGAATATTCTTGATGAGTTGTATTGTAACATTTTGAAAATATTTCATGTAATTATTTAATATTGGGGAAAAGAATTAAATGCCCAATATTAAATGTGGGGTCAGTGGGTTAGGTAGCACATGGTTTTAGCACATGGTTTATGTAATACCACTTAGTGGTTTTGTGAGACTTGCTACTATATAAGTAGCCACAAGGGTAGTTGTTCTAGAGTGACAAGGAGAAGACAAAAGGCAAGAGTCGAGTGGGACAAAGCTTGACAGGTTAGCCAAGGGATCATTTGTGAAGGTTGAAAGCATGGCATGGGATGTGTGGATTCATGCTTGTTCACATAGTTTGCTCAGTTGTGGCTATGGCCATGAAGGCTTCCATGGTTGTATGGCAATGGTATTTTTGCTGAATAATACATGGTGATGGATGCTTTTGGAGGCTAGGTTTTTTTCCCTCAATGAGGGTTTCCTAGGGTATATCTTGTGTCACATTTTGTGGGTATGTTGTCTATTCTCTTGCATGTGAATTTTAATTCCATATTTATTTTCAGATCTATTATGGTTATGTGGAAATGGTTATATTCTTTCTTTATTGCCAAGTTTCCTTACAGGTCTTTTCTTATAAGTGCATTTTGAATGTGTCACTATCATGAAACTATCAAATAAAAAATAGGAAAACCTAATACTCAACTTGTCTTGCATGATTGGGCTTCATATTGTGTAAGTATTTTTTTCTTGAATGCATCAAATCTGCATTGTTCCTCTTGAATAGATCAAGTTTGTCATTTGATAGTCAGCTTAAATCCTTTGTATATGAAAAATATGACATTGAGAAATACCAAATATATTTTATTTAGTTCTACTATGGTTCTCTTTATTGGTTTTATGGTCACTGTTGCAGTTACGGTTAGATTAAATCGAGACCACCTTCAACAATTGATGAGACATATTAGGAACATTGATAATTTAATAGGTAAGATTTATTGGTATAATTTTACTTAACTTTGACTCATATGGCTTCACAATGTGCATGAACTTCCAACTTACAAAATGTAACTTGAACTTATGATTTTAAACTATTACTTCTACATAATGATGCAAGGAGCAAATATAGTTGGACTATACTAGATGTACTCTTTTTATCTACTCCACTAATGGATTTGTGACATAGCTTATTTATGCATGTTTTAAGTGTTGTAATATCCCCTTTTTAATCATAGTGTTCAGTTGAATCTCTATTAGGTAGTAGTTATTAAATAAAGTCTTGTTGGTAGTTAAGTTAGATTGGAGTCATTTATTTGTGCACTTGAAACTTTTTTGTCTTAATTTTTTGTAATTGGACTTGCATAAAATCACTTAGTGTTTATAAACATTTCAAGATAGTATATTAGGTTACAAGAGACTTCTTCTCCTAAATCATACTCTTGCAAACTACTTTTGTAATTCTAAGAAAAAGATTCAAAAATATTAGGAATGGGACCAACAAGTGTGGGATGATGTTGTCATGCCCAAAAATGTAAGGGCATAAACACATGTAAATTTTATTTTTTACTCATACTACTAAGTTTGATGTGTTGGTGTTCTAGTTAAGACATAGGTGCATTGCAATACAACAACATGGTTTCCCTAACAGTGTCTTGATATTTCCATTTAAGTTTAAAGTCAATAGATCATTAAATTAAAATTTTGTTAATAAATTGATTATTAAATTTTTTAAAAGTAATTAATTTAAAGGTCTAAACATTAATATATCTTTAAATTGACTTGTATGCAAATTAACAACTCACTCATAATCTTAATTGTATAACTAATTTAAAACATATTAACATTTTCCATTAAAACATTAATAAGGAAAAATATTAATGATCCATATATTGCAATTATCCGAATAATGATCTAAAAGAAAATAAGTCCTAATTATCTTGAAGCATAGAATCAAAGAGCTAATTACTATATAACATGTAATATAATTACCTAAACTATAATTAATCCTTATTCTAAAAACTAATTTCATTTAAATCTATGATCTGTTTAAAATAAACACATTCCTAACAATAAAAATAAATTAAAATTAGATAAAACTAAATAATAAAAACATAAACCTTTATCTCACAATCTATTATTTATTATACTAATATTATAACCATAAATTAACTTATACTAATACTAACAACAAACTCTAAAATGAACAATGTACTTATTAACAAATTTAAAAAAATATACTAACTAATAAATAAACCTAAAAACAAATATAATGTACTATGTCAAACAAAAAAATTAAAACTTTAATCAAATTTCTTACTAACCTAAATTAAACTAACATCTAACTTAAAACCAAATTAACCTATCCCCAACTAACCTAACCTAGCCCCCCCACATCACATTTCCCCCCCCCCCTATGACTAAGCGCTTTCCCAAGCACTTTTCCCCACCAACCCACGTGGAGTTCCCTGCCCAAGGTCTTTTCTTAAATGCATAAGGAGTTAGAAAATGTGCACCCAAGCTAGGAAGTAAAAAGGTTTTAATGCCAATACAAAAATTTGTCCCCTCATAGATTCAAATTTGTAGGTACATATGACAGACCACTTGGGGCATGTGAGGGAACATTCTATGCAGACTTTGGTGGATTTGGTAAAATGCCTAGAAAGGAGGAATGAGCGCATGACAAGTTTGGGTTGTTTTTTTTTAAGGTTTAAGTGGATAGAGTGCTAAGCAAATTCAATGTGACATTAAAAACTTTTTAAACTTGTCCCCCTTCCACTTGCATACTACACCCAAGGTGAAGGGATAGGTGGGTGACATCATCAACATCATTGATGGCTTTTCCTTTTTTTTCTCATTGCTACACCTAGATAAAGGCATGATGAGGGTGAGGTGATAGATAGGGTTTTAGGGTAGTTATAGTCAAAAAGTTTTATTGTTGAGACTCGGGATATTTAGGGAAGATATGAAGGATATTAGACTATAAAAATTATTTTCTTTCTCCATTTTTTTTAAATTTAAATTTTAGAATAAGGAATCCACAGGGAATATTCTCTGTTGCTACAAGGGAATTAAATCATTTGCCCATACAAAATCCAAAGAGTTTTTACTCTTTGGGGGCAATTTCTTTTTGCTAAGTCTATTTTGTCTAAGTGTAGACTTTTTTGCAAATAATTTTATAAGTATAGATTTTCCAAGCAATGTTTTATTTTTCTCCTTTCTAATTGACTTTTCTACATACCTAGTTAAACCAAGGGATTAAATATTTCATTTTAACAACAATGTAAGATTGTTTTGTCTCCTAATAATCATGAAAATAAATCAAAGTTCCAAACATAACATAATTTTTTTCTCAACATATTTGAACTTAAAATTTGTATATTTGAACATCACCATTTTATCTATTATTCAATGCACGTGCAATAATTGAAAATATGAAAAATCTCATAAGCAAAGATATTACTCAATCAATTTTTATTTTTATTTCTATTTGACCACCTGATTCAAAGGCTCCATCAGGAAAGAACCAAGAAGAAAACCCGACATCATTGCCACTTCAACAATAAGTTTAAATACATTTTACACAAGATTTTCAATCTCGAGGAGAAACCTCCTCAACATAACTGAACTTCAATAACAAGTTGAATTTCCTTCTTGGCCCTTAACAAGGGATCCATTTCAAATTATGTAAAACATCACCATGATCATGGAGAGAAATAAAACTGATTGGGAGACAACCAAACATAACATGAAGACAAAATCAAAAATTCACTCCCATACTAGGTTTACGCAACATGTTTGACATTGAACCAAACTAGGGAGAAGGTGGATTTTTCCATCAACAGACATCAGTCACAACACCAAAATAGGTGTCCTTTCGAGGCTATAATCTTAAGAACTTTTGTTATTCCATTCTTACATTTCAAAACTTATACCTGATTTGTGCTAATAAGTAGGGGCCCATAACACCCTACCCTCTCTCCCTCTTCTTGTCCTAAGAAGAGACTCTACACTATTGGAGTCCAACTAATGACCTTCCTCCATACATGGCCACTTCTGCCCTATCTAAGGTTGAGTAATGCCAATACACCCATAAAAACCCTTTGAAATTCAAAGAAAAACACAAAGGAAAGACATTTAAGAAAACCTATTTTCAATCCCTCCCAACATACTCAACACACACACAAACATACATAAGCAATACAACTGAAACATGAGCACAACATGAAACCAAAATGAGGTGAAGTATTCCTACCTTCAAAAATTGGGTTATGGAAAATGCACAAATTTGAGATGAGCTTGTTTTCCTCTCCTTCTCCTTCAATTCTAAAAATCCACTCTAAAACTAGAGGTTGGGTGAACGCCCAAAACCTTCTCAAAATTGCCTCTAAATAAGATCCTAAACTCAACCACCTCTAAAAAGCAATAAATCCCCCACTTTCCTAAAAGTTCTAGAGGCTTCTAACCCAACTAGACCTAAGGCTAACCTCAAGGTGGAGTTAAAGTTATTCAACTCATGATGAAAACTATCAATTTTCACAATAAAGCAAAAATTGGGTCTTTAAGTGACCGTAAAAGTCAACAAAAGGGGCTAGGGGGTGGAAAATGCCCCCAACCAATACCCATACTCCTTGGGTACTTAGATTTCATGATTTTAGGCCTCTAGGATTAATTAGGGACCTATCAAAAGCTAGAAAATTTTAGGACAATCTACCAACCTTCAAAATATAGATTAAACACTAATCTATATTAGGGGTAATTAATTTCAATTATAAACTGATTTGCAAAAAGGTCACTAACTTAGTTTGACTTATATTTTTAGGTTATTTGATTAACCCTAATTATCATGTTGGAATGCATATACAACTCACGAGTGTCAAGTGACACTATAAAACACTATTACGAAACATTAACATTTACTGATTACAGGATGATACATTCATACATCTCATGATACAAATAAAATACAAACAATCAGGCTATTTGATTACAAGAATTTGATGAAGCCATGGGATTGATTGCACTAAACATTTTAGATAGTCTACTATTTCACTTGGATGGTTTGACTGCTCCACGAGCTTATTGGCTCAAATTTTAGACTTTGTTTGGCCAAGTCAATGAGTTCTGGGCACTTCAACTTCATGCAGAGTTGACTTCTTTGACACCTGACAGTTTTCCCACCATTGAGGACTTCTTGATGAAGCTCAAATCTTTGTGCACAGTCTTGTAGGGATGTGGTAGAAACAAAACATATGATGATTGTATTTTTTTGATACTCTCAAAGTTGTGAGGGTAGTATCAGATCTTTTCTTCCACTTTCTACTCCACTATGGATGCCTTGGGTAATAGACATCAGATGCCCTCTTTTGAGATATTCTGTGATAGGTTAACTCATGAGCAGTCCAAGCTCACTTAGATGGATTCACTTATAGGTTCACCATCATAGGCATTACTTGCTAAGGATACATAGTTGTAGAAGCCAAAGCAGATATCTGATTCCTCTTCTCAACACTCTACTAGTCCATCCTCTTCTTCTAAGAAGAAGGAGAAAAAGAAGACTGAGACTCCTTCTTGTTCCTATTGTTAGAAAGGAGCTCATGATGAGGCACATTATTTTAGAAGAGATTTGATGGCTATGAGAAACAGATTGTAGATTTGCAAGATCTTCTTCAAAAGAGCTCTATTTCATCCCCATCCTCTTCTACCTCATAGGGGTTTGCATTTCAGTCTTCATCCACCTCTTTGACATCTTCATCAGATTTTGGACAGGGTCATGCATTATGGGCTTCCATTGTATCCCCTTCCCAGGTCGCTTGGATACAAAATTGAGGTGCTTCTCACCATATGGCATCTTCTCAAGGGGTCTTCTCCTCTATTGAGGCATCTCTGATTCCTCATATTCTCATGGGGAATAACACTACTCTAACAGTTTGTGGGAAAGGTTTAGTTCACATTCAGGATGACACATTGAATGATGTATTATATGTTCCATCTCTCTCTGCAAACCTTCTCTCAATGTATCAGATTACACATAGTAGATCAGGGAAGTCAGTTGAGTTCACTGTAGATTCAGTCTACATTCAGGATAGTACAATAGGAGGCCTTATTGCTACAGGGACAGTTGATCATACCACCCGTCTCTACACCTTCTTGCACTTTGGTCCACCATCTCCATCATTGGATCATTCTTCTTCTCTTTTGTGAGAGAATCATGTGGTGCAGTCATGACACGTGAACCTTTTTCTTGTTCTTGAGATCACCACATCACATCTTGTTGAAGTCTTTTCTTCTTTAGCTCTATCGGACCCTCTAGCTCCACTAATCAAGCCTTCAGGAGCACTTGTTGCAAATTCTACAGAGGACATTCATTTCCTCTTTCATGATAGTGTTAGTGCACCTGCATTGGAGCTTCCTTTTTAGGATCCTCATGTCTACTCCTTTGAGCATCAGTTAGGCCTTCCTGTCATTCAGTGGTTTCCTTTTTCTATGCCCTTGTTTCTTTTGCATTAGGGTTCCATTGGTTCGTTCATTTCTATAGGGGCTTCCTCATTCTAGAGGGACTTTGATGTCTCATCTCTCTCTCATGGGGGGGGTTGTTTATGGTTTTGAGAGAGTCTCTTGAGCCATTTTCTTTCTGTTTTTTTTACATCTCCTTTTGGAGAGGGGTTTTTCCAAATAGGTTTTTTCCTGTCTCTAGTTTACAGAGATTTCCTTATTTTGCATACCTAATTAAGCCTTGTTGCCGAGACCCATTTTCTTGCTTTTATTGCTTTGCTAGGTTAGCTTCCTCCTGAGCTTTGCTGAAGGTGGGGTGTTAGAGTAAGTTATTTATTACTCTAGGTGCTTTAGCTCTCTTAGGTGGATATAATTAATATTTTATATTAATTATAATGCACAAACCTCATTTTCTTTCCTTTAGGGTTTCATTCACCTTAAAAGGTTGAACTTTTGTATTTTGTTCTCATAAATTAGAATACATTTTTTCTCTCACATTTTTGAGAACTTCTAAGGTCTACTTTTTCCATTTTTTGGCTTCTCTTCATCATAGGATATTTGCATGCAGGTGTTCTTGGGGATCTGTGAAGTTGGATTTCTCAACTTCTACAATGATTCCACTATTGGAAATTGATTTCCTTTAGTGAAATTTAAGTAGGTAGGGTGTATTTTAAGAATCCAAAATCTCATGATAGGAAAAGCTCATTTCCCACTTCAAACTTGATGCCCTAGGCTACATATAACTATGCATTTAGCCTTAGAATGCACTGTTTGAGAAAGGGATCAACAAAAGAAGATTTTGGTTCAAATTTTCTTGAGGGAATAGTTCAAACTTGGTCTATAGGAGATCACAAAATCAATAGATTATTTTCATGCACCAAATGAGGCAATTCTAGCAAGCCCTAGCCTAATTTGATCACCTAGGCTAAAGCGATGTTTGTGGTTGCTTTGTGTTATTGGAGTAAAAATAATAGTTGGTATTTGGGGGAAAGTAAGAGTTGTATTTGAACTTGTTAATTCTAATTCAAGAATTATTGAAGCCACAATCTTAACCTTGTTTGGAGAGAACTTTCTAGGAGAGACCTAGTCTACAAGAAGGCCAAAAAGCTACAAATCTGCAATATAGTCAGTCAAACTTTTGATGAACAATTTGATGATTGAAACAAGTATAAAATCATTCTTTTGAACTAGTATAGGAATCCCTAAGCCTTGGGTCAGCATATTGAAACTTATAGTGCCTTGTGAGGAAGTAGGAACCAAATAGTGAAATAGGAACCTACGAGAAGGAAAGGTAGAATTTTGTGTGGTTAATGCATCAACACATTGATCCATATCAAAGGTTTGGATTTGAAAGAAGCTCCTATTGTGTACTCTCCATAACCTTGTTAAGTGTTCATCTATTAAGTTTTTGAAATTGTTTTGAAATCACCCTATGTGCTATTCCTACATTGGCAATCCACACAAAGATGAATCTCCCATGAGTTCCCATCATGGAATCATTATGGAACTGAGGGAAATGGGAGAGGACACATTGTATATAATGTACCATCAAGCTTGGGCCCTACAAATAGAGTTAGCTAATTTTCCAATAATTCCCTAGGAAAGTTTTGGATACTTGGCTAGGGAATCATAGTGATGATATGAAGAGTTTGGGGATGTAAATGTAGATGAGAGTTCAAACCAAATTTGGAGAAGGAAGGGGGATGAAAAATGTTTCTTTGTACAAAAGGAGGCCTCCTCAAGATCAAATTTGATGCTCTTTTGAAGTGGCCCTAGGTGATGCTGCAACTTCTTGTTTGAAACCCTCAAATTTAGGCTAAAATCTTGCCTTCCATTGTATAGATGCCATGAGAAACTAAAACCTTGAAAGTCCTTGAGGTCTTCCAAAAGGGTATTCAAATATCAAATTTGTGTAACACCTTGTTAAAGGAAACCCTGAGATATAGCTTGATTAGCCTAACTAAGATGCATAATTAATTAGGCTTATTTTGGTAGTTTTAACCTTGGAGGGGAAATGGGTATTGCAAACTCATTCATAATGGTACTAGGAGCCTATGGGAGGTAAATATTACTTGTGGAGACACTCATCCCAAGTAGGAAAAATAAATAGCTGATTTGGTTGCAAATTGGTAAATGAAGGTGCCTAGGAAGAGTACCTTTGGAGAAAGCATTTGAGCCATTCATTGGTGTACCTTGGTAGGAGCTTTGTGAGAAGATAGATCAAAGGTCCTCTAGAGGTTAGGGTTAAGTAAAGAACCCTATTAGGCTGAGAAAAATACTAAGCAAGTCCTAAGAGATATAGGGCTGAAGTAAGTGACCTACCTTGTGTTACATCAAGTTCCTAGGTCTAGGTAAATCAATTTGTGATGCAGTGAAGGTATAAGAATCCCCAAAGGAGATGTCCTAGCCCCCAACAAATAAGCATACAATAAAAATACAACACAAGATACATAATCTAATACCAAATGCAACCCTTTATTCATAAAATAACTATTTACATGTAATGTGTTGGGCTATAAGGCCATAAACAACCCCCCATGAGAGAGAGATGAGACATCAAAGCCCCCCCAGAATGAGAAAGCCCCTATAGAAATGAATGAACCAATGGAACCCCAATGCAGAAGAAACAAGGGCACAAAACAAGGAAACCACTGAATGAAAGGAAGGCCTAACTAATGCTCGAAAGAGCAGACATGAGGATCCTAAAAAGGAAGCCCCAATGTAGGTGCACTAGCACTGTCATGAAAAAGGAAATGAAAATCGTCTATAGAATCTACAATAGTGCTCTTGAAGGCTCGATGAGTGGAGCTGGAGGGTCCAAAAAAGTTGAAGAAGAAAAGACTTCAATGGGATGTGGTGTGGTGATCTCAAGAACAAGACAAAGGTTCACATGTCCTGACTGCACCATGTGATAATCTCACAAAAGAGAAGAAGAATGCTCCAATGATGGAGATGGTGGGCCAAAGTGCAAGAAGGTGTAGAGATAGGTCGTATGATCAACTATCCCTATAGCAATAAGGCCTCTTGTTGCACTATCCTAAATGTAGACTAAATTTGTAGTGAACTCAACTGACTTCCCTGATCCACTATGTAATTTGATACATCGAGAGAAGGTTTGCAGAGAGAGATGGAACATACAATACATCATTGAATGTGTCATCCTAAATGCAAACTGAACCTTTCCCATAGACTATTAGAGTAGTGTTATTCCCCATGAGAATATGAGGAATTAGAGAAACCTCAATAGAGGAGAAGACCCCTTGAGAAGATGCCATATGGTGAGAAGCACCTGAATCTAGTATCCAAGGGAGCTGGGAAGGGGATGCAATGGAAGCCTATAATTCATGAACCTATCCAAAATTTGGTGAAGATGTCGAAGAGGTGGATGAAGATTGAAAGGTAGACCCCTATGAGGTAGAAGAGGATGGGGATGAAATAGAGCTCCTTTGAAGAAGAGCTTGCAAATCTGCAATCTATTTCTCATAGCCATCAAATCTCTTTTGAAAATAATGTGCCTCATCATGAGCTCCTTTCTGACAATAGGAACAGGAAGGAGTCTCAGTCTTCTTTTTCTCCTTCTTCTTAGAAGAAGAGGATGGACTAGTAGAGTGTTGAGAAGAGGAATCAAATATCTACTTCGACTTCTACTCCTATGTATCCTTGGTAAGTAATGCCTGTGATGGTGAACCTATAAGTGAATCCATCTGAGTGAGCTTGGACTGCTCATGAGTTAACCTATCACAGAATATCTCAAAAGAGGGTATTTGATGTTTGTTACCCAAGGCATCCATAGTGGAGTAGAAAGTGGAAGAAAAGATCTGTTACTGTCCTCGCAACTTTGAGAGTATCAAAAAAATACACTCATCATCTGTTTTGTTTCTACCACATCCCTACAAGACAATGTGTAGAGATTTGAACTTCATCAAGAAGTCCTTAGTGATGGGAAAACTGTCAGGTGTCAAAGAAGTCAACTCTACAACAAGCTGAAGTGCCTAGAAGTAATTCACTTAGCTAAAAAAAGTCTAAAATTTGAGCCAATAGGCTCATGAAGTAGTCAAACCATCCAAGTGAAATAGTAGACTGTCTAAAATGTTTAGTGCAATCAATCCCATGGCTTCATCCATTTTGTTTCTATGTTGAAGAACCTTATAAGGGCATTGTAGAGCAGGTTGGTTCACATCTAGGCATGACCATAAGCCTCTTTACATGAGAAGCGTAGTCATTTGTGTCTTCCAGGTGTGATAGTTGTGTGGTGTGAGCCAAATCATAGAAGGATCCAACATTGAGAGAAAGAAAAGATGAAAGTAGAAGGGTCTGATTCTGAAGAAAATTATAGAATAGAAAATGCTCCCCCCATAATGAATAAAAATATCCCCAAAACCAAAGCAACAACTATGAAAAAACACAAAAACTAAGAAAAGAACTTGGAATTCGGATGCAGAGAAGAGGAAAATAGAAGCCTCTACTTCAATGCCAAATTTGGAAGCTCAAACGAACTTAGAATCAAACAAAACTAGCACCATTGTCTCCATCTCTGAGTCAGCAAAAAACTGATTGTAGGTCAAAAAGAGGAGCTCACTGGAAAATTACAGACATTGTCCTAAATTTGATGCTTGTACGGTCGTCACTAGGCCGTTGCCAAAAAAAATTTGATCACTAGAAAGATGATGTCATAAGTCAAAAAGATGATGTCATGTTGTTGGAAAGGTGACGTCAGTCGGTTGCCAGAAATGTGACATCAGCTGATGGAATGATGATGTTAGCTGATGGATTGCTGACATGTCTTGTCTAAAAATGATGTCAGTTGCTAGAGCAGTGGAAATGTGAAGACCGCTGGTGGTTGTGGTGCTTGGGAGGAGAACCCGATAGCACTGCTGGTGGAGGTAGAGCAGAGGAGGCACTCGGGCAGTGACCGGGCTGGAGCGGAGCACCGATGGCAGAGTTGGCTATGGTGGGCACTCGGTGCAGCTGTAGTGGGCACTAAGTGAAGCGCTAGTGGCACATTTTTTAAACATAAATTTTATTTTATTTTGATTTTTTTTGTCCATACGACCGTACGATAGTATGCAAGGGCAGACTTTTTTTTTCCTAGACGCCCAGAAGCTAAAAACTACAAATTTTATATGTTTTTTGACTGCAAACAACCTTCTAGATCCAATGGCAATGTCTATTTGGGACTAAAGTGCCCCCAAAAAATTTCCCTTCACCCTTTTGAAGAAAAAAACTCTAAAAAAGCTAGGGTTTCTGACTCCAAATCGAGGCGTCAAGAATCTTTAAATGAGGAAGCAGTAGGTCCACTTTGATACCATGTAGAAGTTGAGAAATCCAACTTCACAGATCCTCAAGAACACCTGCATGCAAATATCCTACAATGAAGAGAAGCCAAAAAATGGAATAAGCAGAGCTTAGAAGTTCTCAAAAATGTGAGAGTGAAAATGTATTCTAAGTTATGAGAAGAAAATACAAAAGTTCAACCTTTTAAGGTGAACAAAACCCTAAAGGAAAGAAAACTAGGTTTTCACATTATAATTAATATAAAATATTAATTATATGCACCTAAGAGAGCTAAAGCACCTAGAATAATAAATAACTTACTCTAACAATTGTAAGTTAAGGCCATTTCTTGGCTCCAAACCCTTGAATTGAGGGTTTTGTACTCACAGTCAAAGAATTTTTTGTAGCTATCTCCAAACTTAATAAAATTCAATGAAACCAAGTGCAAATGAAATCTAACATAGATATCTAACTTCACATGTGCATTATCTATCCTCACCAATTTGTACAGGGTCGTATGAGATAAGATTACTCTAGAAAATAGGTTTTTCCTTCATAAAAATATTGATTCTTTCATACAACTTGATGATCTAGTATGAGAGGGATACAATAAGTCTTAAATACCTTCATTCAAATGGTTCAAACCAACTCTTTATGGTTATGAATGTTGGGAGGTTAAAAAGGGCTTTTATGACAACTTTTCAAAAATTGCACTTTTGTAATTTCTTGCTAAACATGACAACTCTTTGCATTTTTTATCCTAATTGATGCCAAATGATCTCAAACAATTTTTAAAGTAGGAGAAGAACATGAAATCATGTTCTAATCAATTTTGAAATTATGTTACTAGATAATACATATAATTAAGGCTCAATTTAAAACCAATTCCAAGACTAGATAGAGTTTTCTACTAGTAGGAAAGAGTAGAAGTGAAGCTTTAGCAGATTGCTAGGCATTTTCCAAGGAAGAAATAAAGAGAAGAGAATCCCAAGGAAGAGATCATATTCCATGGTGCATGTCTTTTGAGTCCTCAAAAAGAGGTAGTAGCAATTTAATTCTTCTTACTAAAGTTAAGAAATCCTTCATCTAGGTTTTCTTGTAATGATCAATCTGAACTATGTCACATACTAATTTTATCAATGATTGGTAGTAAGGATGAGGAGAAAGTGGCAAAATTGGTCATGACACAGAAGGGTTATCTTGGTTTTGGAGCATGTTCAAATCGAATTTGTGATTTGTAAATGTTGATGTTGCATCTACTAATGAAGAAGAAGAATGAGAGGAATCTTCCATTTCAGGTTCATCAACTGGTTTCCAAAAATATACTCATTTTTATTGATTCATTCATATTCCAACTCCTCCTTGAAAACCTTTAATTCATTCATATTATTATATTGTTAAAGTGCATGATTTATATATAACTTATCAAACCCTACCACTTGGTATCAGGCTCAATAGCTCACTTGGTATTAAGAATATTTTTGTAATGATATGGGAGGTCAAGTTTATGACTCAATAGCTCATTTGGATAGTCAACATTATGAGTGTAGTTATAATGTTTTCAAATTCTAATTGACTCAATAGTATTGGGACAATGGTTTGGTATATAATGTATAACATTACATTCAATTTAATTGTTAGGAACAAATATAGTCCAAATTTCCTTATTGTCCAAAAATCTGTACACATCAATCTACTTTTACTATTCTTATGAATGTTATGCTAATTTATACATGCTTAAAAAGCTTCATGAGTCCAAGGGTTAATCTATATTAGTGTAAGTACTTATTTATTGGATTGGGCTTGGGGATCTAGACAACTTGGAAAATTTCAAGGACTTTCTTAGGACTTGAGTCTTGGGTCCCTAGGACTCATTTGGCATGATTTTCCTAGGGACTTGAATATTTTGGGTGAGTTTTGTAACTATTCTCAAAAGGTTACATTTTATCTACCAAAAAAATCAAGATCAAATAATCTATAACACACTTTGTGGGTTTCTTGACTTGGATTTAAGATGTTTTACTATTCTACATATATTCATGTACTTTTAACATTATTAGGAATTGTATCTATCTCTAGAAGATAAATATTTTCCATTGGAAGTGTTTTTTTAATGGAAATGTTTAATAGGTACTTAATTTGACTCATTGTTAAAAAATAGGTTAAGGGGACCGGTTATGCAATGAAAAAAGTTGAGGAGCTTAAATGTGTGAGCCAAATTGTTGAAGAAATAGGCGTGGTCATTCTCTCTATTTACAAGTTTTTACAAATTCACTATTTATGATTTACAAGTATTGCTATTTAATCTATTTGAAATATAAATATTCAATGCATTTTGTAGATAATTTTACATGTATCTAATCTTCATTTCTATATATTTTTACTTAAGTACTATGCCACTTATTCTTTGTGACATTAGTGAGGTGTGCTAAGTAATCCTAGAGTTGCACTTTCTAATATTAATGGCATGTGATATCTTCCAAGAATGCAATTTTTCTTGTTATGTTCCTGTATACTAGCTATAAAATATATACTTATTTGATGCAAACAAGGATGAGGGTCAATCTAATGGTAGCCCATCCTTATACCTGCATCTCAAAACCTTTTAGGTCACATGTTATTTATTCCAAAAAAATTAGTAAATAACATTGTACACTACTTTTAGTATTTTTTTTAATGGTAATTGTTATAGGCACATATTGATTGTTGTAGTCAAATGAAATGGTATAAGCACATAATGATTGTTGCTAAATAGAATTATATAACACACATCCTTCATCAGCTAGTTGTTGCAACTACCACAGACTCTGTTATTTCCTAGCGTTTTGGATCTTTCAAATAAATTTCACCTTAGATCAAATGGATGTTTATTTGGAAAGATATTTGATTCCCTAACCCAATTATCAAGGCATTTTCATGTAGTTTTGCATTTATTTCATTATTTTGAGTAATTTATTGTATTTTTTGAGGCCTCCAATGACTTGAAGGGTCAACTAGAGTTATATAAAGTCGAAATATAAATTTTATTGTTTTGGAGAAGATTTCATGAGTGGGTCCAAATCTCCATTTTGTGGAACACTATCAAATTGTCATAGGGATAGTAACAGTCATAGTTATAATCAATATGCTAATTTATTTAAAATTGGATCAAGATTGTTGAGGAACAACATTGTAATTACCCTAGGTGTATTGTAATTTGTAGCCTTTCCTAAGTCTTGTGTTGTATATAGAAGTACATGAAAATGGGGATTGAACTCTTTTATATGCCATTGCATTGTCACAAATAAACATGACAGTTATAATTAGAAGGTGTCTTCCAACAAAGGTAGTGTTTTCATTTGTCATGTTTGATAGGGTATAAGGAGAGTATTTGAATCCATAATGAGTGTTGCCAAGTTGATTAAGAGGTCGAGCATTAGGTGTGTACAGTAACATTTCCATGAACAATTTAATTCAATAAGATTTGTTTCTCATTTGGTTGAGCTAACTATTGCATTCACATGATTGTTAAAGAAGGATGTGCACTTCAAATGGGGAGGTGAATGCTAGGGGGATTTTGATTCCATCAAGAAAAACTTGCTAATCCTTCCATGTTGATGTACACTATGTAAGATAGGCCCTTTATGTTTTCAGCATTCCACCATTCTTTAGCAACTTTATTAGCTTAGTATGATGACAAGGGAAAATAAAGTTTATTATTATATTAGTCATGTTCTTGTTGAGTATAACTCTTGTAACTCTACCATGTGTAAATAATGTCTTGCTATAGTTTTCACAACATAGAAGTTGAGCCACCACCTTCAACATACAAAAACTTGAGTTCTCACTAAGAACAATTTACTTATACATTTATTTTCCAGATCAGATATTTGAGGGAGATTAACAAAGTAGGTGATGTGTCTTTTTGGGTTCAACCTCAAGTTTGCAACATAGAAGTCATTCAAGGGATCACTGATTAATTAAAGAAGCTCCCTCACTTAAAATATTTTCCATATTAAATGTTTTTTATTGATAACTTGCTCACAATAAATAGTGACCCTATCTAGAATATGTATTTCTATGGATGAATGTGTCAAAGAAGTTTTGGAGCAGGTGTTATCTCAATCTCACCTAAAGGAAAACTAGTTCCTTTTTCCTTTTGTCTTTATTTTTATGAACATATATGGGTGTGAGGGAGATAAGAATCAAAAGGATAAGGTTAACTTACATGCCTAATGCGCATGATGTGCTCTAACATTCATTACTAATATATTTGGTAAGTTTTGATTTGTGGTACTCATAGTGTATGTAGCAATAAAGATTGTGGTATAGCTGGGCTAGGATGCTCCAACCACAACATATATTTTCTCCCTCTCCATGGTCTAGATGTGGGGAATGAGACACCCTTATAGATGGGAACCTCATCCATTTATAGCCACTTGTAGTACCACTATGGTAATCAAAATTTACCACATAAATAGAATCTGGTGCCATCCTTTCTCAAGCAACAAGTAGAGATGTCCTTTATTATCCACTAACCTACCATAACCTTATAGATGCATGACTCATAGATGTTAGCCATCAAGGGTTTATCTATCATAACTTGTTCTACATGTATGGGAATATGTAGGATTTGATAGATGTTTACTAATTTAATGGCCAACTCCCAAAAGCTCCCAATTAGGAGATGGAATGGTGTTAGACTAGAATCTCATCTTTCTATAAGTGCCATCAATATAGGTTTGTGAAATCTCATCTCAAGGTGGTGGTAGACCCACCAAAGACCTAAAGATAAATATCCAAACTAATCACCGACCAGGCTACCATCGATGATTACTTTGGATATTTATTTTAAGGTAATTTTTTTAAACAAATCATGATGGTCAAACTTTTGACCAAAGCATTGATCATGATGTCATCATGGGTTTGACATCCTAGTCAATTGAGGGATCCATTTCGACCAAGTTTGGCCAAAAGTTTGATGGATGTTCTTGCAAACAAAGGAGGCCATTTTTTATCAAATTTTGCATCAACATTCTGATGTTAACAAGGATTGGTGGAAATTTTGACAAGGAAAATAGTGAAAAAACAATTTGTAGATCATTCAAACAACATTAGTAGAAATAAAAAACCAATTATTGTCAAAAGTTGAGGCCAATTCTACTAGTGGGCTTCATGTGATTATAAAATTGATCCTAAATAAATTAAGAAATTTTGGAATGAAAAATATTTCCAAAAATTGATTGACTTACTAATAAAATGAGACACCAAAAAATACTTCCTTGAACTTTCTCTTAGAGGAGCTAAAGTACCTAAACACTTTGACATGGAAACTATCATAACTAAGGAAAAAGAAACTCTTATTTATTTTCTCACAAAATAGATTTAAGCTATGCAAATGCATATGAAACTGATTCTAAAAGAGAAAGACAAACTAGTTGTAAAGTACTCTTTGGATAACATTTTTCCATTCCCTTTTGAAAAAAATATGTACATGCCTTATTTCCCTAAAGGAATAGATATATAAAAATATAACAAGTACTTGGGTACATCTTATTGAAAATTTATCTAAGTTACTTAGTATGATGTTTTCAATTATGCAAACATATAGTCAAGATTAAGTCACTAGATCTTGGAGATAAAATTTTGTGTAAGAGACCTAGAAAATTGTCTAAGTACAATAGAGTTTATGAGTTAGAAAAAGTACTATTTTGGTTAGCACAGTTCATAGAAGCATTTCTAGCATCTCTGAACTTACCTTAAGATAGTAAAGTATGTTAGGATGATGTATGCATGAGCACAAGACTGTATAGTCAATACAAACATAGATGCTTTAGTTTTATAGTAACAATGTTATAAAGACAATATAGAGAGGACTTGAGAAAAATAATATTTTTCATGAAGGAATTATTTTGTTTATGAAAATAATTACTTAAATAATTAGGGATTACATCCTAGATGTTAACCCTAAGTAAGCAAGAGCTAATTTTTTGTTTTGGAGAATGTGTGCAGCAATGAAGGCTGACAGAACAAAGAAATAAGGTATAAAAGAAAAGTTGTAAATGTGAAGTGAAGTGTGGTTTTTGTGATAAGTATTCTATATTTTTGAGATGTGAATTCTAATGTACGATCATAATAGTACAAAATTTTTATCATGTCTTTGTAAAGAGAAAAGAAAAGAAAAATCAGATATTAGAGATTGTTGGAAATGAGAATGGAGTAACTGAGAGGGGGAGGGGGTGAATCAGTTACCACAAAAACATTTCACTATCCCTTAGATGTCTAAAATCTTGATCTTGGTTACATATTACTGAAACTTGATAATTCAGCAAATACTAATAATTATTAAGAACTGGTAACCAAAACAATTCAGCAATCATGAACACTAAAGACACCAGATTTAACGTGGAAACCCAATATGGGAAAAACCACCAATGTAACTAGTTACTGTTTTTCACTCTTTTGAAGTGAGCCCTGTTAGGAGCCAACCCTATTAAAGGTTACAAAACACACTGTTAGGTCTGACCCGGTTAGAGGATTTAATCACCTTGTTAGGAGTGGCCTTGCTAGAGGTCTTTAGAACAATTCAACTGAACTGTCACCTTGTTAGAGGATTTACAATAGGGCTGTTAAACCCACTCTATCAAGAGATTTTGAGTTCACTGTTACAATGGTTAGAAAGCAACAATGAAGTGACCTGATATAATGTGCAACTTATCTTTGCTAATTGCAGATCTCTATTATGCTTGACTGGATCCTTACTGATCACATACAACTTTGCAGCTCCTTCAACGCATCTGATCCTTCATCAAAAATTTTCTTATATGTTCAATATTCGCACTCTTATATATCCAAATTCTTTCTTATATCGAATTCACAACTTGATCTTTCATATATACCTTAAAAATTATCTTAGTCGGCTAAGAATTACAAACCAACAAATCCCTTTACTGGCCGACACTACTTGGTTAATACTGTTCAGAAAATAATTCCTGTGTTAACCGACTGAGCTCGGTTAATACAACAAACTCTGTGACATCCCTTCAATTGCCGGGAGAACTCGGTAAGTATAGATGACCAAGTGAGCTCGGTAGAAACTATTTTTTCCAAATTCCCTTTGGACACCGAGTGAACTCGGTAAGCACTAACTTTCCTTTGCTTACCTTCCTATCTCGGTAAACACTAACTTTTCTTTGGTTACCTTCCCAGCTCGATAAACACTAACTTTTCTTTGGTTACCTTCTCAGCTCGGTAAACACTAACTTTTCTTTTCTTATCTTCCCAGTTTGGTAAATACTTTGTCATAGTTTCCTTCAATCACCGAGTGGGCTCAGTAAGTACTGAACTTCCTTCGTTAACCAAGTTAGCTCGGTAGAAGCTATCTTTACAATGTAATATTCAGCAATGCTTGGTAGACTCTGTAAACGACTATGCTTACCTTCTGAGCTTGGTAGACTCTGTCTGATGACTGATATGACATTTGTGTAACATCAAAGACAACACTTAATTAACCAATTATATCCAACAGAGATATTAGCAGCAATGAAGAGGTTTTTATATTTATCTCTTGTAGTGAAGAATTTCATTATATATTTCATTTTTAGGTAGTGGGATCATCTTGCATAATTTGTATATTTTAATAACAACTAACAGGGTTGAGGCTTCTAACAAGGCCTATTTCTATAACAAGGACCTAAACACTATACATATGTAATAGACTCCTAACAGGGTCAATATCTTTCACAAGATACTTTTGATTAGTGGGTCATTTTTTGGGTACCATCCCCACTAGGGTTTTCCCTTATCCAAGGTTTCCCTAGTTAAAAAAATGTGGTTTTATGATTTTCTTTACTTTATGTTTGTGTTTTCTATTCAACATAATTCATTTACTTTCAAATGAAAGTTATAAGTTAAAGATATCTAGTTTGGGGAAAAGGTTTGTAAAATACTGATTTACTCAACTCTCAATATTTCCTATTTCTAACAATTGGTATCAGAGCACAGTTACTCAAATAAGGATTAACAACTTGAGTAAGATCCTTACAGATATGGAATAGTTATAGAAGAACTTAGAAGAACCTCTTGAGAATAATGATATTCTTACTGAAGAAAGAGATACTCTAAAAGACAAGTATGAAGATGTGAAAGACTACATTGGGAAGATGAAAGATAAGATTAATTATCTTAATTCCAAGAAAGAACCTAAAGAGAAGATCAAGGATAGCAATGAAGTTTGAAGAGTAAAGAAAGAAAACGAGATCCTAAAACATGAACTAAAGATTACAAATCTAAAGTTGAGCTTGAAGAATGATTATATTAAAATTCAGTCAGATTTAAAATAAAAAAATGCAGATTTAAGATTGAACCTTACCAAAGTAACATTTGAGCTTGAGTCTACAATGTTGCAGTATGAATAACTTGAGAAGTACAATACAATTATGAAAGGAGAATTAATTATGCCTAAGCTACATCTTGAAAAGTTGTATTCCAGTAGTAAAAAGTGTGATGAATAGATCTAATTATATAAACACCCTTTTATGATAAGAGAGGTCTTGGATACCTTGCAGAAAAGTCAACTAAGGAGTCTAAAGTTAGAGAGGAACCGGATCCTATGTTTCAATAGACTAAACATATGGAAGATAATTAAAATAGGAATGAGTCAAATCAATCTAAAGATGTACCTAAGTTGAGCAAGTTAATTAATCTAAGAAAATTGATGTACCTAAGTAGCCTGAGAAAGTTCAATCACCTAAAGAAGAGAGGAACAAATTCAAATGTAGATGTTATGAATGCAATGAAATTAGTCATATGAAAAGGGACTATACAAGTAAGAAATTTAAATCCCTTTTTGGTTATTTTTATAATTGTCTTGGTTTTGATCATAGAGCAGGTAATTGTAGGAAGCCTAAATTTGATAATAATGATAATAGTAGAATGTTTAGAGGTACTAACCCTATAGAAAATAGACCTATTGGAGGAACCAATGTTATAAGGAATGATATCATGTTTTATAATTATAACAAATTTTGACATATTACTAGAGATTGTAGAGCACAGATTGGTCAGTCGGGACCTAGATATGAAAACAATGTTACAGTTTTTCATTGTAACAATATGGGACACACAATAATATATTGTAGGATGAACAATATGGGGATGCCTAACAACATGAGAAACAAAAATCCTAGAAGGAAATTGAAAAACAACAGAAGGAATGGGAATAACAGTAACAATAAAAAAGAAAACATGAAAGATCTTGTAGGAAACCTTGATGAATTGTTTTTTAAAGATAAGGAACCAATAATTTCATATGTTGTGTTGGAAATTATTTCAAATGAAGCATATAAGAACACATTGAAGTCAGTGATAGTTGGTAATCAATCATTATCTATTTGAACAACTTATTCTATAAAAAAAAAAAAAGGAATTTGTGATCAAAAACTTAATTTAAACCTTGGGAGAAGTTTGCAAACTTGTGTAGTTAGTATTAGATAGAAAAAGATTAATGGAATAAAATATTAAGTGTACATATGATTCTAAGTTGATATGTGAGTGTGCAAAGAAATAATATTAATGGTAAACTAAAATAACTTTATGTTGATTGTGTACTCACAAAGTTAATAAATAAATGAATTAGATGTGATTTAAAGGTTGAAAGAAAGTTTTTGAGTACCATTTGATCATATAAGAGTTAAAGGAGTCCTTGGATTCAATTAAAATGTAAAATTGAAGTGTTTTAAGATGAGAATTTAGCAAGCCCTAGTTTTACAAGTTTGAGATATTTCTTAATTGTGCAATCATAATTTGAAGTTTTAATTTGTAAGAAATGAAAAATCCAAATGAATGTAATATTAGTAAGAGACATAGCAAAAAACTTAAGAAACATCCCTACATTTTATTAGAAGATGACCCATTAGGAGCACTTTCACAAGTACCCAACAATGTTTTACATGTAGAGGACATTTGAGCATATATATAGTGTATTTTTGAGAGTATAGGTGATAATAACATCCATAATGACATGGAATTAGTTTGAAATAATGACATATCATTTAAAAAAGAGTTTGAGCACCTGAAAGACCTAAACATCACTACATGTTTTCTACTAAGTTTGATAATAACAAATGGACAAGGATAATTATGATCTGTACACATGAGGACATGTTCTAGGTAGGAGATATACCTATCATGATAGATAATGACATGATTAAAAAACTCACTGGAGTAAGTAATGAAGGTAGTAACCCTATCAATGTCAAGAATGTTAAGAAGTTAGTTGAGACAAACTTAAAGACAATTTTAGATGACAAAAACATGAAACTATATATGATCATGGAAACTAATGTTGGATTGATTAACAAAGTTATTGCATATAAGATGAACTACAATTTAAGGTTGAAATCTATACCTGCTAAATTTATCCATGAAACTTACCTAATGATAGTCAAGAAGAAAAAATTCAATATGTGTGAGATCTTGAAACAATACATACTAGACAATATTGACAGAATTAAGAAAACAAAGAATGTAATGTTTAGATTTAAATCTCTGATAACACACCAATTATTCCAAGCGATAAGAAAATTCCCTAGAATGCAAGATTATGAATGGAAAATAAATAGATGCATAATGAATTATATCAGTCATTATATAGAAAAAATTAAGAGGAAAAAATGAATAAAGATATTATTAGGATGATGAAGAGCTTTCAAGAAGAAATGAAACAAAGATAAAGGATCCCTCCATCATTGGTTGAGAAATAGAATGATGACATATGTTGCATGGTTGAAACTAATGTGACTTTCATGGAAGAAATCAAACCAATGGTGAAATTCATTGACCCTATGGGGTGTGAGATGATAGAAGGTTGTGTGAAAATTATTCTTGAGTCAGAAAGAGATAAGGATACTCCTAGATGGGGCACATATCAGGAAAAATTAAAAGTTCATACTAAACTTTATAGCAAAGACATTAAGAAAAGAGTGAACAAGAAAAATAGATATTATACTGAAGGAATTAGGAATGAGAAGGGAAGAGTTTAAAGAAGCCATGGGAATAGTAGTGGAGATGAAGGCAAGTAAGAAATCAAAAGTACTCGTTGCTAAGCCTTTAGCAATTGGGAGTACTATAGAAGGAGTGACTATAGCAGGACCATCTGCACAAATACCAAGTGCACCCTATGCAATAGTGGCATATGCACAATCACAATTCATCCCACATGTTTAGAAGAAGCAAGAAGAAGATGTCAACATAACTAAAGTTCACTCAACCATGCCTCCTAGCACTAGAAGGTCTATGAGGTTAACTAAACTAAAAAGGGAGCCAATTGAACCTTGTAAACACAAGAGTCAAGGAAATGGCTAGTGGATGAGAAAAGAAAAGAAAGACACTTATTACATATAAGGGAACATAGAGAAGAAGAAAACAAAGTTATTGAATAAGAATCTAAGGAATTTGAGAAGGATGATATAGAAGTAGAGGAAATAGTGAAGGAAAAAGACAAGGAAGAGGCAGAAGAAAAAATTTCCTATTGGAGGAAGGAAACCATGGAAGCCAAAGATTCTAACATTGAATTTCACAATCATAGATTATTGTAACTTTGTGCAATTGAATAAATTATATGATTTGTATAGTAATTTTGAAAAGTTGGAGCTTGAGAATGTAGTGATAAGGAACTTGATACTAAGTGGCAAGAAGTTTTAAATATACAAAATCTTATTCCAAAAGACTTGTATAAGAGACTACTTAATAGAAAGAAGAGAGTAGCAGAAGAAGATTGGAAAATAAGATAAAATCAAGTAAGAAAGCTTTGCAAAATTACTAGTGAAGAGGACTTGCAAAGTTTTGTGAGTAGTCTTTGACCCTATATTAGGAACAAGACAAGGCCTATGTTAATCATGGGAGGAAATTATGAAGAGGTTAATAAGGAAACATAGGCAACAATTCTAAAGGTGATGGAAGAATTCAAGCCATGTAGCCTAGAGATGTCAACATAAAACAAGGAAATCACTACAATAGGGGGAGAAATCCCAACCATTCAAATACAATAAGAGATAAAGGATAGAGAATAATTAATATTAGTAAGAAAAGATTTAGAGATGATAGAGTCAACAAAATAATTAGAGATGACATAGGTAACAGTTGGCACATACTCTATGTAGATAGATAACGTCAACATAATAGTGGATACAATAGATGGTCCTTTCAAGGATTTTAACCCTTCCATTGTTAAAAATTTAGTTGGCTATATAAGCTTTGAATATTTGAAAATTAAAAGAGGAAGGGAGAAGAAGAAGAAGAGAAGAAGAAATAAGGAGAAAAGAAATTGAGATTAGAAGAAAGGAAGAAAAGAAGAAAGAAGAGAAAGAAGAAGAGAAAAAGAAGAAAGAATAAGAAGAAAAGGAGAAAGAAGAAAGAAAAAAGAAAGAGAAGGAAGAGAAGAATTATGAAGAAGAGGAAGAGAAAATAGAGGAAAAAAAGCAAGAGGAGAAAATTAGGAACAACTAGAGAATAATCATGCAAGAATCAACATTTTTGCCATAGTTAAAGCATGTAGAGACTATGATTGATAAAGTCATATTTCAGCATGAGGAAGACATCCTATTAGAAACCCTAATCAAATCCAAGTCTCCATTGGAATCAACATTGGAAATTTTATCTACTGACGATGATGATTAGATTGGACTGGTACCATCTTTATGTAAATTGTTTGAAAATAACAAGAAGGTAAAGATTCTTCAGGAAAATTTAGAAGAAGTTTTTGAGAAACTACAAAGTATTGTGTCTAGAAAAATAATAGAGGTAGATCCTCAAGTGAGAGATGAGGAATTGATTAAGGCTTTTGATACTAAGTTTACTCAGTTATCAAAAGTAGAAGCTACTCAAGCACAAGTCAAACATGATGCACATTTATTTGATACAGTGTGTAGAAACATTAGAAATGACTTAGCAACACTTAACTCATTTATAAAATAGTTAAGGAGATGTGTGATAGAAGGAAGCACATTCTATGGATAGTGTAATTTGTCATATAATTTCATCAAAGATGAAAATGAGGAACTAAGTTCAAATTAGAAAAAATTACAAAACTTTGAAACGAGCTTCATTAGCCTAATAAGAAGATTGAAGACTGAGACATATGAATTGTGAAGATTTATGAAAATATAAGTCTGATTGAGTTGAAAAGAGAGAGAATTATCTAAAGGTTCTCATTATTGAGAGGATATTTGACATTGAAGATCAACAATGTGAAAAAACAACTAGAGGAATGTCTTAAGGCTAAGACATCATATCAGAAATTTTTATATTTACATTTAAATGCAGTAGAGGTAGCATCTTATGGACTATACACCTTGATCAATGTATCTGAGGTAGTCAAAGACACATGGAAGAAATAATTTGAAAATCTAAAAGTGATCTTTTCTAATTGCATTTCCAGAATATCAATTGAAGGGATAGGTAACACAATTTTTGACATGTATATAAGTTTTATAACTACCTTTGTCATTGATGTCAAAGGGGGAGTGAACAAGGAAAATTGTATGTAAAGATGTGTAGAAGATAAAGTACAATCAAAGGAGGAGTATCCCTATGTATGTAAATATGGTATATATGGTGCTCCACAATTTTTGTTAATTTTGTACTAGTCATATATTAGAAGTTACAAATTTTTGAGGTTTTGGTTTTGGGAGTTAGCCAATTCTCCCATATGTTGCCATCAATGCAAAAGGGGGAGGTTGTTGGAAATTTGGCTAGGTTACCTTGTATGATGTTGTCATTTATGGAAACATTCAAGATTGAGTCATTAGATCTTGGAGATAAATTTTTGTGTTAGAGACTGAGAAAATTATCTAAGTACAACATAGTTTATCTATCAACATAAGTATAATTTTGGTCAGCCTAGTTTGTACAAGCATTTTTGGCATGTATAGATATTTTAGTTTTACAATAATAATAATATTGTAAAGATAGTACAAAGAAGACTTGAGAAAATGGGTATTTTGCATTAATAAATCATTTTATTTATCAAAATAATTACTTAATTAATTAGGTATGACATCATAGATGTTAACGCTAAGTGAGAAAGATCTAATTTTTGTTTTGGAAAGCATGTGAAGTAATGAATGTTGAGATAACAAAGAACTAATGTATAAAAGAAAAGTTGTAAATGTGAAGTTTAAGTGTGGTTTTTGTGATAAGTATGCTATATGTTTGAGATGTGAATTCTGGTGTAAGGCTAGAGCAGTGTGAATTTGTGATCAAGTTTTTGTGAAGAGAAATGAAAGGTAAAATAAGATATTAGAGATATCAGCATTAGTGAAGAGGTTTTTGTATCTATCTCTTGTATTGAAAAGTTTCATTGTATATTGCATGTTTGGGTAGTGGGTTCATCTTGAATTCTTTTTTTATTGTAATAACAACTTCTAATAGGATTGAGGCTTCTAACAAGGCCTAGTCCTCTAATAAGGACCAAGACACTATACAAATATAATAAACTCCTAACAGGGTCAATATCTATCACAAGATACTTTTGATTAGTGGATCATTTCGTGGGTACCATCCTAGTGGCTAGGGTTTCCCTAGTAAACAAATAATGGTGTTATGAGTTTCTTTACTTTATAGTTGTATTTTCTATTCAACATAATTAGTTTAATTTCACATGAAAGTTATACATTTGTTAAATATATCCTATTTTGGGCAAAATTTTGTGAAATATTGATTCCCCCCTTCTTAGTATTTCCTATTTCTAACACATTTGACCCCCAAAAGCATTTGTTTAGTATTTTTTTCATAGAGCTCATGCACGTTCACACTTATCTTATGTGCTTGTTTACATGAAGCTTTGAAAGATAGGCTATGGAATGGTTTTTCAAGTTGCATTCTATAATTAAAACCTTTGATGAAATTACAATTTTATTTGTACACCAATACTCCTACAATATCCAACATCAAGTTACTATGATAGATATTTTTAATACCAAGAAGAGAATAGGAGAATATATTTTTACCTTCCTTTAGAGATGGAGGAGGGTATATTCTAAATACTCACAAAATATTGCTAAGGATGAGAGACTTGAAATCTTCATAGACAATCTCATACCTAAGTTAAGTTATAAACTACAATTTCTAGGACCCTCTTCATTTGATGACATGATAAAAAATTGTTGGATGAATTGAGTACTCCATGATCAAAAGAGGAGAGATATCTTTACACAAAGAGACTAAATAGGGATCTAGCTCTAACAAAGACAACAGAAAGTATTGGAACAAGAATCATGATGTTGTAAATGATGAAGTAGTAGACAATGTGACTCCTAAGATAACTAAAAATATTTAAAATCTAACAAGTAGGATGCAAGAGAGAAAGGTTTGTGATAAGAATGAATCAACCACCAAGCCTAATAAAAATATCTTCAAAGATAGACCCTGGGTACCAAGACATAAATGTAACTTCACACCCTAAGAGAACTTCTTCAAATGAGTTTGAAAACTTTATTGCAAAGTGATGTCATAGGCTTACTAGATGATTCAAGACCATATCACCTAGAAGTGAAATTGAAATGGTGCAACGATAATGATTACTATGATTTCCATTATAAAAAATGTCATAAAAAAAGAAAATCTATGAAACTTAAACATAAAATCCAAGATCTTAAAGAATCTAGAGAAGTGGTGATAAACAAATAAAATGCAAACTCTGATCATAAAGCCTTGATTGAACCATTTTCCAAGCATGACAAAAGGGAAGGATCCAAATGCAAGAACAATGCTAAAGTTAACTACATGTAATCCAATGATGACAACATGATTAACATGATAGAACTAGTTGAAGTAGAATATTGCATGTAATCATTACGAAGAAGAAAGACTAAGATTCTAAATCAACAAACATCATAACCAAATCAAGAGGAATGAAGTTGAACCTTCATCAAATAATCAACCATTCAAAGACAAAAAAATGTTTGTAAATACAACTAAGACTTTGAAGCAAGCATCTTCCTCTAAAGGAATCACTTACAATATTCTTGAAAACCTACAATGTACCAATGCTCAAATCACAATTTTTGACTAATGAATATCTTACCTACACAGAGGGAAATCCTAGATAAATCCCTAACTAAGGAAAATCTACCTAAAGACTTAAGCTTGGATTAGTTTCAATCTATGGTACACCACTTAACCTCCACTTAACCTCACCACATTACCTATCCTTTTTTGAAAAATATGATAACTCCTTGAATCATCTACATAATCAAGTGTTGTATATTGTGGCCATGATCCATAAGTCACATGTCAAATGTGTATTAATAGATGGAGGATTTGGGATTACTATTTTTCCTACAAAATGATAAGACAATTGGGTTTTTTAGAACATGGTACCGACCCTCTCAATAAAATTACTATCAAATCTTATGATGAAGAAGAGAGATCATTGAAAGGTTTTATTTTGATACCTTTTAGAGTTGGACATGTGGAGAGAGATGTAATTTGATAGGTTCTAGATCTACCAACTTCATACTATATCCTACTAGGAAGCCCTAAATATATGAAATGCACGATATACCTTCTCCATACCATTAATGCATAAATTTTTCCTATAACAAAGTAAAGATTTCTATACCTATTGACTCTAACTATGCTTGCAATGTGCTAAATCAATCTAATGGTATGTTTGTGCCACACAATAGGGAATCTATAGAGAATCATAATGCTAAGTTGAAAGACATTGAGAGGTCTTTAAAGTTGAAAGATACATGAATGAGGGAGTATAAACAAGAATTACTGTTGTCTTTGATATTACTCCTTCCATGTCCTTACTATTATGGTATACCTTCTAAGGATATGAAACCATTCAAGTTTCAAGAGAAAAATGTTCATGGTGCTACTTTATATAGTCAAATATACCTCTTGAAGATGAGGTTAAAGACAAAGTTATTTTGGCTTGGCTAGACAAAGGAGAAGATGAAGAGAAAGAAGTGAAACATTGTAAAATTTAAATCGAGAAATATGGAAGGGGTTATAAGATGATGAAAATAATAGGATATAAAGGGAAAGCTTCTTTTGGTAAGAAGAACAAAGTATTAATAGATCAAATTCAAGATAAATTCAGGAGGGATAATGATACAATAGGCCTAAATTTTGGAAAGACACCCTTTCATCTAGTAAGGAACAAGTTTAAACCAATCTTTGAGAATCAAAATGAGAGCTCAAATGAATGATGCAAGAGAATCCTAGGTGTAAGGGAAATCTTATATCACCCAAAAATATTTTATTTTCAATTTTTTCAATTTTAATAAGGACTAGTAGATAGGGTGGTTATTATTTATGGGAACTTGCTATTTTTAGTAAGTTTTTCATATGAGCTCAGAATGTTCTCATTTTCTAAAAGAAGGTTCATTTTAGAGATATAATCCTACCATAAAAATTTCATTGATCCAACTTAAGTATTGGAGAAGTTATTGTGGATTTTTGGTGAAAAAAATTGTAGAAAAAACTTCAAGCTCACCATTGGAGGCCTTAGAGTGCCTAGATGAGGATTGAAAACTCAACTAAAAGGCAATAATGCCATTAAGGGTGCTAGCATTGTTCTGAGCTTGTAGAGGATAAGGATCTGGAAGAGGAGGCTTCCATGGGAAATGTTTTCACTGTGGAGAAGAAGGGCATAGAGCATTTGAATGTACCTAGTGCCAAGGAAGGAAAAATCAAAGAACAAAAGGCCATGCTAGAGTTGCACATGTTGATGAAGATGCCAAATCCTCACATTTTAAAGATGCTAAAAGAGGAGAAGTCCTAGTTAACCAAATAGTCCTATTGAGTGGTGGGAATGAACAAGAGCAAAGAAGGAGCTTGATTCACACAAGGTGAAGATGTGAAGATAAGTGTTATGATGTGATCATTGATGGTGGAAGTACTGATAATCTGGTGTTAGAAATGATGGTCACCAAGTTGAATCTAAAAGGTAGAAACACCTGCATCCATACCATATTGCTTGGGTATAAGATGATTGCAAGGTCATAGTCAATGAGCAGTGCTTAGTGAAGTTCAAGATTGGAAGCTACCAGGATGAGGTACTATGTGATATCATACTTATGGACATATGTCATATGTTGCTGGGTAGGCCATGGTAGTTTGACAGACATGTTGTACATGATGGGCAAGCAAATACCTACACTCTAACTAAGGATGGAGTGAAACATAAGTTGAAGCCATTGAAAGATAAAGAAGAAAAGGTATGTAGTACTATTAGAATATGTTTTTTTGATGGAAAAGAGTTTCTTAAAGGTATGAAGAATGAGCATATGTGTTTTGTTATAATTCCTAAATATAGTAAAGAAGAAGTAGATGAGGTACCTGCAAAAGTTACACATATGTTGGGAGATTTTTTTGATATTGTATCAGATAATGTACCTAATGGATTTCCCCCAATGAGGAAGATTAGTCACTCAATGGATTTGGTTCCAAGAGCTAGTTTTCCAAATAAGGTAGCACACAAAATGACACCAGCAGAAAGTGAAGAGTTGAACAAGAAAGTTCATGAGTTGTTGCAGAAGGGGTTGATTTAAGAGAGTTTGAGTCCATGTCTTGTACCAACAGTATTAGTAGCAAATAAGAATGGAGAATGGAGGATGTGCACAAATTATCACACTATTAAAAGATCACAATAAAGTATAGATTTCCATTTCCAAGAATGGATGATATTATGGATTGTTTGATTGGAGTTGAGTATTTCACAAAGATAGATCTGAAGAGTGGGTACCATTAGATTTGTATCAAAGAGGGTGATGAGTGGAAGACTACTTTCAAGTCAAGGGAAGGATTGTATGAGTGATTAGTCATGCCTTTTAGGCCAAACAATGCACCGAGCACTTTCATGAGGCTCATGAATGAGGTAGTGAAGGAGTTTCTAGGAAATTTTGTCATTGCTTACCTAGATGATATATTGATCTTTAGTAAGGCATTAGAAGAGAATTTGATTCATATTCAGAAGGTGTTTGATAAGTTGAGGGAAGAAAATTTGTTGATAAACTTGAAGAAGTGCAATTTTCTAAAGAAGGAGTTGGTATACTTGAGATTTGTAGTCTTAGCAGAAGGTCTGAAAATGGACCCAAAGAAAGTGAAGGCTACCCTCGAATGGCCTACTCCAAGGAGTGTGATCGAGGTAAGATCTTTTTATGGACTGGCTAAATTTTACAAAAAGTTCATTAGAAGTTTCAACAGTATTTGTGGACCCTTGACTGAAACAATGAGAGGAGATAGGAAAGAGTTTAAGTAGACTATAGGAGCAGATAAGACTTTTAATCTGTTGAAACAAAAAGTTACTGAGAAGCCTATTTTAGCACTTATTGCCATAGGAGCTGTTTTGAACCAAGAAGGTAGACCTATTGCTTAGTTTAGTGAGAAGTTGAATGATGCCAAAAGAAAATATTGTATTTATGATTAGGAATTTTATGTTATAGTTCAAGCATTGAAGAAGTGGAGACACTATCTTCTTCCTAAAGAGTTTTTTTTGTATATTGATCATCAAGCTTTGCAATATTTGAATGTAATACCCCAAAATTGGCTCATTGCCATTATACCAATTCTGGTCTATTTTTTATCAATCCTAAGACCTATTCTAATAGGCAATTCTTATTTTGCTACTTGCTACTTGACTTAATTGTTAGATGCAAAAAACCCTAATCTACATTCATCATACTCATAATCTAATCCCTATAGTATGCACTCATATTAGTCACATTGAAATCTATTGATTAATATTTAATTTAATTATTAAGTATTTATACTTTAATTAAATCAAATTATACCTTAAGGCTAATGAACTAAGGAATTAAATTTATTTAATTTGATAAATATGTTTATTTTGATTAATTAAACAAAGTTATTTAATTAAATAGGAATTCATCCCTAATTAATTAAATGAAATTATTTAATTAAATAAAAAAGGCATTTATGAGCTCATATCTCACTTATTAAATCAAATAATCTCTTCAAAATTCTCTCTTTAGTTCTAAATGGAAACTCTGAGTGAACTCTCTCTCGAATTGGAAACAATCTAGTTAACTTGCTCTCACACTTATGACAAGTTTAGTTAACTGCTCATTACACTTAGATCAAAAATAGTTCACTTCACCTGCACAAGAAAGTTTCCATCTTAACTAAATCTCTCCTTCAATCTTGACCATTGATCTGAGTTGATCTCACCCATTAGTGGATTCTAGGAATTTTACTTAAGGAACTCCTAATTCCTCATTACAAAGGTTGAATTTTGACACTATCAAATCTCTATTGAATTACTCACTCACTTCGATCAAGCTTTCATTGCATTCTAGCTTTCTTTAATATCATCTAGATTAATACTATGCATACATGTAGATTAAACACTATTTTCTAATTTATAGATTAAACTACATTTCATCTTAATTGCATTTAAATATTTCATTCTTAGAGGGTCTAGTTGCCTATACCTCAAATTTGAGGACATTAATTAGGCAAAATTATTCTAGATAGAAGGCGATAGGTCACTCTATCGGACCTCTTGGATAATCAACTCAATGTTTATTCCAAGAGGATTCCATAGGTAAAGACCATGTCGAAGTGTCTGTGAGGTTCAAAGGCCCACAATTCATAGGTACATTTCTGGTGCCCACCATGGGGCTGAGAAGATCAATTTCTTAGGCCTCTGCATTTTTAAAATTAATTTTAAGTTCTCTATCCATACAGTCCATACATATTTTGGAATCTTTGCATGAGAGAATTCATTTTTGCACGAGGATTCTAAATCTTCATGCGAAGTTTCTTTTTGGTTCATGCAAGAAAGTGCTTGAGCATGTGAAACTTTATGTGGCACCTTATTTCTTTGTGCAGGCCATAAAAAGATTTTGCATGGCTCTGATAGATATCTTGCGCAAGATCTTGTAACAACAACCTCTGTTTCAAGCATTTTTATTTTGCAATTTCATTAACGTGTTTTTCCTGAAATCTGTGTTGCTCTGTTTCTCTAATTTTTTGTAGCTTAACTTGTTGTCTACAGGACAATTTGTTGAAGATTCCTAGATACAACCCACTCAAATATGGACTAACTATTTTATTGTAGGACAATTGTTGAAGACACATTTGATGAAGACTCTTTTAAAACTCACAAAATAGTGTGTCTACTTTTCTTGTTTTTCAAACTAGTCTAATTAGAGGCTTGTGAACTTCCTAGGGTGCAAGACGAAAGAATAGGGGATTATGCTCTTCACCACTTGGAGGTCATGACCAAGGGTGAATCAGAAACTTAGATGCTTCCAAAAGATGGCATTCTGAAGAAGGCAAGAAGCTTAGTGGTTCTCTAGTATGAGTATTTTTCTATGAAGGGATGATGATTTCCTTTTAGGGAATCAAAATCTTGAGGAAGGATAAGTCTAGATTGATTAAGCTAAGTGGGTAATCAATCTATTTTGCATGTTTGGGTGAGAAAATAAGGTAGAGGATTATGCTTTTTCCCCTTGAGGGAAATCAAAAACTCTAACCCTTAAATCCAGACCACTAGTCCATGTCAATCCTTTAAAGGGCCTGTCAGAGTGATCCAACCTTCAGGAATGATCCAAGTGAGCACACTCCTTTCACTAGAGATTCCAATTCACTATAATCAAGATGCTTTGTAGAGCGAAAGACTCCAAAGTTGGATTAATTTCTTCTCCTTGATTCTTGATATCATATATCAAGGGGAAGCTCTGTTTGTGCATTGGTTGGCACTGGCCCCTGGCTTTCTAAGTAAGTAGTGTACACTTTTAGATGCTGGTGTGGGCTGTTGGTCTAAACTCCACTTTTGGAGTCACCAAGAATTAATATGAATGGAAGCCAATTAAAAACTTCTTAGTTAGAAGCCACTCGGTTCACCTCCGAAAGGAGGCATAATCTTTGTGCAAGGAGGGGGAAAAATCTCTCCTATAGAACTCACCATAGGCATGCTACTGGACATTTTAATGTTGTATACATGCTTGTCCCCTACCACAAGGGTGCTCATTCAGCATATACTATTGAGTCCTTTGAATATACCAAAAACACAGGCACCCTCTACAGGGTGACACAGCTATGTGAGGTACATGAATGCACATTAGATGTGGGACAAAGGTTTTTCCTTCTCTACCAATTTTTGTTTTTAGGGATAAAAGTGTGTTTGTTCTTGAGTCATAAACAAGTCCAAAACTATCTACAATAAACAAAGGTAAAGACTCCCCTATCCTGTCAAGTTGCTTTGCCCTCGACAGGACTGTTTTTGACTACTACTTGCTTCCCACTGTCTTGTTCAAACAAATTGTCTTCATTGAATCCTAAAACATTGTCCAAACATCTTACTAGATCAACCTTGAAATCTACCTATTATCTCTAAAAACTTACCAACAATCTATCTAGAATAGTTTGAAATTTTCAAAATCTCTTCAAAATCTAATGTTGTTGTTAATCTGGTCCTAATTTTTGTGCAGACTTGTACTTTCTCGCGCGAGAATTCATCTTTTTTCATGAGCCAATTCAGGTATTCACATGAGATCTTGCATATATTTGCATGAGATTTTGCTTCTATCCTACTACCCTATCATTTCTTCACACGATACAGAAAAAGTCTTCATGCAAAATTAAACTATTGTCATGAGTCTTCGTGTGACCCAATTAACTTCCTCGAGCGGCATGTAGAGAATCTTCATGTGAAATTTTGCTCTAAAACTACCAAATCAGTCAATTTGACCAATCTGTGATCTTAGTCTAGTCAGTTTCAAGCACTGAGTTGTCCTTTTCTGTCTGAAAATAGTCCTGAACAGCAACACTTTGCTTAGCTGAAGACTTGTGTCTCATACTTTGACTAGTCTCATCTCTTAAGTTATCTTTTATCTTCATCTCTTAATGTTTGCCATACTTTATGTCACTTTGGTCATAATCTCTAGCTATTCTAGCCTTTAATTCAGACCATTTGTGCCTTGGTGGACAAAATTCTTGCTATTATCTTGTCTTTTTTGAGACTCAGTCTTAGTGTAGTCCTTGTCTAGGTTCTAGCTTCTTGTCCTTGTCTATGACTATTGCAACCAGAAGTAGCAACATGTTTTATCCTCTTAGACTTAGGCGAGGTCATGCTAGGGCTCATAATCATGACAGAGGTCACTTACGTTTCATTACACAATCTATATCTAGTTAGGCTAGTGAGGCATTTTCACGATCTCCCTCACCTACTAGGTCACCTCAAATTCGACAAAAATTTTCCATAAACTTGCAAAAAATTAGGAATCCTTTGTACCAAGAGGACACTGAGATAGGTAGAGGTCATGCATCATGAAACATGATGTCTGATTCCTTTTTTAGAGGACCTTTTGAAACACAACACACTAATTCTCAACACATTCCTATAATGACTAATCATAAACCTAAACATGGTAGTCATAGTAGACATCAAGAACCACCAAGGAATGACAAAGAGAAAGAGAAAGACCATGACACTGATGAGGAATAGGAGGAAGTAGAAATACTCCCTAAACACATAGCAAAATGTTGAAGAGACAAAAAATTTCAAAAGGTCATGGGAATCCTACTCAATGAAGCGAAAGAAAAGTACTTTCTCAAACTTTCCTAAGACAGAGCAAAGTTACCCTCTCATTTCAATGTGGAAACCATTATCACACCTGAAGAAGAACTTGAGACTTATAAACTCCAAAAACAATTGAAAATTATGCAAGACCAATTGGCTTAGATGATGCATGAGAAAGAGAAACCCACAAAGACATACACATTGGATGCTCTTTGTCCATTTCCATTTGACAAAAGCATAAACATGCCACCTTTCCCATGAGGCGTAGAGCTACCCAAATATGAAAAGTACTTTGGTACTATTGATCCCCAAGATCACTTCTAAGAATTTGGTACTTTGTCTATGGAGTTTATACATGATCAAACATACCTCATGCATTTATTCCCTAGAAGCCTATGTGGTCAGGCTTTGGAGTGGTTCTCACATTTACCTCTTGGTATCAAGATGTTTGACAAAATTGCCAATCTATTTGTTCAGCAATACTCTCATAACATACAACACCCTACCAATATTTGAGATCTATGCAACCTTAAATAGAAAGCTGGAGAACCTTTTCTCACATTCCTCCAACAGTGGAGACAACTATACACTAAGTATTCCTATAAAATTCCAAAAATGGAGAAGCTTGACATTTTCACTGATAACCTCCTACCTGATTTCAGATATAGAGTCCAACTTCAAGGTCCATGTACCTTTGAAGATATGATCACATAGGCTATCCAAATCGAGGAATTTATGGTCAAGAAAGGTGAACTCACTCTTTAGAGGGACATAAAACAAGGTTCCACTTCCAACAGGGACAAAACCAAACATGTCAACAAGAACCAAAAAATTGTACATGATGGAGTCATTGACAATGTCACACCCAAACTTGCTAAAGTGGCATTTAATCTCATAGATGACCTCAAAGTGGCCAAAATTTTTGAGAAACCTCCCCTTGACAACAAAACATTCGGGAACAAACCAAGAAACTCATGGAGAACATGCCCCAAGTGAGAGTATACACCCTTGGAAGAACCTTTGGATGTGGTTTATAAAACAGTGCTACAACATAAGCTTATTTCACCAATAGATAACCCTTGTCCCTATGATCCACAACCATGTCCACCATGGTGGAATGAGACCTCATTCTATGAGTATCACCAAAACAAGGGACACAAAACTAGCAACTGTATAAACTTGTGCCATAAAGTCCAAGACATGATTGATGCTGGTGATCTTGTAGATGGACATAATAAAAACTCAGATCACAAGTTGTTCAAAGAACCTTTCCCAGCTTATGAAAAAGGAGAGACTTCAAAACCACAACCCTACAACAAGGTCAACTATACATATTCCAATGATGACAATGCCATTCACATGGTTGAACCTATGAATTTTGAAGACTACGACATTATTACTATTAAGGGAAAACAAGATAATGACAAACCCAAGACACCTTTTGTCTTGAGGGGCCCTACTCTCAACGCAATGGATAATACACCCTCACAACATTGTGCTAATGCTATCACTCATTCTTGCACCAAGTTGATGCTCAAAGGCCCTACGCCTCCTACTTCAGATCTTGAACAACACAAAGACAAAGCCCTTTCTGGACCATCTAGAAAAGGTGCAAAACCCACAACAAACTTGATAGTAACCAGTTATAGTGTTCTCGATAATTGAAATGAACTAATGCTCAGATTTCCATCTTTGAGCTACTTAAAATCTTGCCTACTCATAGGAAAATTCTAGACAAAGCCCTCATTGAGGCAAATGTTCCTCAAGATCTTGATCTTGAGCGATTCCAATCCATGGTAGGTCACCTGACCTTGCCTTATCTTATGACCTTCTTCGAGGAGGATGATAACTCATTGAGTCACCCACATAATCAACCTCTACACATTAAGGTTATGATCCATCAAACATGTGTTCGTCGAGTACTCATTGATAATGAAGTTGGCCTAAATATTGTCTCTACTGCTCTTCTTAGACAGTTGAATTATTTTGAGGACTCTATTGATCCTTGATGTAAGATCACTATCAAAGTGTATGACAAAGTGGAATGAAAGTCTCTAGGTCATATGGTTTTACCCATTTGCATTGGTCCTATAGAAATAGATGTCACCTGTTAGGTGCTTGACATTCCCTTGGCTTACAACATTTTGTTAGGATGGCCATGGATACATGAGATGTGTGTTGTACCATCCACATACCACCAATGCATCAAGTTCCCATTTCATGGCTCTGAAGTTACTATTCCTGCCACCACTAGCTATATTTGCAATATACACAAGGCTGCTGAAACTTTCATCCCTGCTAACCATGACTCCACTGATTATCACAACAATAAGCTGAAACAAATTGAGCAGTCATTAAAATTGAAAAAAAATGGCATGGGAGAGTATCACATTGAACTATTGCTATCATTAATGTCTCTCTCAGAGTCTCCTCAACATTATGGGAGACCTTCAGAGGCAAAGAAGCCTTTCGTGCTGACATCTCAGACCAAGTATAATGGCACTTTTGTCAAGGCTATGGTGCCCTTGGAAGATGAAAGTGAAAATAGAGCCATTATTGCATGGCTTTACAAAGAAGAGGCTCCAGTGGAACTAATAGAGCAAGCTCGAGAAATCACTCCTAAGAAATATGGGCTTGGTCTTAGGCTTATGAAGCATTTTGGTTACAAGGGAACTGGCCCTATTGGGTGCAATAACAATGGCCTAATTGGTCCTATCAAAGAAAGAGCTTGAAACAACCATGATACAACTGGCCTAGGATTTAAAAAGGTTCCTTTTCATTTGGGACCAAATAAATTCATACCAACACCTGAGAGTTCATCTAAAAATGAGTCACAAGCTGAGTTAGATACTCAAGAGGAAGAATTTGATGATGAGGATTCCTATCCTCATCCTATCCCTTATGATCTTGCTAAATTATTTTATGAGCCAGATGAATTTGTGCCATGTGTTAGCACTGTGGATGATACTAGTGACTCTTCTAAGGACAATACTGAGCAACTCAAACATCATTCAGAAAAGGGAGAATCTATTCAGTCATGTCGTGTTGAGTTTTGTAAGAACCCAGAGGATGAAGGTGATTATGTCCCTATCACTATTGGGGAGTTTTATAATCTCTCACTATGTAGCATTGATTCTAAGGAATATGAGTTTGACTCTCTTTCAAAAGTGACTATTGATAAAGACATTGATCAAGTGCATGTCTATGAAAACCAAATCGAAGTGGGTGAAATGTCTAGGGTTAGGTCACATGGGTTGGATCCAACTAGTGTCCTAGAGTCATTAATTAATAAAGTTTGTACTCTAAGGCATTTGAACATACCTATGGAAAAGGTCACCATAGGTCTCAAATTTCTGGTCCAAGCACTTAATGACTATACTGTGAATGCAATTGAACCAGCCACTACTCTCTCACTCACACATATTGAGCTTATAGATTGGAACCCCAATGCATCTAGTGAAGTCTCCACATTCCAAAATGACTATGCTCTTCGTTGTTACCTAAATGCTATCGAACCTGTAATGTCTTCCACCAATGAGCAGAGTGTCAACATGACTTAGGTTGACATCAAATATCTCAGTCATACAATTAAAAATAAAAAATGCAAAAGGTTCGATGGTGAAAACCACATTGTGGCAGTATCAAAACCCAAAAAAGTAAAAACAAAAGATGTATCCAATGGTGAAAACCTCTCTAAGGCACTTGCAGATGAGATATTTGATGTACTTCTCAGTCACTTTCAGGAGAGATCATCAGTGTTGATAGAGCCGATGTAGCCAATTAATCTGGGCATAGAAGAACATCCCCGTATGATACATCTAGCATAGTCAATGTCACCTAAAGAGAAGGAAGAATTCATTTCCATTTTCAAAGAAAAGAAAAGAAATTTCACTTGGACATACTCTGACATGCCAGGAATGAATCCCAATCTTATCATGCATCACTTGTCCATAATGCCATGCATCAAACCAGTTAAACAGAAGCTTCAAAAAATGCATCCTCACGTTGCATTGCTTGTCAAAACAGAATTGGAGAAACTCCTAAAAGTTGGTTTCATCTATGCCATTGATTATGCTGAACGGATATCCAATATTGTTCCAATTTCCAAGCATGATAAATCTATCAGGGTTTGTATAGACTTCCGTGATCTTAACTTGGCATGTCTTAAAGACAAATTTTAGCTCCCTAATATTGATATGATCATGAACATGATGACTAGCTATGAGATGTACTCACTTATGGATGGTTTTTCTGGATACAATCAGATAAAAATTGCACCAGAAGACTAGGAGAAAATAGCTTTCACATGTGCATGGGGAACCTTTTGTTGGAATGTGATGCCATTTGGTTTGAAGAATACTGGTGCTACATATCAGCAGGCTGTTACTACAATTTTCCATGACATGATGCATAGAACCATGGAGGACTATGTTGATGATACCCTAGTCAAAAGTGCTAAACGCAATACCCATCTACAAGATTTGGGTCCCATCCTAGATCGTATAGAAAAATTCAGTCTTCAACTCAATCCTAAGAAATGCACATTTGGTGTCACAACAAGGAAGTTGCTGGGATACATTGTTTCTACAAAAGGAATTGAGGTAGATCCAAAGAAAGTACAAGAAATAATGGACATGCCACCACCTCAGAACATCAGCCAAATGAGAGGACTATAGGGAAGGCTCCAATCTATTCACAGGTTTATCTCACAATTAGTAGATAGATCACAACCCTTCACAATGACCTTACATAAGGGTGTAAAATTTAATTGGAGCTAGGATTGTGAGCAAAGCTTAACATAGATCAAACAATATCTTGTCAATCTGCCAATCTCGATGCCTCCTATTCATGGGAAGTCTTTGCTTTTATACATTTTAGCCACTGAAACATCTTTGAGAATCCTGTTGGCTTAGGAAGACAATGACAACAAATAAAGGGCTATTTACTACTTGAGCCAAACACTGGTCTCTTATGAGAAAAACTATAGCATTATTGAGAAAGCTTGCTTGGTAGTTGTCTTTTCTTCCCAAAAGTTGAGACACTACATGCTTGCCCACACTACGAGGCTCATGGCTAAAATAGACCCACTAAAGTACTTGCTTAGTAAGGCATCTCTCACAGGAAGATTGGCTAAATGGGTTATGATACTCAGTGAGTTTGAAATCCAATACATTGAACACAAGGCTATCAAGGGACAAGCAATTGTAGATCAACTAGTCGATGCACCCATATAGAGTCTTCTACCGATGAATATTGATTTCCCAGATGAGTCAATTCTAACACTCACACACCACACATGGATTATGTTCTTTGATGGGTCCTTCACACAACAAGGATTAGGTGCTAGATTACTCTTTATTACAGCACGAAGATACTCATTGCCCAAACCATACAAGATTTTGTTTCCTTGTACAAACAACATTGCTGAATATGAGGCTTTGATCAATGGCATGAAAATTGCAGCTGAATAGAGAGTGGATCAATTAGATATCTTTGGTGACTTTCAGCTTGTCATCAACCAAGTTAATGATGTGTACCAAACAAAGGATGAGAAACTAATTCCTTACAAGTCCATGGTTGATGACTTAAAGAAGTATTTTGCACACATCACCTTCCAACAAGTTCCATGAGTAGATAATAAAGTGGCTGATGCCATGGCTACTATAGCCTCCCTACAAAAAATACCTAAAAATGATCTTCAACATGATTTCTTGGTGGAAGTGTTACACTACCTAGCCTATGACACCCCTGATTCTAAGATGATCTATTCTATTATAGGAGAAGAATCATCTCGCTACCATCACATTTATTCCTACCTTCACAATCAAACCATTCTGAAAGGTCTAACTTGGAATGAGAAATGTTACCTAATCCGTAATACTTCACATTATGTCATTATTGTTGATGATTTGTATAGGAGAGGTCTCAAAAAAATACTCCTTAGGTGTTTAGAATTTGAAGAGTCCAAACGTGCACTAATCAACATTCATGAGGGTATTTGTGGAGCTCATTCCAATGGCTTGACACTAGCTCACAAACTCCTTCACACTGGTTATTATTGGCCCAAAATGGAGCAAGAAGCTATCAAGTATGCTAGATCCCATAAGTAGTGTCAATTACATGGGAATCTCATCCACGCTCTAGCCAAAGAGCTGATTCCTTCTACTACAACATGGCCATTTCAACAATGGGCTTTCAACTTGGTGGGGTGAATCCACCCAACCTCCTCTAATGGACATAAGTTCATTATCATAGCTACAGATTATTTCATGAAGTGGGTAGAGGAAGTCCCTCTCATAGTTGCCAATGGAAAAACTATAGCACTTTTTATCACAAACTACATCATCTATAGATATGATGTACCATCCTCAATCATTACTGACAACAGAGGACAATTCAAGAACAAAGACCTCAAAGAACTATCCAAGAAGTTCAAAATCACACAACATTGGTCTTCCATTTATTACCCCTAGGGTAATGACCAATCTAAGGCATCTAATAAGGAGATCCTCAAAATTCTTCATTGCACAGTCAGCAAATTGGGGAGAGACTGGCATCTTCAGATCAATCCAACCCTGTGGGAATATAAGACAAGCATCAGGACTCCAATGGGCATGACTCCCTTTGCTTTGGTATATGGGGTGGGTGTTGTGCTTCCAATAAAAGTCAAGAATCCTACCTTGAGAATCTCTATGAAGGGCCTTATCATGGATGATGACTATAGGATAGTTTGTCTTCAAGAGCTTGTGTTACTGGATGAACGTCAACAAGTGGCAAGTGATCATCTGCGAGCATATCAACAACGAAAGGCAAGAAGCTACAATCAAAGGGTCAAGCCACATGACTTCTAGCTGGGTGATCTCATCTTGAGAGAGAACCCTAAGAATAAAAAAAAATGAGTACAAAAAGGAAAGTTTGAACCAAAATGGCTCAGTCCCTACATCATTACTGTAGTATATAGATCTGGCACGTATCAACTTTTTACAACCGAAGGAGAAGTGCTTAAAGAACCTATCAACACTCTCCACCTAAAGTGATTTTACAGTTGATTTAATATCAGGAAGCTCTTTGTACATATCTATATGTTCTGAAAAAATCCTAAAAATCAAAAAAAGTCTTGAAAAAAAATTGTTACCCTGGTGAAAACCTAGCAATAGGCACCTTGGTGACACCAAAAAAATTGAAAAAATAAAAAATGCAAAAAAATTCAAAAAAAAGAAAAATACAAAAAAATTGAAAAAACAAGAAAAGTGCCATTGGTGAAAATCTAGAAATAGGCATCATGGTAGCAAAAAAGAGAAATCCTACCAAGAAGGTGAAAACCTAGTAAACAGGTGCCTCTTGTTCCCAATGCTCCATCTTGTAGCGCATCTTCTGGCTCTCTGTACAGTTGCTTTACTTCTTTTCCTACTTTCTGCTCATGTATCCATGGATTGAGTCTTGTTATAGCTTGAGGACATTCCCCTTTAGTGTCACTCTTTCTGAGATTCTCCTCATAGAATCTCCTTCACAACAGTCGCTAGTGGTTCTCACTACATCTACTTACTATTGCTAGTGTCACTCTTTTTGAGATTCTCCTCATAGAATCTCCTTCGTGATAGTCACAAGTGGTCCTCACTATGTCTACCTACTATCACTACTGTTACTATTTTTGAGATTCTCCTCATAGAATCTCCCTCATGATAGTCACCAGTGATCCTCACTGCGTCTACCTACTATTGCTAGTGTCTCTCATTTTCAAAGATTCTCCTCATAGAATCTCTTTTGCAATAGTCACCAAATTTTTCAACTGTGTCTACCTACTATTGCTCGGGTCACATCTCCAAATTCCTTTATGGAAGATCTTTCTTGCGTCAGTCACCAGTGATCCTCACTGTGTCTGCCTACTGTTGCCAGTGTTCCTCATTTTGAAAGATTCTCCTCATAGAATCTCTTTCGCAACAGTCACCAGTTGTTTCAACTGTGTCTGCCTAATGTTGCTTGGGTCATGTCTCTAGATTCCTTTATGGAAGATCTCTCTTGCATTAGTCACCAGTCCTCCTGGCTGTGTTTGTCTACTATCGCTCAGTCCACTTTAGGTTCTTCATCTTGAAGTTTCCTCTTTGACCTCAGTCACTAGTCATTCTAACTGTGTCTACCTATTGTTGTCACCCTACCGAAGAGATTTCTTTCAAACATGTTCTGGACACTAACACCTGACATCAATCCCAAAAATATTGAACTTAAAAATGATATACTTGTTTGGATATGCTGAGAATTTTATTTGTTTGCTTTTTTTTTGCTTTATCATGTCCCTTTGAGCAACTCGATGATGTTGTCTTCGACTAGAGAAGTAATGATTGGGGGCATGATCTTTTATTTTCTTTCTGTCTGTGGTTTAGTTCCAATAAGTTGATCTATTCTTATAAAAGGGGTGTCCACTATAAGAACCTCCATCTCATATTGGATGGCCATGTTTACCTTGACTCCTTTTATTAGAATACATCAATACCATTGGTTCTTCTTCTTATTTGTTGGAGTGAACTCTTCATGCTATAGTAAATATTGATACTCGTCCTTCTAGGTGAAGGTACGAGTCACTGCGAGTATACCTAGCACACTTCTATCTTTGGTTATGAATGCAAGGGTCATTGCAAATAGAATAAATACTAAATACTTATCATAAGATGGATCTCCCATGTGTTTGGTGTGTCTGTCATGCAAGCAACATTCAAGTCATCCTAGCGTTTATGCTTTGATGCTTATGTTAACTTGCTACATTAAAAGGGACAAATGTTCTAGTCATTATGGCTTCTTGTGCCTCGAATGCTTATAGTTAGTCCTGAAAAACCTATAATGTATGGTTTATTCATATTCCCAAGATTGCAATGTAAGTGGGAATTGTATAACATATGAGCTTTGTTCTATATCCAGTGATGATAAATTGTCGAGGCTTGGTAACCAGACCTAGGGTTGCATTTAATATAGTCTTGCATTACATAATTCACATGCATGAGCATGAAATTTGGTCATGATTCTATTTCTCCCTTGTGTGAGGAAATATTGGGGCATCTTCAAACATATCAGGTTTATCCACTGTTGCACAAACTTTTGATTCATCAATTCGTACTCCTCAATGGAATACCTATCACTGCCAAGCAAAAGCACACAACACTACATGAGATGTTAGTCCATTTTCCATATGCATTGCATCCATATACTCATAATATCTACTCTACATGCTCATAATCATGTCGCATCACATCACATCACATCAAAATACATTCCCATTCATACCAAAGTAAAACATACATCTCATAATCATCATACTGACATGTCATGTACATCAAAGTAAAGAAAAATAGACAATGACATGTACACTACAACTGGACTCAAAAATATTCTATGTATATCTCTCAAAAAATGGGTCAGTACAAAAATGGGCACTACTCGAGTGCTATCGATCAAGATGATATAAAATGGTGCTGGCACACCAATCAATACATAGCCAGAGATCAAGAATCAAGAGCCAGATGCATAGCATATAACTCTTCCCTGTCCTCTCACCTCCAAGAGGAGTAGGAGCAAGAGCCACAAGCAAAGGAGGAGGTGGTGGCATGTCAGGTCTAGTAGGAGGTCATTGTCATGCCCAAAAAGTAAGGGCCAGTAACACACACACACACACAAATTTTTTTTTTGAACAATAAGATGATGGGGTCGACAAATTTTCACATGATTAACTGAGATTAAGCAAGACAATGGGGTCAAAAAGTTTTAGGGTTTAACTATAATGGAACTAATTGTGATTAATTGTTACGACCTTAAGGATGCTCTAATAACTAGGCTCTCCCTGCTAGATTAATAACTACGTTGTCGCTACATCTTTAATCCATTGCCCTAGGCTTAATGTCATAAATTACTACTTTCAACTTCATTCAAATTACCCTTTTTTTAAAAATTTTAATCCAAAGTCTAAACTAGCCTAAATTTTTCTCCAACTTACTCATAACCATCTACTTGATTAATTTATTGTTTACCATAATAATTGATAACAAGAATGAATTCAATAAATGTATATTTTAATCTAAACTTTGTTTGAATTATTTGCAATTTAAGTTCATATTAAAATTAATCTATAAAGCTTGTAATACAACAGATCTAATGAATGAGACATCGAATTACAATATTCAATTTCGGGAAGATACCTTTTTACTGGAAACTAGTTCAATATTCTAACATTTAATCACTTACCTAGTAATCGAAGCTAATCCAAATTTTGAATTAGACATACCTCTAAAACTATCTACACATAGACATTAATTAGAACGTCCATGACTAATTTAATTACTACCAAAATAAATTGACCTAAATTAAATTTTAAACTAACATAATCTAGTACTAAACTAAAGATATGACCAAACTGAATTAAATTTTCAAGTAAAATAATACTGCTCAACTAATGCTTAAATTTAACACAACTTAAGCTAAACTTAAATAATAAATGAACTAAAAACAACAACTACTTTAAAATTAAAACTTATAATAATAAAACTACAAATAAGCAATTGCTAACATACTAACTAAAAAGAGACATGGCTAACACCAAGCTAACAACAAAATAAAATTACTAACTACTAATCTAATGGGATGATTTATATAAATAAAGAAAAATAATAATAATACTAACTAATATTAATCCATGATTAAATGTTCATGATAAAATTCCACCAATTTTTTTTTTAGACTAAAAATTTAAATGACAAACAAACTAAACTAAAAATAAGGTAGCCAACATTCTAACGTAAATGAATTTATTCTAAAACTAACCTAACATCTAATCCTACTAAAACAATAACTAAACTAACAATCCCTTAACTTACACTTGGTAAAGGGGACAAGTGGACTATCCCATCCACTTTCCCCATTCTCCCATGAGAGAAACACGCCACCCTAGGATGCTTGGCATGCTACACAGGGAGTTGGAGCGCTGCCCAAAACCGTCCACCTTAGGAAATGTTGAAGATCCCAACAAGGAAGGTGGTGTCAGCAAATAAATCATTAACCTTTGCTTGGGTTGAAGGCTGCCCCACCCACTTTCCTTGGACGTCCACCAAGGAAGTGACACACTGTCCTAGGACTGAATTTCGCAGCCCAAGTACACTCTCTCCAAGGAAGTATGCTATGGATGGTAGAGGGGTGAAGGAAAGAGTTTGGAATAATAACTGAACAACATTAATGTCTTTATCATTCAAATTGCCATATCTCATGGTCAAGGCAAGGAGGTTGACAAGAATTCACTGGCTATGAGGAGAATTAGAATTAATTGCATTGTCCTGAGAGATATGTCTAGCCTTTCCTCACAATTTTATCTTTGTATAGACATAGAAGTCTAGGGTCACAAGGGTTAATAGCAATCAAGTCTAGTGATTAGTTTTAGGATAGCTATAAGGAGGTAGTGAATGCATAAAGTTTTGTTGGTGAGGGGTGTCACAAGATGCCCATATGATATCTTAATTATAAATACATTTTATCTATAATCCTTTTTAAAAGCTTAATATTAGATTTTGGTTGCAACCAAAGGAATAAAATAAGAATATTCTCTGTGGCCTAAGAGGGAATTAAATTGTTTTCCATACATTTTCCAGAGAGGTCTTTTAAGCCTGGAGGTGCACATTTTGTTAGAAACCAATTTTCACTAAGAAATGGCACAATGTTTTCTTTACTATAAATTCATTTTATTCTCAAGAGTGCAAGGGATATAACTTTTTTTACATCTACTAAATTATGTCTTAATTGTTCATTATGCCACAAGGTGAATCTTCCTTCTTTTCTGAATTCAAGAAATACATGATCTCTAGTTCAATTGATTATATTCAAATGGAACTTAGCAATGAAGGTGTTAACTTTGTGATTGCAAAGTAGAATTTCTAATTCATATAATTACTTAACCATATATTGCAACATCAATATCTCAATTTACATTGTATTAACAAAATTGGAACTTGGAGATTTATAATTTAGTGTCAATATCTATCAATTTATTCTCTCACATCATATGCAAAATTTGAAACCACTTAAGATCAATACAAGGGGGAATTCATGATTAATTTCTTTCTCTATTATTCATATTGGTTCAAGGCTCCATCGAGAAAGAACCAGTAAGAAAATCCGATGTCTTTGCCACTACATCAAATTCAATTACAATTTACACAATATTACAATTCAAGGATATTTCTTCAAGGATTCCACAATAGAACTTTTATCAATTGACTTCATTGCATCAAGAGTGAACATGGAAAAATACAATAAACAACATGGAGATAACATCACAAGGAGATAAGTAAAATGAACATACATTCCCACCCGGTTGCACAATAGGTCCAACAATGAACCAATATAGGGGAAAGGTGGATTTTCTCAATAGGAGAAGTCAATCACCATACCTTCACTTAGCCTTTTCGGGGCTTAAAACTTCAAGAATTTCCATTCTTTCTCAAGGCCCTTTCGAGGCTACATCCATAAGGATTTTCATTCTTTACCATATTCAATAATTCTCAATAACAACAAGGTATGGGATGACAAGTAGGGGCCCATACACCCTATCCTTTCTCCCTCCTCCCTCCATGAGAGGAGACTCTACACTATTGAGGTCCAACTAATGCCCTTTCCCCAAGCATGGCCACTTCTTCCCTACCCAAGGGTGAGTGTTGCCAAATACATCCCCATGAAAATCTCTCAAAAACAATCAACACACCAAGAAGGCATAAGAATAACTTCAAAGAAAACAAGATAAAATCCCTCCCAATACCACCCTCAACACACAAGAAAGAAATGCATATCTACACATTGTCTCCAACATGATTCAACAAGATTCAAAACATGAACACACACAAGGAACCATTCATGGAGTGAAGAACTCCTACCTTAAAAAAAAAAAGGGTTATGGCAATGGTGGTTTGAGAAGAGCTTCCTTTTCTTCCTTCAATCTTCAATACTAAAGTTCCCCCAAAAAAAAAGGCCTCTAAGTATGGTCCTTAACTCCCATAGGATTCAAGTAACTCAAGATGGAGGTTGGTTTTACTAACCCAAGTAAAGGACAACCCATTTTCGAAATCAGCCTATAATAGGGTTTTTAAGAGACCCTAAGAGTCAACCTAGGAGGCTAGAGGGTTGGAAAGTACCCCCACCCATACCCTTATCCATAGGGGTGCTTAAATTTAATGTTGTTAAGCCTTAAAGGCTTATTAGGAACAATTTAAAAGTTAGGAGGATAGCAAGATCAATTTACAACCTTTAAAGAATTAAAATATAAGGTTAGCACAAAATTAATAAGTAGTTTAGCTTCTCTTTTCCGTTGATTTGTCTCAGCTAATTTTCCTGCACACTCATTGCACACATCAGTAGGTCCAAAACCATATGCATAATGCGAATTACATATTAGAGGGATTATATAAATTAAAGCATCCATTTCTAAGAATTATTTGTTCATCTAATTCTACTCATTTTTTCTAACCTTTCGACTTGCATAACCAAATGTGTTAGCGTTGCATACATTTTCTTTCATCATTATACATATTTATAAGCATTAAATGGAAAAATCAAATAACTGAAGTAAGCATCATACATTGCAAAATAGCATAACAATGTTCAGTGTATCCAATAATGTTCTGACATGTTAGCATGAGTATCAAAATAACAATGTGTCATCGGTGCTAGGATGGGTTGGGGTGAGGCCTCACAGTCATGCACCTCCTGACTCTCAAGCATACTATGAAAATTGCTACACTTGTAGAGCCTCATCAAGCACCACTGTTGAATATGCAAAAAATTCGTAAGCCACCCAAGCCGACTAAAGGTGGATCTCATCCTGTGCAATCTCCAATCTCTGCTCAACAATCTCGAGGTACTCTCTCCATCAACCAATCTCTTGTTGTCACTCCACCAACTATGAGTCCCAGATAGCTACCTATATCTACATATCCCCCAACTATCAGAGGCCTGATGAATCCACTCTCAGTAGTGTCGTACTATGTCCTACACCCTAGCTACCAACTGATCTAGCATATCCTCATCAAGCATCTCAGGTACCTACCACTGTGGTGGTGCCTACTACTATGATGGTGCCTATTGTTGTGGTGGCACCTACTACTATGGAGCCTCTTTCTGTGGGGCCTACTCCTCTGTCCTCTGCCTCAACCACTAACTATGTCCTATCCCACTACCCCTGACACCTGGGTTTGATCTCATCTATCATGGGGGAATCTAAAATTGCTATACCCAGTACCAAACCTATGGCCATACCTATGCCTACTGCTGCTAGGGTACCTCTCTCTGTGCCTGCCTGGTCATCCCCAGTGGATCTGTAAATTGAGGGAATGGATGACTAATAAGATAAGCCTGATATGTAGGTGTCATCCCTACATCTGCTACCTCTGGCAGGTAGTCCCACTAAACCACAACTAGGCTGCATACATCTATCATAGATCTACCAGGATCCATCCATGAAGGCCATCCCTGCACTATGTACCTTTGTAGCTTGGCATAGGTGCAATACTCCTATGAAATATCCAGTGGTTGGTCGTACTGCTGCCACACCCATGAGATCACAAATTGCTCTAGGATCTATACAGTCCTACCCACCAATGGTCATGAGCTAAACATCCAAGGCAGCTCCCTCAGGGCATCATCCTAGTCCTCAATCTCTTGCCAGTGCCACCATATGATAGACACTAGGTCATCGAGATGTGTCCTCCAATGCTCTATCTTACCTAGGAAGACCTAGGTAATGTGCCCTCGATATCAACAAATGTAAGGCTCCATTGGCTCTATGGCATCCTCAAAAATTGGCCTACATATGGAAAGATTCTCTTAAGACTAGATCTAAAGCACATATACTCTGGTGGCCATATTCTTCTTCTCATGGAAGACTATCTCGTGCATCTCATGGTACAAGTGGTCCAACATGCACTCACCCCACCCAAAAATATCTGGTGCCTCTACCATCCTGTGGAGCATGACACTGCACCCACACTCCAAACCATGTTGTCCTCTATTAGGACACAAGAAACAGCTCAAGAAGATAGCTAGCACAGATGACAGCTTGTGTGTTGGCCCATATGTGTGCATTAGCTCATCCCAGCTGATGGCTCTATCTCGCTGCAGCTCTCTACCAAATACAATAGAAAGTGCCACTGTGCTTGCTCAGGGCACCGTATCATATACGACTCGTGCACCATGAAAGGGGATCCTCAGTATCCTCCATATGTCCTCTGGGGTGATGGTCATCTCCCCTATGGGTAGGTCAAAGGTGTTCATCTCTAAATGGAAATGCTCCACCAAAGCTGTGAGTAAGCCGTGATTCACCATCATGGCTGGGATCTAGCATAGAGAGGAAAAACTTAATCACTTAATGTGTGCCTAATCAGCATCATAAAGACTCTGTAACAACTCTCCATATGGCAGATAATGTGATTTGAATGAAACATAGTTAAAGACCTCCTACACACACACAAACAACAACAACAATCAAATGATTAGTATCAGAATGAAATGGCAGAACAAAGCTAATAAAAATGCAAAAATTTCAGGTACAAAAATGCAAATTTTATCCTTTTCTATCATGGGTTCTCACGCAAAGATCTCCAAAATCTTGCTCAAAGTTCTCCAGATCTTGCGCGAAGTTTCCCTCTTCTGTGCGAAGAATCTCCTTGTCGTGTGAGAAATGAAGTTCTCACATGCAAAGAATCTCGTTCTTTGTGTGAGAGGTGGGTATCTTCCGCATGAGAAACCTCACTATCGTGCACAAAGAAATAATGCACCCTATTTCTTCGCACAAGAAGAGAAAATCTTCGCACGAGGAAAGATAGTCTCGCATGAAGACTATTTGGACAACTCTAAAACATCCTTAAAATGTAATAAATGACCTCGTAAAGCATGAAAGCAAAAGTATGAAGGTGGAAAATTGATGACTCACTAGTGGTCCATAGTTTTTTGGTTGGCTGTGTCGTTTGGAGTGCTCAAAATGATGATATCTCACGTTCATTGCCATGTCTCTCTCAGAGCTCAATTCACTACAAGACAAAAAGCACAAATGAATTGAAAATGACTCTTTGGGCCCTTATATAGTTGTTGACCTAATTTCTCAAAGTGCTCTGATTTGCGCAAAAATCACCCCCTGGCTAATTTGACCATTTTGAATCCATTTTCGAGATCAAATTCAAAATCTGACACACCTAAGTGCATCAAAAATGCATTTTAAAATTTTGGGGATTGATGCAATTGAACGCTTGTGCAACCCAAATCTTTCTAATACTTTGCAATTCTTAGAATCTTTTCAACTCAAAATCCTTCATGTTCTCAAAATTTATTTTTGAAGAAATCAACTTAAGTCAACTATGCTCAATTTTGGTCAACTCCTTGGTCAAACTTGGTCTTTTGGACCTTGAAATCACTTTGGATTGACTTCCAATTTTCTTAAGATCATTCTGATCTATTCATATTTTCTCTTGATCATTCTAATCTCTTCTATATTTTGCTAAACCTTGGATTTCTTCTATATCTTTCATCATTCTCCTTACATCATACTTCTGGTGTGTCATCTTTCAATTTCGCTCTTGAGGGGGCAGGATGATTACATCATTGAACTTGCATTTCAAATCAATTTGAATCTTCATTGCTTGGGACATCTTGTTCCTATCTTATGTCCTCATTGCTTGGGACATCTCATCACTCAGGGCATCTTGCTCCCTCTTATCTGGCATCTTTGCTATCTATCTTATCTTTTCATCAACTGATCAATCTTATAATAACTCTTCTCAGAGTTTGATGGACAGGTATTGGGATGATTCTATGACTCATAATTTGACCTTGCTATCTTTTATCAATTTCAAATATCTAGGTGTTCTATCTGGATCCTTAAAGATTAAGCTCCATTCTGGAGATGATCTTTTAAATGCTTATCAATTTTAGGTATATAGGTGTTCTATTTGGATCTTTAAAGATTAAGCTTCGTTATGGAGATAATATTTTAAATGCTTATCAATTTTAGGTATCTAGGTGTTCTATCTGGATCCGTAAAGATTAAGCTTCGTTCTGGAGACAATCTTTTAAATGCTATTACTCTCAGGTATCTAGATGTTCTATTTGGATCCTTAAAGATTAAGCTCTATTATGGAGATAATCTTTTAAATGCTTATCAATCTCAAGTAGCTAGGTGTTCTATCTGGATCCTTAAAGGTTAAGCTCCATTCTAGAGACAATCTTTTAAATGCTATCAATCTCAGGTATCTAGACATTTTGTTTGGATCCTTAAAGGTTAAGCTCCATTCTAGAGATAATCTTTTAAATGCTTATCAATTTTAGATATCTAAGTATTCTGCTTTGATTCCTTGGGATTAAGCTTTGTTCTAGATATCGTCCTTAAAAGCTTATCAATTGGTCTCTGTGTCATCAACTTCAAAACCAATCTCATCTTTGTATCATGCTTTCTAATTTTCTTTGAATTGAACATGTTGTTTGCACATTCATTCAAAGAGGGGCAAAATGTAATACCCCAAAATTGGCTCATTGCCATTATACCAATTCTGGTCTATTTCTGATCAATCCTAAGACCTATTCTAATAGGCAATTCTTATTCTTTTACTCGCTACTTGACTTAATTGTCAAATGCAAAAAACCCTAATCTACATTCATCATACTCATAATCTAATCCCTATAGTACACACTCATATTAGTCACATTGAAACCTATTGATTAATATTTAATTTAATTATTAAGTATTTATACTTTAATTAAATTAAATTATACCTTAAGGCTAATGTACTAAGGTATTAAATTTATTTAATTTGATAAATATGCTTATTTTGATTAATTAAACAAAGTTATTTAATTAAATAGGAAGTCATCCCTAATTAATTAAATGAAATTATTTAATTAAATGAAAAAAGAATTTATGAGCTCATATCTCACTTATTAAATTAAATAATCTTTTCAAAATTCTCTCTTCAGTTCTAAATGGAAACTATGAGTGAACTCTCTCTCAAATTGGAAAAAATCTAGTTAACTTGCTCTCACACTTATGACAAGTTTAGTTAACTACTCATCACACTCAGATCAGAAATAGTTCACTTCACCTACACAAGGAAGTTTCCATCTTAACTAAATCTTTGTTTCAATCCTAACCGTCAATCCAATTTGATCTCACCCGTTAGTGGATTCTATAAATTCTATTTAAGGAACTCCTAATTCCTCATTATGGAGGTTGAATTTTGACACTATCAAATCTCTACTGAATTACTCACTCACTTTGATCAAGCTTTCATTGCATTCTAGCTTTCTTTAATATCATCTAGATTAATACTATGCATACATGTAGATTAAATGTTATTTTCTAATTTATAGATTAAACTACATTTTATCTTAATTGCATTTAAATCCTTCATTCTTAGAGGGTCTCGTTGCCTAGACCTCAAATTTGAGGACATTAATTAGGAAAAATCCTTCTAGATAGAAGGTGACAGGTTGCTCTGTCGGACCTCTTGGGTAAATAACTCAATGTTTATTCTAGGATGATTTCGTAGGTAAAGACCATGTCAAAGTGTTTATGAGGTTCAGAGGCCCACAATTCATAGGTACATTGAATAGTCAAGGAAAATTGAACCAAAGGCATTTAAAGTGGGTTGAGTTTTTGTAGAGTTATACAATTGTTTTAAAACATAAGAGTGGGAAGTCTAACGAAGTTGTAGATGCTCTTAGTAGAAGACAAATTTTGTTGACATAAATGCAGATAGAGGTGGTTGGGTTCAAGGAACTCAGTAATTTGTATCCAATTGATCCTAATTTTGGTGAAGCATAGAAGACTTGTACAGAACCTGTTACACTTGATAGGAAAAAGTGGTTGGATTTTATGATCTATGATAGTATGTTGTTTAAAGGAAGCTAGTTGTGCATTCTGAAAGGTTCAATGAGAGAGAATCTCATCAAGGAGAAGCATAATGGAGGATTGTCTAGACATTTTGGTAGAGATAAAATGATAGCTTTGGTTTCTGAAATTTTTTACTAGCCACAGTTACAGTAAGATGTTACAAAGTTTGTACAAAGTTGTAGAGTATGTTAGAGAGTGAAAGGATTGAAGTAGAATACAAGGTTGTATCAGCCATTACCTATACCAAAGAAGTCATGGGAGAACGTCACCATGGATTTTGTTCTTGGATTTTTGAGGACACAGTGTGGACATGACTCTATTTTTGTGGTGGTTGACAGGTTTTCAAAGATGACACATTTTATTCCTTTCAAGAAGACTAGTGATGTTGTTTATGTAGAAAAGTTGTTTTTCAAAGAAGTTGTGAGATTACATGGTTTTCCAAAGAGTATAGTTTCAAATAGAGATACCAAATTTGTTGGGTATTTTTGGCATACATTATGGAAGAATTTGAAGATAGATTTGAAATTCAATTCATTGCATCATCCATAGACTAATGGACAAACATACGCTATGAATTGCAGTTTGGAAAACTTGCTGAGATGCTTGGTTGGATATAAACCAAAAGGATGGGATATGATTTTACCATAGGTAGAATTTTCATATAATAATTCTATCAATAGGAGTACTGGTAAATCACCATTCTAGATTGCATATGGGAGTAGTCCTAGAAATGCTTCTAAATTGAGGCAGTTGGATAAAGGAGAGATAAGTAGCGCTAAAGAAAAAGATTTTGTTGAACATTTGAAGAACATCCATGAGGAGGTGAGAAAGCACATCATAAATATGAATAAACAGTATAAGGTTAAGGTAGATGTGAAAAGGAGATATAAAGAATTTTAGATTGGAGATGAAGTCATGGTTCATTTGAGAAAGGAGCATTTTCTAGTGAGTATATATAATAAGCTAAAGATGAAGAAGTTTAAACTGTGCAAGATAGTGAAAGGGCATGATTCTAGAAATGCATATGAAGTGGAGTTTCCTATTGCATTAAACATTTCACTAAGATTTAATATTTTAGATTTGACAGAGTATTATGAAGGAGGTGATGAACATGAAGTTGCAAAAGACCAGTGGAGTAATCTAGCAGCTAGTTCAGCTACAAAGGAGATTGATGAGATATTGGACACTCATGTTGGAAAAAGTACCAAAAACAAAAATTATGAGGAATATTTGGTCAAATGGGAAGGGAGGCTATAGTGCCTGCCCCTAGTTCACATTTTTGTTGTCATTGCCAAACTCTTTTAAACTAGTTTTATGCTTGATTATTAGTAGTATTATTTTGAGATTATTAGATATTATTTTACATTCAGTTGAATATATGATGAGATTACTTAGTACCCTATATTTCATTTATGCATGATGATTATTACAGTGTTTTCAGTTGTTGAATGATGATTAGTTAGATGGATTATCATATGTGTTTTTTTATGGATACTTACCCCATATTGCATGTGTATGGTGTGTGTGTTTGTTTTCTTTATGTATGGCTATGGCATTTCTGATGTGGTTAAGGAATGGAGTCGTAGTCACCTACTAGTCAGGATCTACACGATGCACCACTTCCTGCCATTGCCTATTTAGCTTAGAATATTGTGTTTGTACATGCATGGATTTTATGCAAGTTGTAGGTATTGGGTATTGACTTCCCTGAATTGCCAAGATGAGCGTACCCTGTCGCATTATCTCAATGGTAAGAGAGGGGAGATAAATTATTAAGTCCAAATCCTAAACCCTTAAGCCATTTGTCCTAATTGATAATTAGGACAAGTATTTGAGTCGTGTACCCTCCAAATGCATCAAATGAAGTTGATTCGTGATTATAACCCTTTAGTTGATTTTGTATGTGTTTTACTATGATGGGTTTTTGTATTTTGTTTTATGAGTCCTTGGTAAATTTTATATTAAATAAGTCTAATTAAAAGATTAAAATTAATGATTTAATTTAATGGAAGATTATTATTATATTTTAATATATTTAATTAATTGAGACATTAATTAAATAAAAGGAATTAAATTTGAAGATAAAAGTCATAAGTCTAAATTTGGAACATGATAATATTTATTTAATTTAATAATAATGTATTTAGAGTTCATTTTTAAATAAATGCTAATTAGTATTATTATTTAAGTTAATAAATATTTTATCAATTTAGTTTCAAAAATAAATTTAGAAATGGAAAAGGAACTAATTTATTAAAATTTCATGATCGCATGATGCGTGCATGATATTAAATTTAATAAAGTCAAGTGAAAATTAAAATAAAGTAATTTAATTAATTGATCAATGTGCATGGAAAAGATAAAAAGAAAGATAAAGAAAAGTTAATAGGAGTTGAAGTCTGGTGAGCATGGAGTTTTCCTGGGTGAACGCACAAATAGTGCCTCGATTTAAGGAGAGAACTCTTTATCACAATTAGAGGGTTCATTTTTGAGGAGGGAGGAAATTGGGATGCGAATTTTGGGAGTGAATTTGGAAGCAAATTCTAGAAGGGGAATTTTGGGGAAATTTTTAGAGAGAGATTTTTGGATAGAAGTGAATTCTCTCACAATCTTCAGGTGGTTGCGTGTTAGCATTAGGCTTAGGTAGGGTCTTGTGTTTTGGACCACTGATTGAATTATGCAATTTGATATTCCTATCTTCTTTATACCTGTGGATTGTAAAATCAGAAATTCTCTGTGATAAACCCTTGAACATTCAATGTTGTAAATTATTGGATGCCTGTCAATATCTTCTGTGTACGTGAGGATTAGAAAAGTAATAAAAAACCCCCATTTTGTAGATTGAAGAATTTACTATTTTATTTGGGAAGGGTTTGAAATAAAAAGAAAATTTTTAATTTAGAAATTTGAATGATTACACTTATTTTTCCTATCAAACTAATATTGTAAATGTTATTAAAAAACATATATGTTTAAAATATTTTAAAGGGGATTGTTTTGGTTAAATTTTATTAAAAAATAAATAATTAAAAAAAAAAAATTGTGGGGAATTTGTTTAAAGTTTTAATAAATAAAAATTCAAAAAAATAAATAAATTGGGGAGCAGCAGGTTTTACCCACCCCCTACCCCCTTACCTTCATGACCCATGGCTTATGTAGCAGTCAATGATTGTTGCAGCTGTAGCACGGCTGCGGCAGCGGCCACAGGGTTGTAGGCCTTTATTGAAAAGCCACGCGGGCTATAAACGCAGGTTAGTTTATTAAAGTTTAAAAAAAAAAAATTAAAAAATAGTTTGTATAAAGTGTATTAATTAATATTAATTTTAGGTTATGTAATATATTAAATATAATTTAATATATATAAATATTAATAAGTTTTAATTTATAAAATGTTAATAAATTAATTATTAATTATTCTATATTAATAAATTAATAATTGTTTAATGATAATTTAATATAAATTATTTTTAAATAAATAATTATTATGAGATTCAATAATATTTAATTATTATTGAAGTAATTTAGAGTCATAAATTGTAAATTAATATATATATATATATATATATTGATTAATTAAATTAAATTGAATTTAATTAAGATTAGTTAATAATTGAAGTAATGTAATGAATTTTTAATCAATTTAAATAAATGGAATTTAATTGAGATCAAATTAAAGGGGAGTATTTAATGGAGATGAATTCATTTTATAATGATAATGATTTTTAATAAATCAGAATTAATTCACTGAAAGATCACTAGTTATAATTTTAATGATTTAAGTAATTCAAACATTTACTCGTAGAATGTTTTTAGGAAATTGACTTTAAAACACAATAGGGGTAATTGCATAAATTATGTAAAGATAAGAATGGGTTAATTGTAAGGGTGAACTGTGAGAATTAGTTACTTGAAATGTACTTTGAAAATGAGAACTAAAACTTTACATTTAACTCAACTATATGTCTTCAAAATTAAACCAAACCGCGAGACTATGATGTTTTTCTATGTATTGCCTATGCTTTGGGGTTTTGGGGGTTGTTTTAACTTTGACCAGTCTTAGGTTGTTACCAGAGGCTCAAGGGTTATGAGTTTGTGATGTCATGCTAATGTTTTTGATCTCGATCTTTTAAACCCAACCATGGTAATGTGTTTAGTATTCTCGATGATGGATTGTATTTATTGTTGTTATTGCTTTCCAGTGTTTTGTGTGACACTGAGGTGTATGTATATGACTTACTTGACTTAACCATTTTTGAGTCCTCGATGAATTATACTTGGGTTACTTTTCAATCACCTTGATGGGACTGAATTGTTTACTTTGATCTTGGTGATGCCATGTTGTGACATGTTGGACTTAACCATTTTGAGTTATTGATCAGTATAATTGGGATACTATCTAGTTGCTCATTGAGAATCGATGGATATTGTGACTTATCTTTGATGCTTTCCAGTTGCTCATAAAGAATTGATGTGATTATTATGATTATCTTTTTTATGCTTTCTAGTCATTTGTATAGGACTGAGGTGATTTTATGTGATTATAAATTTGTGCTTTTATGAGCCTAGGGTAGGTTATCTACTTGTAGTGTCGAGAAGTGGCTTGCAATGGGGGCCAGGGTCCTAAGTGGCTACCAGGGTAACTCATTGTAAGTTGTTTAATAAGTGAAAACATTACACTAAATGGGGATTAAAATGAACCCAATAAGAGTCTTTGTATGTTCTCACCCATGCCTCGAGTGCTAGTATAGACTAGGATGGGAGTAGAGAGAACACTTGGTTGCGACCTTGCATTCTATAGTATGCCTTGTCAGTACGAGAGGATATTAGTGGCCATAGTGGGATCACTAGGGACCCAAGAGTCCTAAGGGATTGCTTGGGTAACTTTGAGCGTGATTCATGTGATGACACTTGCCCGCTTACATATTAGGTTTCCTACATGTCTTGTGTGCCTCTGTGTCTAGATGTTGATCTATGTTGGAACCTTTGAGTTAGTATACTTTTAGGATTTTCTAGACTTAGAGAGTACTTTTTTTATGTGGATTGATATCCTATTTGGGCTTTGAGACTATCTCCTCAGCGCGATGGGAGTGGGCCATTTAGGTTCTATGTGGTCAGGTGGTAGTGTTTTTTACTCTTACCATTGAGATCTGTCTGTAGTCACCATGGTTGGAGCTTCTTGGGATGCTTGTTTATCATGTTTAGATGATGTTATTTACTGACACATTTCCTTATATTGATGATTAGCATGTGATAGGTGATGTTATCTACTTTGTAGGATCATTTTATGCTTTATTCTAGCATGTTAGATTTCCTTATGCTTATGTTGTAGCATGTTTTAGTAGTGATGTCCCTATTATGATAGCACTGAAAATTTGATTGGTGGCTTGGGATGTTATGCATGGGGGATGGCTAGGGCCCACAATGGTCTAATAATGCTATTGATGGTTGGGATGAACCAGACACTTAGTTGTGTTATATGATGGATAGTTGTATTTTATTATGGATGGATGTATCATGTATGGTGGATGGTTTTATTTATTTTATTTGTACTTTTATCATGGGTTTGAGGAGGATGATGTATTTCTATTTCTACATATGTATATTTTTTAAAGCCTTTCATACCCTGTGACATGTACAATGGATGATTGAGCATTCCAAATTAATTTTCCAAGAGGTATTCGAAACAAATGTATATTAAATGGACATTGGAATTTATAATTATTCTTTCATATGGATGTGGTATTGATGGACTTAGTATTAGTTAAATTTAAATGTAATTCAACATCATGGGATTGTTAAGGAACGTAACCTATTATGAATGCTTTTAGTTGATTGTATGTTATTGCTTCTACTACTATGCGTATAATGTATTTGGTTTTGATTAGATAAACATGTTTTATAGGGAACCTGAAACCCAATAGTTAAAACAAAAAAAGGCTAATAATAAATATAAAAGCCCAACCAAAAAAGTTTAAGTTCATAGGCTAATAATAAGCATTAAGCCCAACCAAAGGAAAGAGTTTTGAGAAAAGACTAGGAAAAAAAAAAAAGCAAAGCCACAGCCTAAAGCTAGAACAAAAAGCCAAAAGACAACGATAAACAAAAGAACAAGCGAGAGTTATTCCTCATTCTTTCACTCTAGATCATGCATAACCTGAGCAGCCTCAAAGGCTAGTTGATTCTCCTCCGTTTTCATCTATTGCACCCTTTGATTCCCCTAGTCTTGATTAGGAATGGAGTTGTCCTTTGCAGAGTCATCCTCCATTCTGGTCTCATCCCTATCTTTTCCATCCTCATCTTCATGCATTTCTCTATCTTTGATCCAGCCCATGAGAGAGATGATGTTGTTGTTAATGGAGCTTAACAAGGAGAACATCTAATTTGCAAGGTTGTGATTGTAGTTTTCTAGGTTGTGTATCCTTTTTTCTACCAGATTGAGCCTGTCAGCTGAATCCATCCTCTTGTTGGCATCCATCCCTTTCCTTTTCGCCTCAATATGTTTCACGTGATCTTTAACCTCCTCAAGCTTGTGGAAAAGCCATTTGATTGATCTAAAATTATCAATCATACTATTGTGAGCATTATTTAAGAGGTTCATCTCTGTCTCCCTAGCTCTGTCCAAAATAGCCACAATCACCGGATCAATTAGTTATTCCAGCTGTTGCTCTTCTTGATTGTCCACAAGGATTTGGGGATTCATGGCCTCCTTGAAGATGCCCATCTTGGAAGTCTTGAAATTGAAGTTGATCCACACTTTCCTCTTGTCATTGGTTTGCACTTCCCCTTTCACATACCTAACTCTCTCCTCTTTTTTCTCCTTAGGATGGAAATAGATAGGAGAAAGGGGTAGCACAGATGCCTCCTCAAATTGAGAGCACACTTCCTCCAAACTCTCCCTCTTGCATTTCTTCCTTCCACTTTCCTCCTTTATTTCCTCCTGCATCTCCTTAACCACCTCCTCAGACTTTGGTTCCTCCTAATCATTGCTATCTCCCTCCTCAACCTTCTCAACAGGCTTTTGGCTGAGATCCCTAGGGCTTTTTCTGCTTGGGGTTATGGGGGAGGGGGAGTTTTTAGCATGGTAAGTCACTGCTTTCCCTGAAGAAGAGATCCCACCTTTCTCAGAGCTAAGGCTCTGAATTTCATCTGAGTCAGAGGAGTAGCTGGAACTTCCAGACTCCACATTCTCTGTCTGAGGGGGGGTGATTCATATGGTCTAACCTTTGTAGTGCTCATGGATAAGCAGCAATAGCCCCTCGTGCAAAGCCAGGTTTGCGATGGGCTTCTTTTTGAAGTTGTCCACCACCTTGCTCATTGAGGTTAATAGATAATAAGGGAAGGAAATTTTGGCTTTCTTCTAGAAATGATTCAAAATGATAAAGTGGTAGGTTCAGGCTCTATCAAACCTAGGGTCAAATGTAATGTACTCAATAACAACTTTCAGAACATACCTCCACCGCTTCTTCATGGAGTCGGGTACATAGTAGGTGTCAATCTTTTTCAACACCTTCAATTCCTTCTCACTCTCCACAAAATCCCTAACCACATTGGCAGAGAGCTTCTTATCCTTGAAGAATTTAAAATCCTCGATAGGGATTTCAGTGGTAGCTGCAATCAACTCCTCCTTAATCTAGAAGTAGATACTATTCACCTTAACCCTGCCATCCTTCTAGGACCCCACCATACTTTTGGTCACCTCCTGATCAAAACCGTGTAGCTTCATGATATACTTGGTAACCCCACCCTCTTCAAGCCTTTCCCACACTTTCGACCTACTTCTTCATTTCTCAAAGTCCCCCACCGGCTCCTTTCTACATCTCTTACCCACCATTTTTGCACATTGCACACCCACTTTACTCATGTGCTCTTCACTTTGTGACTGAAATGGACCACCGAGTGTAAGCAAAGAACAGAGAAAAATAACCTTGTTGTTGCCCCTGAAATGATTGCAATAAAAAACCCACAAAGCATGGCAATTAATTTGTATAATGTCTTTGTTATTCCTTCTTGTTTGAAAAAAAAATGTTTAGCAAACTTAGTTAAAACTTTAGATTAATTCTTTTGGATCCCTTGGTAGGGTGTTACATTGGCAAGTTGAGGATTCATTATGGCTAGCAAAGAAGGAGGTTAACCATCTTGGTTCTCCTCTAAACACCTAAATGTGATGGGGTCACTTCTCAAATTACCTCAAGTGTCTAATGTAGGAGCATCCTAGGTGTAAGGGCAATCTTGTATCACCCAAAAATATTTTATTTTTAGTCTTTTCTATTTTGATAAGGATTAGTAGATAGAGTGGTTACTATTTATGGTAACTTTCTATTTTTAGTAAGTTTTTCATATGACCTCAAAATGTTCTCATTTTCTATAGGAAGGTTTATTTTAGAGATATAAGCCTACCATAAAAATCTCATTGCTCTAGCTTAAGTATCAGAGAAGTTATTGTGGATTTTTGGTGGAAACATTTGTAGAAAAATCTTCAGGCTCACTGTTAGAGGCCTTAGAGAGCCTGGATGAGGTGCATATATTTGACAAAAGGGCACTAGCACTGGTAAGGGTGCTAGCGCTATTATGAGCCTATAGATCAAGAGCTGGCATTTCCAAAAAGTGGTTATAATAGCCAATCGAAGCAACGGGTCATAAATTATGGCCTTCCAAAGTTGGGCTACTCAAAATTTCTATAATAAAGATGTATTTGGCCAACTCTATATGTTTTGTTAGGGGTTTTCAACCCTAGGTATTAAGTTTGAGAATCTAGAACCTTCTTGGGCGGTATAAAACTGCCTATTTAAGAAAGGCATAAACATTGTCTAGGACAATTTTGGGTGATAGTTTACAACTTGTCTTGAAAATTATTGTACTAAAGGTGCCATGTGGGTTAGCATATTGTACTTATGAATTATTTAATTTCACATTTGTGAAGCAAAGAAGAAGTCCATATTTTGTTCTTGCATTTTTTATTGTTTCTTTGTTTTTATTATGAGTTTATGGTATTAAGGCAAGCACCCTGCATCAATGATGAATATCCATTTACTTATCTTATTCCTAGAAACATCTCTAATATGCTACATGCTCATGAAGAGTGAGCTTTACAAGTGAACACATCTAAAAGGGATGGTTATTCCAAAGTAACAAACTCAATCCATTGGATAACTCCTAAACAACTACAAGCTATACAAATAGCTAATCCATAGTATCAGGGTGAATTCTATATTCCTACACAATTTCAAATAGGAAAATCTAGTCAAATTCAACCAATGGAAGGAGTTGAACATGATCAACAAGATAACGAGAGTGGAGAATGGGTACCTATGACTATAGAAGAGTATTTCAATATCCCCTCCTAGTAATACTGATTCTCACAAATATGAGTTTGATTCATTTTTAGAAGTTTCTATAGAAAAGGATATAGACATGGTTCATAGCTATGAAAACCAACTCAAAATAGGAGAAGGGTCTAGCGTTAGGTCAAACAAGTTTTATTCCACTTATGTTCATGTGTTTAATTATAATGATGGTCTTATAGTGATTTAAATACACCTTTCGATGAGATCACTTTAGGTATTGACTTGTTTTTTATAAGAAAAATAGGTTTTACAGGGATCCTAAAACCCAACAGTTAAAACAAAGACCAAGGCTGATAATAAGCATGAAGCCTAGCTAGACACAAAGGCCAACAAAAAAGCCAATTCAACTTACATCAAAAAAGACAAAACAGAAGAAGCCAACTAAACGAAACAAAACAACAATTAACTAATAGCTAAAGATAGGAATAGAAAAAACTTGGTTACTCCTCTATCTTTTTCTCAAGCTCATGCATCATTTGAGTAGCTTCATAAAATTTTTGAGTCTCCTTTGCAATCTGCTCCTAACTCTTTTTGGCTTCTTGATCTAGGTTGCTTAAGGTGATTTTCGTTGCTGCATCCTCTTCCATCTTGGTTCTTTCCCTATCCTTTTCCACACTATCCTCCAATAGTCCTATGGTTTTTAACATTCTAGTAAGTGACAAAATGTTATCATTGATGGAGTTAAGGATGGAGATCATTTGGTTTGCCAAATTGTGATTATATTTTTCCAAGTTATGAATCCTCATCTCAGCTAGATTGATTCTATCATCCTCATTCTTCTGAATTCCTAGGCCTGGCTCCTTCCTACTATTTTCCATTTGGTCTATTTTAATCCTAACCTCTTCCAATTCATGATAAAGCCATTTGATTGACCTAAAGTTGTCAATCATGCTATTGTGAGCATTATTTAACAGGTCCATACCTATTTCCCTAGCATTGTCCATTATAGCAGTCATAGCTAGATGTATGAGTTCCTTGAACTGGAGCTTGCCCTATTTTTCTTCCAAAATTTGGGGATTCATACCCTCTCTAACAATCTCCATCTTGGATGTTCTAACATTAAAATTCCTCCAAGTGTTTTTGCTATCCTTCATAATCATTTCTCCACCCTCTCCTCTAATATTCTCCTTCTCCTACACCTAGGGATGAATAAGAGAAAGAGGGATAGCAGAGCTATTCAACCTTGACCCCAAAAATTCCTCAACATCCATCTTTTTTTCCCTCTTCCTTTTCTTAAAAACTGGAGCCTCCCTCTTGATTTTCATCTCATCATCCTCATCTTCATCAAAAATTTTATCCTCTCCTTCCCCTCTATTTTCATCCTCACCCTGGCTTGAAATGTTTGACCCATGTCCTCTAGGGCTCTTCTTGCTAGGGATAATAGGTAAGGGCAAATTTTTCTCTAACTCTTTGGCCTTAATATCAAAAGAAAATTTTTCCTCTCCCTCTGAGCTAATACTTTCAATATCCTTAGAGTCAGAGGAAAAACTAGAGCTACTTGAGTCCTCTAAGGCCTCCACTCCGAGCTGAGGGGATTTGCTTAAAGTCTAGGCTTTAAGATGCTCAAAGATTAACAAAAATAATCCCTCATGAAGGGTTGGATTTATAGAGGGTTTCTTCTTATAACCAGAAATAGCCTTGTTCATAGAAATAAAAAAGATAAAAGGGAAAAGAGATCTTGATGCCATGATGGAAATGATTGAGAAAAATAAAGTGATGGGTTCTTACCCAGTCAAATGTGGTATCTAGTGAAATATACTCAATTACAGCTTGTAAAACATACCTCCAAAGTTTTTTGATGGATTCCACTTCATATTATGTTTTTCATTTAACTAGATCATTGCTCTCCTCCATTTTCTTTGCAAAATCTTTAACCGCATTCACTGATAGCTTCTTATCTCTGTAAAATTAAAGCCCTCCGCCAGAATCTCAGACACAAGAGCAATGACATCCTCATTTATCTGAAAAGAGACTCCATTCACTTTAACTCTCCCATACTTCCAAGAGTTCACCATTTTTTTTGTAACTTCAAGGTTGAAGCCATGGATTTTGGCAATATACTTTGTTATACCTCCCTTCTCTAGTTTCTCCCAAACTTTTTCTCTTTCTTTCCATTTTTTCACTTCCCCCATAGGCTCCTTCCTGCTTAGTTCTCCCACCATTTCTATGCCCTCCACCCCTATAATTCTCATACATTCCAACCTCTGCAAACCCTTCTTAATGCTTTGAAAGCTCTCATTTTCTTGACCCTAAGAAGTGCCAAAATGTATCTCTTTACCCTAGGATAAGAGGCAGACGAAAATATCAACGCACAAAATGTGTCAATTTGACATTGATAACCTCACCTCTTGACTGTGTTTGCCGTAAATTCTATTATTAAAATTACTCCCACCCCAAATTCCATAAATTAACATTATTACTATAAGATCTCAATCATACATCCCTAGATTTTTTTCTAGTTTGATGAGACTCCTAGCTTTTGCTAGAATATTCCCACCTAAAATCCAAGTCATCTCCTTATCATGTCTGACTACTTCATTGGTGAACTAGTCCACCATAGGGTTTGTTTCCCTATAAACATGAGTGATGTGGACACTTTCAAAATTTTGAAGGAGGTTTCAAGTTTATTCAATTAAATTAGCTATAGTCCATGAAGGTTGGCTGATTCCTTTTATACATCTTATGATGTTACTTGAATCCCCCTCCAACCATAATTTTTTAATTCCCATGTTAAAGGCTAGTTTAACTGTATGGCAAGTTGCACTGGCTTTAGCAAAATGGTTATTTTGGAATCCCAAGGGTTGAGAAAAACTTGCCACCCCTCCTCCATAATTATTTCTTATGATTCCTCCACTACCCGAAGGTCTGGGGTTACCTTTTGAAGCACCATCAAAATTTTCTTTATACCATCCCTCTGGTGGGAGTAGCCATTTCACCTACTATCTTTTGGCCCTCCTGTCCTTTATTTTTCTCCTTCTTATTTCCTCTATTTTCAATGTCTCCCCCTTTCCTTACCTCATAGTTTTCCTTTATGCTTCTATAAATGTTCTCTCCTATAACAAAAGTAGGTTCCTCTCTATCTCTAAAAATTCTATTGTTTCTTTCTTTCTAGATTCCCCCAAAAAAATGGGCAAAGTTCAAGTACTTAAATCTTGCAAGTCTGACCCCTTAAACATACTTATCCAATGGAAAAAGAAATCTAGAAGATTGCCTAGTTTGCACCAACTTACCCCAAATTTTTTTGTTATGTTGTCCCAAACCTCCCTTGAGAAAGGGCAAGAATAAACAAATGATTGACTGATTCCATCTAATTCTTACAAAGGATACACCTATTAGGCATTATGTGACCTCTTTTTTATCAAATTATCCTATGTAAGAATTCTATCTTGCAAGGCCAATCGGTAAAAGATATTAATCTTAGGGGTAAGTCCAGGTAACCAAAATTTCACCCAAGGGGGCTTCTCTTTTAGGCTCCAAAGGGAATTGTAGCCTAAAGCTACCAAATAACTATGACTAGGATTGTCCCCCCATATTACTTCATCCCTTTTGTTATTAATAACCATAACATTTAGCATAGTCATGATTGGTTTGAGATCCTCAGAGATGACAGATAGGTCTTTCCATCCCTGGTCAGTCCTATAATCACTAACTTTCAAGCCAAACTTCCTAATACAAGTATTAGCCCATGCTTCAAAAGTGGGATTATTGATAGGTGGTCCTTGAAGTAATAAATGATCATTCTAGAAGAGAATATCCTCTCCATTCCCCACTTTCCAAACAACCTTAGCCATAGCCAGCTCTCTTTCTTTAAGGATACCATTCCAGATGACAGACCCACTTAGGATATTCTCATTGTTAAGGAGAAACTAGGTTGAAGGTCTTCTAAGATACTTGTTAACAAAGACATCTCTCCATTCCCCAGTACTACTAAAGATGTGCCAGATCTATTTGGCAAGGAGAGCCATATTGAGATGCTTTAGTTTCTTGATACCCAAACCACCATAGCACTTTGGAAGATAGACATTTTCCCATGCCACAAGGGGGTATCTTTTCCACCCTTCAAGCCTAGTCCACAAAACATCCCTTTATATCTTTCCTATTTTCTCTACAAATTTAACTAGAATCCTGAAAAGGCTCAAAGCATACATTAGGAAGTTTTGGAGAGTGGATTTAACCAAAAGAAATTTACCCACTTGACTAAGAGAAGTCCCTTTCCATCATGCTAGCTTCTTACTAAACCTATCAATGATCCCATTCTAGAAGGAGTCAGGAGGCTTTGCTCCCAAAGGAAGACCAAAATAAGTGGAAGGAAGCTTTCCAATTCCACACCCTAGGATCCTCACAATTTTCCTCTACCTATCCTCTGGAGTATTGATAAAGAAAACTGAACTTTTATGCCAATTAATAAGTTGACCAATGCCTCTAGTGTACAGATCAAGAATCTCCTTCATAACCTTTACCTCCTTGAAGCTTCCCCTCCCATAATAGTATCATCCACAAATTGTTGATGAGAGAAAGGGCCACATGTAGAAGACAGTTTAAATCCTTTTAGCCTTCCTACTTGTTTGTTCTTCTCAATTAATCTACCAATGCATTCCACCAAAATAATAAACAAAATAGGTGAGAGACAATCCTCCTGTCTAAGCTCTCTTGAAGGTTTGAAAAAAAGAGGAGCACCATTAATCAAAATTGCAAGAGAGGAAGTAGAAATAAGCTAGGATATAAGCTTACAAACTCTCTGATCAAAGCCAAAATCCTAGAGCACCAACCCAAGAAAAGACTAGTCGAATCGATCATATGCTTTTGAAAGATCCAGTTTGAGAAGCATACCATCTCTCTATCTAACTTCCATTCAATGGATGACTTCATGCACCATTATGATCAAGTCCAAAATCTATCTTCCAGGGACAAATCCCTTTTGTTGCTAAGATATAATCAGAGGCAGAATTCTAATCATTCTAGAGGTAATCACCTTAGAGATGATCTTGTAGAAAAAGTTACACATGCTGATTGGTCTAAATTTATCCAAAGAGTCTACGCCGGGAGTTTTAGGAATGATGACTAAAAATGTAGAGTTAACCTCTTTTAGGATACTTCTAGCTTCAAATAATTCTTGAACAACCTTCACAACATCTTCCATCACCACCTACCAGTAAAATTGGAAAAAGAAAGTAGGAAATCCATCCGAGCCCAGGGACTTATCCACTAGCAGGGAAAAAAGAGCATCTCTAACTTCCTAAGCATTAGGTATAGCTGTCAAAATTTTAATATGATGGGGTTCAATAATCTGAGGAATACATGAGATAATTTCAATTTGATCCATCTTCGATAACAAGGGATCCTAGGCCAAAAGAAAGGAGAAATAAGAAATTGCCTCTGCAACAATTTCATCTTCATTTGTTAGCAAATCCTATCCCTTTTTTAAAGCAAAAAATATGTTATTTTCTCTGTGCTTTAAAGTCAAAATGTGGAAGAACCCTGTGTTTTGATCCCCCTTTTTCAACTAGTTAATTCTAGATCTTTGCTTCTAGAACTTCTCTTGCTTACTTATAATATTATGCAAGTTTGACAGAATAAATACTTCAACATCTCTATTCAACTCATTGTATTCTTCCTCTTGAATCATTTTCTGAATTGAAGAAAGTTTGACAAATAGATCATCTTTATCTCCAAAAATATGACCAAAATCTATCTTATTCCAAACTTTTATCATTCTTTTCACATTACTCAACTTCTTTGCAACTCTAAACATGGCAGTACCTTCCACTTCTATCCCCCACTAGTGTTGAACTTTATTCATTAGGTCAGGATGTGAAGTCCACATTTTTTCTGATAGGGACACAACTCAAGCATAGAATGGACACAATAGGAAAGGGAAAATTTTATTACCTATAAAAATATGCTAGCACACTTAGTGCAGAGAAACAAACTCCAAAACATGCCCTATGGGCTTACAATAGCATAAATCTGGAGATAAATTATCTCCCAGTACCTTCTCTCAAACTCCACTCCTAATTGCCTTTTACAATGCCAAAAATGTTCTTAAATAGACCTTAGAGGGTTAAGGATTAGGAATAAATTCTAGAAAGTGCTAGTAGGCATCCACCAACCAAATAGAAGGCTCTAGAAGTCGTATTAGAAGTCGGTGCAAAATTAGAAGAATCCAAAAATGGTAACCGAACTTCCAAGAGGCATAACTTTTGAACCGTAGCTCTAATTGATGAACCGTTTACATTTTTGAAAAGCTATCAAAGTGCTCTATAGCCCTATGGACCAGCTTTTCTAGTCCCCCATTTTTTGGACCTATTTGATGTCATTTAATACCCCTAACCTAACTTTGAAGCATTCTTAAGATGACTCCAAAAATCAAAAAATTGCGATAACTTTCAAACTGTGGGGCCTTTTGACTTGATTCTTTTTTTGGAATGCTCTAAATTACAATGACAATCTTTCAGCCAATTTACACCTTATAGTTCACCAAAATGATGGCTCAATTACATACTCCTATTTTTCCAACATTTACATGTATCCCAAGGTGATAAAAACTCTAACCCAAAACACTAATAGTGGAACTGTGAGAGTTGGAACCTTTATTTGACCCAAATGGGTATCTAGAAATGAAAAAAAAATGAAATAGAAACTAAGTCTAAGTACATTTTTTGGATGACACATGATTGCCCTTATACCTGTAGATGCTCTTGCATCATTTTCAAACTAAAAAGGCAAGTTCCTTCTTGGTTCTAAAGAGACAACTGAGAGAGATATAAGAGAGTGATTAGAGCCAATTCTAGGTAATAGAGAAAAATTGGAAAATGAATGCAACCAGTTTGGAGATAACAGCTCTATCCAACTGAACCTAAATACACTCCCTTCCAGTTCTTTTGTTTGACCAAGTAAAAGCTCCTCTTTCCAGATCTAGATTCAAATAAGCTAAGCTATTTATGAAGTTGGAAAGGTCCATTTTATTGTCCCAATCAGGAGCCAAACCTCCCTTCTTCTCCTCATCCACTAATGGAGTATTAAAATCCTCGATTATAACACCTTTAGTAACATTACTAGTCTAAACCAAATCATAGACTTTGGACCAATAATTATTTCTCTTCCTTTTGGAATTAGGAGCATAAACATTCAAAATGAACCAAAAATCATTGGAGTAATATGAAAAACTTTACAAAATAGGATATTACCATCATTATACAAGGTAGTGAATCTAAACTGCTTATTGTTAAAAAGGGGCAGCAAACCTCCAAACACAACTTCATAATCTGAGGCTTCCCCACTCATTATGCTACTAAAAGATATTTTACCTAAACTCTCCTTCTTTATCTTAGTTTCTTGAATCATCAAAATATCTAGTCTTTGATCTTTAATCATATTCCTGATGATTTCTTTCTTATGGGCTCCATTAAGGCCCCTTATATTCCAAGAGATTATCTTCATTTATAATTGGGGGAACACTCCAAAAGTGTTCTTTGGCTCCCATCTGCCAAACATCTTCTAGTCTCATCTTCTCAGACTTGGCTAGCATTTTCTTTCCTCTCAATCTTGACCTAACACCCAAGTCTAGTTTGTTACAACTCCTGGTCTCCATTGGAGAAATCAGGGATGGTTCCCGATTACTTTTATTTTTTGGCTTTAGAGATAAGGATTTTCCCCTATCCAATCCCTTATCCTCATTGCTTGAATCATTTTAATATCTCTTAGGAGATGAGGGGAGAGCCATGAAATTTTCTTGATTTTCCTTCTCTAACTCTCTTTCTAAAGAGACTTTTCCCCCCACTTCTTCTGTTTGAGTATCTAAACTCAACAGATCCTTGGGTCAACTTTCTTCCTTTGGCTTGGTGTCCTCCCTCAAATGTTGAGTGGAGAAAGAAGATTCTTCATTAGCCTCCTTAGCTTTTAGTGACCTAGGATTCTCTTCTAAATAACTAGGAACCTTTGATAGTTCATCCTCCTCTCTAATAGAAAAAACAATTGTCTCCTCCTCCTTAGATTCTCCAAGGACTATCTCTGAACTTTCATCTATAGAAAGTTCCAATATCTTTCACGGTTCTTTCACTGCTTTGACTAGTTCTGCAAGCCCATTACTCTTCAAAGCTGGTTCAACCTACTCCTTAATCTTGGTACCTGACAAGACATCCTTTTCTACCCTAGAAGTCATGCTGGCCAAGTTGTTTCCTCCTTTATTTGGAGATTTAACCTCAACCTTCTAGTCACCATTGACTCCCTTCCTTTTCCAAATCTTTTTCTCCTTTCCTCATGAAAAGGATGAGCTCTTTTTCTTTTCAACCTTAACTTTTGGGCAATGGCTCGCCTTATGTCCTAATTTTAGATAGTGAAAACAAGGAAAGGGGATAGTTTCATAGATGAGCTGTTGGGTATGAGTTCCCAGTTTAGAGTGGAAACTCACAACTTCAGGCATGTCATCCCCTTCTTTGACACCAATACATATCCTTGCATACATAATTTTTCTTTTAAATGCTATTACCAGGTCTATTGACAAAAGCTCTCCAAAGGAATTAGCAACTCCCACAAACACATCCCCATTCTAGAATTCCAATGGTAGCTCTAGTAGCCTGACCCAAGCTGGTACTTGCACAAAGAAGGATTCATTCATATCTAGTTTCAATGACCACTTCTGAAGCACAAGCATAGATCGACCGATACTCCAAGGTCCTCCACACAGAATGTTTGATATATCCTCTTTACAGGTAAAATCAAAAGACAAGAAACATTTTTCCATTGCCATAACATTGACTTTTCCTTTAAGCTATCATTTCTTCTAAGTGAAAGATCTCACTATGTCAATGTTTGGCCTTTGCCCAATAAAATTTCCAACTAGATTGGAAGCCATTGAGGCAATACTATGATCAACTAGCTCATCTAGGATAGAAATTTCACAAGACCCCTTATCCAAGCTAGAAAGAATCTTAATCGAAGGGAAAGAAGACTTACTAGAAGGCTTAACACCAAAGAGCGACGACCATTTCATAAAAAAAATAGACCAGTCCACCTTAGGTAGCGGAATAGATTTGTCTAGACCTCTGCACTCATTGCATGGATCCCCATCCCCATTCTCTAATTCTTTGCCAATTTTTTCTTTCCCCTGGCACTCCTCAAACCCCTCCTTAGTTCCTGGTTTTTGATTTCCTCCTCCCTATGGAATCCTGCCTAGGAGAGGTTTCAAAATTTGAAAAGGCACACTGCCTAACCTTTAGCCTGACGGCTTCTACTCCCACTCACCATAGTTAAAGAAACTAAATTGGGTATTGACTTGTTATTTCACACTTTTGATGATATTATTGTGAACACACTTGAACCATTTGATTCACTTCCCCTCATACATCTTGAGCTAATTAACTAGAACTCTGATAAAAATCCACTAAAGTCCCTATGTTGCAAAATGACTATGCTTTAGCTTGTTACCTTAACATTGTCAAACCTATAACATGTTCCACCAATAAATTAAGCATGAATATGATAGAGAAATACATCAAATATCTTGGTCTCAAAATAAAGAAGAAAAATAATAGGCATTGTAATGGTGACAACTATATTGTGGTAATTTTAGAACCAAAAATAGTAAAAACAAAGGATGTATGTGAAAACTCAATTGAGGGACTTGAATATGGGATATTTGATGTTCTCCCAAGTCACTTATAGAAATGGTCATCAATCTTGATAGAACTGATACATCTAGTGAACCTAGAAATAGAGGAGAATCCATAGCTTATACATTAGCTCAATCCTTATCGAAGGAAGAAAAGAATAAATTCACAACATTATTTAATGAAATGAAGATTAATTTTACATGGAAATATTCTGATATGTCATGTCTTGACCCTAATGAAATATCTAATTATAAATTACTTGCCCTTTAATAGCTTTCCAATCAACATATTCAATGTCAAACTTGCTAAGTATCATGACCCATTTAGCTAACCTTCATGCTCGAATTATTTTATTCAATAGATACTTTAATGGATCAATCTTCACAACCAGTATAATAGAATGAGCTAATATGTAGTTTCTAAAATTTTGAGAAGAAAATACTACTACTCAGAAAGCTTTCTCAATGATAGTGTACTTCACCTCATATGAGATCATATTTATACTAATATATTAAATTGATATTTCTTATTTATTTTCATCTTTTTGTACTAGATGTGCTCCCACTAACATGATATTTTCTAATATGTATATGATCAATGGCTTCTCATGAATGAGAGGCAGCAAAATTGCTGGATTTGAAAAATATTTATTTGACTAATTTAAGTTCTTTTTCACAATCTTCATTCCATTTACAAGTGACTCCTTTGTGCAGAGTTTTGGTGAATGGTTGCACTTTGTTTGCTAGCTATGATATGAACTTTTTGTTAGATTGTAACCTTCCTTTTTGTCCTCTCATTTGATTGATGTTTTGAGGTGGTTGCATTTCTATTATAGCTTTTACCTTTTCAACATCTACTTCAATGCATTTAGCTAATACAATGTAGCCCAATAGTTTTTCAGATGTGACTCTAAATACACACTTCTTTGGATTGAGTATTAGTCAAAATTGGTCCATTTGATCTAGGATGGGACTCAAATCTTCTTGATGTATCTTTATTTCCATAGATTTAGCTATAATATCATCCATGTAGTCCTCCATGGTCTTGTGCATCATATAGTGAAAGATAATCATCATGACACATTGATACAATGCTCCTACATTCTCTACAGATTATACACTTAACTCAATCACTATCAAAGGAAGAAAAGAAGGAATTCACAATATTCTTTAAATAAATGAAGATTAATTTTGTATGGACATATTTTGATGTGTCAGGTCTCAACCCTAATCTAATCATGCATCATTTACCTATTGCACTTGGAAAAAAACCTATGAAATAGAAGCTAAGGAATATGTGTCCTCATGAGGCATTATTGATAAAAGCAAAGTTGAAGAATTTATTGAAAGAAATATTGAATAGAGTAATTGACTATGCTCAATGGATCTCTAATATTGTGCATGTATCTAAACCTGACAAATCAATAAGGATGTGCATAGATTTCCAAGATGTGAACAAGAAATGTACAAAAGATGATGTTCCACTTCCTAATATAGACATGATAGTGAACATGACCTATAGATATAAAATGTAATCACTAATGAATAGATTTTCTAAATACAATTAGATAAAGATATCACCTAAAGAATGCAAAAGCAACGTATCATTGTGCCATGATGACTATATTTCATGATATGATACACAAGACCATGGATGACTATGTAGATAATACTCTAGCTTAAACTATGGAAATAAAGAAACATTGAAAAGATTTGAGTCCCATGATAGTTCAAATGGAACAATTCTAACTAAGACTCAATCCAAATAAGTGTGCATTCAAAGTCACATATGGAAAACTTTTGGGCTACATTGTATGAGCTAAAGGCATTTAAGTAGATCTTGAAAAGGAAAAAGCTATAATGGACATGAAATCACCTCAAAATATTGATCAAATAAGAGGGCTAGAATGAAAGCTACAATCTAATAGAGGGTTCATATAATTAGTTGGCAAAAAAAGTGCAACTGTTAACCAAAACTTTACATAAAGAGTCACACTTGTAAATGGAATGAAGACTGTAAAAAGAGATTAAATTAGCTAAATCAATATCTTATATATCCACCAATTTTGATGCCTTCCATTCATCAAAATCCATTGATCATGTACATATTAGCAACCACCACATCATTGGGGGAACTTCTGGCACAACAAAATGAAAGATCAATTTACTATATTAGTAGAACTCTAGTCTCATATGAGGTGAAGTACACTATCATCAAGAAAACATGCTTGGAAATGGTCTTTTCTTCTCAAAATCTTAAAAAAATACATATTATCTCATTCTATTGGGCTAAATGTGAAGATTGATCTATTAAAGTATCTATTGAATAAAGAAACTCTAATAGGAAGGTTGGCTAAATGGGTTATGATACTTAGCAATTTTGACATTGAATATGTTGACCAAAAAACTATTAAAGGGAAAATAATTGTTGATTAGCTAGTCAAAGAACAATTACATGATGATCAATCCCTAACTATTGAATTCCTAGATAATTCTATCATGCTTCTAATACAATAGACATAGACGATGTTCTTTGATAGATCATTCACACAACAAGGATCTGGCATTGGAACTTTGTTTATCATGTCTAAACAATATTCTCTACTTGAGGCATACATGACATTATTTCCTTGTACTAACAAAATTTAAGAGTATGAAGCCTTGATCAATGGAATAACAATGGACATTGAATGGAAAGTAGATGTGTTGGCTCTTGATTTAATAGTCTTAACAACTAGGAAGATGAAATAAAATATATCTAAGGATTAGCTAATTCCTAATATTAATGCACTTGAATTGAACTTGGACCAACTAACAAGGAAACACTCCTTCTACACTTTAGGCTCTACAAAACCTAGGTGGGAAAATTTTTAGATTCATGAAATTAACTAGTGCTAGAACATAGATTTGAATCTAAACCAAGTAGATAATAAAACAAACACTTCTACAATTGTGTAATTAGATATCTGTGCAACAACTAATTACTCAACCTATAAATCCACAAGCTAAGTGAGGGTCTTCCTTTCAGATCTTTAAAAAAAAAGGGAAATAGATTTTGATTTAAAGAAGATTCAACAAGAACATTCAATCTCCTAGCTGAGATAAGTGCCTAACTTATGGGAAAAAAAGTCACAAGAAATTTAGCAAAGTAATATACACTTATGAAATAACCTACATCTATAAAATGATGCCTTGTAACACCTCTCAATAGTAATTTAAACTTGGCCTACTTATCAAATCCATATGTAATACTAGCAGATCCATAATCTATACCAAGCACTTATTAAATCCCTTGGATTGAACTATGATAGATGAGTATGTACCTCACAATAAGATACTAAAAAAATAGACATCACAACAAGATACTAAAAAGAAAGGAAACTTTGTTTCATTATTTCCAAAACCTAACTGGTTTACAATGATGGAGAGATCCAAATCTGAAATCTTTTTCATTAAAAACTTTGTTATTCCTCATTTATAATGCATACATGACTCAATAAGCTCAAAAAATACCAAGGATTAAACCTAGATCCATATATATTCTCAAAGAAATATACATAGTATTGCTCATACAAAAGAAAATGTTGAAGAATGATGGAAACACATGTTGGGAACTTGTCCAAACACTAGTAACCAATCCTGTAAAATGAGAGAAAAGAAGAAGATATAGAAGAAAAAAGAAGGGTTGGATCTAATCTTCTCCTTCCATGTGTCCTCCTCATTCTTCATCACCTACTAAAGAAAATATTCTCTCATCTCCCTTCAACTGAGAACCCAAACAAACCTCATTATTTGACACAACAAACTCAAGAAAACATCTTCAAATAATGATAGAATGAAACCACCAAAAGAAAACCAAACTGCTAACAAAATCCCTACTAAAATGCCCATCAAATGGTTCTAAAAGGAAAATAGGTGCTATCATGATCCTCTCCAAGTTTAGAGACAATCTAGATGACAATTTTGTCAAATGATACCTCTAATTTCCATTGAAAAACCATAAAAATTGTCTGCAAGTTTCAGAAGAAAAAGTATATTATTTAACAAAGTTATGAGTATCTCCTATACAGTTGAACTTAGACTCATTTTGTCCCCAAAATTAAAAATTTCATCTCATGATCTTTCCAATAGTATATAATACTTGTATTTTTGGTCATTATTTGCTATGGTTACCCCCCTATGAAAAAAACCTTATTGAAAAACACCCCTTGCTGGTAAAAGACCACACTCATTAAAATTAAAAGACAAGCCCTTTGAATATTTTAATCCTTTTAATACATCTGACATAAATATTGGTTTAAAATATAGGCCTTTATAAAACTCTTCCTTATTATATAGTATGAACTATATAATAGAACATCTTCCATTTAGAATGCATAGACCTATTGAAAATATATGCAGGTTATCTCTAATTGGCTAGAAATTTTAACCAATAAAAGTTAATTTTACTTTCCTTCATCCTAATTAGCTCATTTCACAAGAATGTTGCCCCATCTCCTTGAAGTATTTCCCCTTTAATATTACAAGTATTTATCATGTCAATATGGGAATGAGACCCTTTTTTAATATTTTGAAATTGTTCCATACTTAACTTTTACTTCTTTGAGCTCCACCCTTCTCTTTGTGAGTCCTCAAATTTATTTATTCCTCTAAATCCTTTCACTGCATATAACATGAGGAGGAGATATTAATTTTAATATTTCAATTTTCCAAATTCCCTTTTTATGTCTAGCTTGCTCAACTACAGTCAACTCTGGTATCACCACGTGTCACATATGACTAGCTCGTGGGGTCTTGTCACTGCTCTATCACCATCCACATCATCTATACCTTGTTGTGCCTACTAGCTCCACAAACATATGCAGTTTAGTCACAAAGACACAATATTACTAGCACATGGATCCTTGTCACTGATCTGTCACTATCCACATCATCTCCACCTTGTTGCACCTACTGGCTCCACAAACATGTATGGTTCAATCACAAAGTCACAGTGAGTAACCATCAAGAACCTTTTCACCGTGAGTTTGTGACCACTGTTTGATCCTTGTAACCTTTAAAAAAGATGCTCTAGTTGTTAAAGTAATAAAGTATTATCTTATTAATTAAATCATATTGATTTAATTATTAAGTCACTTATTATCTCTAATTTACTAAAGCTAAAATTTGGGCATTTAATAACTAATTCTTTTATTAATTATTATCATGCAACCTAGGTTAGTTACCTGTTAGGGTTTTGATATACTTTTAGAAGGATTGATATCTTTATAATTTTATTAATTCATTGTTGATAATAGCAATTTCTCTTTTTGCTCGTCAAGAATGTCTCATCTGTGGATCTGAGAATTCTAACCTCCATAGCTTTTGTTTCTCTTTTTGTGACAAGGGTTTCCATGCAGGTCATTCTTGGGAGCTATGGGGTTGATCTTTCATCAACTTCAACATGGTATTAGAGCTCCAGATCTTCATGCACATGTTTTGTTTATGAGAAGTTTGGCTTGGCTTCAAATCTGTGGTTTTTCTTTCAAAGTATTTTTGTATTGGATATGGGGGTTACCTTTTTTTGGTGAGCTTTGACCTTAGAGTCCATAAAACCCCTATTTTCATTTTTAAAAATTCCAATTTGGACATAGTTGGAATTTGAGGCAAAAAAAATTACTCTGATAATTGGGCATATTTCTCGAGGTGGTGATTTGATTTTTTTGGTACAAAAATCAATATTTTGGCACAAAAATTAAGATTTTTCAATACGAGAATCAAGATTTTACATGTATGCAGAACATTCTAAAACAACTGAAGCAACTGACTCACTCTGAATCCATTAGGCAATCCAATCTAATTAATCCATAAACATTTGATGATCATTTATTCAGTCAAAATCATAATCTGGCCAATTCTACACATTGACAAAAATAAGGCAAATTGTCCTATTTGACCCCCTAAAATAATTATCGGATCAAATAACTAAGGTCTAGCATTTAGCAACGATGATCTTTGGTAAATAATATTCAATTCTACAAACTTTCTCCTCATAATGATCATTATATCAAAATTTATTGACCTATGAAACGACCTACTTGAAAATATCTTGTACCAAACATATTAGTTAGTAATAAATTGCACATGGATTGACCAAAAAAACTAGGAAAATAAACACTTCAAAATTCAAAACTTTGGACATAGGTTCATTCTGATATGGAGAATACATGGTAAAGATTTAGGCTATTGAAATATTAGTGGGTGAATTTGGCAAGCCTTTGAAGTTGGCTTCTAGGAATTGCAGGATTGGACAACTTGGAAAAACAATAATTTTTGCATGGAACAACTTTTGAAAGTACTCAAATAGATTCATCAAGATCTTAAAAATGGGATGCTCAAAGTATTTTTAGAATATAATAAAGGGGTATGATTCATATATATTGCATTGGAATTGCATTTGAAAAAAATGATCAAGTAGACTTTTCATAAGCTCAAACTTGAAACATAGAATGTATTTGGCCCCTAGAATATAGTGAAGAAAGAAATCATTCAATAGGGTCAATTGGCTCAAAGTTATACTTGATCAAATAAGGCTTCTTGAATTTATGGGCCAAGTGCAATAGTAGGACAAATATTTAACACCCAACTTTGGAAAACTCAAAACCCTATCAAAATATGTTAAAATGCCTTGAAATATGAAACTTAGGTTCTCTAATATGCATGCTATACATTCACAAAGTGGTGATTCATTACACTAAACCTAATGCAAGATATGAAAATGCAAAGTAGGCTTCCAAACACTGTTTGGCACTAAACCAAAAATGTATTTTTCTCAAATGCTCCAAATGACATCTCATGAAATGATTAAGATTTGTAACTTAAGGTCCTGAGATGAATGTATAGGTTAAATGAAAATTTTGAAACATTTAAAACACATCATAGGGCTCCAAAAGACAATTGGGCAAATAAGCACAAAAAATACTTACAAGGGTTCCTTTTAGCAATGCTTTTAGCTAGGCACTCTAGAATCATTTAGAATTTTTGAGTCCCAATAGTGGCTCTATCTAGGGATGCATGCCCCTTATGGACATGACAAGAATTCAAAATCTATTGGTTGAGTAGACCACACCAAGGACTTTATTCAACACTTCTTTATTGAAAGCAAGAAATACCTACTCTAACTATATGTAAGACCCAACCCCATTTAGAACTTGCAAGACCCTGCTTGTTAGAATGATAATTGAACCCTCTTATGTTTTGTCAATAATTAAAACTTAATTAATTAGTTGATTAGATTGTAGTATCACTAGCAATCATAGTGTGATTCAATTATTAGATTAATTAAAAGAAAGGTTCCTTGTCCCTAGTTAATAACATGATTAAGGAAGTTCCTTTGTGAATTATTTAAATCTTCTTATCTAAAGTTTACCTAGTACCTAATGCATTTTTATTAAATGGATAGATTATCCTTCTCGAGACCATGTATCCATTTTAAATCAACCCTCTATATTATGTGATAGAATGCAGTCCTTGCATAGAAGGGGATATGATTGGAGTTATTGACTTATGAAGAGTTTTGTATAATTTCTTTTGTGAATAAACCTTTTTTGTCATAATGAAAGGTAATGGTGGCACACACACGTTTGCATGATGTGAAATATCTCTTTTAGATAAAGGAGAATTTTTACTAACAGTGTGATATATTCATATAAATATTAGTAGTAGCATATAGTAACATGAACATAGCTGTGCACTTGACAATGAATTCTGATAGAAATCTAGGAATTCACTATCAAACTCATCATGGATTTTGGATGCCTATGCACATTAGATTCATCAATTGATATATTGACAAGGATTGAAACATTTGTTGTGACAAATGTTATGTTGTGATTGATTCATGTATTTATGTTGACATTATCTTGTGTATATCCTAAAATGCATCTATCTTATTTTGATGGAAATTACATACTTCTAGGAATCACATTATAGCTATTTGACTTAGATATTATGTTGTAATGCATACATTAAGTGACTCTAGAGATGTACTAAACTTCTAAAATATGTGTTATGATCATATGCTATGACTCAATGACAATGATGTTTTGTTTCACTATGTATGTGTCGTGATTCATTATGTATGTGGTCACTGTAATGCCCACACACAGTCACCATGGTCATGAAATAGGGTATTGAATGAAATGATAAAATTAATTGGTTATAATGAATTATAGGTTAACTAGGTGTTATGTGATTCAATGAATTTCTTCATGCACTCTTATCCATATTTGATTCATGTGGAGTTACTTTGTAAATTGTGAATTGATAATGAATTATTGAATAGATTAAAAATGGTGTAGAAGTAATTAAGAATTATGGTTTAATATGGTGAACTAATTGGAAAGGTGCACCTCTAAAATTAATAGTGAAGGAGTTTGTAAGGGGTTTCATATAAGGTTTCTTTACATGGATCATTTAATCATAGTGGTTAAAGTAGAAGTGGAGTTGAAAGCCCTTAGTGATTGAGAATTTCAAAATTAGTCTTCCTTGGGGATTCAAAAGGTAATGAGAGGTCAATTTCGTATGTATATGTTGCAAAATAGACCCCTAAGGTCTATACTACATGAAAGGTGCTAGTTGGAGATGTAATAATGTATTTTAGATGTGATGTGACACCTCAAAAATGTCACTTTTCAAGAGTGACAAAAATGGAAGTGGAAAAGCCATTTTCTTCCCAACACCAAAGATTCCACATGTTGAGTGGGGGTGGGGGAGAGAAAAAATTCTTGGACCCTTGTGCCTTATTAAGAAAATGTTGAAAATGGGTGGAGGAATATTAGAGAGGAAGGGAAGAACTAGGGTTTGTTCACCCACTCTCCATTTGTGGAGATAGTAGGAGTTTGGAATATATTTGATTAAGTCATGATTATAGAGGTTGATCCTAACTAGAATCTAATAACTTGACATGAAAGTAAATAGTGCTCTAAATAATTTCTTTAAAAAAATAAAAAAATAAAAAAATGTATATATCCAACAATAACTACACTAGGTATTTGGGGAAGGACGACCAAGGGCAAACCCTGATTAGATGCATCCCTGCCATCATCAACTATATAATTGCAGCAGTCATCAATTATCTATGTTTTTGTAGAGCCTTTGTGTCTCCCTTCCATGATTCTTGGTTCTTGATTCCTTCAAGCAACACCACTGCCTCCTCACTGCACCTGCCCACTTCCCCTACTCCCTTTGATTCCACCTCTACCGCTTACAAGGTGCCCTGTCTAAATCCCACTACTTCATTAGCTTAGCTAGAACAAGTAGTAGCCCTAAATCCTATAGTAAACCTAATACATAGTGTTATTTTCAGTAACCATGAACTAAATAGACACCCTGTGCAAACAAGAGAATCGTAGAGTTCAAGTTTCAAAAATATCAAGATAATAATAAGTCTAAGTAGATTTCATAGCAAACCCTAACCCTAGCTTAAATTAGGTTTTTAAGGTTATGACTATGAAAGCGCAAAAGTACATGGTAGAAATGAGGTCTTACAAATGCAACCTTCACCATGATCATTTTGGTCATTGCGTAATAATGTTTTCTTTTGTGTGGATTCCAAGTTCTAAAATAAACAAGATTGAAAACAAAATTATAATTCTTTGCTATATTTTTTGGGCATATTATGTAACAATTTTTGCATTAGTATATGTGAAAAACTAATACCTACAACAAAATTATAGTTATGTACACTCATAGTCACCATATTGTAATTATTCTTATTGTATGTGTTGTAGGTTATACTATTGCAGTCTATTGCAATCAGTTGTACTTAACTAGTTATTAAACTTTTCTATCTTAACCAATTAAACTTAAGTATTTTTCATTTTAATTTGAACTTTTAATTTTTGTAATGTTTATTTATGAGATTTTTAATTTTTACAATTTTAAAATTTATTTTACTTGAATTTCATTGGCTTATAAATTTGGTTCTAGCAGATTTTGAAGAAGCACCACATGATATTTTAGAATGTAAAAATATTTTTGTCGTATAATTATTTTAATAACATGCTTTTCTTTTATAATAACTTGTCATTATATTTTATGAATAATTTTTTAGTTTAAATAAAATATTAATACTTTAAATACAACTTATTTAGTTATAATAATACAATGACATTGATATTTAATTATAAATTATTTTTATTTATACATTTTTAATTAAAAATATTATTTTTCTAAAATAAAAATTACATTTTTAATGTCAAAGTATAATTTAAAAAACTTAAAAAATTAATCAAATTTTATAATATTAATTAAATATTAATAAAAATAATTCAAATTTTATCAAATTTTTAACTTTACTATTCTATCTATTTAAACTATTATAAATTATGACAAATACATGCCACTATGTCGCACTTGTTTAAATTTGATAATGTCATTCTATCACTACTACATTTGATACCAAATTACCATGGTGGGTCCATTGCAATTATGGCATCCTATTGTCGTTCCTGCCATAATAATTTGGTATCAAATGTAGTAGTGCATTTCTTCGATGAATTTGATATTCTACTAAGTTAATTTATTATAACTAGTAAATATTAATGTATTTTTCACAAAGAAAAAATATATAAATATACATTAATAGTCAAATTGTAAAATAATTAATATTAAGAATCTTATTAAAAGCCAATAAAAAATTTAACATTTGGTAAGGGTAATTGATTCTAAAGACAAATCAATATCGGAATATTGTCGAATTAGAATTATTGTTTTGTGAGGTGATATATCCAATTATTTATTCAAGATAAAATTTAAAAATTCAACATACATGGTAGGAAGTTGCATGAATCATTAATTATTAAGTTTAAATGATCAAATGTAATAATGAAAAGATTAATTTAATAAATATGTCAATAGCTTTGATTTAAATATTATCACTTAGTCAAATTCTAAATAGGTTATTAATACTTATTTAAGGAGTAAAAGTATAATTTGGTTTTATATTAGAGAAAGCAAAGAAATATCTTTAATTTTATGAATTCATAATCATAAATGAAAGAACGTAGTCTCTTTTGAAGTCTTCCTTTTATCTCTTCAAATAACCTTAATGGCAATTTTTATTGTACTTGTGAAATGTGTATGTATATTACCATTACTAAACCTTAAATCTATAAATGAAGCTTCTTAATAACTTAAGTTGTTAGATTAATAACTTTAGTTCTATATATAAATTATTATGTGAAATAATCATTAAGGGTAAATATTAGAATAGTTGGTTATAACTATTCATCCCTAAACTTAAATTATGTGGTTTTAGGAAATTTCTATATAGGCCAAGGGATTATGTATAACTAGATTATTACAGGGTTAAATAACTTGGTTTGAAGGTATGATAATCATATCATTTCAATAAGTAAATATTACAATAAAGATACAAATGTTATAAACAATAGAATTAATTAATGGTGTAATAAAATATTGAATTTTTTAAATAATTTTTTTTTGATAACTTAGTACTATGATATAAATGTGTGGTTAAATGGTGGACGTATTTGGTATATGGTTCCCTTTCTATTTAAGCAAGTAGAGTATTATGTAAAATTGATTGTGTTATTTGAATCTAATCTTTATTTATATTTACTACATTAGATCTAAATGGAGTTATCATATCATAATTTTATGTTTCACAAGTGATTGGAGTATGTTAAAGGTAGAGGAAATGTTATTAATACCATATTATAATATGCTCGATGATGTCACTAGAATACTAGTTAAGCAATTGCAAGTTTGTCAATTGTTGTCTTATATGAACTAAGATGATTAAGAGATTTTCCAAGTTAATAAAGTAGATTTAAGAGTTAAAATTCATAATAGAGTTATATGATGAGATTTTTTTACAAAGATTACTAAGGATTAGAACTATTCTATAATAATACTTAGCTAAATTCACATTAAACATTATAAAATTTGCATTAGGTACTTAAATACTTTCTTATAGCTAGATAATTTAGCTATTAATGAATTGGGATTACTAAAAACTTATTTTAATGGTTTACATGTGTGTGGACTAACCTTGAAGTTTCTTTAAGATTACTTTCTATGTTACAAGGATGCAAAACATAGGTATTTGAAGGCTAGATGGGTTCTTGAGTCTTTATTAAGTATAGGTATATTTATTGAAATTTCTATAGATTAACTTTTACGCTATGAGGAGGAAGACATGGAGTGGAAATCTATAATAAGGATATTTTAATGATTTTTCAAATTGTAAATTATGATGTTGTCATGTAAGCTCATAATGGACCTTCCATATGTACCTAGAGATGTGTATTGTGTTGAGAAACATGTACCTTATATAGTTGAACCTTGAAGAAAACTTATAAACAATATAATTTGTGTAGTATTGTGGAATGCTTGTGGGAATATTTGGGGTAAAATTGTACTATGAGATGTTATAGATATTGTGAGATCATTTTTGTATTGACATAAGAAGTAAATTAGTAACTTGGATAAATAAAAATATAGAGATATAATGTGAAGTGGGACATAAGCATGCAATAATGGTCATGATCTAATATGCTATTGTGTTAGTTAAATTCTTATATTTCGGGAATCTACTATGCGATGCCTTATATCCTCTTTTGGATAAAAAGTGGATGGTCATTATGGTCTATAATGAACAAGATCTAAATGTATTATGTGATTGAGTGATATAAAATTATAGCCTTCATGAAATTTATTATTTCATGAGAAATTTTGGATGATGTCATTTTGAGTTCCTTGTCCATGTGATTGAACTAGTACTAGTGTTTTGTTGAGTGTTGTGTGAAACCTAGTAATTGCTTTGTGTGCCCATGTGAAGGTATAAGTATAAATCCATCTGTAGGAATTACATTTGTTCATAGGTATGGGGAAAATCATACCTCTTCTATATTTCTTGCTTCTTTGTAACCCTACTGAGTACCAACCCAAGGGTTGTCTAAAGAGGGTAGTTCTTGTGGTCAATTCCTCGAGTGGAATGATTGATGTACAAGTAATGGTGGCACAAAGTGACCTTATCTTACACTACCAAAGGGAGTAGGTAAACAAATACTTCCCCTTATGATGAAACCATAGATGTAGTTCATAAGTATTAGCCTAACCCCCATAGCTCATAACATAATACCAATACTCATGTGAGACCTTATGGATAGATATATGATTGGTGGATACATGAAGGTTCTATATATGTACGTTATGTTTTCTACTTGATACAAAGCTATTGGTGTTTCTTATATTCTAGTAGAAGGCACCCATGGATGCTCAATCATGTAGATGTGGTAGGAACATGGGTGATCCCTAGCCATGTATACATTTCTCTTTGATACTCTATAGGGTGTGTTTTACATGTGTGTCCAGTAAGGAACACTACCATATTACATATCGAGTGCACCTAATGTGGGGTCTTACCAAGGCAACACCACATGCCATGTGGATAGAGAACCTATAATGCATACATGAGGGGTTATTATGATAGCTAGACATTGTTCATGTTAGAAATAATAGTCCACCAATGGGGGGTTTAATTAGTTTTCCAACGATCAAAATATTTATCTTCTTTAAAAAAACTTAACCATTCAACCAAAGTAAAAAAAACCCATAATAAAATGCACATAGACAATTACATTGGATATGTTGACTGGGGAAACCCTTAATCAAAGGGAAAACCCTAGTGGGAATGATGCCACCAAGATAATGTACTAATATAAATATTCCTTGTTAAAAGATGGACCCTATTAGGAGTCTATTACAACATTCAATAATATGAGTCCCTATTAGGAGAATTTGAATCCTTGCTAGGAAATTCCAATCCTATTAGGAGTTGTTCCAACCCTGTTAGGAGTTGTAGTACAATGTATGCAAGATGAGCCCATTGCCCAGACATGCAATTTCAACTATAAGAAGAGCTCACTGCTCAAACATGAAGTTTACTAAGATCATCTTCTTTCCTTTGTTCTATCAATTGAACCAATCACTTTCAGACCTTGTAGACTAGGTCACAAACCTTGAATCCAAATACCAAACCTCAAATCACTCAGCAAAACCTTGGCAATGAAGTTTCCTTCACTTTCACTCTGCTCTACTCAACTTCACATTTAGCTCTCTCTATTTCTTACAATCACTTCACATCAATACAATTCCATGCAATACCATACTTCATGAAAAATGAAAATGTTCTTTCTTTATACTGAGTCTGTAAAACAATTCCCTGAGTTAGTGGTTAGATCTTCTCAATTAATCATTATAGGACCACATTAAGAACATGTTACACTTAGTGATAACATTAATCTGCCACCTTCCAACTTGAATAACTTTCTACACATGCAATATTATGACAAGAGATCTTAGCCACATCATCACCAACATATCTTCTTCACATCCTCAACCTTGATTCTTGGAATAACAATTCTACTAAGAGATATAACAAGTTTACTAGAACATACCTTTGTAAACTCTATCTCAGAACAAACATTACCAAAAATTACATAAACTCTTCCATAGTTATCATTTCTTCTTTTGATGTTAACTACATGTACTCGATACTCATAAGTATCTCTCATAACCTTGAATAGTTATAATACTCAACTAAATGTTTGTACCAACTTGATCTTTCCATTTTTCTTTTGTCAAATACCATAGAAAACTACTCTGTTGACATCAATGAAAAACACAGTCATGAATGTAACATATCATTATAGTAACATATCTACAATACTTTCCCATAGGAATATCATCAGCATTTATGCTTTCAATAATCTTGCAACAATTTCCCCCTTTGGCATTGATGGCAAAATATATGAAAAATATCTAGATCCAAGAATACCAACAAGATTGTTCATCTTTCTTTTCAAATCCTCTTCATTAATCATTCTCCTCATTGATATACCTTAATGTGCTTTCTATCAAACTATCATTCAATGCTAAACTTCTCCAACTGTTATGTTGTTCATGTTGTTTTTCATGCCAAACATCTCCCCCATTGACATCACTATCAAAGGTTTCAACAACCAAAAAACTCAAAAACAATTGATTCTTACTTAGCTCAAGTGTCCAAAGGCACTATTCAAAACAACATCCAACAAGAGTCCTAGATGACTCTATCCATCACACATACTTCCCCATACAAGAAGCATCAACATTCAGTCCAAACAACAATGCTGCTCTATTACACTAGACTAATGCACTCTAGCATCTCTACTCTGATGTAGGAAGGGGCATAACCCCAAGCATACCTCACAAATACTAAAAAGTCTCCTTGGGAAGAGGCTTAGTGAATATATCTATAATCTTCTCTTTAGTGCTCACATACTCCTATCTAATTTCCTTTTTTGCAGCTTTTTCTCTTAGCATGTGATACTTAATAGAAATGTGCTTAGTCTTCAAATGCAACACTAGATTCTTAGACATATTTATTGTGCTTGTGTTGTCACATTGTATGACAATAGGTTCACTAATTTTTATCCTTATATCCTTCAACACTGCTTCATCCAAACAACTTGATTGCAATTGTATGTTGCTGCAATATATTCTACTTCCTATACTTTGTGATGTACAATCTTGCTTCTTGCTTAGCCAAGAAACCAATCTTCCTCCAAGAAAGAAGGTTCCACCACTAGTGCTCTTACTGTCATCCATAATACCTACCCAATTAGCATCAGTATAAGCACTTAGAGTAAAATTATTAGATCTATCATACCACAATCCAAACTTTGATATACCTTTCATATATCTAAATATCATTTTGACTATTGTATAATGCACTTCTCTAGGATTAGCTTGGAATCTTACAACAATTCCAACTACATTTTCTATATTTGGCCTTTTTTGATTTAGATATTGCAATTCCCTAATCATAAATCTATACTTTTTTTGCTCCACCATAGGTGTCTTATCCTTTGTAGATAACTTGTGTGTGTCTAGTTACCATAGGTGTTCCAATAGGTTTGCATGTTTCCAAACCAAAGCTTTTCAGTAAATCCTTCAAGTACTTAGTTTGATAAATAAAGATCCCTTCTCTATTTTGCACAATCTATAATCTTATAAAATATTTCATTTCTCCTATCATACTAATTTCAAATTCTTTCTTTATATCTTCTAAAAACTTCTTACTTTCCTCTTCATTTCCTTCAAATATGATATCATCCAAAAATATTACCAAAATCATCAAACCATCATCAGTTTCTTTCCAATAAAAATTATTATCTACCATATCTTTGCTATATCCAAGCTTTGTCAAATCCTTTTCCAACCTTGCATACCAGGTTCTGGGTGCTTGCTTCAAGCCATACAATACTTTCTTTAGTTTGCATACTATGTCCTTGTCATCTGTCAAAGGACAACCTTCAAGCTACTCAATGTATACTTCTTCTTCAAGTTCTCCATTCACAAATGCTAACTTGAGATCCATCTGATACACTTTGAATTTATTTTGTGTTGGATAGGCTAAGAGTAATCTTACTGCTTCTATTATAGCAACTAGAGTATAGGTCTCATCATAGTCTATTCCTTCTTGCTGTGAGTAACCTCTACATACCAATCTTGCCTTGTTCCTTACAACTTCACCTTGCTCATTCATCTTGATCCTAAATACCCATTTAGTTCCTATCACATTCTTGTCTACTGGTCTGGGAACCAATTCTCATTTCTAATTCTTTACTATTTGATCCAATGCCTCTTTCATAACTTATTTCCAATAATCATCTTTACATGCTTCATCTGCATTCTTAGGTTCAAATTGAGATATCAAACATAGTTCTTCATTGAATATGCTTCTTGTCATCACACCTTTATCTCTGCTTCTGATGATTTGGTCAAATGGGTGATTCTTTATCATATTATTTTCTAAAGTAGGAGTTTCTATCTCAACTCTTGGTTCTACTAAAGGTTCCAAGCTTTGTTCCTACCTTGTCTCTCCTTCATTCTATAAATCATTGTTAGTCTCAAGAAATATTTCATCATTCCTTAGCTTAGTAACAAAATCATCATCTGAATTGTAATCAACTATTCTCTCTTGTATCTTGAATTTCTCATCAATTATTGCATTTGTTCCATAATAGTCTTAGTTCTCAGATTATAGCATCTATAAGCCTTTCTTTTTAATGAATAACCAAGAAACATACCTATATCACTTCTAGCATCAAAATTACTGATATAATCATCTCTTTTGATATAGAACTTACTCCCATAGATGTGTGACCAAACCATAATTCATAAGGGGTCTTGTTTGTGTCTTTCCTAACTCATACTCTATTCATAGTGTAGACTATTGTATTCATATCTTCTCTCCAAAACATCTTAGATACATCATTCTCTGCTAACATTGCTCTTGCAACTTTTCTAACTAACCTATTCCTTCTCTTTGCAATACCATTTTGTTTAGGGGTTCGTAGAGTTGATAGTTGTCTTTTGATTCCATTTTCTTCACAAAACATGTTAAACTCATTTGAAGTAAACTCTCCTCCTCTATCTGATCTTAAATATTTAATCTTTATACCAGATTCATTCTCAACTCTATGCTTTAATATCTTAAAATTGTCAAATGCCTCATATTTCTCTTTGAGAAATGTAACCCACATTATTCTAGAATAGTCATCAACTAGAATCATAAAATACCTTTCACCGTAGAATCATTTAGTCTTTGTAGGATTGCTAAGATCTATCTGTACAATCTCCAACTTTTCTATAGTAGTAAAATTTTTGTTGGGAAAACAAGTTATGCTATGTTTTGCCAACAAATATTCCTTGCAAATTGTGATAGTAGGCTTTACAATCTTAGGAAAATCTCTAACTGCAAACATAATACTAGTCTTCACAATACTATCAAAGTTTATATGACAAAATATCTTATGCCATAACCAACTATCATCTACCTTTGCAACCAAACATGTCATTTTAGTAGGATTCAACTGAAATAAATTTCCTTTAGATCTAGTTCCTATTTAGATTACCTTTCCATCTTTGTCTCTAATCATGCATGTCTTCTCTGTGAGCTAGAATTAATAACCATTGTCCACTAGCTACCCAACACTCAAACGATTGTGCTTCAAGTCATCAACAAAGTATACATCCTTAGTGTTAGTCTTACCATCAAGAGTTATAGATCCAATACCTTTAACTTGGCATGATGCATTGTATCCAACTCTGACAATGCCTCCATCCTAACTTTTGAAGTCAAAAAACTTGTTCATATCACTAGTCATATGATGTGAACATCCACTGTCAATTATCCAATTAATTTTCTTTTCAACCTGTGACACCAATGCTACTTTTATTGGATTTTCTTCTTTAATTTCCACAAATCCAATTTCATCATCACTAATACTCACTACTTATTCATTAGAATCATTATCTTCATTTGCCTACAAATACTCTATATTTTCTAGGTTTGTAATTTCCCTTATATTTTTTTTCTCTCTTTTAGGATACTTAGATGAATAATGACCACATTCATCACAAGTCCAAAATTTAAATATTTTCATACCTCCTTTTTCCCTTCTTACTAGAAGGGCTACTCCTTCTTCAATATTCCTCTCTTCCTTAGATCTATTGCTGCTAGCAAAATCTCTTCTAGCACTTGTGCTTTTTGATAAACTAGGTTGAATATTCAAGGCACTGAAAGGTGTCTTTGTTCTGGTCATCTTTGGATTGTCTAAGCTCATTCTCAATTGCTTTAGGTCTTCCAAGAAATGTCTCCTTTGTTAAATATTTGGTACAAGATATAAACAACTATATCATTTAAACTATTGGTTTAAATGGTGGTGTTAAGCTCTTCAATATTTTCCATATAACCTCATCATCTTCTTTGGTTCCCACTTGAGATCTAATAATTGTAGTAATTTTTAATATCCTATCTACATATGTTCTTACAAATTCATCTTCCATCATCTTAGGATCTTCAAATGCACAAATCCAACTTTGTGACATCAATTTCTTAGAATGTTCATCTCTTTCAAAACTATTTTCTAAAGCTTTCTAAATCAAATATGAAGTAGCAAGTGATTTTACCTAATTGTATTCAATTTTAGGAAGTGCATTCAATAGTGCTTCTCTAGCTCTCATGTCACACATAAAAAAATCTCTTTCTACCTTAGTACACATTTCCAAGTCATTTTCAACAATGATTTTCTTTACTTTTTTTTTTGTCAAGATCCAATATCTTGGACCTATACATAGTAGATGTGTCTTCATCTTTTCTTTCTAGCCATCATAATTTGTTCCATCAAACTTCAAACTATCTTTCCTAAACATGCTCGCCATGGGTCTCCTAAAGTTCTTAAAATTTATCTTTAAGGATTTGATGCTCTGATACCAATTATTAGAAACAATAGTCCACCAAGAAAATTGAGAGGTGGAGGTGGGTGAATCAGTTATCCAACAATCAAAATATTTATTTTGTTTAAACAAACTTAACAAAATATGGCTTTTCTTAGGATGGCTTGAACTTCTACAGGGACAAGAAGATGTCTACCAATGCTTTCAATGACTTTGTCAAGGATGATAAGGAGAAAAGAAAATTGGTCAAAATTGACATCTACTACAACATTGATTCCATCAAAAAGTTTTGGAGGTATGTTCTCAGGATTATCATTGAATATGTCACTCTTGACCCCAGGTTTGATAGAATCAAGACTCATCATTTTTTTCTGTTAAATCATTTTAGACACAAAGTGAAAATTTATTTTCCTTTTTACATTTTCACCTCCATGGCCAAGAATATAGAGGGGTTCAATAAATGCCCTGGCAAAAATCTTGCCCTCCATGAGGGTCTCCTGCTTCTAATTTATGAGTTCTTGAAAACCCAAACTAGAGGTAAAACCATTGGGGATTTGGGTAGTGCCTCAAAGGACACTACCAGTTCTGATTCTGGGGATGAGCTTGTAGTGAAATTAGAGAAAATTGACACACTGAGAAAAGCTATCCCTATTACCCGTGATCCTCACATCCCTAGCAGGAAGAGCCCCAAATGTCTTCCCCCTATCCCCCCCTCTCCTCATCCTAAGGAGGTGAAAGCGACCAGTGATGATGATGTGGAGTCTAATACGGAGTCTGAGGAGGAGGACTCAGAGATGGGGAAGAAAAGTGAGATGGAAAAAGATAAGGGGAGAGAAAATGACAAGGAGGTGGTGACCCCTATGGACCCCAAGGTTAACCCCAAGAAAAGAAAAGTGAACTAGGCCTTGCCCCAGGATCATCCCAACAACCCTACTGATGTACCCCCCAGCCCCACCCTATCCAATTCACCTCAGGAGGTTCCCATTTTGCCCTCAGAGAAGATGATTGAAATCATGGTTGAAAAAGGGGGGGAGATAATCAAAAAGAACAAGAGGAGGGCTTGGAGGAACTTCTATGGGGACAAGGTCAGTTTGGGTATTGTTAGAGAACCTGCTAAAATCTAGGTGCTAGAGGACCTTGACAAAAGTACCCACTACGATGAGCTCATTGACCTAACTCTTTTGGTTATCTTTGACAATGTGCAAGAAACTGGCTTCAACTTCCTGAACAATGCAAAGAACAGCCTAATTGACAACTTTCATTCCATCAAGTGGCTTTTTTAGGAAATTGAGGCTCTAAATGATAGGAGTAACCAACCCAACAACCAGGATTCTAACAAGGACTAGGAAGCTAGAGGAAGTAAGGACTAGGTGGGTAGCTAGGATAAAGATAAAGGCCAGGTCTCCAGAGACCATCAAGATGGTAGACTCACCCAGCTTGAGTAGAAGGTCCAAAGGCTAGATTATGTCAAACAGATAATCACCAAACAGATAGTGGACACCCTTCACATCTTGAATGAGAATATTGTCAATCTGGGGGACTATCTGACTACAACTAGCCTTGAAATGGATGCGGAGCAGAACACAGAGCAAGGAATCAATTGGGATGAATTTCAAAAAGAGGCTAGTGACCAGGTGAATCAGGGGAACCAAATGAACACTCCTGTCAGGATTTAGGAGGGTGCGGCCAGTCAGAAGGACAATGATGCTATAGAAACCCTGTAGGTCATGGATATAGATGGCTACTAGTCTATTCACCTTGCTTTTATTTTCTATCTCTGGCCTTTGTACTTTGGCTTCAGGCCTTCTTTTGTCTCTAGCCTTTTGTGGCAGTTTTTTGTTTGTTTAGTCTATTTCATCTCACTCTTTTTGCTATAAAACTTTAGGTTTCAGGATCCCAGTAAAACCTATTTTACCTAATCAAAAACAAACTTAACCATTCAACAAAAGTAAACATCAACCATAATAAAATGCACATAAATAATTACACCAGATATGTTGATTAGGGAAGCCCTTGGTCAGAGAGAAAACCTTGGTGGGAATGATGACCACAAGATGATGTACTAATATAAATATTCCTTATTAGAGGATAGACCCTATTAGGAGTCTATTAAAACATTCAATACATATGAGTCCCTCTTAGGAGACTTTGAATCCCTATTAGGAGTTTCTAACCCTATTAGGAGTTGTTCCAACCTTGTTAGGAGTTGTAGTATAATGTATGAAAGATGAGCCAACTGCCCAAACATGCAATTTCAACTACAAGAAGAGCTCACTGCTCAAACATGCAATTTAATGTTATGATCTTCTTCCTTTGTTCTATCAACCAAATCAATCACTATTAGACCTTGTAGACCAGGTCACAAACCTTGGATCCAAATATCAAACCTTGGATCACTTAGCAAAACCTTGGCAATGAAGTTTCCTACACTTTCGCTCTGTTCTAGTCAACTTTGCATTCATCTCTCTCTGTTGCTTACAATCACTTCACATCAATACAATTCCATACAATACCATACTTCATGGAAAAGGAAAATTTCTTCCCTGAGTCGACTATTAGACCTTCTCAAATAATCATTATAGGACCACATTAAGAACACATTACACTTAGCGATAACACTAATCTTCTACCTTACAACTTGAATAAATTTTAGTACATGCAATATTATGACAAGTGATCGTAGCCACATCATCACCGACATGTCTTCTTCACATCCTCAACCTTGATTCTTAGAATAAAAATTCTACTAAGAGATATAACAAGTTTACTAGAACATACCTCTATAAACTCTATCTCATAACAAACATCACCAAAACTTACATAACTTCTTCCATACTTATCATTTCTTCTTCCAATGTTAACTACATATACTAAATACTCAAAAGTATCTCTCATAACCTTAGATAGTTATAATACTCAACTAGTTGTCTGTATCAACTTGATCTTTCTATTGTTCTTCTATCAGATACCATAGAAAACTATTATGTTGACATCAATTACAAACTCGGTCATGAATGTAACACATCATTATTGTAACATATCTACAATACTCCCCCATAGGAATATAATCAACATTCATGCTTCCAACAATCTCACAATAGTTCCCTCCTTCCTTGTGAGGTAGCTAGATACAACCACATAATGATTTAATGTGTAATTTATGAGTTGTTTTTATCTTTGACTATGTTGACTAGAAAGTTTATTTATCTTTTTCTACGATGGCTCAACGACAAATTTTGACCTTTATTTTATACTTTAGTTTACTATTGCAATACATAGAATTTTTTTTGTTTGTAATTTTTCCTTTTGTAAAAAAATTGGTGGCTAAACTAGTTTCCCTTTAGTGTTTTTGACTATTGGTCTTGTGTTGTAATGTGATTCCTCATCAAGGAAAGGTGAGATGAACTTGATGAGTGTATATGAGGAACCTTTGAGGATTGAGGTATGTGGGGCTATGGCATAGCTAATTTGCACTACTTGCCTATGTGTGGTGTATATTCCTTGGAGGCTAACCACCTTACACAAATAAGGAATAAGGCATGTGGTCTTGTATGGATGGCCTCTTATTATGTGAGGCATATGCACCATCAAGCCACTAAGTATGGAATGAATCATGGAGTATGGTTATTTATGCGATTCTTGGATGTTGATTTTTACTATGGATGACTGATTTAGATGAGATTGGTATTATACCCTAGAGTGAGAGCTTGTATAGAATGATAACCACTCTCGAGTCTTGTGTTATGATATCCCTATTATGTGGTTTTGTGCATGTATAAGATACCATTTATTATGTTCATCACTACACTATTTTAACATAAAATCTAATTTTTAATAGATGAAAAAAAAGATAAATCTTGATACTTATAAGGAAATATAGGTGATTGAAATTTTCAATTGAATGGCATGAAATATATCAGTGAACTTATTTTGTGTATCAGAAAACTATAATATAACTCTAAATGAGGAGAATATGACTTTAAATGATTGTTAAAAAGGAATTACTAAATTAGGATTCTAACATTTGGCTCTAAAAAGTATTGTTGATCTAGTATGAAAATTTTGGTGAGGTTGTGAATTAGAATGAGTGTTCCTAATTTTCTTCAATCTATTGTGTTCTATGTTAAGAGTTATGTCATTATTAAAATTCTTACAATGCATTGAGGATATCATAATTTTATTTTCCACCCTTTTATTATCGATATCACTAAGCATCATTACAATTAAAATTAAGGAATTATACGAATGACTTAAACATATTATACATTGTAGAGACTAGAAATGCTTATTTTTTCATCCCAAGGGATTCCTTCCTTAACTTTTGAATTACTTGATTAAAGGAAAGGATAATTTTAACATGTGAGATGGCTTGTGCCATATACATTTTAAAAAAAAATTATATGCCAATGATTCTAGGTATGTTAATACAATTTCTAAACAATAGATTTTGGAGGAATCACTTATATGAGTAGGAAATTAAGGATAAAAAATGTCCCCAAACATTGGTGACTTCTAGAAAGAAGTCAAAGGCAATGGGAGGGGAATGTACATAAGACCCTACCCATTTTAGAACTTGTAAGACCTTTCTTCTTAGAAGGATAATTGAACCCTCTTATGTTTTGTCAATTATTAAAACTTAATTAACTAGTTGATTAGATTATAGTATCATTAGAAATCATGGTGTGATTCAATTGTCAAATTCATTAAAGAAAGATTCCTTTTCCCTAGTTAATAACATGATTAAGGAAGTTCCTTTGTGGCTTATTTAAATATTCTTATCTAAAATTTAGCTAGCACCTTATGCATTCTTATTAAATGGATAGATTATACTTCTCTAGGCCTTGTATCCATTTTAAATCGACCCTCTATATTATGTGATAGAATGGAATCCTTGCATAGAAGGGCATACGATTGGAATTATTATCTTATGAAGAGTTTTATATAATCTCTTTTTTGAGTAAACCTTTGTTGTCATAATGGAAGGTAATGGTGATATAGGCACATTTGAATGATATGAAATACCTCTTTTAGATAAAGGAAAATTGGTATTGAAGGCATGACATATTCATATAAACATCAATAGTAGCATATAGTAACATGAACATAGTTATGAATTTAGTAATGGATTCTGATAAAAATATAGGAATCTTAAAATTCACTATCAAATTCATCATGGCTTTTGGCTACCTATGGACAATAGATTCATCAATTGATATATTGAAAAGGATTGAAACATTGGTTGTGAAACATGTTATGTTATGATTGATTTTTGTATTTGTGTGATATTATCTTACGTTCATCCTAATTATTTAATGTAATTTATTTTATGAATATGTGTCTTATCTTATTTTGATGGAAATTGCTTACTTATAGGAATCACATTATAGCTAATTGACTTAGATATTATGTTATAATGAATACATGAGGTGACTCTAGAGATGTACTGAACTTCTAAAATATACATTATGATCATATACTATGAATCAAATGGACAAAGACTTAACATTATAATGGTGTTAGTTTCTATTCATGATGATAATTTTTTGTTACATTATGTATGTATCCTGATTCTTTATGTATGTGGTCACCATGGTGGTTCAATAGGGTATTGAATGCAATGATAAACTTAATTGGCTATAAAAAATTATAGGTTAAAAAGGTGTTATGTGATTCAATGAATTTCTTCATGCACTCATATCCATGTGGAGTTACTTTTTAAATTGTGAATCAATAATGAATTATTGAATAGGATTAAAAATGGTTTATATTTAATTAACAATTATGGTTTAGCATGGTGAACTAGTTCTTATCATATTTATGATTGTACTAAAGTAAGTGCACCTGAAGTAGAAGAAGAAAGCTCCATGACTTTAACTATAGTCACATGGACTTAATAGTGAACGATTTTTGAAGGGGTTGCATTTAAGGTTTCTTTATGGGGATCATTTAATCATAATGGTTAAAGTAGAAATGAAGTTGAGATCCCTTAATGATCTAGAACTTTGAAATTAGTCTTCCTTGGGGTTTTAAAAGGTAATGAAAGGTCATTTTCATGAGTATATGTGCAAAAATAGACACCTAAGTTTTATACCTACGTGAAAGGTGCTAGTATTAGATGTAATAATATATTTTAGACATAATGGGACACCTCAAAAGGTCACTTTTCAAGAGTGATGAAAATGGAAGCAATAAAGCCATTTTTTCTTCCCAACATGAGAGATTTGATGATGCCATTTTGAGATGACAGTGTGTTTTATGATGATATTTGGTTATCTAGTATTTGGACATACCTTTGATTATGTTAGGTGATGGATTCAATGCTATGGTTATTTACTTCATTCCTGTGTTGTTATGCTTTATGCAAATGTGAGTGATGTAAATAGATTATTTTAATATAATTAAATAAATAGTTAAATTAGGTAATTTAATGCATTTATTGCTTTGGCTATGTTACTATATGCAATTGCACTTGATCATGTTGTTTAGTGTGTAGGATTTATATCCCTGGCAGTGGCACATGGAGTTAGTGATTCAACCATTCATATTTTACCAATGTCATCCTTGTATGGTTGATGTATCCTTATTTTAATTATTTAATTAAACCTTTTGGTGATTATTAAATCTGAACTCATTTGCATTATGTGATTAGACCAGTAAGCGTGTCTGTGCATCTAGAGGTTCGCATTGTTGCGAAAGTCATTAAGGAAATTTATGTGTTTTTGGGTTTTCAAGCTTTTTAATTAATTTATTTTAATTTTTGGCATCTTTTCCATAGATGTATTCCTATTTCTAGGAATAACCTATTTTCATTTGGGTCGATTCAGGGTTTAACTAGGTTGGCTAGTTATTTTCCCTAATCGATTAGTCACTTGAAAAGTGAATAAATATCCAAAAAAGAATTTAATTCCTCACTTCTCACTTTTGAATTAGAAAGTTGGAGAGTAAAACCCAAAATCCTCTTCATGAGGATTTACTTTTTTATTCATTGTGGGAGTTGCGGTTGTGGGATTGTCACGAGGTTGAGCTCGTTGGATCCAGCTTAGGGAAACCTTGGATTGTCACAATTTTTAGCCACTTCTGTGAGCTTTTTATTTTTTGGTTTAGATTTTTATTTTTCCCTTTTGGCTATGAGGTAGGGCTTTCCTATTTTATTATTTTTGCTCCGTTTATGCTTCTATTTTTGGTAGCTATTTGTTTGGAGGCTGAGAACTAGTGTTCCCCTCTATTTTTGTAGGCTAATTCTACTCGGTTGGGCGGGTATGAACATTTCTTCTTTTTTTTTTAAATGAGGGTTTGAGATTTTGCACTATTATACTAGCCATTTTTGCATACGGTGTTCGATTCATTTTAGTTTTGAATTTTTGGGGCTTTTGTACCCAAAGGCCAAATGGGGTTTAATTTTGAAGTTTTCCCAATTTTTTGGGTTTTTACCTCATTTTTGCATGCCACCCTATTTTCTCAGGTTTTTTTGGCACAAGGTGGGTTGTGGACCTGGATGATCCATTTGGATATTAGTCAACCCACTATTGCACTTTTATGTTTCTTTGGGATGCATGTTGCACCCATACTCCTGACTTTGTGTTCAGTTGAGTGATTTTATACCTATTGTTATTGTTTCTTTTAGACCTTTGCTTTTGTTTTGTGAATGCTAGGATTCATGTAGAATCCATACTTTCAGATTGACACTGATTGAGTGAGTTCATAATGTGTGGTCTTGCTACATCATTGGGATTTGTATAGAATCCATACTCTTGGATTGAGGCTAGTTGAGTGATTTCATGATGTAGGGTTTTATTGGCTTTGGGATTCATGTAGAATCCATCCTTCCCATGTTACTTTTAGTTGGGTGTTTTCTTTTCATTGTGTTCTCATCCTGTCCTTGAATTTTGATCTTCGTAATGGTGGTGCACCACACACAAGTATGTGCATGTACATTTGTTGGATGACTTGCGAGGCCTGATCTTCCATGGATTTTTCGAGAGTTATGATCATTGGGATTGGGATGGGAGTATGTATGCCCACGGGCACTTGTCATAGGATGAGCATGGGTAGGGTAGGGTAGCATATGGAGGGGCTTCTATCTTACAACCTGGTGAGTATTCCCTAGTTGGCAAAGGAAGTTTTATATAAGTGATAATTAAATTAAAACATTGGGTGGTAATAAATACAAGATAATAAAATGTGTGGGTTGTGCACCTTCCATCGTGAAGAGTTGCTGCCCTAGGTTCTACGCCTTCTATTGAGAAGAGTAGCTACCTATACTAGCTTGGGCTTTTGGATGCCAATCAAATCTCCATGATGTTAGTCCCTACTTAGTAGCCTTTTGAGTTTTTGACCAGGACCTATACTCTTTGCATTGTCTTAAGTTCTTGGTTGCAACCATCATAATGTTTGGTGTGAGAGTTAGCCTTGGATATTGTGCTTTATGTGTGTTTGTGGTTGGATCTTTATCTCTATCAGCATGGTGGGTGTGGACCTCTAGGTTCTATGTGGTTGGGAGGCATAGCTACCTTCACCACTACTAGAGACCTATGTATAGAGATAGTATTTTGTCCTAGTGCGACCGTTGTTGGATGTTTTCACTTGGTACTTCAGGTTTTGGAGTATGCTTTCTTATGATTTATGCTTTCATTGGAATGCTTGGATATCATGTTTAGATGATGTTAGTTTATTTGATGAATTCCCATATTATGATTTTTAGCATATGCCTGGATGATGTGAATTGTTATATTAGTTTATCTATTGCTTATTGGTTTAGCATGTTAGATTTCCTTATTATGATGTTCAACATGTAATAGGTGATTTTATCTACTTGTAGGATTATCTAATGCTTTACTAGTAGCATGTTAGATTTCCTTATGCTTATGTTGGTAGCATGTGTAGTAGTGATATCCCTATTATGACAGTATCGATGATCCGATCAGTGGCTTGGGATGTTATGTGTGGAGATGGCTAGGATCTATGATGGTCTTATGATGCTATTGATGATTGGGAGGAACTGCATACTTAATTTGGTTGTTTTGTAATTGTGATATTATCTCTATACATTGCGATATTGCTAATGTTCACTATGATGTTTCTTTCAATACATTCTTTCTTGCTATAGTTTTAGATGGATAGATGTATCTCCTTCTTGATCTTGACATCTTGTTGATTATGCACTTGAGTGTTCGCTCCTTGATCTATGTGGATCTGATACTCCCCCGTGTGGAGGTTTTGAACTCAATTTTTCTTTGTTTTTCCCCTTTTGTGTTTTTCTTACGTGTTCTTGTGTTTCTATGGGTGACATTTTATCAGCATGGTGCGACATAAAAATGTATCACATGCCCATAGAAAAAAAGTATCACATGCCTCTTGGAGAAATGTTGTGCGATACTAGAAAGTAGCGCACCTCCTTTGGAGAAATGGCATATGATACCCTAAAAGCATTGCACGCCCTTAAGAAAAGTATTGCACAAACTCTAAAAGTGTCACCCTCCTTCTTTAGAAATGTCACGTGATACTTTTTAGTGCTATAATAAAGTATCACATAGGTTTTGTAAGAACCTACACAGGCTGATAACAAGCACTTTTTGATTTGATCTAAACTTTTTGAGAGTTGTTTTAGATACCCTTTTCGATGTTCTTTGACCCTATGTTGTGGATTTTTGGATTTAGGTTGTTTTATTTCAATTCTTTTTTGTGTTTTTTTGTTGTAGTCCTTTGGAGTATGGTTTAAGTATAAGTTGAAATATATTTTAATAAATGCAATGAATCTTTTGAGATAGGTTTTAGACCTCTTGGAGATAAGATAAAGATTCTAGGAAATTTCAGGGCTTTAGAAATCTAGACTTAGCCAATTTTTAGGGCTTCAAGATTTCAGGCTTAGCCAAATTTCAAGATTCTGTATTTTACCCTAGCTTGGTGTTTTGTTGATGAGTGGTTATTTCTTGAGCCCTCATCTTGTATGTGGTGGTTTTTGGCTTTTTTTCATGTGTGTTAGTTTGGTAGTGGCATTTAGAGATCTTTTGGTTTCCAAGATTGTGGTGAAGTCATTCGTTGCAATCTTTGTGATCCCTGTATGATGTTGTCATGTGCATTCATACTTGTAAAAATAAAAAAAATCTTGGCTTGTATTGAATCCTTGTTCCAAGGATCTCTAGGCAGGGCATTACACATACTGTCAAGTTAATTATTCTAATACTTTCTTGCCATTGTATTAGATGTTGGAAATCCTATATTGATAGGTTAGCTTAATAGCTAGGTGGGAGAATCTTTGGAGAAGGTGATTGAAAATTCTATTGAATTAGGTGGGTTTAAAAGCCTATTGTAAATCCTTTAACAGGCTAACACTTCATTTAAAGTGTTTGTAAATCCTTTAAATAGGTCACTATTGACATAGTGTAAAATCTTTAATAGGGTAGGCCTTTCATAGGGAAGACCATCAGAAGTGGTCACAAAATTATTGCTACAGTAATTTTTGTGAGTATCATCCCCATCCTACTTTTACATTCTTATTTCTAGAGGGTTTCTGGGTTACCAAATTCTTGGTGTCATGTGTTGATGCATATTTTTATTTCATTTTTTCTTAAATGTTTATATGCATGCAGTTTACTTTTAGTTATGTGTTGAAAAGGATTTAAAAGGATAAAAACTAGTTACTTCTGATTCACCCCCCCTCTTAGAAGTACTCTTCCCATTTTGAATATTTCAACAATTAGTATCAAAGCTTAAGATTCTCACAAGAAGAAGCCTAACAATTTAGAGAAAAGGTCTAAAGATGGAAGTCTTCAAACTTGGAAAGATCATAGACTATTAGGTGATTGATGTGCATCTCGCTCTACACAAATTGGAAGAAGCCAGAGAAGAATTGAGAAAGTCCTTAAAAAGAAGGAAGGATATAGCCATAGCTGAAAATGACATACACTACAAGGAGATTGATACCACACAAGTGTTTTTCAATGGAGATTCTAAGGAATTTGATGTAGCAATAGTAGAACTGATGGAGAAAAATAGAGCACAAGCTAAAAAAATTAGATTACTCAAGCTTGAACAAGAGTCACAAGCCATAATGCTTTGTGAAATGACTGAACAAAAGAAGAGAGCCATTGATGAAAAGGTCATGATAGAAGATGACAAGAGAAATCTTACTAATAGACTAGAGGAAAGGAAAATTGAGTTTGAAAAAATCTCAAACATGCAGTTTGACACATTAAGTTAGATGATGAATGCTCATCATGAGCTAAACATGAAGGATACTGAGATTTCCACCTTGAGAATACATAATAAGAAACTGTAGAATGAATTCAAAAGAGAGAAGGAGATAGCAAAAAGATTCAAAAAATGTAATGAGCTATTAAGTACTTTGAGCAACTACTGAAATCACCAAGGGCTAGAATGATACTTTAGGACTTGGTTACACCAGCACTAAGCAAGGAGAATCATCCAAGACTACGGAAGAAAAAAGCAACAATGGTAAGAAAACTAAACCTACTTGTCATTTTTATGGTAAAAAGGGGCATACCTTTAATGTACATATGAACAAGAATAGTCATCAGCATGATAAGCCTACAAATGTAAGCTTTTGTCACAAGTGAAAAAAAAAGGACATCAAGCACATGAATGTAGAACCAAGACTAGGAGGACACCAAGATTTGAAGGTCACTGCTACAACTACAAAAAGTATGGACATAGAGCATTTGAATATAGATCAAAGCCTATGTGGACACCTAATCAGCCTGCAAAAAGAAACAACCATGGTCATCACTACAATTGGGATTACAACATCAGGTATAGCTATCGCTATTGTCAAGAGTATGGACACATTCTTGAAAATTCTATAAGAACACATTTTAGAGGAAATTACAGTAGATGGTTAAGTCAAACTACATGTTTCAATTACTTGAAAATTGGTCATATCAGTAGGAAAGTCAAAAGCATCCAAGATAGAATTCAACAAAGGAAAATAGAAGACTAATGTTGAACAAATAAGAGGGCAAATGAACAAAAATTGAAAGAAGAAAGATGAGTGCAGCACATAAAATGGAGAGATCACTTCACCCAAGAGGTCAAGTGATCACATCTCATCCAAATAAGCAAGAATAGGTGTATGGGTCTAATATACAAAGTTATATCATACATCAGTTCCAAGACAAAGAGGTACTACAAGGAAGAAATCTGCATGAGCAAAGATGCCAAGTAAAATTTGAAGTTTTTGCAAAAACTACCAAACTGTCCTTAGATGTCAAGTGAAGCTCTAATGGATGCCAAGTTTCTAATAACAACTGAGTTGATAGTTGAAGCTAAGTGAAGTAGAAGTCTAGTGGAAGCTGAGTAAACAAAATACAATGGGAGCCAAGTCATGTTGAAACCTTCAAGTGTCGAGTTTATAGTTGTATGCACGAAGCATTTAATGCTAGGTTTTGATAAGTATAAGGTCAAATTTTGATCATTTTAACACCATTCAAAGGTAGAGGAAAGACAAGAAAAGAGTAGGAGTGATCATACAACAACTTTGAAGCCATTGCATCAATCTCAACTACAATTTAGCATACATTTCAACAATCTAAGGTATTTATCAAATGCCGAGCCACAGAGAGTTAAAGTTTCTAATACATTTAAACCCTAGTTTGGTATTATGACTTCTAGTTCAAGAAACCCCAAAGGAAAGGAGGGTCATGAGGTCTAGTTAGTTATAAATGAAGTGAAGCAACCTAAATTTAGGCCAATCCCTAAAGTTGCCTACAAAAATGACCCAGCTAGTGCATTGTCTATCATTCCACCAAAGGTTGTCATGGCGCAAGATGTGAGAAAATGTTATAACTACAAGATAGGTATAGTAGGTGATCTAGAAATATTCCAAGCCTATGATAAATTGTGTGGGAAAAAGATTATGAAGGATGAATTCTAGATTGTTGAGAAAAATGGTTTGACGAATGGCCTAGTCTACTCTACTAGTTTCAAAACTGAATGGATACAAATTGTCCTTAGTAGAATTCACAATGGATGTTTGTGGTTAGAGATAGTACTAGTAAATATTACCAAAAGAATAGTTCATAGGGTTATGAGTTTCCCAACCCTAGATCGACCTAAGACCCTGTGTAGTGATTCTAAAGAAATCATTGAAAGAAATACATGAGCCAAATGAAATAAGAGGGGTATGACTATTGATACTGTAACTGATCCTCTTCTAGATTTTTTGTAAGAGTAATATCCCACAAATTCTATCAATCTAGCAGATTGAATAGTGTGCCATGTACAACTATAGATGTAGCCTATAAACTAGTAAATAAATATCACACATATGATCTATCAGAATTAATGTTGTAGCAAATAAATAAAAACCTAAGAGCAATAAGGAGATCAAAAGGTGCTCAATGCAAATTTGGTTCAGTTCTTATGTGTATATTCTTTAATGTTATGGAAGAGTTTCCTTCTATTGGAAAGGTGAATTGGAACCCTAACATAAATACAATTACACAAATCAATTAGTTCATTGATTAGATCAGTGACAATTTTGAGGCCCAAATGACAAGTTATTTTGAGGATTTTAAGAAATCCATGAAGCAAAGGGTTAGAATACTAGTTTCCCTAGTGGAAAAACACATCAATGACATTTTTTTTGGTTGACATTGATTATACCTACATCCAAGCAACAATACCAAAAGTAAGATGGCTAAGGCCATTAGGATATGAGCTTGATATAGATGAAGCCTTAGTAGCAATCACAACATTGCTTGTAGAAGAAATAGATTAGGAAACTCCTCACTTTAGCACATATGATGTTGTCAAATCAAAAGTTGAAATTAGATTGAAGATAGCCTCTATTATTAAGAAGAAAGAAAAATTAGTAAAGAAGATAAAGAAGAAATTTGGAGCAAATGTTGAAGGAGAAGCAAGTGGTGAAGAAGAAGAAGAAGAGCGAGGGCAAGGCCCAATAGAGTTGATACAAGGTTTAGGAGAAGATAAGGAGGAAGGTGCCAGGGAAGAAGAAGCCAAGAAAGCACCTACTCAAGCTAAGAAAAAGGAAAGAAAGGTTAAAACATAGCCTCTAGATCAACCCAAGCCCAAGAAGGTCACTAAAGCTACACAAGCCAAGCCAACACCAGTAACAAGAGCTACTACAAGGGCATCCACACAAAAGGCCAAAGAGGAAACCAAAGAGAAGAAGAAGGCTAGTGAACAGACTAAAGAAGTGCCAAAGAGGAGAAGAAAATATGTGGCCTAGCCAAATATAGATGATAAAGAAAGAATAGAATCAGAGGATATAAGCCAATTTAGAATGGTAAGTCATCCTCCTAAATCTGCCTTAGACAAAATTTGTGAAAATATTACGAATGTAGATTTGAATGATTTGAAAAATCTTGATTTCAATAAGTTAAGTAGAGAGGAATAAAATAGATTAGAAGAATCAATATATGCCATGATGGTAGAGTTTAAGAATACACCTCTAGAGCTAGACACTACCATGCCTAGAGAGCTATATGAGATAATTGAGAATAAATGACATTATTGTCCAAAAAGGGAAAGGGAGATCAGAGAATCTACCTTAGCTCAAGTAAAGCCTAACATGACAAAAGGTCAAATAAAAAAGGCTAATAAGAAATATGGTGGAAAATTTTCACCTAAGTATGGAGCCTTCAACATCCTTCAAAACAAAATTGAGGATGCAATGAATAAATCCACACAATTGTGGAAAATAATTTATAAGATAACTGATAACAAAGAAGAGGAAAAAAATAAGGTAGAGACTAGTGCCAAGGGAAAGGAAATAGAAGAAAAAAAAGGAGAAGAAGAGAACCAACAGGAAGAGAAGGAGGCAATAGCAAGAGCAAATGAAGAAAAGAAGAAAGAGGAGGAAGATAAGAAAGATGAGGAGGATAAAGAAAAAGGTGAGGAGGAAGAAACACAAAAAGAAAATATGGCAATAGCTGAAAAGCAACAAGAAGAGGAACAGAGTGTACAAGACACACAAATTCCACCTCCTAGCCCTCCTCATGTAATCATCACACCTCCAAACACAATAAGCATTAAGGATGATCTTGACAATTTAGCTTAGAACATTAATCCCCTAACTGTAGAGGATCTCTCCAAGATCCTTCACCAATCCACTCTTCAGGCATAATTATGCACAAGCCCTATATTAGCGAGTGTAGATGAGCTACAAAAGGTAGTAGCAAAACCAAAACAAGACAAGGTGAAACCACAAGAACCACCTTTCACTTATATAGCTACAAGCACTAAAATTTTGATGCTTCCACCACCTCTAGTAGTAGGTGATACATTACAGAAGCAAAGTGCAGAGGAAGGAAAATTTGATGAGAAGGAGGAAACATCAAAGGAAAAGGAGTAGACAACCATACAAACATTGGTAGAACTACAAAAGATAGGCACTCCTACAAAGACCCTTCAGAAGCTAAGTACTGAAGCCATTCCTTTGAAAATCTCAACTCCAGGCTCAAGTTCAACTAGAGTGGCTAGGGTACTTCACTATGGGGACCCTAAATTAGATGAAGTGTAGTGCCTCTCCCATTTAACTTTTGTAAGTCATCCTAATGGATGCAACCTTGTTGATATTTTCCTGTGATGGATCATGATTGTGACCATGAGTGGTCTACACCGTAGAGGTGATTTGATGTATGTTTCTATATCAGTTTCTTTGATTATGCTTTTGATTGATTTATGAGATTATGATATGATTTATAGTTCACTAAGGTTTGTGCTAGTGCTTACCAGGATTGATGTGGTATCATGAGGTTGTTCCGTGATTACCCTGAGATGTGTGCAGAGATTGCACTGTGTACTATTACCATGCTACACTGGACTAGGTTCTTGTAGTAGTGGGTAGTCATGTTTATGACTATGTTTTCTTATATCTTTTAAGTGCCTTTAAGTGTTATTTAAACAATCATTATTAAATGCTTAATTAATTATAAATGGATTGTTCATGTTGGATTATTTGGTTATGTGCTGTAGACATTTACCTTGTTATATTTTGATCTGTGAGATATCTATTACTTATGTGATGTTTTATATTTAAGAGGACTTGAGGGTTAGATGTTATACTTTGATTTCAATATCACAGATTTTAGACTGCTATGTTGTTCAGTTGATCATATTTCATGACGATGCCATTTTGAGATGATAGTGTATTTTATGATGATATCTAGTTATCTAGTATTTGGACATACCTCTGATTATGTTAGGTGATGTATGGTTATTTACTTCATTCCTATGTTGTTATGCTTTATGCAAACATGAGTGATGCAAATAGATTATTTTAATATAATTAAATAAATGGTTAAATTAGGTGATTTAATGCATTTATTGCTTTGGCTATGTTTCTATATGCAATTGCACTTGATCATGTTGTTTGGTGTGCAGGATTTATATCCTTGGTAGTGGCACATGGAGTTAGTGATTCAGCCATTCATATTTTACCAATGTCATCCTTGTATGGTCAATGTATCCTTATTTTAATTGTTTTATTAAACCTTTCAATGATTATTAAATCTAAACTCATTTGCATTATGTGATTAGACCAGTAATCATGTCTATGCATTTAGAGGTTCACATTGTTGTGAAAGTTATTAAGGAAATTTATGTGTTTTTCGGTTTTTGGGCTTTTTAATTGATTTATCTTAATTTTTGGCAGCTTTTCCATAGTTGAATTCCTATTTCTATGAATAGCCTATTTTTTTTGGGTCGATTCAAGGTTTAACTAGGTTGGCTAGTTAATTGCCCTAATCGATTATTCATTTGAAAAGTGAATAAATATCCAAAAAGGAATTTAATTCCTCACTTCTCACTTTTGAATTAGAAATTTTGAGAGTAAAACCCAAAATCCTCTTCATGAGAATTTACTATTTTGTTCCTTGTGGGAGCTACAGGCATGGGATCGTTGCGAGGTTGGGCTCGTTGGATCTAGCAGGGGGAAACCTTGGATTGTCTTGATTTTCAGCTACTTCTACGAGCTATTTATTTTATGGTTTAGATTCCTATTTTGCCCTTTTGGTTGTGAGGTAGGTCTTTTCTATTTTATTGTTTTTGCTCTATTTCTGCTTCTATTTTTGGTAGCCAGTTGTTTGGAGGCTAAGAACTAGTGTTCATCTCTGTTTCTATATGCTAGTTCTACTCCGTTGGGCAGGTATGAACATTTCCATATTTTTCAGGATGAGGCTTTGGGGCTTTACCCTGTTATGCTAGCCATTTTTTCATATGGTTTTTGAACTCAATTATTTTTGAATTTTTGGGGTTTTTGTGCCCAAAGGTCAAATGGGTTTTAATTTTGAAGTTTTCTAAAAATTTGGGGTTTTTATCTCGTTTTGTGTGCCACCCTATTTTCTTGGGTTTTCTTGGCACAGTGTGGGTTGTAGACCTGGATGATCTATTTGGATATCAATCAGACCACTACTACAATTTTATGTTGCATTGGGATGTGTGTTGCACCTGTACTCTCAACTTTGTATTTGGTTGAGTGATTTTTTTACCTAGTGTTATTGTTTCTTTTAGACCGTTACTTTTATTTCATGGACGCTAAGATTCATGTAGAATCCATAATCTTAGATTGAGGCCAGTTGATTGAGTTCATGATGTTTGGTCTTGTTGCATCATTGGAATTCGTGTAAAATCCATACTCTTGGATTGAGGCCAGTTGAGTGTTTTCATGATGTATGGTTTTTTATTGGCTTTGGGATTCATGTAGAATCCATCCTTTCAAGTTGCTTTCCGTTGGGTGTTTTATTTTGCATTATGTTCTCATCCTATCCTTATGTTATAATCTTCATGATGGTGGTGCACCACACATGAGTACATGCATGTACATTTGTCGAGTGACTTACAAGGCCCGATCTTCCATGGTTTTTTTTGAAGTTATGATCATTGGGGTTGGGTTGGGAATATGCATGCCCATGAGCACTTGTCATAGGATGAGCATGGATAGGGTAGGGTAGCATATGAAGGGGGCTTCTATCTCATAGCTCAGTGATCATGATGCCATGGGTATGGCAGAGGAGTTTGATTAAGTGATAACTAAAGAAAATGTGTGAATGGCAATAAAACTTAAGATAATAAAACTTTGTGTGATGGTTCCAAGGGAGTACCTTGAGAGGGAAGTACCTTGCGAGAGTTTCCACATGTGATTTAAGCTTGAGATTGTTGATGCCAAGTGACTCTCCATGATTTCAACCCCTACTTAGTAGCCTATTGAGTGTCTGACCAGGACCTGTACTCCTTGCATTATCTTAGGTTCTTGATTTCAGCCATCATACTGTCTGGCATGGGTGTTAGCCATGGATGATTATTTTGTGTGTGTTTGTGGTTGGATCATTATCTCCATCAGCATGGCAGGTGTGGACCTATGGGTGCCACATGGTTGGGAGGCATAGCTACCTCTACCATTGCTAGGGACTGGTGTATAGAGGCGGTCTTATATCCTAGTGCGACTGTGGCTGAATGTGTTCACTTGGTACTTCAATTTATAGAGTATGATTCTTGTGATTTATGATTTCATTGGGATGTTTTTTATCATGTTAGATGATCTTAGTTTTGATGCATTCCTTATTATGATGATTAGCATATGATGGGTGATGTTATCTACTTATACGTTTATCTTCTATTGTACTACTAGCATGTTAGATTTCCTTGTGCTTTTGGTTATTAGCATGTTTAGCAGTGACGTCCCTATTACGATAGTACCAACAATTTGACCGGTGGCTTGGGATGTTATGTGTTGGGGATGGCTAGTAACCACAATGGTCTTATGATGTCATTGACGGTTGGGAAGAATTGTGTACTTAATTTGGTTGTTTTGTTATCATGATATTATCTTTGTACATTGCGATTTCGCTTATGTTCACTACAATGTTGCTTTCAGTATGTTCTTTACTGCTTGGATTTAGATGGATAGATGTTCCTCTTTCCTATTTCATGGCATCTTGTTGATTATACACTTGAGTTTTTTCTCCTCGATCTATGTGGATCCTATACTCCCTGGTGTGGAGGTTTTAAACTTAGTTTTTCTCTATTTTTCCCCCTTTTTGTTTTCCTTAAGTATTTTTGTGTTTTTATGGGCAAAATTTTATTAGCATGTTGTGACACAAAAATGTATCACACACCCATTGAAACTCTATTGTGTGTCCGCTAATTCTATCATATGCCTCTTGGAGAAATATTGCACGATACTAGAAAGTATCACACCTCCTTGTGATAAATGTCATATGACACCCTAAAAGTGTTGCACGCCTTTGGGAGAAGTATTGCCTAGTCCTTGAAAGTGTCACCCTCCTTCTTTAGAATTGTCGTGCGATAATTTTCTATTTTGTATTAAAGTATCACTGGGTTTTTGGAAAAACTTGTGTGGGCAGGCAGTGGGCACTTTTTGATCTGGTTCAAACTTTTTGAGAGTTGATTTGGATACCCTCTTTGATGTTCTTCAACCCTATGGTGTTTCTTTTTTATTTCTATTATGTGTGCTTCAGTAGTCTATCTCTTGGGGTTTAAAATATATCATTTAAGTATAAGTTAATTCCTTATACTTAAGATATATTATAATATATGTGATGAATCTTTTGAGATAGGTTGTTTGGTAGTGGTGTTCAGAGATCTGTTGGTTACCAAGATTGTGGTGAAGTCTTTCATTGTGATCTTTGTGATCCCTAAATGATGTTGTCATGTGCATTCATACTTGTAAAAAATAAATATCTTGGCTTGTATTGAATCCTTGTTCCAAGGATCTTTGGGCGGGGCATTACATGAAGACATAGTAATACCTACCTATGACTCCAAGACTATCACCATGGCTCAGATCATAGAAATGCAAGATGCATTAGATAGAAGGAAGACGTAGGAGATACTTAGAAAAGAGTATAAAAACAAGCAAGAATTGAATGAAATTAAGGACATCTTTATGGATGCATTTAACTTGTAGTCACTAGATGAAGAAAAGCCCATAATAGAACCACTATCTAATGTAGTTGACCAAGTGACTAGTGAAGACCAGGATACCAATGTTAAACTTATGGAATGGTCTGAGAGAAAAATTTAAGGGAAGGTAAATGAGAAGATATCAAGTGGTATAGCACTTAAATAGGTAGATTTGGCCAAGAAAATTGACAAGGTCAAAGCTATACTTGAGAACATTTTCTCATTGTACAAGAAGTTGTTTGATTTTTCCAACTTCACACAAGAAACAAATCAAAGGATATTGAGCTTGGAAAGAAATTTGAAGATTTCTAGCATGCAACTACCAATAGATCTAGCTCAAAGTGAGAAGCATTTTTCCCAATTGCTTCACACTCAAAGAGAGTTAGTTGTATTAGCTAGTGAAGAGGCCAAATTAATGCAAATTCTATCCTCCATAATCCCACATTTGGAGACCCTCCACAAAGAACAAGTCTATGTTGAAACTATCTTAAAGAAAGATCTAAATCTTTCTACATTATATGGACTTGTACATCTTGTTGTAGAGACAACCATCCAACACAAGTCACTAGACATAGCTTTGGAGAATTGGGATGCAACTCTGAAAATAATAATGGAGGTACAAAACACATTTTTGGCTAAGTATGGTATTACTCCTTAGAACCCTTTGACATTAGTGTCAAAAAGGGGGATAAATAATAAAAGAGATAGGTAGAGAAATAACAGAAAGATATATATATCTAAGGAGGAGAATACTAAGATTTGATTACATTCTTTCATGGGGAGATATAATGTTTTGGGGGAGATATGAAAAAAATACTGCATAGTTATAGATCATAGAAATAGGGCAAAGGAACACAGAATTTTGGTTGCAAAGACTGTCAAGGCACAATTAGCTCAGGGGGAGTTATAAGGTATTTTGAACAAATTTTGAAATTTTGTACATATGCAAAATAGATTGGATAGGGTACTCATAAGGATAGATTGGTAATGATTAGTTAAGTGTTGTTGTCACTCATGTCAAATGGGAAAATTGTTGGTCTTAGAATAGTTTTGACATTTGAGTATTAACACACTTAACCACTTTTTATATTGAGATTGAGTACACTATGTATGTCAAGCCACAATATGTCCCAAATCAGATTTCTAACAAGTGTTGAGTGACTTCAGGTACCGAGCATTATACAGGTGCCAAGTGATATATAGGTGTCGAGTCACAGTTAATGTCAAGCAAGTCAAAACACTACATATGCCAAGTGAGCTAGAAATATACATGTGTCAAGCAAGAAAAAATGTAATAGGTGTTGAGCAATCCAGGATCAAACATGTGCAGAGCACCAGTAGTCTAGTATGTGTTGAGTAACATAGAATTAGCATATGAATTTGTACCCTCACAAACTCAGATGTAAACCATTTTTGGAGCTGACATAGAAGGATTTCAAAGGAAGATAAGGATAAGATTGAATCTTTTGCATTTCCTATGCAATTAGCATGCAACCAATCAAAAAAATGGAAGAGGCATGTAACTAATAAGAAAAATGCAAGGATCGAGCTAGAACTTAAGATTCAATATGGATTGTAGATCCATACCTAACCCTAAGTCTTCTCAATCTTTAAAAAGAAGATGAGAACCCATTGTGTATGTGGAAGAGAATAGTGTATGGGTAAATTATAGAAAAAATTAGTGTGAAGTATGAAAGACTTAGAGGAATAGAGAAGCAATTACACATTTAGTTGATCAGAATAGGAAAAGGGATAAGAACAAAGATCAGATCAAGCAAAGGTCACATCAGAGAGAGTAGATCAAATTCCTAAATCCAATAATTAAAGATTGCATACTATTAGGTTAATTGTTCTAATACTTTCTTGCCATTGTATTAGATGTTGAAAATCCTATATTGATAGGTTAGCTTAATAGCTAGGTGGGAGAACCTTTGGAGAAGGTGATTGAAAATCCTATTGAATTAGGTGGGTTTAACATCCTATTGTAAATCCTTTAATAGGGTGTCACTTCATGTAAAGTTTTTGTAAATCCTTTAACTAGGTCACTATTGACATAGTGTAAAGCCTTTAATAGGGAAGGCCTTTCACAGGGCAGACCATTAGAAGTGGTCAAACAATTATTGCTGTAGTAATTTTTGTGGGTATCATCCCCACCTTAGTTTTACCTTCTTATTTTTGGAGGGTTTTTGGGTTACCAAATTCTTGGTGTCATGTGTTGATGCATACTTTTATTTCATGTTTGCTTAAATTTTTTTATTCATGTAGTTTACTTTTAGTTATGTGTTGAAAGGATTTAAAAGGATAAAAACTAGTTACTTCTAATTCACCCACACCCCCCCCCCCCCAGAAGCACTCTTCCCATTTTGAATATTTCGACCAGTCAAAATATCTTCACATTATTCAAACAAAGAATTAGTTACCAAATGAAAATAATTACTATGAAAGTTCTCACACATAGAAGGTTGATTTGCAACTATATCACCATCATATAAGTCATTGGAAGAACATGTGAATGCATCAAAACCATTGTCATGAGATTCATCAAAACAAGAAGAAAATCCAAAATTGGAATTATGTCCATTTTTAGCATTATCATCCTCACTACATGACTCATGAAAATCATGTGCAACTAAACAAAAACTACTATTAGTGCATTGTTCCTCCAATTCTAAAAAGAACACTCAAATTAATAATCACTTAGCATTAAAATTTATGGAACCAACTTCATCAAAGGTATAATGGTTGCCAGCAAACATAGAAAACACTATTAATGACACCTACACAAATTGAAGTTAATTTTATTTCATTAGTTGCAACATTTTTTTACTCTCATATTAAATGAATCTCAATTATAAAAATATCATGTTCATGTGTAGATTCTTCCTCATAACTATGATGTGAAACTAAAAAAGAAGAAAAACTTGGGTATGCATCATATACTACAACAACGTTACTTTCATTTTAACAAAAACTCATGTGTGCCAATAACTAAATTGTCACAATACTAATTATTAGTTACATACAAATCTTCATCATGCTGATTTCACTCATTTGTTTCATCAAACTAAGAACCCTCTTCTTTGCAATCACAAGATACATCATCATGAGAAGACTCTTTATATTTGTTAGGATAAACCACAAATAGAAATTAAAAATACATGCAAATATAACCAATAACAAAAAATAATAGATCACACAAAAATGAACACAAGGAACCAAGATTTAACATGGTTCACCCAATCCCTGGGCTACATCCATGAAATAGCAAGTCTGATCTTATTACAATCTAGTGATTACAACCTGATTACAGTCTGTAATCCCTTACAACTCAATATCGCCGCAAGAACTAATTTTGCATCACAACATAATGAAAAATACCTAACCCTAAACCCTTTTATACAAGTATTTTATCCATTTTAGGGTTACAACATGTCAGCCATATGTTAGCCATAATATGTCAGCTACAACATCAGCCACACCCCACTAATTATGAAGTATGTACAGTACTTTCCTGATCAGTCACCATAATCTAACAATATTCACTAGGATTTTCAGCATTCCCACTATCACTACCATGAGATTCAATATAGTAACCATTTTCAAGTAAGTAATTGTCAATCCATTTCATAAACTCCTCAATCTGTGATTTCTCTAATCTTAAATATGCTGACCAATTAATTGAATCAGGCACAAAAACACTTAGAAGTACAATATCCCATGATGATTCCTTAGGTATCAAATTAGTGGGAAGTTTTATTAGTGTTAGCTTGAATCTCATGTAAGATTGAATCTTATTTTGACCTTAAACTCTTCTTACTCTTATTCTTATGAAAGTAATGATCTAGTCATGAATTTTTAATTTCAACATAGCAACTTCTTCATAAACACTGTGGCAACTTGATAAATCACTTTTAAATCTGAGATTTGAATCCATGTTATTCTCACACCTCATTTACTAGTTCTTAAATCACTAAATTAGGGCACTTGTTTCTACAACTTAGTTTTCATGAAAATAATGCACATGAAAATAGGGTACTTGTTTCTACAACTTAGTTTTCATGAAAATAATGCACATGAAAATTAAATTATCTTAATTGTTTTTTCAAATCAAGGGAAAGGCACACTCACCACAAGCTTTTTTCAAGCTTCTCTATAGCTTTCATGAGGAGGGATCTGCTGGTCTTTGAATTCTTAGTACCACTTAACCTTCAAGAATGTTGAAAACCACCCACATATCTACACAAGGATGCTACTCCAACACATGTTATGTGTCACACTCTTGAAATAAATTACAAAAAGTTAATTTTTATAATATTTTTACATTGTTAAGAGACAAGATTTGCCACCCCATCATGAAATTGGGACTGAATTTTCAAATAAAACTTGCACAAGATTTACAAGTCTCAAATACTCATATGACTCAAATTAAATTGGCATAAATATCTCTCAAAGATTCACAATGGATTTCCCACACCATGAAAGACTCAAATAACATTCTATGTGCTTTAATGGATAACTCACTACATTGTAATATGATAGAACTATATATGGATGATGCATTGAGGCAATGAAAGTCAAGAGAATCCCCAAAAGAGATGACCTAACCCCTAGAAAATAAGCACACAATGGAAACACAACACAAGATACAAGATATGATACCAAACACAACCCTTTATTCATAAATCAACTATTTACATGCAATGTGTTGGGATATAAGGCCTTATTAGTTATGGCCAAATACAAAGCAAGCAATAGTTCTACAAGATCTCTTCATATCTAATCTTAAACCCTAGCTTGTCCAGATTCATAACATAATAATATGGTAGAAACCTCCAAGGAATATCTAAACATGTCCTCATGAGCCACCAAGAAACTTTCTTTTTTCCTAAGTTGCATCTACTACCTCTGGTAACAAACTTCACTCTCTTAGGTGTTTCCACTTCTCCTTGTTGGATGAATAATCACTCTAGACTCCACAAGACCCTCTACTTATACCAAACTAAGCCACAAGTTAGCCTAGAAAGTTACAAATCAAATAAACCCTTACATTAAATACATATTTGAGCCACAACTTGGGCTACAATAGATATTAAATAAAAAATACCTTATTTAGCTTTAAAAATCCATTAAATGCACCTAGGATAAAGGATCCAAGACCCAAAAAAGTCCACACACATCTCTAGATCGATCACAATCACATGCTACATGCCTTAAATGCACTAAGTTAGCCAATACAATCTATAAGAACTCCATTTAGCTAGCCAAACTACCAAGTGTCAACAACACCAACAAGCATCTAGCCATCTTTGAGCAACTACAATGATGTAGGAGCATCCTGAGTGTAAGAGAAATCTTGCATCATCCAAAAATATTTTCTTTTTGTTTCTTGAATAAGGGTTCTTACCATGCAAAGTTGTTGTTTCTAGAGGCTTCTTACTTAGTAAGTTAGTCATATGAGCTCAAAATATCCTAATTCCAGAGGTGGATGTTCATCTTGGATATAGAAGCCTACCAGTTGAGGCTCAGTGTCATATCATGAGTATTCATGGATTTATTGAGGATTTTGGTGTGTTATTTTGGTATAAAAACTTTAGGCTCATTGTTGAAGACCTTAGAGAGCTTAGATGGGCTCCAAAATGGGGTTGATTAGAACTTACATGAGTTCGGCCTTGTAGATCAGAAGATAAGGATTCTGAAAAGTGGTTATAATCGCCAATCAGAGCAATGGTTTGAAAGTTATGGCCTTCAGAAGTTGGGCCAACCAAAGTTTCCAAAATGAGTGTCAAAGGTGTATCAAGCTGATTCTATATGTAATTTTAGAGTTAGTTAGTCTCAAGGGTTAGGGTTTGATGTCTAAAAACTTCTCGAGCATTGTAAAAAAAGCCTATTTCAGGAATGCATGTACATTTTTTAAGAAAAAACTAGGTGATAGCTTATAGCTCTATATTATAAATTATTTTAAGGAAGGTACCCATGTGGGTTTTCATATTGTATTTCAAAATTTTGTAGTTTCACATTTATGATAATAATAAGAAGCCCATATTTTGTTCTTGCCAATTATTAGTATTTCTTTGTTTTTTTTTTAATGTATTTATGATATTAAGGGGAACACCCTTCATCAAGTGGTATTAGAGAAGGATTTCTTGAGTGTGTAAATAGATCGCAAACTATGAGGTAGTTGCATGAGGATTTTGGTTTGGTCATATCCTCTAGACAAATTATTGATTGTGAGGCAATTTACACTGGGGTTTTAGTAGAAGCATGAAAATGCCTCCACAAAGAGAGTGTGGTGGAAGAGTCATTGGTGTTACACCTGAGGGTTTTAGAGCCCTCCAAATATTGATGCAAGCATTGGAAGAACAAATTTATAGAGGAATAAATCTTACCGTAAGAGATGAAGGCAAGGATGAAGGTGATGAAGAAGAAAATTTTGAAGTAGAGGTAGTTCTAAATCTAGAAGATGAAAGAATTTTCAAGGTCATCTTTAAGATTGGAAAAAGACCTAAGTTTGAGGTTCCCATAATTTTGGGAAATTTTAACCTAGAGGAGTTGATTGATTGGGTCAATGAATTGGAGGGTACTTTGAGTATCAAGATATTGAGGGTCTTGATAGGGTCAAGATTGTGAAGGTGAAATTAAAGGGACACACAAAGATCCAGTGGTAGGAGATTCAGTAAAATAGAAGAGGAAAGGACAAAATCACTAGATGGGACCAGATGATAGCTAAATTGAAGCAAAAAATCATTCCCATGGATTATGAGCTTAACTTGCTAAAGAAAATGCAAGGGTTGAAGCAAGTGGTAATATATGTTCAAGAGTATACTAAAGAGTTCTATTGAGTTCTCATTAGAACTAGCCAAGAAAAAGTTGATAATGAGAAAGTTTCCCATTATCTTAATGGGTTAAGGTTAAGAATTTAGGAGGAGTTGAGTCTATTTTGAATGACTAGTATTGAGGAGGCATACCAATTTTCCCTAAGAGTTAAAGAGAAACAGAGTAAAATGTTTGATAAAAATAGTAGAGGAAGAGGTCACAGTAGAAGACCTAGAAAATGATCTAATGGAGCCTAAAATGATGATCAAAAGAACAAGGATGAGGTGAGTATTAGTATTTAGAATCAAAGTAGAAACAATTCCAATCATTTCCATGATCAAAATAATAGAGATTAAAGAGGAAGAGGAAGAGGGCAAGGAGTTGGAAGAGGATGTTTTCGCGGAAAATGTTTTCACTAGGGAGAAGGACATAGAGAATTTGAATGTTCCTAGTGCTAAGGATAGATTGAAGAATAGAAGGCCAAGTGAGAGTTGTTCATGTTGATGAAGATTCCAAATCATCCCATTCTAAAGATGCTAAAAGAGGAGAAGTCCTAGTTAATAGGAGAGTCTTGATGAGTGGAGGGAATGAACGTGATCAAATGAGGATTTTGTTTCACACAAGATGAAAATGTGAGGATAAGTGTTGTGATGTAATCATTGATGGAGGAAGCACTAGAAATATAGGGTCAGAAAATATGGTCCTAAAGTTAAATCTCAAGAGGGAAAAACACTTGTGCCCATACCATTTTTCCTAGGTTCAAGATGACCACAAGGTCATGGTCAATGAGTAGTGCCTAGTAAAGTTCAAGATTGGAAGCTACTAGGATGAGGTGCTTTGTGATATCTATTGCAAATAGATTGATACAAGTATGAGAATGTATTTTAATCATTATTTTATCACTGATGTCAAACTTTCTACTTGTTGGTAAGACAATTTCTTAAATAATTTGAGTACTATCATTTGTTTGATTAATGAAGAGGATTTTATAGAATGGGGTAACAAGAACATGTAGAGGAAAGGTTGAGATATGGTATGAAAAATAAGTACAAGGAATAGTTAAGACAATAATATTATAGTACATTGATTATCTACTTATGGTTGCAAAGGATGGATACACTGATTAAGTTTAGAAGAAAAAGTAAGAAGAATTGAATATGCTAAGCTTAACATTTGACATAGTAGGTGTCAATAAATGTTAGTTTAAGTCGAGTAGAAAATCAGTTGGAGCCAAGAAAAATCAAAATTTAGTGTATGCCAAGTGAGATAATGTAATACAAGTAAAGTTTAGTTGATGTTGAGCACTAGTAAATTTTAAATCATGTCGAGTGATTTGATAGTGGATGCTAAGAAATGCAGTTTGTGTTGAGCATCAAAAGAAAGTTAATGCTAAGTGAAAAAATTATGAGAAAGATCATGAATTTGATGAATCTAAGCCAACAAGTTTGATTTGTTGGATTGTGTGAACCATGTAGAGGATAAGCTTGATGAGGTAGTGGCATACAATTCAAGATGAACAATTTTGAGGCAAATTCAAAGGGGATTAAAGGAGAAGTTTCTAGAAGAGAATAAAATGAAAAGATGGGTAAATTCATTGAATCCTACCTAATCCTACCTAACCCTAAAATAGATGATAGAGGATGAACAAAAAGATCTTAATTTTCTATTTATAGAGATAGTCGGTTAGAATCAAAGGTTGCATGTACAAGAACCTAAGGAAGAAAGAGAGTCTAAGGTATTGCTTCATTTAGTGACTAAAGAGAAGAGACTACTATTGGAAAGAAAAGAAAGAAGGCTTAAGGGTATGAGTACTTCAAGGGTAGAGTGCAGGACTAAAAATATAGATCTATAATCTGCAAATGTGTTGTAAGTAGTTAACATTGTTACATTCTAATCATTGTACCAGTCTAGGATAAATCCTTTGGATTAATGTTGACCTAACAGTCATTTATAAATCCTTTAATTGGGTGAAATTTTAATTGAATGATCTAAAGTCCTCTAACAAGGTTCACACCTAATAGGGTGATTGAAATCCTATAACCAAGTCACATTTAGTAGTGTGTATTGTAACCTTTAATAGGGTTGACTTTTCACAAGGCATCACTTCAAAAGATTGAGAATGAGTAGTATGTTACTATTGGTTTTTCCCAAATTGAGTTTTCATGTAAAATCATTGTCTCAAATGTGCTATTGAGTATGTTATGTTTCATTCTTACATTTTTCCAACGTTGATTTGATAGTAACCTATAAAGTTCAAGTGATTGTATGATCTAATAGATGCATGCATGATGAATATGTTTTATGGATATGGGTTCACTAAGCTATAAAAAATTTTATTTGTGCATTTGGACCTTAGATAGTTGTTTCACCCCCCCCCAAGTTATTCTAAGGCATTCCAACAATTGGTATCAGAGTCGTCTACTTAAAAGGACTAGTTTGAAGGTACTAGAAGCAAAAGATCAAGATGTCAAAAAGAGAGGTAACTAATCTTAATAGAGATAACTTTCCTATATAGAAAAGTCTAATGAAGCTACATATAGGAGGCCTTGGAGATCATGCACAATCTACCATCATCACAAAGCATATCAATCCTACTAGATCTCTAACTACTAAAGATCTAAAAAAAAAAGATAACCAAACAATGTTAGAGATTTCCTTTTCCCTAAGCTATGTTGAGTTTGATGGTATCAAGAGTTGTGACAATGCAAAGAAAATGTGTGACACTCTTCACGCCATTTATGGAGGAGACACAAATGTTATAAGAGCGAAATCTAAAAGTCTTAGAGGTAATTTTGATAATATGAGAATGCAAGAAGGTGAGAATCTTGCTTAATATTTTTCTAGGATAAAAGATGTTGTTAATGCAATAAGAGGATCTACTAGTAAGATAGATAATAAGATTGTACTAAGAAATTTTTTGAGAACACTTCTACCCATCTATGCTATTAGAGTTTCTACAATACAAGAGCTAAGGTGTATACTAGGTTCTAATCTAACTCTTGAAGGTCTGGTAGGTAGGCTCACTACTTTTGAGCTATCTAATTTTGATAACTTCAAATCTAAAAATGTTGGATTTTCTTTCAAAGCTAAGCTTTCATTGAAGGAACCTAATGAGAAGGAGAAGAAAAAGGTAAAATATGTTTCTAGTGATAGTGATACAAATGAGGAGGATGTAGAGAAACTTGAAGCACTACTAGCAAGGAGATTTCACAAAGGTAAAAGAAAATTCAAAGGTAAGTTACCTATCATGTGCTTTAATTGTAATGAGGTTGGCCATATTGATGCTAGATATCTAGAGAAAAAGAAATACAAAGATGGAGACAAGTACAAAAGTAGAAGGGATAAAGATAACAAAGATTACAAAGACAAAGGCAAGAAGTCTTGCTAAATTGCTAAAGAGGAAACTAAAGATGGATCTGATGATCATGATGATGAAGTGGTGTATGTTGCAATAAAGGATGAATCTAATGAGGATGAGGCAACCACACTAGTGTCTTGTGTGAACAAGAATGACAGATAGATCATTGATAATGGGTGCTTACATCACATGACTAGAGATAAAAGTAAGTTCATTACCTTGAATTATTATGATGAAAATAGTGTAAGATTTGGTAATGATGCACATTATCTGATAAAAGGAAAAGGTTCTATCAAACTCAAAAAAAAAAAATTATGTGATAATGCTTCTTATGTTGAAGGACTTAATTATAATTTGTTGAGTTTGTCACAACCAAATAGTTCAAGTTATAAGGTTGAGTTTGAGAACAATATTGCTAAGATATGTGATACTAATGGAAAACTAATGAGAAAAGGTGTCAAGTTCATCTAGTGACTAATCTTCCTCACTAGTGGTAATTGATCAAGCACATTATGACATACAATATTTGAAAACTCTTCCAAAAAATTTGTAACTTATGCGTGCACCTCTTCTACTTCTTCTTTACCATCTTTTGGAATTATAGAAAAATGCATATGATCACACCTCATACCCTTGAAGAACTTCTTTGCATCAAAAAAATTCTCTATCAGTACTACATACCTTTTATTCTTTTTCCTTCAATGGCTTTAGCTTATGTTTCACTCCATCCTTTTTCAAAGTGTAGGTATTTGCATAACTATCATGTCGATAGGTATGATATCACATAGCACCTCATCCTAGTAGTATCCAATCTTGAACTTCACTTGGAACTGCTCATTGACCATAACCATGTGGTCATCCTACACCCAAGAAATATGATATGAATGCAAATATTTCTTTCTCTTGAGCTCTAAATTTGTGACCATCTTTTTTGACACTATTATTAGTGCTTCCACCATCAATAATGACATCATAATACTTATCTCCACACTTAAACCTTGTGCAAAAAAAAATCCTCCTTTGATTAAGTTCATTATCACCACTCAATAGGACTCTTTTATTAACTTCACTTGGCACTGCTCATTGACCATAACCATGTGGTCGTCCTACACCAAAGAAATACAATATGAATGCAAGTATTTCTTCCTCTTGAGCTCTAAATTTGTGACCATCTTTTTTGACACTATTGTTAGTGCTTCCACCATCAATAATGACATCATAACACTTATCTTCACACTTACACCTTGTGCAAAACAAACTCCTCCTTTGATCAAGTTCGTTATCACCACTCAATAGGAATCTTCTATTAATTGACACTTCTCTTTTATCATCTTCATAATGTGATGATTTTGAATTTTTGTTAGTATGAACAACTCTATCCAGGCCTTTGGTTCTCTTATATGTCCTTCCTTGGCACTCGGGACATTCAAATGCCCTATGCCCTTATTCTCCACAATAAAAATAGGATCCACAAAAACCTCCTCTACCAAATCCTTTCCCTCTTCCTCTTCCTTTGTGATCTCTATTATTATAATCAAAGAAATAATTAGAATTGTTTCTCCTTTCATTCTGATTGCTACTACAAGCCTTATCTATCTTCTTCTTATCATTATTTTGGCCTCTATAAGACTATCCACTCGATCTTCCACAATTGCCTCTTTTGATTTGCCAAATATCAAACTTCTTGTTAAGCTTCTCTTATAATCTTAGGGAAAACTAGTAATCCTCCTCAATACTATTCATTTGAACCAAAATTAGCTCCTCCTAAGTGGTTACCTCAACCCATTAAGGTAACAAACAACTTCTCCTTGTTAGCTATTGCATGGCCTTTTATATGAGAACTTAGTATAGCTCTTTCATATACTCTTGAAGAGATTATTTTGATTTCTTCAACCCTTGCATTTTCTTCAAAAAATTGAGCTCATGATCCATGGGAATGAACTATTAATTTAATTTATCTATTATCAAATCTCATCTTGTAATTTTATCCTTCCCTTTCTATTTTTTTTTCAATTAAATCTCTTTCCACTAGATCTTTGCATGACCCTTTAGTTTGGCCTTTTACAAATTTGACCCTATCAAGATCCTCAATATCCTCACACTCAAAATATTCTTCTAGTTCATTGATCCAACCAATAAATTCCTCTAGTTTAAGATTTCTTAAAAATGTGGAAACCTCAAACTTAGGTCTTTTTCCAATCTTGGAAATGACCCTAAACAACCTCTCTTCTTCTGGATTTATAACTTTATCTTCTACTTCCTAGTCATCATTTCCTTCTTCTTCTCTTTTATCCTCACTTTCATCTCTTATAATAAGATTCATCCCTCTATGCATTTTTTCTTCCAATGCTTTCATTTATCTCTAGAGGTCTCTAAAACCCTAATGTTTAACACCTCTGGCTCTTCCACTACACCCTCTTCATGGAGGCATTTTGTTGAAACCCTTGTGCAAACCACCTCACAATCGATGATCTATCTACACAATCAACCCAAACCATAGTCTTGATGCAAATTATCTCATAGTCAATGATCTATCTACACACTCAAAAACTCTAGCTCTAATACCACTTGATGAAGGGTACTCCCGTTATACCAAAAAAACATAACATAAACAAAGAAATAACAAAAAAATATGAGAATATTAATGGGCTCCTTATTATCGCTGGAAATGTAGAACTATAAAATTCTAAAATAAAATATGTAAACCCACATGGGCACCTTCCTTACAATAACCTATAAGATAATGATGTGAAAAATCACCTAGAGATGTCCTAGACAGTCTACAAGCCTTCCTTATATAGGCAATTAAACACCACCCAAGAATTTTTTAGACATCAAATCCTAACCCTTGAGGCTAACCAACTCTAAAATTACATATAGAGTTGGCTCAAATCAATTATGATATTTATTTTGGAAATTTCTATTGTTCCAACTCTTGAAGACCATAACTTGTGAACCATTGACTCGATTGGTTATTGTAATCCCATTTTTGAATCCTCAACTTTTGATCTACATGGCCTGACTCATGCAAGTTCATGTCAACATCTTTTTAAAGATCAACTAGAAAATCTAAGGTGTTCAAATATAAGCCTAAAGATTTTATACCATTTTTTCACACAAAAAATCCACAATAACTTCATCAGTACTCATGATATGTAAATGAACCTCAACTAGAAAGCTGATATATCCAAGATAAACCTATATCTTTGAAATTAGGACATTCTGAGCTTGTATTATTGAATTAATAACTATCAAGCCTCCACAAAATTTTTTTTTTTTATTGAGATAACTCTTATTCAAGAAACATAAAGGAAATTTTTTTGGGGGTGAAAGATTTCTCTTACACCTAGGATGCTCCTACATCAAGAAGTTGTCACCATTAATCATTCTCTTTATAAACTCTCATGTCTTTTAGATTGTGCTTAGATAAACTTTCATTAGCCGGAGAACTACCTACCCTACATATTGATTATTTTTATCAATCCTATCAACAATATAAGGTAGAAAATATTCTTGAGCTTAGCATTTCTAGCTTGATCCTCCTATAGTTATCTTGCCTACCCCACCTATTCCTTAGTCCACCGTTCCTTAACTCATAATTTTTCCCTTTTTGGAACCTACGACCATTGATCCTAATCCTTTAATTTTTTCTCATAAAACTATTCACAATCAACATTCTTGTAAGTTTCATAATAACCATCAAGATAAGGAAAGGGCATGCTCTCTTTCTTCTTAACCTTTTCCTTCCTTTAATGAGCCCATGCTTGAGCCTTTAGAGGAAGTTAGTTATGATAATAGCATACAAACTGATAAACATGATGATTATATTCATATTTTAGACTCTATTAATCTTGATATGGAAGATACTCTTGATGATGATTATAATGCACATGTTAGTGATGATGAATATGAAAATATTAATATTGATATGATATGAAATATTAATATTAATTATGATTTTCCTAACATGATTTCTAAACACTCACTACTAGTGTCATATAATGCCCCACCTAGAGATCCTTTGAACACAAGGATAAAAAATCCAATGGATAATTTTATTCTTAAGATAAGATACTAAATAACAACATAAAGTAACCAAGTGTAATAATGAAACATATAAACAAGGTAATAAGAATAGGGAACATGTCTAAACTCACATGTTCACCTACATCAACAGAAGTCTTACAAATACTTCCAAAATTCCCCAAGCATTAAACCATAACTTACAATCCAAGTATCACATAAATCATGAGAATACTCAAAGGAGATTTTAGATAGCATCCAAATATCCCAAGAAGTGAATGCTAAACTATCAATCCAAAGCAAGATTTTCTTTTTAAGCCCAAAGTAAAAGTTCCTAACATTGTTATACATATGAGTCCATTTTCAAATAACCATATCATAATGAAGATTTAAAAGCACAGACCCTTAAACTATCATGAAAAAAATGAGGGCTCAAGGTTACAACCACTTGTCTAATGGATACCATGCTGAAAGAAAAATGTTGAACCTTGAATTGGCTAAATCTAAAATCTTGAAGCCCAATAATTTTCTAGAATCTTTATGTTAACTCCTAGAGCCCTAGAACCTATCTCAAATGAATCTTCACATATAGTTGATCTATTTTAATATAGGAATATGTAGGACCCAAAAGGGTAGTCAAAACTATAATTTACATCTTCTTGAGTGTGTGCAAACACTCACTATTTTCCATGTAAGAAAATAGCCACCATGCTCACACAAGATAGGACAGACTCCTATGCATGCATTCCCCATGACCTAGGAAAATTTCTCTACTAGGCTCATGCAAGACTTTTCTCTACCATGTTAGAAAGTACATACTCATGAGACTTTGCACTACCACACGAGACTTTACTCAGTTGTGCAAGAGATACTCCTTCTAGGTGATAGAAAACTAATAACAAGACAAAAATGTGACAAGGAAAGCATGAAAACATGAAACCACCACACTAGGGAGTATCGGATCCACGTAAATAAAGGAATGATCACTTGAGATCATAAATGAAAATATAATTAAGAACTTGAATAAATCTAAAATATACATTGCAATAACATACATCAATCTATGAAATGAACAAAAACAACATTATGATGAAAAGGAAGGAACACACATGAGATATTATCTCTAAACATGATATAACCAGCTCAATACAATTATTCTCATTTCCTCCATACCATAATGGCATCATGAGATCTCAAGGATACTAAATGTTGGTCTGATTTTTTGCATGATAATTTTCCCTTACCTAGGTAAAAAATCAGACTGGATCTACTAATGGCGCCAAAAGTTTTTTAAAATATGCAAATATTCTCCATCCTTTTCAATCTTTCTGCACCATAAGCCTCCCCTTTTCCTTTTTGTTTCTCACTGACCGATCCCTAAAAGATCTACGATGATCACTATCTTGCAATGAAAAGATGCAAGTGTTTTACCCTTAGCGACATAGCAACAGCCGCTAAGTTGAAAGGTGGTGCCATCAAATGGACATGCAGTTTTATTGTTATGTTGGAAGCATTAATGAGGGTGGTTATGACTTGCCTTTATCTTTTCAACCCTAAAATTTGATAATTCCCCTAAAGTTGCTATGTCACTATTAGGAATTTTATTTTTCTTGCCATTAGCGACATAGCACCTTGACGAAAAGTAATCTTGCGACAACATTTTAGAGAAAGTGGGTCCTAGAAAATGCTTCGTCAGATATCAGTTATAAAGTTTTGGCACTCAGTGGCATCTAGTGGGATACACGTATACACCAAAAAAGTGACAGCACCAGAGGTCACTATATTACTATCGGGAAACTTTTTCTTCTCATAGTTAGCAACATAGTGCTCAGCCAAGAAATAAACACACGGTGGGACCCAAGCAACATAGTAATATGGCCAAGTTTTTAAAATAAAAGTTTATATGCCAGTGGAGTAGGGTTTTCTCATGTCATTAATAACTAGACCCACACCCCCATGCATAGAACATGTCAATGATTCTGATCGTCAGATCGATCTCAAATCTATGATAGTCGCTATCTCGCTATGGTGAGTTGCACAAAGGTTAGGAATAGTGACATAGCAACAAGGGGAACACCATATTTCTCTTTAATAATGCATCAAATTTCTTCCACACAATCAATGCAGAATCAATAGTCATCACTATCTTGCTATGGAAAGTTGCAAGTTATTTATTCTATGTGACATAGTGAGTATGGGACCCATGACTTCTTTAGGGTACTTTGTGCAGTTTCTCTACCTTTTATTTGGTCTCAGATCGACGGCCATCACTATCTCACCATGAAGAGTTGCTCGGAGGATATGTATAGCAAGATAGCAATTTAGCGACATATGTCCTCAAAATTTTGTGGGTCCAGTTCAAAGGTGCCAACAATGAAGGAAAGGTATAGATGGAAGCATTTTATTGGGTTGACTGCCAACGTGTTAAAAAGAAAGTGGGTCAGCCCAGTTTTCATTTTGTATTTGTTGATCTTGTCTTGATCAATGGTTGGCACTTACCCACAATTTTAAGATGCAAGAAATTTAAGGAATGCGTATAAGTGGTAATGAGACACGTGGCCCACTCTTAAGGATATAAGGTTCATTTCTTTTTTAGAATTGCCTGATGTGGTGTGGATCTACGGGTAAAATTTAAAGCTGATTGAAATTTGGAGGTAATGGTTACTGAGAGTTAAATATGGTGCAAAGCTCAAAGCCAGGGCACAAATTTTTCATCCGGTGATTCAGAGAGTTGTGGAGGGAATTATACAGAGAGGAGGTGTGAATTTAATGTTGAAGATGAAATTGCAATCAGATTTGGAGATATTTTCATCTGACTTAACTCCTTTAACCATTATAAGGATGAATTTTTTGGAGGTAGTTGAAGGAATTTGTTTTTTCTGGCAACTATACAAGTTGATCTTCACGGCAAAGCAAATATGACAAGTAAAGATCAGATTTTTGTAGCCACGATGCATATTGTGATGATTTCTTGATATTCCCTCATGAGAAATTTTCATATTTTAAGTGTGGATATAATAGATATTTTCGCATCATTTATGGTTTTCAAAGTGCAGGTAGATGAGGAAGTTTAGTTTCAACAGCTCTAGATTAAAGACTCTTTTAGTGGGACAGATGTCAATTCCATATTACAATTCTTGAAAGATCTCTCTTACATATCTTCCTTTTATACTTATTGTAAGGGTTCCAATTTTTAGGACTTTTGAGACCACAAGGTTGGCTCCAATTTTTAGAGTTGTGATACCAATTTTCTCAGTGTTTTCCTATTTTGAACATCACATTGTATTCCTTTTGAGGCATTCCATATTACACAGTCATTCTTTGTGTATTTTCTGAGTTTTGATATGCAGATGATGTATTGGTTTCAAGGAAATTAATGCAAAGAGTTTAACCTTCTTAGTTTCATTCTAATTCTCATCTCCTTCTTCTGTTGTCTAAAATGTTTTGTGTTTGAGAAAAAAGAGCTTGAACTTAGTTGCAATCCCTTAAGGTTGTATATCAGAATAGATTTTCTATTGGAACAAAAATCCAAGTAAATGCTTGTTTATATTGATAGGGTTACAAGTTACACCAAGAGGATATTATCATAAGTAAGAGAGTTGTTATGAAGATTGATGTCTATTTGCAAGTCAAATAGATAGATCAGATGCCTGAATATATGAGTATACTTTAGGTATCCATCTGCTTGTTAAGGTTTAGTTGATGCCCAATGGATAAGAGACTAGTCAGCTTGAAGGATACATGTTCTATGTTATTGCATACTAGGGTTGTGTTGAGAAAATAAAATTTTTAAATTCAAATCAAATTCAAATCATCTTTACATTTCATGTTGAAGAGTTATAAATGTGATACCCTCACTTAGCCTATGAATATCATAGCATTTGCATTTAGCTACTGTAGATTTGTGTCATTGCATAGGTATTAGGAGATATAAGGGTCATAATCTACTTTGTTAGATCCAGGGATATGTTTTGCACTAGTACCATATTAATTGGATCTGAAGGTTCACCTGCCTGGGTCTAGTAGAGCCTAAAGTGAAGAAGGATTTATCCTTATAGTTGGCCCAAGACTATAGTCAGGTACCTTCATCATAGGAACTTTCTATCCTTAGATGCATCCGTCTAGTCACTTGGTTATTTCCAAAACTATTAAATCAGGAGCCGTCAAAATGGTGACTCTACTAGGGAATTACATTTAAGTGTTTCCATAAATAGTGAATCATTTAAGATCTATTTTTACATTTTGCTCGAGATTGTCGCTAAAGGATTTATCATTTGTTCAGTTCTTTTTCCCATTCTGATAGAGTGGGTGGTGACTCAAAAAGGTTTTTAACCAGTGTCAAGATTAAGAAATTTGTTGTCTTAAAAAAATGGAAAATAAAAGAAATACATGGGAAAATGTGAGGAAAAACTTAGGAATCAAATTACAAACTAATCTCCCTCCTAGAGGAAGATAGATTTGGGTTGTAAAGGGAAATCAGATGCAGAAAGGAAGTTATTCATAGGAGCAACTAGTTGGGAAAGATAATGCTCACCATTCTACTATTGAAAATGTGCCTTTCTCCAAAGGCTCGAGGTCTCATCTAGTTTTTTCTGATGATGATTTCTATAATACCTCTAAAATGATATGTCAGGAAAAGGTTGTGCAACCACCTATATTTAGTCTTGAGGATAGGGCTAGTAACAATCTCTTTCAACGTAGTGCAAATGCTTTCATGTTAGATTATTCCCCTGAAAAGGTCAAACCTAGACACTTAGAACCTGAAAGTTTTAATGATGAGAAAACATTTGGATCTAAGTTCACTATCCCTAATCCTAATGAGATTGAAAATTTGAAAGCTCAGCTTGTTGAGCAAGACGCTATAAATAGGAGACTTCAAAGGGAAAGGGAAGAAAATATTACAAAGGCTTATGAAGAAAAGAAAGAATTACTTAGGTGAATCACTGCTATGAAGAAGAAAAATGAGATAGCAGTTAGTGCCTAGTAGCCTGAGATTGTAGAACAAGTTGAACAACTTAAGAGGCAAGAGCAAAATTTGTTGGAAACTCAGAAAATGAATCTAGAGGGACCTGTAATATAGAAAATTAGGAACTATACTGCTCTAGAAGTTGATAACAATAGAGTAAAAAATGTGGAACCTGTTGTAGGGGCTAAGGACAAAGGAAAACACAAGGAGATTGGTAATAAGATCAGTGAGCCAGTAAAGATAGTTCAAATCCATGATTCCATGTCATTCTCTAATGTTGAGTTGGAAAAGAGAAGGAAAGAAAGGGATGCTTTGGCCAAGAGATTGGAGATTGTAGAAAGTGAGGCCGCTATAGCTAAGATGAACAATACGATCAAATTCCTAGAAAATACTAGGAGGCAGTCTGTAGCTATGCCTAAAGATAATGATGGATCTAATGAGAAAAATCAGAATACTACTAAGGTATGTGTTTCCTTCTTGTCTTCATCTTCACTAAAAGTAGATCTTAACAAATCTATTGGTGATGTTAGCACTAGTAATACTATGAATAATACTAAGAAAAATAGTGCTAATCACCCCAAGATTGATTTACAAAGAAGACCTATTCAATTAGAAGGCTATAGGAAAATATGTTTTCATGGAATCCCTAGTTTTCCAAATCCTATCCCACAAGAAATGAGGAAAAGATTGCCTAAATTTGATGGAAATTATGTTATTTCTTGTGAAGACCATTTGAGAAGTTTTCTTGATATGATGAGTGATTATGAGGTTGAAGCTGAAGATGTCATTATGAAGCTGTTTGTTTAGTCATTAACTGAAGATGCTAGAGAATGGTTCAAGAGAATTCCTAAATTGTCTATTGTTGATTGGAAAGATATAGAGTGTTGTTTCAAAGAGCAATATGGTGACAAGAAAAATCAGAGCTATATTTTGAGTGAATTCAATAATATCAAGAGGTTACCTAATGAATCTATTACTAAATTTAACACTAGATTGCTAAAAAGGATGTACAAGCTAATGTAAGCCATGAAAATTGATGACAAGGTATTTCTAATCACTTATCTGAATGCTTTTGATGGTAAAATGGCATACCAACTTAGGGATAAAGAGCCTAGGACCTTAAGAGATGCTTTTAGGATTGCCATTAATATAAAAAATAATTTAAGGATTTTAGGGAGATTAGAAAGCAAAAGGGATGATCCTAGGTTATTTGGGAATAAGGGAAATAGAAAAGAAGAAAATAAGGTCATAGGAGGAAAAAAGCAAGAGCCTAGTGAAATGAGTTAGATTCTAAATGCTATAAAAGGTCTGAATCTTCCTCGGGTGAAGAATGATATGAACCCCACTGATAATAGGGTCCCTTATCAATCAAATTTCAATAGAAAAAATAGGCTACAAAATTTCCCTTAAAATACTACTTGGAAGGATGGTCAGCCTAGCATCCCTCTTCCCAAGAACTGCAACGACAAGGTGACCCTTGATCCTTTGTCAAAATTTTTTGTAAATTTGGTAGATGATCTTGAGTTTTTTGCTGAACCTACATTGTGCTTTTCATGTCAATTACCCCATTCCCCTGAATCTTGTGTAGTAGCATTGTCATTCCCAAAAAATCAAACTGTAATAGAAAACTATCATGAGCAAGGAGAAAATAATGATGATGTGGGATGCAATATGTTTGAATCACATTATTTTGACTATGAAGATTATGACAGAGATGTGTATGACCAAAGATAGTTTTAGAATGTCATACAATAGCAAGTATTTTCTAATGAAAGTGATGTGGAAGATAATGTGTGTAACATGGTAAATGCAAAGGAAGAGGTAACATTGAGAAAACCTTCTAGGGAAGAAATTGATCAAATTATAGCCAACATGATAGCTCAGGTTCAGACTAGAAACATGGCTTAGAGACATGAAATTAATAAGGTAGCTAGCATCTTCATAAAATGGGATGATCCTAAGAATGGTGAAATTGTGAAACCTAAAGAGGCTCCTACTGTGAAGGTTAAAATTACTAATAGAAGATGGGAACAAAAGAAAGGAGGAAATCCTAAAGATATGGAGTTTTCAAATAGTGTCCCTAGAAAAATAGATGAGAAGGTATCAAAGATCATCACAAAACATGATAGGAATCATCAAAATGCTCTGAAAACTTTGGATAAAAAAGATGAGAAAAGGAATGTGACTAATGATAATCCTCTTGGTTCTTCCATAGATATGCTTGCTATTTTGTCTCAAATTACTATTAAGGTTCCATTATCTAAATTTCTAAGAATCCCCGAAAACTGAAATAAAGCTATAGCATGGTTGGGGAATACTGATGTAAAGGTAAGTCAAGGTTGAAATGAAACTCATAGTCCCAAAGAAAATAGTAAAGAAGAAGTAAAGAACAATGAAGTTGAAGGAGTTGTCTCTCAAATTCCTCAAATGTTTTTGGATAATTCTATAAATCAGTGTTTGGGAAATTTTGAACCATTTTTCTTGAGCATTTTAGTAAATGGTAAAACATTTAAAAATTGCATGATTGATTCTGGTGCTTTCAACATTGTGATGCCTTTTGAAATAATGAAGGAATTAGGCTTTAAAATGGATACTACTCAAGGGAGATTTTGTGCTATGGATAAAAGAGAAGTGATAGTCATAGTCACTATAAACTCTTTGCCATATAAATTAATAGCCTACAGTAACAAAGAACTCACTATGAGTGTATTGGTTGTTGATATTCCACCTCAATATGGCATTTTTTTATCAAGAAAGTGGAGTGCTACTATGGGTGGGAGTTTACAGTGTGATTTGTCATTTGCTACTTTTAATATTGAGGGAAACTTGATAAAAGTAAATAGGGAGCTTAAGAGTGTATACATGATAGAGGAAGATGACAACATGAAAATTTTTGTGGATACAGACATTAATGCATTCAGAGCTGAGGTTTTGACTTTGAAATCTAAGCATAAGTCTCAGTTAGAAGTGGAAGTTGCAACAAAAATAGACAAAGGTGATCTATGGATTATGTTTTTTGATGGTGCATGTTGGAAAGATGGATCTGGTGTAGGCATTTTGTTGATATCTCTAGCAGGGGTAACATACAAATTTTCCTTTACTTTGAGTTTCCCTTGTACTAACAATATAGTAGAATATGAGGCTTTATTGTTAGGTCTTAGACTAGCTCATAAGCATGGGATAAAGTGTTTACATGTTGTAGGGGATTCTGAATTGGTGGTGTCCCAAGTAAGAAATGATTATGTGTCAAAGAATAAAAGATTAAAATAGTATAGAAATGTAGTGTGGGAAATGATTCAATGTTTTGATGCATTTGGAATAATTTGGAAGGATAGGACAAATAATAAAATGGCAAATTAACTAGCAAATATAGCAATAAAACTAGATGATGTCACATTTTCTGGTGTGTCTAAGTTTGAGATTCAAAGTAGACCTTCTATCCCTAGTAATCTTTAGAATTGGCAAGTTTTTGAAGATGATAAGGATATTCTGAGATTTTTGAATTGTGAGCATATGTTGTCAGGACAAGAAATTGATTGTGCAACCTATGTGGAAAATGTAGATGGAAAAGATACAAATTTTGGGTAGGAAGTTTTATAATTGAAGACAAATAAAATTCCAAAGGGTATAGTTGTTTTAGAAACTATTTTTGACAACCAAGATAGGTCACAAATGGACAATAGTGGATATAGTGCCAATGATTTAGAGGAGGTGAACTTGGGAACTCAGGAAACACCTAAAAAGGTATATATTGGTAAGAAATTGCCTCCTAAAATTAGAAAATATTTAATAAACCTGCTAAAGAAATATAGACATGTGTTTGCATGGTCATATGATGATCTAAAGGCCTATAGAGAAGATCTCTTTCAACATGAAATCCCTTTGAAACTAGATACTAAGCTTTTCAGACAAAAATAAAGGCTAGTAAACCCAACCTTGGCTCCCTAAATCCAAGAAGAATTGATCAAGTTAAGAGATGCTGGGATCATAAAGCCTATCAGACATTCTTCTTGGGTATCCAATTTAGTTCCTGTCAGGAAGAAAAATGGAGACATAAGGTTATGTGTTGACTTTAGAAATCTCAACATATCTTCATTAAAAGATAGTTATGGTTTAGCCAATATGGAAGCCATGTTGCAAAGGGTCACTAGCTCAAAGCTTATGTCAACAATGGATGGGTTTTCAGGTTACAATTAGGTGGTTGTTAAAGAATCAAAATAGTTTAAAATTGCTTTCACTACTCCATGGGGTACTTATGTTTATATCAGGATGCCTTTTGGGCTTACCAATGTTGGGGCTACTTTTCAAAGAGCTACGGATGTGGCTTTTTCTGATATCATTGACAAATTTTTGGTTGTATATTAGGATGACCTTACTACTTACTCCAAGGATGAAAATGATCATTGTATGCACTTAGAAAAGGTATTTATCAGAGCCCTTAAATATGGAATATCTTTAAATCCAAGGAAGTGTAACTTTGGTGTCACTTAAGGAAAATTGTTAGGACATCTAGTTGGCAAGCATGGAGTAAGGATTGACCCTAAAAGGGTAGAAGCAATAGATAATATTCAAAAACTCAAGAGTGTTAAAGGTATCCAGTCATACGTTGGACATATCAATTTTCTTAGGAGATTTGTGACAAATTTTGTAGAGATTAGTAGGCCTATATCAAGAATGCTAAAGAAGAGATTTGAGATAAAATGGAATGGTGAACCTAGTATTGCATTTTAGAAAATTAAACAAGCTATTAAAGATGCCCCTATTCTTAGAGCTCCTAATTATGACAAACCAATGCATATATTTTCTTTTTCCTCATTTTACACTATTGCTATAGTACTGTTACAAAAAAATGAAGAAGGTTATGAGCAACCTATTGCGTTCTTCAGCAAGTCTTTGCAAGCAGCAGAGCTTAATTATGACATCAATGAAAAGTATGAATATGCACTAGTGAAAGGAGTTAAGGCTTTTAGATGTTACTTGATGGGATTTGTTGTCATTACTTTTGTTCCTACTACTGTTGTGAAGGACATCTTTTCACAACAAGAGGTATCTAGTAAAAGGTGTAGATGGATCAATAGGATACAAGAGTTTAACATTGATGTTTAGATTACTAAACTAGTTAGGGGTCAAGGTTTGGCTAAATTGATGATAGAACCTAATCTAGAGGCAAATCAAATTAATCAACTTGATGATAGTTGCGAGGAGAATCTTTGTGATATGGATATCTCTGACTAGTACAATGCCATTATTTATTATTTGCAAAACATGAAATCTCCATCAGAGTTAATAGATAATCAAAAAATATCTTTGAAGTTGCAAGCTATAATATATGTTATAGTTTAGGGTAAATTATGGTGGAGAAATATGGAGGGGGTAATTTTGAAGTGTGTAGATGAAAATGAATCTAGAAGAATTTTGAAAGATATGCATGAGGGTGTATGTGGTGGTCACTAAATGGTTAAAACAACTGCTCATAAAATTCTTAGGGCTGGTTTTTGGTGGCCTACACTCTTCAAAGATACTCATGATTTTGTAAAGGTTTGTGATGCCTATCAAAGGTCTAGTGGAAAGTTAAAATTCTCTAGGAATTTTCCATTAAGACTAGTTGAAATGTAGGCACCTTTTCAACAGTGGGGAATTGATTTTATAATGAGATTTCAAATAAATCTAGTGGTGGTCATTCTTGGATCCTAGTGGCTACTGATTATCTCACTAAATGGGTGGAAGCAATCCCAACTAAGAATGCAACAAGCAAAGTGGTGATCAACTTCATTTTAAATAATATTATAACTATATTTGGATGCCCACAAAGAATTGTAACTAATAATGTTATGTGTTTTAGATAAGAGGAATATAATTTTTTTTGCAATAAATATAACATTATAGAGTACACATCATCACCATACCACCCTCAAGGTAATGGTCAAGCTGAATCTAGTAATAAGAGTATATCAAAAATCATGAAGAGGATTTTGGGGGAAAACAAGAGGGCTTGGGACTCAAAGTTGCCATTAGCTCTGTGGGCTAATAGGGTTATTGTGAAAAAGGCCATTGGATGTGCCCCATTTGATTTGGTCTATGGTATACATGCTAGGCTCCCACAAATAACCTAAAGGATATGTATAGATTTGTTCAATTGTATGAAGATGATATCATTGATGAGATGCAACTCAGAATGGATGATATCTTGCAATTAGAAGAAGCAAGGAGAGAGTCTTCTATTAAAAATGACAAGTTACAATCATAAATTAAGCATTTATGTGACAAAACAGCTAGTGATAGGAAATTTGAAATAGGTGACATGGTACTGATGTGGAATGCTAGATTGGAAGATAAAGGAAAGCATGGTAAATTTGACCCAATCTGGCTCGTCCTATATAACATTTGTGATAAAAATGGAGAAGATTCATATTTTCTAAAGGATTTAACTAGAGGTATTCTTGAATTTCTAGTTCATGGACAATTCTTGAAGAGGTACTTTTCTTAAAGTATCTATTTTCCATGAACAGTAGCATTAGGGTTCTTGGCTTGTCTATACATTTTGTATATTTTGTAAATCCATGTAAATAGTCTCTCTATATAGTTTGGTGTATGGTTTCTTATTTTTGTGCATTGTTTTGTGCTCTCTGAAGAAGTTGTCATTTTTGTATCAAGTTTATGGTCTGCTCTCCCAAAGATTCTAAATTCTTGCATAGACTCAAGTAGCCTATCATCCCCAGATAGAGCCACTGTTGGTCTAATTTTTTGCATGATAATTTTCCCTTGCCTAGGTAAAAAATTAGACTAGATCTACTGATGGTGCCAAAACCTTTTAAAAATCTGAAAATATTCTCCATCCTTTTCAATCTTTTTGTGCCTTGAGTCTCCCCTTTTCCTTTTTGTTTCTCACCACTTGATCCCTAAAAGATCTATGGCTATCACTATCTCGTTGTGAAAAGATGCAAGTGTTTTACCCTTAGCAACATAGCAATTGTCACTAAGTTGAAAGGTGGTGCCATCAAATGGACGTGCAATTTTATTATTATGTCAAAAGCATTAATGAGGGTGGTTATGACTTGCCTTTATCTTTTCAGTCGTGAATTTTGAAAAGTCCCTGGAAGTCGCTATGTCGCTATCGGGAAATTTGTGTTTCTTGCCATTAGCGACATAGCGCCTTGATGAAAAGTAATCCTGCGGCAACATTTTAGAGAAAGTGGGTCCAAAACAATGCTCCATTAGATATCAATTATAAAGTTTTGGCACTTAGTGGCATCTAGTGGGATACATGTATACACCGAAAAAAGTGATGGCACCAGAGGTCACTATATCATTATTGGGAAACTTGTTCTTCTTGTCATTAGTGACATAGCACCCAACCAAGAAATAAACACACAGTGGGACCCAAGCAGCGTAGTAATATGGCCAAGTTTTTAAAATATGAATTTATATGCCAGTGGAGTAGGGTTTTCTCACATCATCAATAATTGGACCCACACTCCCATGCATAGAACATGTCAATGATTCTGATTGTCAGATTGATCTCAAATTTATGATTGTCGCTATCTTGCTATGGTGAGTTGCACAAAGGTTATGAATAATGACATAGTGACAAGGGGCCACCATATTTCTCTTCAGTAATGCATCAAATCGATCAATGCAGAATCAATAGTCCTCACTATCTCGCTATGGAAAGTTGCAAGTTGTTTAGTCTATGTGACATAGTGAGTATGAGACCCACCACTTCTTCAAGGTACTTTGTGCAATTTTTCTACCTTTAATTTGGTCTCAAATCGATAGTCGTTGCTATCTCACCATGAAGAGTTACTCAAAGGATATGTATAGCGAGATAGTGATTTAGTGACACATGTCCTCAAAATTTTGTGGGTCCAATTCAAAGGTGCCAACAATGAAGGAAAGGTATAGATGGAAGCATTTTATTGGGTTGACTACCAGCATGTTAAGAAGAAAGTGGGTCAGCCCAATTTTCATTCCCTAGTTGTTGATCTTGTCTTGATCAATGGTTGGCACTTACCCACAATTTTAAGATGCAAGAAATTTAAGGAATGTGGGTAAGTGGTAATGAGACATTTGGTCCACTCTTAAGGATATAAGGTTCATTTCTTTTTTAGAACTACTTGATGTGGTGAGGATCTAAGGGTAAAATTTAAAGCTGATTGAAATTTGGAGCTAATGGTTACTGCGAGTTAAATATGGTGCAGAGCTCAAAGCTAGGGCACAAATTTTTCATCCAACGATCCAGAGAGTTGCAGCAGGAATTATACAAAGAGGAGGTGCAAATTTAATGTTGTAGATGAAATTGCAATCAGATTTGAATATATTTTCATCAGACTTAACTCCTTCAGCCATTGTAAGGATGAATTTTTTGGAGGTAGTTGAAGCAAAAAAAAAATTGGCAACTACACAAGTTGATCTTCATGGAAAAGCAGATATGACAAGTAAAGATTAGATTGTTGGAGCAGCAGTGCAGATTGTGATGAGTTTTTTTTGATATTCCCTCATGAGACATTTTCATATTTTAAGTGGGGATATAGTAGATATTTTGGCATCATTTATGGTTTTCAAAGTGCAGGTAGATAAGGAAGTTCAATTTCAACAACTCCAGATTGAAGACTCTTTCAATGGGACAGATGTCAATTCTAGATTACAATTCCTAAAAAATCTTCTCTCCTATATAACTTCATTTTTTACTTATTGTAAGGGTTCCAATTTTTAGGACTTGTGAGACCACAAGATTGGCTCCAATTTTTAGATTTGTGATACCAATTTTCTTAGTGTTATCCTATTTTGAACATCACATTGTATTCCTTTTGAGGCATTCCATATTACATAGTCATTCTTTGTGTATTTTTTGAGTTTTGATATGTAGATGATGTATTAGTTTCAAGAAAATTAATGCAAAGAGTTTAACCTTCTTAGTTTCATTCTAATTCTCATCTCCTTCTTTTGTTGTCTATAATGTTTTGTGTTTGAGAAAAAAGAGCTTGAACTCAATTGCAATCCCTTATGGTTGTATATTAGAATAGATTTGGTATTGGAACAAAGAGCCAAGTAAATGCTTATTTATATTGATAGGGTTACAGGTTACACTAGGAGGATATTATCATAAGTACGAGAGTTGTTATGAAGATTGATGTCTATTTGCAAGTCCAATAGATAGATCAAATGCCTAAATATATGAGTATAATTTAGGTATCTATCTGCATGTTAAGGTTTAGTTGATGCCCAATGGATAAGGGACTAGTCAGCTTGAAGGATACATGTTCTCTATTGTTTCATACCAGGGTTATGTTGAGAAAATAAAATCTTTAAATCAAATTCAAATTCAAATCATCTTTACATTTCATGTTGAAGAGTTATAAATGTGATGCCCTCACTTAGCCTATGAATATCATAGCATTTGCATTTAGCTACTATAAATTTGTGTCATTTGATAGGTATTAGGAGATATAAGAGTCATAATCTGCTTTGTTAGATCCAAGGATATGTTTTGCACTAGTACCATATTAATTGGATCTGAAGGTTCACCTGCCTAGGTCTAGCAAAGCTTAAAGAAAAGAAGGATTTATCTTTATAGTTGGCCCAAGACTGCACTTAGGTACATTCATCATAGGAATTTTCTATCCTTAGATGCATCTTTTTGGTCTCTTGGTTATTTCCAAAATTGTTAAATCAGGAGCCAATACTAAACATGCCCTTGAGGATGAATCTTAATTTTCCAACAAGGTAGTTAGAGTTATCTCATGAGACCATTCTTACCAATAACAATCAACTAACATCATAAGATCAAGTACATCCAACATGCTAATCTACCAATAGCATCACTAACCTAAAGAAGTGGTAAGAATTATCAATTAAGTAACATGATACAATAGCATGATAAAGGAAAGAATCAAGTAACATATTAAACATCATGTAAACATGATATGAAATAAATCCAAAGTGAATCATAAATCACAAGAGAACATACTCTAGATACACCAAAGTTCCAAGTGAATATCCAACACTAGCCTCAAATTGGAAGTACACCATCTTTGTATACTACCCCTTATAGTGGTATAAGTAACTACACCTCCCAACTATTTGATACTTGTAGGCCCACTCCCGCTATGCTCATGGAGATAATGAATTGGCCACAATCACATACGACACACATCCATGCCTAACAAAGACACACTAAGAAAAATATGATTCCAACATCTATATGATCATAAAGATAATGCAGTACATGAAGTTACTAGTCAAACTCATTATAGGATAACTATGTATGGACTCTAGTGGAGTGTAAGTGCTTGGAATAAAAAAGACCAAGCTATATGTGGCATGGTAACACACTCCCCCTAGGAGACCCAATATCTTTTAGGGTAACATAGTTTTCTAGGAGCCCTAATAATTAGTTTGGTAACACACTCCTATAGGAGGCCCAGTACTACACCCTCACACCAACTCCCTCAGGATACTTGAAGATCATACAAGTGTTCACTTATCTTATCATTATGTTTATCTCCCATTTATTAATTTTGATTATCACTTGCTAGAACCTCTTCATGTTACCTTATCAACTACTTTTGGGCCAAGGTACATGAGACAAGCTACTCCACATCTCTAACCTACATACCCATGCTCATTACACAATGAGTGCCCAAAGGCAATGCAAGTTCCCAACCCAACCCCCAAATGAACAATCTCTTAATAGACCTATATTTGGAAGTTTGGGTCTTACAAGATCCTATCACATGCATGCACATGTGCTCATGTGTGGACAAAACCAACTTCATGTATGTAATCATATAATACTAATGCAAGCGTTGGATAAGAGAAATTCAACAAAATAAACAATTAAAACAATCTCACTCAACCGGCCTATACCAAGGAGTATAGATTTGGCATGAATCTTAAAGAGGCAACAAAAACCTAACATCATGAACTCACTCAATCAACCTAAATCCAAAAGTATGGATTCTACATGAATTCCAATGATGCAAGTAAAACTATAGTTAGATTAGAAACCTAATATACATTTAAGATCCATGACTAAAAAAATTCTAAGAAGCACACAAAAAAACTAGGTGGCACATAAAATAAGGCAATGTGAAAATCATCCAAAAATTGACAAAATAAAACTCATTATCCAAATGGTTTCCAAACTCCCAAAAGTCCAATAAAAATCAAGTTCTAATTTTGTATGCAAAAACAACCATCATAATGACTCAAAACTTCAAACTAAAACCCAAAAATGAACTTAAATACTTGTACCCACCCAACCAAGTAGAACTAGCATACCAAAATGGAGGGAACACTAGTTCTTAACCTCTAGTCAAATTACTAAAAAAATGGGAACTAAAAAAAAGCCAAAAAAATTAAATGGGAAAGCCCTACCTCATAGCCAAGTGGGCAAAATGGGAAAAGCCATAGTAATATAAATGGGCCATTGAATTGAATGAAACCATCAGGGAAGTGGAGAAATTTTGACACAAACCCAAAAAGTCACTCCATGCTCAAATCCACCAAATGGATCGATCATAACGAGCAAATGAAGGAATTTCTCCAAGAGGGTTTTGAATAAAATTCTTCACTTCTCAAAAACATGAAAAATAGAAAAGTGAGTATAGAAACTCCCTTTTGGCATGATATAACTACTTCATCAAGTGAATTATTAAATAGATTATTAATTCACTTAATAATCTATTTCTCCCCTTTTTCCCAAATTAAATTAGGAAATTCTAATTGAATTGGAATTCATCTATGACAAATTAGCCAAGAAAATAAAATAAATAAAATCTCTCTAAGCCATTAAAAAGCATTAATTTAATCTTTTCCATGATAATTATGGAATACTAAATGCATAGACACACTTACGGGTCAAATCATATAACACATTATGAATCTAGATTTACCAATTACTAGAGGGTTAAAATAATAATAAAAGATGCATGCACAATATTGGCTCAACACAAAAGGTTTGATCACTAACTTTACGTGCCACTACCAGGGATCTAAATCATGCACAATAAATGAACACAATCAAGTTTAGATGCACAATATATAATAGCCAAAGAAATAATTATGTGAAATAACATAATTAAAGCATCTAATTAATTTCATTTAAAGAATAATTGAAATAGCTTATTTTGCATAAATTACTGAAAAGACAAGGTACTTATTTGTCGCATGATAAACTAATGAATACAACATGGATAAATGTTGGAATTCATTAGAATAAATAAGACCAAGGTCAAAATGTACAAAATAAAACTTTTCAGTAGTTAACAGATTCATATCCATAAAAACATATCATGCATGCATCCATTATAACATTCAATACCTTAACTTAGTAGGCCACTATCCTAGGTCAAAATAACTTTTCAGAAATTTAAGCATGAAATAGCACAAACCCATTCACATAATTTTCACAAGTATTTTATGTGGAAACCCAATTTGGAAAAACCACTAGTAGCATGCTACCAATTTTCACTCTTCTGAAGTGATACCCTGTTAAAGGCCAACCCTATTAAAGGTTTCAATACATGCTATTAAATGTAACCTAGTTAAAGGATTTCAATCACCCTATTAGGAGTGATAATTGTTAGAGGACTTCTAAAAATTCTATTAGAATGTCACCCAATTACAAGATTTACAAATGACTATTAGGACAACCTTAATCCAAAGGATTTATCCAGACACATACAATTGTTAGAAAGTAATAGTAGGATTTGATCCAATAATAACACACAACTCATTTTTAGATTGTAGATCACTAGTTTAGTCCTCCATTCTACTTAGCATTCACACTCTTCATCTTTGACAGCTTATTCACCCTTCAAGAATCCAACCTCTTAATCCTTTTGGTTTTTCATGCCAATTGTAGACTCTATTGAAGTTGATGAAAGATCAAGCCCACTACTCTCAAGAATCATCTACATGCAAACACCTATCACAAAAAAAGAGAAGCAAAAGCTATGGAGGCTAGAATTCCTAAATCTATAGATGAGACATTCTTGATGAGAAAAAAAAGATATTGCTCTTATCAAAAGTGAATTGGTTAATAATTACAAAGAGAGATCATCCTTATAAAGGAGATAGAAACTCAAAAAAAGTCTAACCTAGGTTGCATCATAATAATTAATAAAAGAATTAATTATTAGATGCATGTAGTTTAGCTTAAGCAAACTAGAGTTAATTAGGAAATATATAATTACTCTAACACCCCCCTTATGATAAACTTAGGGAGTAGCTAAAAGCCTAGAAACTACTATAGAAAGAAGATTTGGGTCTTGACAACAAAGCCTGATGAGATACCCAAGCACAACCAAAACTCTACAAATAGGAGAAATAGAGAAAATTGCATGGGAAAAACCCTACTCCAAAAAGAGTTGAAAAACATGCTAAAAGAAACTATTGGACTAGAGAAGCCTCCAAGTTAGGGAATGTTCCAAAAGATAGGAACAAAAGATGATCATAAAGAACACCAATGAAGCATGTAGTAGCTACAAAGATCTGTCAAAAGTAATTGCTATTATAAAAAATTTCCACTGAAATAAAACCTAACCAAGTAGAGAAGACTATAATCTACATAGAATTAGGAGGCACATAAAGGTAAACAACTAAACTCAAAGATAAAAATTTCATGGCCTCAATGACATCACAATACCACATTGGCATTGTAATTGTGATGCACTCACGAGCATAGAACAAAAAAAAGAAACACGCCAATAATTTTCCATTTGTTTTGATTTTGTAGAGAGATGCACATGAAAGAGGTTTAGAGGTATAAATGTTGTCATGGCCCTCTTGTGATTAGTGAATTTGGTTGTTGTATCCTTGTGATCTCTACATTTCATTGTCATGCCCTTGCTCTATAATTTCATTTTTGTGTCATGCACTTGCTTTGTGATTTCATTGTCTTGTCATGTCCTTACTCTATAGTTTCATTGTTATACCATGCCCTTGTGATCTACTTGCCCTAGCTCTGAGATTTTCTTTAAGGGAAAGAAGAGGTATATATTTAAATGTTTTTTCCTTTTCCTTGTAAACATGTATGCCTTTATATTTCCTTATAATTAAACATGTATCTCATTATATTTTTTAGAGACATCTTTTTCAAGGTGCTTATTACATATATGATCGAGCTCAATACATATTCCAAAATCCAAATAATAAAACAATAAAACTCACTCAACATATACTAAGTGACTTACCTCAAGATTTTCCACAAAAATAATGCAAACCAAAAAAAATGGGCTAAGTTCGCAAGAAATTTTACAAAAAAAATATCATAGCAAATATTTTTAGAAAGAAACAAGCCATAACTAGCTAAATGAGTCTAGTTCCTAATTAGCTAGGTTGATATATATTTATATTTAACTAGGTTATGAGATCTATAAGGGAATGAGCCTTGTGATTATGAATGTGTTTGGTGCATTTCTTTCCTAGGATATATCTCTACATTTCATTGTTGTGCCCTTACTCTATGATTTGGTTGTCACACCCTTGTGATCTCTATGTTTCACTATCATGCCCTTGCTTTTTGATTTTTGTGTCATGCCCTTGCTTTGTAATTTTTTTGCCATGTCATGTCCTTGCTCTATGATTTTGTTGTCATGTTGTGCCCTTGCTCTATTATTTTTTTGTCATGCATTAGCTCTGTGATTTTCTTCAAGGGTATGTAAATATTGGTTTCTTTTCCTTCTAATTAGATATCTCTTTATATTTCCTTTTGGACATGTATATATAAAGATCTTTTTTAAGGTGCTTATTACATATTAGCTACATAATAGAAAAATTGATCTAGTTGCATACATATTCTAGATTCCAAATAATAATAAAATAAAACTCACTCAACCCGTGCTAAGTGACTTATCTCAAGATCCTCCAAAAAAATAATGTAGACCAGGAAAATGGGTAGAGTTCGCAAGAAATTTTACAAAAATATATCATAGCAGATATTTTGAGAAAGAAAGTAGCCATAATCATGAGGCTCATTCTCTTTCAGAAGCCTATACCACAATGACATTACCTCTAAACCTTGTAAATGATGTTGAAGTAGTTCCCAACCTTAAAACACTCTTATAAGCATTTTATACTTGGGATCTTCATAGGGAGACTATGCCAACACTTGAAACACTCTTATAAGCATTTGATAGTTGGACTATAAATTCTCAAAGATACTTGTAAGTGATTCCAATGTCATAGTACCTACCACAACAATTTCCTTGATTCTATCTAGTGGCTCCCAAAATATCCCCTATGTTGTCTAGTTGTTATTTTTGTCATTCAGTCTCTTTATAAAGCCACTCGTTCTCATTCTCCTTCTAAATCTACTCCTCCTTTTCTCTTGTGCCTTAAATTTTGATTATCAAACTTCTGAATATCTTCATCTACCTTATCTAAAATCAACTTCATAGTGTGTTATAACACTAGCATAGGTGTTTAGTCATCAAATAGATTTCATCTTAGCATTCAAGTTTTTAAGATTGGTCAATAGCCTCACTTGTGGACCTCTCATGTCAAGAACTTTATGTACTATTTAAACACCATGCTCTTTCTTCTGAGCTAACAATTCTTCAAATGCATTTTCTTGTAAAATATTAATTTTGTTGAACAATTGTAAACTCTTATAAAGTGCATTGTTGTTTTCATGTATGTGTGTGTGTGTGTATATATATATATATATATATGTATATATATGTATGTATGTATGTATGTATATGTATATATATATATATATATATATATATATATATGTATGTATGTATGTATATATATCTATGTATGTATATATGTATGTATGTATTTATGTATGTATATATATCTATGTATGTATGTATATATGTATCTATGTATATGTATGTATGTATGTATATAGAGAGATCTTGTGGATTGTGGATTATAAACAAAAAGGAAAAGGAAACATGAAATTAATCATTCCCATTTGTTTTGATTGATTGTGGAGAGCTACATGCAAAAGAGGGTAGAAATTTCTAAATGAGTGTGGAGAGCTCTAAATGTTGGTGGAGATTAGTGGGGATCTAGGATTGTATTGTTGTTCCCTTGTGATCTTCATGCCCTTGCTCTATGATTTTCTTCAAGGGGAGAAGAGGTAACTATGCAAATGTTCTTTTCTTTTCTTTCTAAACATGTATCTCTTGTTCATATATAATAGCTTTGGCCAGATTCAAGGATAACTAATTATGATGATTATATGCATATGTTCATGTATGTATGTAAATTAGTATGTAGAAATATATGCTTACATATTATATTATTCATTCCAAACTAAGTATGTAGAAATTTATACTTACAAATTATATTATCTCTTGGTGATTGAGTAAAGATCTCATGCATAATATTGTCCAAGCAATGATAGGATGCATTAATATTAACTCATAATAGGATCGAGCAGATGATCCATTTATGTTATTTTGTACTTGTTTTATTGAACATTTTGTTTAACATAATCAATAATACTATAATTATATAGCTATAGATAGTACTTTTATTTATTTTATTTAATCATATACATTTAAGACTATTATTTTTCTTAAAATTAGACTATATATGTTTTATCACTAAAACAAAAATATAGATCTCTGATAGTTATCTTTTTTAATTTCGAGATCTTCATATTTAACATTAAGAATTTCCACTATTGGATAGTGGAATAGCCACAATGTGGAGCCACATAGCTCATGGCTTTTTCCACCAAATTATATTTTTATTATATTTTTGTCCTTCAAAAATATATAGGTGAATGTTCTTTTGATTTTCTATATATTTACTAATTTGTCTCTTGTTGTTTGAGGTAATTTTCTATTACATGCCAATTTTGATCATCCCACTTTCAAAGTTGATTCCCTTATCTAATTAATGAAACTACTTGCAACTAACAACCTAATATTTTGTAACTTTCCCAATCATCCATTCACACAAACAAGTCATCCCATATTCATTAAAAAAAATTAATCTTCTATAAGTCTCTCTCCTCTAAAGACCCAATACATTGAGCCATTATCATCATGAGTAGACTCACTCTCCTTACCTGAATTTAATCGAAACTATTCACACCAAACTAAGTATGCAAAAATCTGTACTTACAAATTATATTATCTCCTAGTGATTGAGTAAAGATCAAATATTGTTTTCCAAGATGATAAAATTGCTTATGTAGATGTATGTATTTATGTATCTCTACATCTCATTGGCATGCCTTTGTGATCTTTGTATATGTATGTATGTACATACATACATACATACATACATACATACATACATACATATATATCAATATGTATATGTATATGTATGTGTATATATGCATATATACAAACACATATGTGTGTGTATGTATGTATATATACACATACATATATATAAAGAGAAGCTTCTCTAATCACCTAATAAGGAAAATATAAAGAGATATATCTTTAGAAGGATTATAAAAGAACATTTACATAAGTACCTCTTCTCCCCTTGAATAAAATCATAGGGCAAGCACTACTATATTTGGGCCCAACCACCACAAATTACACCACTATCACAAATTGTTGTCACAATTTGACCTAAAATGTTGTAGTGAGATGCAAAGGGCACAAAGATCACAAGGGCATGCCATGATAATGAAATCATAGAGCAAGGGCATGAAGATCACAAGGGCATGACAGATCACAAGGGCATGTCAACGAAATACTAGATCTCCATTGATCTCCACCAAGGGCATGAAAATGAAATGCAGAGATCATAAGGGCATGCCAATGAAATGTAGTGATCACAAGGTCATGAAAATGAAATCTCCACAACCATATAGAGCTCTCCGCCCTCTTTTGCACACAACTCTCCATAGTCAAAACAAATGAGGAATGATTTATGTCATGTTTTTTAAATTTTTTTAAAATATCTAAAATCAACTTCACATTGTATTGTAACTCTACCATAAGTGTTTAATCCTTGTTAGCTTTCATTTTAGAATTTCAATGTTCAAGTTTTCAAGTTTCTTCTTCATTATATAGTCCTTTCCATCCTAAAAACCACTTTGTTACTTCATTAAAATCAGAACTTGAACAAAGCCAGTGATAAATCAAAGCCCATATTTTAGAATCTAGATAATAAAAGAATGAAACTCACGCAACCTATGCTAACTAGCTTAACTCAAGATCCTACACAAAAATAATGCAGACCAGAAAAAATGGGTAGAGTTTGTAAGAAATTTTAGAAAAAGATATCATAGTAGACATTTTAAGAAAGAAACAAGCCATAACCCAGTTGAATTGGTCTAGTTGCTGATTAGTTGGTTTGATTACAAATTCCTATAGAACTATCATTAGATTAGGTACAATAAAATGAACAATCAGTTGTTCCCAGCTAGCAAGATCAAATATAGTTTTCCAAGTTGATAAAATTACATATGTAGATGTATGTATGTATGCATATATGTATGTGTATATATATGTATGTATGTATATGTATGTATGCATATGTATGTATGTATATAGATATGTATGTATGTATAAGTTGTATGTATGTATATATAGAGAGATCTTGTGGATTGTGGAGATCAATGGAGATCTAGGATTTTATTGCCATGCCCTTGTGATTGCTTCATTTCATTATCGTGCCCTTGTGATCTCTACATCTCATTGACATGACCTTATGATCTCTGTATATGTATGTATGTATGTATGTATGTATGTATGTATGTATGTATGTATATATATATAAATAGAGAGATCTTGGCACAATAGAAAAACAATAAAACTCACTCGACAAGTAGTATGGCCATGGGTATTATCACAAAATTTTAAACATAAATATATAAGGAGTGAGTTAGGATGTATATAAGTTAACCTTACATTAAATATAAACTACAACAAAAAGGTTGCACTAGGGTATTACAATATTGTAATTATAGAAAACCGCTTGATTTTCTCAAGTGGGTGTATGATGGCAAAGAGTTGTATTAGGTGAGCAAAGCTCACCAATGGTTATAGGAATACAACTACATCAAAAAAATTAGAAACTAGAACTACATATTTGTAAGAGTGAGTAGTAGTAGTGGAACTACATAAAGTCTTATCATCACAATTCTAGCCCAAATGTAGTAGTGGAATGAAGAAAGCATGAGAAACAATAGATGATCCCCACCAAATGCAAACAAGGGTGAGGTGAAAGGCAGATAGAAAAGTGGGCCAAAAGAATTACATGTCAAGGAACCATGATCAAGATGCATAAAAGAGTACATATGTGTGTACTAAGATGATCAATCTTAGACACATCATGAGGCTAATATTACAAAAGAGAAGCTCACTAGAAAAAGGAAGATGGAAAACAAAAGAAAAAAATCAACCCCCTGTGGCACTTTAATCATGAGTAGTGCATGTACAATAAGGAACAAGATATAATGAATCCAAAGAATATAATAATCTACACAAGTGTCCTTAGATGATACTACTCAAATCAGAAGGAAAAGCATATCAAAACTATTGAAATGAAAATATAGATGCAATAAGGCACTTTATCTCAGTCCATTTACAAGAATGCATAAAATGATGTCTAAATGGACCAGAAGAGACATAAGACTAGTAAAATTGATATTACATGTTATAAAAAATCATCTGAAGCAAAGAAACTGATCTCCAAACCTAAAATAACGAAGATATCCACCATAATGCAAAAATACCAAAGACTGAATAGAATGTGCCTAGAGTAGAATCTAGAAAAAAGACCAGAATCATTGGAAAGTTCTTGAAAAGAACTTTCCAATGATATAAAAAATTCCCAAATTAGAGATCAAATGCTCAAGATATGGCTCCCAGGGTGAAAAACTATACCCCTAATTTTGACAATCTAAAATCCCATAAAAAATGCATCAAACTTGAACCATAATTGTACCACTATGATAGGCTTGGAATTAGCTTTTTGATGATATCTTGTTTTCAAAAAATGGAGTCTGTATGCCCATCATACGAGAAAAAATGCAAAGGTAGGTCCAAAAAAAGCCTAAAGAGGTGATAGAAGTGTTGATGCAATGCTGACATGGGACCGATGTTAGTAAGTGACGAGTCCAAGTTTGATGGTCAAATGACCATCGAGGCAAAAAAAAAGCCAAAAAATGACCCTTGCTAGAAAAAAAAATTCCACTCATTAGAAACAAGATAGGCAAAGTGTCAGTGCCCAAAAAAAATTTGGTGGCAAGTGTAAGTTATTTTATCACAAGAAATAGGCATGTCTTTTAGAATAATTTCCAAATAAGGCAAAACAATGGTCTATGCAATAGATATTGAAACCACATACATTGATGGACAAAATGTCCTACATCAGAGACATGTAGTAGAAAATACTAAGCCAAAAAAGAAAAAATATCAATCACAAAGGCCTAGAATGCCAATTACAGGCCACAAGCTCTCCAAAAATTGTGGTAAAAGATGAAGCCATGTAGAGATGTTTGAAGATGCAAGGAGGGCAGGAATACCGAAAAAAAAGGGATAGAGCAAGAATACCAAAAAATGACTCGGATGAGAGATTTTTAATGTGGAGTTTACAAAAAGTGTCATGTAGCATGCACAATGCAAATCATAGTGCACCAAAAAGGTGTGAAACCACCAAGAAAAGGCCTCATAAACCACTATGTTCAAAAAGAACTATCAATTTGGATTACATACTAGTCAAAAAACCAAAAACTACATTGGAGGGACCACTGGTTGAAATTGTGTTCAAGACCATAAACCACCAAAGGTCATGGGCAATGAAAAGTGTGTCCACATGTATGAATATGGAGACATACAAAAAAATCTACCTAATCACCCTTTAAAATCTAGTTCCCACGATCAAATCCATAATGGTGAATGTAAAACAACACATCATCCAAATTGCCAAAATTGCTCAAGAGAGGCAGAAACCATGTAATTTGGATATAAATTTGCACAAAAATCAAGATAATTAGACTAGAAAAAGTGCCAAAAACATACCATAATAATCATCCTAATGCATAACCTCCTCTTTCCAAGTGATAATTCACAAAATCACCTCCAATAAAACTTGCTTCCAAAAATAGTGCAACCCACAAATTCGGTGCTATCTCTGAAGACCAAGAGAAAGTGACATGTCCTAAGAGACTATCATGCATGATGTGACAAGTGGGGTATAGAAAACTACCAAGTGATACCTATGGCCCACTTAAAATCCTTTAAGGTGCAAAATTAGAGGTGCATTGGCTGAGGAAGCATACATGCATGGTCTTCAAGAAAAAGAAGAGGGTCAATGGGCTTGTATGAAATCGATCCAACTCCAAAAAAAATTTGCCTAAAAACAACACATGGACTAATAACTAGGGCCCATGGATGGAGAAGAAGTGTGTTGGGAAGGAGGGGCATGGAAAAAGCTGTCAGATCTCCAATGTTAAAAGCTTGCACCCAAAATCTGATTCTTCCAAAAAAAAAAATGCCATAATTTTTTTTATAGATCAAAATTAAAAATATTATTCCATCATTTTGAGTACCTAGGTCAATATGGTCTAGTTGCAAAAAAAAATTGCCTCGGATTTCAATAGCATCCAAACTAGATAATTTTATATGGCAATGGGGGTTTTCGATTGCTCTGAACTTAATGGTGATATTTGTTTGGGTTCAAAGTGCTCTAAAAATAGGTCTTCCCTAGATCCAATACAAAATCCTCTAAAAGCCATAGATCTAAAAATTGATGCCAAATCTCTCAAGAACATAACAGGGGCTTGAAGATCTAGATCTCTAATACCATGTTTAATTTGATGAAAGGTCAACCCATAGCTCCCAAGAATCACCTACATGCAAACACCTATCATAGAAAGAGAGAAGCAAAAGCTATGGAGGTTGGAATTCCCAAATCCATAGATGAGACATTCTTGATGAGAAAAAAAAGAGATCGCTATTATCAAAAGTGAATTGGTTAATAATTACAAAGAGAGATCATCTTTATAGAGGAGATAGAAACCCAAAAAAGGTCTAACATAGGTTGTATCATAATAATTAATAATAGAATTAATTATTAGATGCCTAAAGTTTAGCTTACAAAACTAGAGTTAATTAAGAAATATCTACTAACAAACTCTTTTATTGGCCACCATATGAAGCAACACCTTAGACTAGTTCTTATCTTTCTTAGGTTCTCGCACATGATAATTGTTGCTTTTGGCTTTTTGTCTCTATAAATAGATAATTTAGGTCTTTTTTCATTCAACCATAATCATCTATTTTAGGGTTAGGTAAGATTCAATAAATCTACCCACTTTTTCATTTTAGTCCCTTCTAGAAACTTCTTTACAATCTTCCTTGAATTCATCTTAAAATAGTTTATCTTGAATTCTATGCCATTGGGTCATCATAGAAATCTTCCACACACTTCACACAATTTAAGAAATCAAATTTGTTAGCTTAGATTCATCAAATCTTTGATTTAACACTTTTTGTTGTCACTTGACAATAACAGTCTTCTAATGCTCAACCAACACTAGGTTGTTCGACATCAACTAATTCTTTCTTGCTTAGTCACTATAGTTATTTCCCTTATTGATGCAGGAGCATCCTAGGCTTCCTTGTAGTCCTATAGTTTTTGTTCATTCTGCTAGCTGCTATAGAGTTCCAGTTACTGTCGAGTGCTATTTGTTGTCAAGTTCTAGTTACTACCGAGTGCCAATTGTTGGCAAGTTCTAGTTACTGCCAAGTGCCAGTTGCTATTGAGTTCCAATTTCCAGTTGTTACTGAGTTCTAGTTGATGTCGAGTGCCAATTGTTATCAAGTTTCAGTTTCTAGTTGTTACCAAGTTCCAATTGCTACTGAGTTACCCAGTGTATGCCAAGTGACTCTTCATGTGTCAAGTTACCCATTGTATGTTGAGTGACCCTTCATGTGCTGAGTTTTCCTATTTATGTTGAGTGTCAGCATTTGGATGTGATTTTTGTGAGCTGAATTGCAAGATTTATTTTGATCATGATATTTATGTTAAGATATTTTCTTGGGATGTGTCCTAACTGTTGTTGGGTCAACCTTCCTCTTATGTATGTTCTAGAATGTTCTGTAAGCCATTTTGGAAAGTATAAATAAGAGTATTGTTGAGTCTTTTGCTAGTGAAGTTTTTGAGAAGAAGGAGATGAAAATTTTGGAAAGCTAGGGTTGCAGCTTGGGAACTACATGATCGCTTGGTGGACCTTAGGGTACAAGTGTGGATTCTCTTGGTGTTCTTATCCAATTGTGTATTTGGGTTAGCTAGGATTGGATCTTGAGGGATCTTGTAAAACTATTACTTGCTTTGTATTTGGCTATAATCAAGAAGGCTTTACAGCCTAGCACATTACATGTAATTAGTTATATTTTATGAATATATTATTGTAATTTGGTATCAGATCTTGCATTGTTGCTTCTTGCTATTGTGTTTCCACTATGTGGTTATATTGCCAGGGGCTAGGACATCTCCTTTGGAGATTCTCCTACCTTGCATTGTGTTAGGTGGTATCAAAGTGAAGGTTATTCCTAAGTGTGTTGATAGATCATCGAAGCTAAGGCAATTTACACCAAGATTTGCAAAGAAGGTTGTTGCTAGGGTTTGCTACAATTTTGGAAGATGCCTCCAATAAGATTGGACCCTAGGGAAATTTTTGATCTTAGTGGTGTTGTAGAAGAATGGATCTTAGAGAAGATGAGAGCAGAGTTCAAATCTGAGATTGCATTGATGAAGAGTGACATGATTGCTGAAATTGTAAGTGTTTTAGGTGGTGTACCTAGGCAAGTGGGTATTGAAGGAAGTTATGAGGAAGTTGCTAAAGACTTTGAAGCTACTAGATCTAGTGGTAAGGATAGAACTAATCATGTGGAGAGACTTATGGGAGTTAGGTCTAGTCAATTTTTTAGACCTGGATCTTAGTTAAAGATGAAACATAAGTTGGAGGTTTCTAATTTCTCGGGTACTTTGAATCTTGAAGACTTGATTGATTGGATTGGTGAATTAGAAGACTACTTTGAGCTTGAGAATATTGAGGATCCACTCAAAGTGAGGTTGGCATAAACAAAGTTGAAGGGACATGCTACTCTTTGGTGGAAGGAACTATAAAGAGACAAAGAAGAGGAAGGTGAAATGAAGATCACTAGATGGAAATTGATGGTGACTAAGTTGAAGGCTAAGTTCATTCCTACTAATTATGAACTTGAGCTATTTAAGAGGTTACAAAATTTTAAATAGAAGGATATGACTATGAAAGATTATATAGAGGAGTTCTACAAGTTAACTATTTGGTCTAGAAATAGAGAATTGTCAAAATAGAAGGTAGCATAGTATATTAATAGTTTAAGATTTAATACTCAGGATGAGGTTGGTATATTGAATATTTCTTTAGTTGAGGATGCTTATTAGTATGCTTTGAGAGTAGAGGAGAAGCTAAAGAGGAAGAATCAAGGTAGTTCTCAAGGGAAGGAGAAGCACGATAGTTTAGCACAAGCTAAACCAAAAGTAGAAGGTGAACCCAAATCTGTTGAACAGAAAAGAAGGGCAGGTGGAGGTGGGTTTAGAGGTAATTGTTTCAAGTGTTTCCAAGAAGGAAATAGATCTTTTGAATGTCCAATTGGGAGGACAATTACTATTGTGAATGAGGTTGAAGTCAAGGCTAGTCAGCCTAAGCAAGGAGAAAGTCTATTGGCTTGGTGAGTACTAGTTAGTGAGAGGACATTGGGGTTCTGTCAGAGGACTAGTTTGTTCAAAACTCATCATAAGTCTAGTGGTAAAGTCTATAAAGTGATTGTGGATGATGGTAGTATTGATAACCTTGTTGCTAAAGAGATGGTTCATAAACTTGGTTTGAAGAGAATGATACATCCTTATCATTATAGGATTGGTTGGTTGCAAGGTGAGCATGCTTTGGAAGTGAGGGAGCAATGCCTTGTTGATTTCCAGATTGGGCAATATAAGGATCAAGTGTTGTGTGATATTGTGGATATGAATAGTTGTCATGTGTTACTTGGTAGACCTTAGAAATATGATTTTAGGGCTATGCATGATTGTGTTAGGAATGTGTTTACTGTTGAGAAAGGTGGTAGGAAGTTTTCCCTAATTCCTATGTAGAATGAAGAGCTCAGTAGGAGGAACCTAGGTATTGGCAGCCAAGTTGAGTTGGTAGATTTTGAGAAGGATAGAGATCAACATGGAAAGTAGACCTATAGAATACCTATGGTGGATGTGAAGAAGAAGAAAAATGAGGGGAAGAGTGTACAAGTTGAAGACTCATAGGATATGTATGTGAAGAACTAGTATGGGATTTATGTGTTGAATCCCAAAAGATGTTCTTCTAGCTATTAGAAATTTTGTGAACCTGAGGTGTTTGATGTAGGAGCATCCTAGGCTTCCTTGTAGTCCTACACTTTTTGTTCATTCTACCAGTTGCTACCAAGTTCTAGTTGCTGTCGAGTGCCAGTTGCTGTTGAGTTCTAGTTACTACTGAGTGCTAGTTGCTGCTAAGTTTTAGTTACTACCGAGTGCTAGTTGCTGCCGAGTTCCAATTTCTAGTTCTTACTAAGTTTTAGTTTCTACCAAGTGTCAATTGCTGCCAAGTTCTAGTTTCTAGTTGTTACTGAGTTCTTGTTGCTATCAAGTTACCCAATGTATGCCAAGTGACTCTTCATGTGTTGAGTTACCCAGTGTATGCCGAGTGACCCTTCATGTGTCAATTTTTCCTATTTATGTCGAGTGTCAGCATTTGAACATGATTTCTATAAGCCAACTTGTGAGATTTATTTCATTCACAATATTTATGTTAAGATCTTTTTTTGGGATGTGTCCTAACCGTTGTCAGGTTAGCCTTCCTCTTATGTATGTTCTAGAATGTTCTATAAACCATTTTGGCAAGAATAAATAAGATTCTTGTTGAGGCTTTTGGTAGTAAAGTTTTTCAAAAGAAGGAGATGTGAATTTTGGAAAGCTAGGGTTGCAGCTTGGGAACCAAAGGATTGCTTGGTGGACCTGATGGTACAAGTGTGGATTCCGTTGGTGTTCTTATCCAATTGTGTATCTGGGCTAGCTAGGATTGGATCTTGAGGGATCTTGTAGAACTATTACTTTCTTTTTATTTTTTTGTATCCAAGAAGGCCTTATAGCCTAGCACATTGTATGTAATTAGTTATATTTTATCTATATATTATTGTAATTTGGTATAAGATCTTGCATTGTTGCTTCTTGCTATTGTGTTTCTACTGTGTGGTTATATTTCTAGGGTCTAGGAAATCTCCTTTGGGGATTCTCCTACCTTGCACTACGTCACTTATGCTTGGCACTTACTAAATTTCAGCACAACCTAAACTATGTTTGCTAGGCTTACACTATTTTCTCGTCTAGTCTTATCAAGTACTTTTTATGAAAACTCTTCTTCTAGGCTTAGCTTAAGTAACCATTTACTTTAGCCTTAAGTAAATAAAAAATACATAATATCATCAACATCTTACTTGTTCTTAGTGCTCCTTTTATACACCATATAACTCAACCTTTCTCTAGGTACTCATGTTATCTTATCTTTTAAAATCCTCTTCATCAATCAAACAGATGATAATGTTTAGACCAAAAAGAAGTTGTCTTACCAGCAAGTAGTAGGTTTGACATCATTGACAAAATAATGATTATTCCATGATAGGTTCCACACTTCAAACAATATCTTTTCAAAAATCTCCCTCTTTGGCATTGATGGCAAACCAATACTAACAACAACACCATAAAGAAAATTAATATCTTTGAAATCTCTCCCTCTATCATTATATGTGACTCTTTCTTTTTCCTTCTCTAATCCTTCTCTAATTTGATCTCTCTAATATCTATCTTAACCTTATATCTCCTTCTTTTAACTCTCTCTACTATCTCCCTCTTTGACAACAATGCCAAAGACTTGTCATCTATACATGTAGATACAATCAATTCAAGTTCTTCCTTTGTCACCTTGCATGTGACTATAACTCTTTTGATTCATCTCCTTTACTACTTTAGGAAACACCCAAAGTAAGATCCATTGCACCAAAATTTAAAATATGGCATTCAACTTAGTTGATTTAGGGCACTATTCTTTCTTATTAAGTAGATTTTGAAAGGGGTAAGACCCCTAGTTTACCTCAAAGATATTCATGTGCATCCTTAGGTAAATCCTTTGTGAATATATCAGCTATCTATTCTTTTGTATTCACATATTTCATTCTCACTTCTTTGTCCTGAACCAACTCTCTCAGGTAATGATACTTGATTGCAAAGTGCTTTTTCTTCATGTGTATCACGAGGTTCTTTGATATGTTTATAGCACTTGTATTGTCACAAAAAAATTTGTAGGTTTAGTAATTTCTTCCTTCATTCCTTTGAGTAGCTATTTGATCCATACCACATTTTTACAATTCACTACAGTAGAGACATATTCAACTTCATCAATCGATTGAGAAATATGATTCTATTTCTTACTAGTCTAGGTAATGAATCTCTTTCCTAAGAAAAATGCTCCACCACTTGTACTTTTTCTATCATTAATGTTTCTATCTCAATTAACATCTATATAGGCTCTTAATTCAAACTTATCATTCTTCTTGTAGTATAGACCATAGTCTTATGTTCCTTTCAAGTATCTCATGATCCATTTAACAACCTGTTGTGGTTCCATAATGCACGCCCCATTTCTTAGCAGGAATGGGGACCCCCTACTTTATTTTTTGCTATTGGAGCACTAGTATGAGGTCCAAGTCCTTTTTTGAGATACTCTTGGTCCCCTAGTTGGCATTAAATCTCAAACAAAACTGGTATTTTATGTAAAGAGCCTTTTTTGAAGAAAAAAGGTGCACCAGTGCACCTAATTTGGTGTGTTGATGCACCAAATCCATGAATGCATCTTTTAGGGCTGAACCTCCATAGCTACATAACCCTGGAGGTGTGGACCTCCATAGTGCTAAGGGGTAAAGGGGGCCTATAAAGCCCCCCTTTTCTTTTGATTTCTTCTCACCTTGCTTTGTATCTCCACATTTCTCCTCTGGTGCAACTTTACTTCTTCTCACACCTGCTCTTGATGGTAGCTATGCACACACTTAGGTGTAATTTCTCTACTCCCCTTCTAGCTCCTTTTGTTCCATCCTACAGAGATGCAAACAAGCATAAGTTAAAACACTTGAAAATGTGTGCGCACTAGTGCACCTATCTGGGTGCACTAATGCACACCCACTTTGAAAAGCCTAACATAAGAAGTTTTTTAAATAAGCATAAAACCCCCAAAAAAATTGAAGTGCGCTAGTGCACACCCATAAATATGTAAAAACTCACAATTAAAGTATGCATTGGTGCACCTAATTAGGTGTGCCTACTTCACACTATTAAAATAGAGAAAAGAACTTAAAGTAAAATGAGGTGTGCATCAGTGCACCCCATGAGGTGCACTAATTCGCATCACATTATTAGGTTTTTTTAAAAATAAGTTGCATAGTGGTGCACCTAAATAGGTGCACTAGGTGCAGGTTTGTTTGGTTTTTCATTTTGAGGTTAAAAATGGTTTTTTTTTTTTTTTTTAAAAATTTCAAAGCCTCTAAACTTCTGGGTTTTCTTGGTATTAGTATTAGCACCTATTTAACTCATTTTTTTCTCAAATTTAGAACTAATAAAATATCTCTTTTGTGTAGATATAATGGCATCTTCATCAGCTTCTATAGGCAAGAAAATGAAACCAAAACCAATGATCTTCAAATTCCAAGGCATTCCAACAAAGTCTAGGTTTCAAGATGACTACTTAGAGATCAAAGATATAGACTTGGGGCATACTAATTTAGGGGAATTCTTGAATATTTATAACAAACCTTTTGAGAGGTCTGCTATGGTCTCTATTTTGATCCAATCAAAGCTGGTAAATGCAGCTTCGCACCCAATGTTAGTACAATCTTTAGAGCTCATAATGACAATTGCAGAACACTTTGTCTCTAAGGAGAGGGTTGTGAAGAGCATAACTGGGGAAATCATCCTTGATCTTTGACCTTACAATGTTGAGAAGGTATTCCATCTTCCATGTGTAGATCAATTTATCAAGCTTACCTATAAACAAGCAAAAAGGTGGTATCAAGAATATATTGAGGAGGCATTGGAGTTCATTCAATCATCCTACCTTATAGAGAAGACTCCTTTGGGAAAGAATATTGGCAAATTTGACATGAAAAGAGGATATATAAAAGAAGACATTGGATACTCAATTATACTTTTGAGTAGGGTTATGGGTTTGCTAGCAGCCAGACATTTGAACATCTCTGTGGTGCATTTTATCAAGACCACCAAGATGCGAAAGATGCCACTTGATTGGGCCTCTACTTTGAGTGAAAATTTATGTGAATAGCTGGAGGCGATAAAGAAAAAAATGAAGTTATATATGATACCATATATGGTGTACTTGTTAGCCGCAAGGGCAACAAACTATCTAGGGTTGTACAAGAGGCATAGCATGCAAGATCCTAATGCATGGCCATACATCATCTACCCTTTTTTGGTAAAGAAGAGACTCTCAATGTAGAGCAAGGAGTATAGAATTGTTAATGATACCTTCATATTTCCATAATCAGATTCATAGAAGGAGATTATGTGAAGAGATTATCTAATGATGCAATGGCGCAAATAATGGTACTCAAAGCATACTACATTCAATTCAAAAAATTTACATATCTAAGGGTAGTTGGTACCACTATCAACCAAAATAAGCTTCTAAGGTACCCTTGTGATAGACTCATCCTCTTGGAGATTGCTCGACAAATTGCATATGCATATGATAGAGTCAGAAAACAACATAAACATTTTTAGACATGGCCTCTAACCATAGGACCTTTTCGGGTGCTTTGAAAGCAAGATATTTCATATTTTGATTGTGAATGGGATCAGTATCCCTTAGAAGAGTACATTTATCCAAGGTCATGTTTTGATAATATTGGGAGGGTACAGTATCTAGCAGGCAAGACATTCCAACATTAAGAAGCAATTGAGGATCATTGGATGAACACTACAAATGACTATGATGTTTGAATAAGGAATTATTATAGGATGACTTTTTACTTGGTAGAGAAGGCTTTGAAGATAAATATTCCATTAAAGATATTTCCACAAGACTTAGGGGAGCTACTTGATCCTTTATTTAATGCAGATAAAATTAGGGAAAGACCCACAGTGAATGTTAAGGTTGATAGAGAAGAGAATTCTGACATTAACCATAGGGTGAGGCACATCATTAAAATGATGTATGATTGGATCAAGAAACCATTTAAACATGATCCAATACTTGAAACATTAATTTTTCATGCACAATCTCACCCAACCAAAGGTAGAGGGAAGAAAATCATGATCCCTACCTTTGCAGCTCAGTCATCAATAAGACCTAAAATGGTGTGCCAACTTGACAGACTAGTTGGATACTATCACCCTTAAGAGAGAAGAGGAAAGGGAAAAAGAAAGAGGAATTCTCCCAAAAGAGCCAAGCCAGAAGAAGGTAAAATCCTGGCATCCCCACAATAAGAAGAAGTAAATGTATAAGTGTCTGAGGATATTGGGGCATCACAAGTTTAGGATGACCCACAATTGCTACCAACTACTAGATCTAGCCAAATGGAGATAGAAGTTGAGATTCAAGAGGTCTTTCCACCTAAGAAAATACAAGAAGCATCTCCTTCTACACCCAAGAAAGGAAGAAAGATCAAGACATCAGTCAAGAAAAGGCAAAGGGTGATCAAGAGGGTACTTTTTTTCCCATATGTTCTCAAACTCATTCCTAAAGAAGAGGAAGAAGAAGATGATGAGGAAAATGTACCTTTGAATAGGAGAACCTAGCTAGCAAGAGCCATGGAATAGGAAAGGAAAAGAACTTCCACTACTATATCAACACCAATCCTAGAAGAACCTCTATAGATGACCACATCAGAGGATGAAATGTAAGAATGGATTGATGAACATGATGTAGAGGGCACTAATATCTTTAAGATGTCATATTTTGATTTCATGCCCATGGGTACTAAATTGGTGGGAGACAAGATTCAGGATACACCAACAAATGAACCCGAATAGAAAGATTGGACTCAAATGACCAGAGTCAAAGGGTCCTAAGATAACTATTTCATCCCCATTGCAAGTCACAGTTGTGGATAAAGGCTCTGCTACTCCTCTACCACCAAGTACCATAGGAGATTAAGTCCAAAAGGAATAGGAGAAAGAGCCACAACAAATATCAACCAATGAAGTGTCTAGAGAAGGGCAAATGGTTCAATATCCTTAGCAGACTCCTTTATCCTCAAGAGGAAAGACTTCAGTGAAATAGATCCCAAGATGGTTGTAGAGAGAAATGATAGAAACAAGAAGAAATAATTTAATGCCAATGAGGAAGACATGATCAAACTAATTGAGGTTCTAACAAAACCCAAGTCCCTGTTAAAAAAGGCAAGGGCATTAACTTTCATCAACAGTGACTGAAATTAGGATTTATTTGCACAAGTGGCTATCCCACCTCCTAATTGAGAAATAGAAGATTTGGATTCACAAGATTAACAAATCAGAGAAGTTATGCTTGGAAAGCCTACATTGGATACAACCAAGTTGATGGTCACAATGGAGATAAAGGAGGTATTCAAAAGTTTGGAACATGAAGGGGAAAAATGAAATCCTAAAGGGATATTTAGCCAAAGTTATTGGTCCCTTGGATCCTGTACACCCCAAGGAGACTCTAAATGCTGCACTCAAAAGAAGAGATCAGGGGGCTATAAAATTAGATCCATTTTTGAATGCCTATCAGCAATGGTGGGAAAGTTTTGAGGAGAAAGGAATTCTAATCATCTATAAGAATCTAAAGCTACTTTATGCTCTGTAGGAAAATGTGGATAAAATGGTAGCAATTTTGAAACAAGATTTTAGTATTATAGATGAGGTAAATGCATGGGGAAAGGATTTACAAGTATTACAAGTGAAAAAGGCTAGAGATATAGAATGCTCATGGATGTATATACTATGGAGGAACTAGATTTAATTGATGATTGGATAGAAAAGATAGTGGATAGTAATAAAGTAATGGAGTCATTACATGCAGAGATCCATTGGCTCAAGGACCAAGCCTAAGAGTAGATTTTGGAAGAAAAGAAACATTATAGTGATGCATGTCTCAAAATTTTTTAAGATGATGCATGGGAAAAATTGATACCGGTTGAGGTAGTAGTGCAAAAATTTAGAAAGATTTTTGATGAGGTTTCTAGCAATGAAGATATCTAGAAAGCATTTAGGGAAGAAGCCTTGTTAGAGTTGGATACTAAACTTGGGGATTTTGCTGAGAATCGTATTAAGGTAGACAACTATAGACAGAAGGTCAAGGACAAGTATAATGCTTTAGATTTATCAAATGCAAAAAAAATTACTAGGATTATTGAGAAATTGAAGGCTAAGTATCCAGACATAGCTTTGGTATAAAGGGGGGGAAAACCCACAAGCCAAAATTTCATTTTTGACATTCAGTAAAATTTTGCAATTTTGGACCCTTGAGGTGCGTTGGTGCACTAGTATGCTACTACACTAGTGTGATTTTTGGTTACTAAGTGTTGGAAGAATTTTAAAGAAGTCACAGGTTTGTAGGTGTACTAATGCACTTCTTCAGAGGTGTGCTTTTCCAGAGGTGCACCAATAGTTAACTGCTAGTTCCAAAATTAGAGCTTTCCATGCATTAAAAATACATTCTGACAGTAGTTTAACTCCAAAAAATGCCCAGATAAGGATTAGCTTCTATTTTTGACACTTCTAGACACTTCTACTTTGACTAAAGGCTTTCTTCTTCTTATTTTCTCATAATTTCTTTGTTTATGACATGTAAATGCTCATGCATCCAATTAATGAATACAAAAATGGATGGAGTCCTACTAAGCACCGATAGATGGTTAGTTTGTATATAATTAGTTTGTTTTATTGAATTAAAAATCATGTGATTGCATGAAGATATCTCTCACTCTCAACACAAATTGAGGAGATGATTTCTTATAAATACGGGAATGTAATATGTAATAAGGGCCATCATTATTTTGCAATAATATTATGCTTTTGGTGCTCACATTTGGAGTGTAGTGATTCTTGCCTAAATGTGTCATTGTTTTATGAATGTATGTTCATGGAATTGTGATTGAGCCAAAAGTTTATTGTGTTATTTTTGGTTGTGCAATCTTTTAATTCTGGTATTTGCTACGATTTTATGAATTTTGCTAACGTATCTAGCTTGAGAAGAAATCACCAAATTGTGTTTGCATAAATTTTTGTCTCACATGAGCGCACTTTTCATGGCCTTCCGATTTGATGGAGTGAAATATCATATGGTTATTAAATTTTTCATCGATGATTGCATCCATGGAATCAAGGAAGTGTTGCTCCTACTTTCATTGGTTACCTACTAATTTCTTCAAAATCTTAACTCGTAGACATGTTGTTTTCTTTAGCTTATGTCCATTAGGATTTTACTTTCATGTTATCTACTTTAAAATATTTATTATTTTCTTTACTAAACCTGTGTTAATTTAGGAATTCATATTACTTGTATTGTTAGATTGCATTCATTTAAAAAATAGAAAATACAAAAATATAGTTCTTTTGCGTGTTTTATTTTGAAGGAGTGAGAGGATTTTACATCTCATCTAAAATCATTTGAACTAGCAAAGGCCTCCTCATGAACAAAAACATTTATCTTCAACTAAGTGGATTCCAGTAGGTCATGAGATCACCCAAAACCTTGGAGTTGATTCACAAGATTGACTTTTCAAGAGAGGAGTTTGAAAGAATTCTTGTAGTTTAGCATCATGCATAAAGACAAATCAACATAGCCATCAAATGATTCTCCTTAGGATTTGCATAAAATATTGCAACAATTCCAACAACTAATGCAATGTCATGCCTATTATGAACTACATATTGCAATTTTCCAATCATAGACTTGTACAATATTTGATTTACTTTAGCAGAATCATCAATCTTGGATAGTTCATGTCCTATAAACTTAGGAGTATTAATAGGTTTTGGATCCTCCATACCAAAAGTTTTCAATATTTCTTTTACATACTTGGACTGAGTGATGTAAATAGTGTATCTCATTTGATATACTTTCAATCCAACAAAGAACTTTATCTCTTCAAACATAACCATTTCAAAATATTTCTTCATTCCATTTGCAAATGTCTTACATGGTGCATTTTGATCTCCAAATATGATATCATCAACAAATATTTCAGCTAGTAAAATTTATTTTACCTCCTTCTATCTTCAAGTATAGATTTTTGTTGTCATTAGTTTTTTCAAAATCAATCTTCACAAGATATTGTGAAGTATCTCATACCATTCTCTTAGAGCTTTCTTTAAAACACATAAAGCTTTTTGCAATCTACATACCATGTTCTTGTTGTTTAGATCAAAAAATCCTTCTAGTTAATATATGTAAACCTCCTCTTCTAATATATGATTTATAAATTTTGACTTCACATTTATTTGATAAACTTTAAAACCTTTGTATGCAAAGTAAGCAAGCAGAGTTCTTACTCCTTCTAGTCTAGCAATAGGGGAAAATGTATCTCCATAGTCTATTTTTTCTTCTTGTGCATATCCCTTGAAAATTGATATTTCCTTATTCCTTATGAATTTACTATTCTCATTCAGTTTGTTTCTATACACCCATTCACATTCTTGTTCTCTAGTCTAGGTACTAGAGTCCATGTTTTGTTCTTCTCAATCTGATCAATCTCTTCTTTCATGGCTTTACTCTAGTCTTCATTCTCTAATGCATCCTTTACTAACTTAGGCTCATGCATGTTTAACAAACATGTATCACTTCTCATCCTATTTGTTGTCATTGGTCTAGTTTCTTTATCTCCAATAATTTGTCTAGCAAGGTGATGTCTTCTACCATACTTTGACAATATTGGTTCCACTTTTCTTTCTACAATGGGTCTATCAACTTCAAAGTCATTATGCACTTATCTATTAGGTAAGTTGGCATTCCTTTTATGCACACTGATCTTAGTATTAGAATGTACCTTGGTTTTTGTCTAAAACTTGGCTCCTAAATGCAACTTGGTTCTTGAATGCAACTTGATTCCTAAATGAAACTTGGAATTCATTGTATGTGACTCGACAGTCACTAATACTTGTTGATGTTAATTTGTAATTTGGTTCACAACTTCATAATCATTTATGTCTTCATAGTTGTATATAAAGGTTTTTTACTATTTAGGTTCCTTCTTAGGTTTAGCTTCATTTACCTCTATATATTCATCAAACTTCACATTTGCACTTTCAACAACTTTATTACTGTTAGTATTTAAACACTTACTACTATGAAATAGCCTAGGAATATACCTCCTTCACTTTTAGCATTATGTTTACCATTCCCATTATCCTTCATAATGTAACATTTTCTTCCAAATACCTTAAAATATTTTAAATTGGGTGACTATCCATACAATAGTTCAAAAACTATGGAATTTGTACCTTTCTTGACTTGTACTCAGTTCAAGGTATAGAAAGTTGTGTTTATATCTTCACTCCAATATTTCAATGTAACATTCTTCTCCATCATCAGTATTCTAGCATAGTCCATTATAGATCTATTCCTTCTTTCAGCAATTCCATTTTGTGTGGAGGTGTCCTAGGTGCAAAAGTTTGTCTTTTAATTCCTCTGTCATTATAGAATATCTCAAACTCATTTTTTGTAAATTCTCCACCTCTATAAAATCTTAGACATTTCAACCTTTTTTCAACCTCCTTTTCAAATCTTTCCAAGTACCACTTAAACATTTGAAAAACATCAGATTTTTGTTCCAAAAATATAACTGTCATCATCCTAGAATAATTGTCAACAAATAGGATAATGTACTTGTCACCTTTGTAGTTTTGCACATCAATTGGTCCACATAAATTAGTATGAACTAATTCTAGAATTTATATTGAGGAGTGAATCTTACTTTTAAAACTAGATTTTGTCATTTTTCTCATATGACATTGTTTGCAAATCACATTATCAGGTTTCTTCAATTTTGGCAAACATTTGACTCTTTTCATATTACTGATATTGACTAAGCTATCAAAGTTTACATGACATAACCTCTTGTGCCATAGCCATGCATCATCAAATTTAGAAATAAGACAAGTAGCATCATTCATGTCAAGATAAAACATATTGTCTCTAGTCTTATCTCCATTTCCAATTCATTTTCCATCAATGTCATAGATCTTAGCCTTCTTATTATTAGATTCAACTTTACAAGATGAACCATTCAATTGTGACACACCAAAAAAGATATAGTTAAGTCCTTCTACATAGTAAGCATTCTCACACATGATCTTTTCTATTAGTTTCATTAATCCTTTACCCTTTATCAGATAGGGTGCATCATTACCAAATCTAACACTATTTCCATTGTAATACTCAATGGTAATGAACTTACTTTTGTCTCTAGTCATGTGATGTGAACATCCACTATCAATGATCCATCTATTACTTTTGTTCACATGAGATATCATGGTTATTAGATCCATCTTTTGTTTCCTATTCAACAATTTTGCAAGCCTTCTTTCCTTTGTCTTTATATTCTTTGTTGTTCTTGTCTATTTTATCTTTTTATTTATCTCCACTCCTATTGCTCTTCTTCTCTAGACACCTTGCAAAAATATGACCAAACTAATTACAATTGAAAAACATGATAGGTAACTTACCTTTATATTTCCCTTTGTCTCTGTGAAATCTCCTAGTTCCCAATGCTTTAAGCTCTTTTACATCATCTTCATCTATATCACTATCACTAGAAATGTGCTTGACCTTTTTCTTCTTATCCTTAGGTCCTTTCAGTGTTAGTTAAGCTTTGAAAGAATATTCATTTTTCACTTTTGAAATTAGTAAAATAAGAAAAGTTGAAGAGTATTAACTCTACCCATCAGTCCTTCAAGGGTTAGATTACTAGTAGGAACACATCTTAGTTCTTGTATGATAGAGACTCTAATAGCATAGAAAGATAGTAGGGGTCTTAATACTTTGTTGATCATAGTCTCATCTTTAGTAACACCATTTTCTCCTCTGATAGTATTCACAACATCTTTGAATCTTGTACAATATTGGGCTATAGTCTCACCTTCTTGCATTCTCATATCATCAAACTTTCCTCTTAGACTTTCATCTTTGGTGCTCAGAACATTCTTGTCTCCCCCATAGATTGTCTCTATAGTATCCCATGTCTTCTTAGAATAATTAAATCCTTTGATGTCATCAGAATCTAAGTAGCTTAGGGAAAATGCAAGCTCTAACATTTCTTGATTGTGTTATTTCTTCTTTTTTAGATCTTCAGTAGTAGGGGCTCCAATAGGATCAACATGCTCAATGTTAATGGTAGATTGTGTATAATATCCAAGTACTCCTAGATGTAGCTTTATCAAAATTTTCCATGTGGGAAAGTTTTCCTTGTTCAGTTTGGGCACCTCCTTTTTTTACATCTTGATCTTTAGCTTTCAGTACCTTAAAACTATTTCCTTATAAGCACCAATGGCTTTGATACCAATTGTTGGAATTCTTTAGAATAACTAAGAGGAGGGTGAATTAGTTTTAGATTAAGGTAAAAATAGGTTTTGAAGGGACCTAAAACCATTTAACAAAAGAAACAGATCAACATTAAGAACTAGCCAGGCTTTACAAGGACTTGAAACCTAGAGTAAAGCAAAAAACACAAAAAACTAGGGTTTACAAGGACCTAAAATTTCAAGTTTAAACCAAACACACCCACATTTTACAAGGACCTAGAACCTAAAGTTTTTAAATAGAAAGGTGGAAAAACAAAAAATAGAACCAACAACACCACCCAAACTAGCAACCAACACACTAGCTATGACAACCAGCACTTACATCAGTTCCTTGATGTTCTTCTCCACCTCCTTACTAGCTTCAATAGTAGCCTAGATAATATCAAGCATGAAAATAATAGAAACCTCAAGAGAATGATCAATATTTTTCCTCATACTCTCTATCATTATCTCACTAGGCCCTCCTAGACTCCTCACCACAATAGTTTTTGGAGACATGATCTCGTCATTGCTTTTCTTGCCGAGACTGGTTGCTATGGCACACAAACTAGAAGTGACCTATCCAAATGTTTGTCTACTTTCATTAATAAGTTGATAGAGTTTTAGCTCATAATCCTTTAGTTTATAAGGGATGTTTCCAACAAGTTTCTCTAGGTGGGCTCTAATAACACATTCATGGTCCAACTATTTCTTAATGACTCCAACCTTTTTTTTAAGCATTATGATTTCATTGTATAGCCATGAATCCACTTGTAGAGAAGCCCCTACTTTGAGTTTGGTAGTATGAAGAAAGGAGAGTTTCATATGGTGGGTCTCATCCCCGGTACCTTCTTTAGTTCTAATCATAGTGTTAATGGTAGTGTTATTGACCTGGATGTCATTGTTAGCATCTTGTTTCTCCTTAAACTCCTCTTCCTTCTCCTTACTCACAATTTTCTCTTTCATAACAAGGACATTACCCTCATTTTTATTTTCTATATTAATGTCTATTTTTTCCTCACTAGATTTAGTCTTAGGAGGAGAAGAAATAATTTTATCTTTCCCCTCATCATCCTTTAAAGCTTTAGACCCAACATTTAATTCAATTTTTGTCTTTACTTGGTCCTTACCCATTGGCATACCCTTACTTCTAGAGTAGCCTTCTAGGTTTGAGCTAAGGTTTGCCATTTTAGTCTTATTACCATCCTTGGAAGAATTCTCAAAATCTGTCACTTCCTCAACATTCTTCTTTTTAATCTCCCACTTATGACCCTTTTTAGTGCTCTTACTATCACTAGTGCCTTCCTCACTTTTAACCTTTTTCTTTAAGGGTTAATTACCAAAAACTTTCATTTTTTCTCCAAAGTCAGAGAGGGTTTAACAACCTAACTTTTACAATACTTTTCAATAAGAAGGAGTAAGCCCTTATGGATCACAAGATGAGAATTATTCTTCTTATGTGCTTGGAGACTTTGTATCAGAGAGTACTTTAGGTAGAATAGGAAAGAAATTCTATCTTTATACCTAAAATGATTTAGGAACACAAAATGAAACTTGTGGACTCTCTTAGCTCTACCATTAAGGATAAAATACTCATAGATACATGAAAGAACATCCTGCTAGATTACCTTAATCTGGCTCATATCATAAAAAACACCATTCTTCTCCAGCATTTTCTCATCCTCATTGGTTTTAGGGAATTTTTTGAAGGTCACATTTGAGATACTAGTTTCCTTTCTAAATTTGAGACCCTTCATTGGAAAACTCATAATATCAATAATGGACTCATCTAACAAATTCATAGTAACTCCATGCAATATTACCCTATCCTCAATCTAATTTTTGAAGGACTTTATAATGTGTGGCTTATACCCTTGAAGTTTCTCAATATAAGTTGTAACTTTCCCTTTTTTTAGTATTTCCCAAACATCTGAATTCACCCTCCACTCTTTGCAATTATTCAGCTCTTACTTTCTTGGTTCCCCTCCCATCTCGTATTTGGATCCATACCTAAACCTGGATTGAAAAATATTCACCAAAAATTAGAGTAAGTTGTTAATTGTAAGAATATGATATAGCGTTGATACTATGTAAGATTTTTCCTAAGGAAATAATTCAACACCAAGATGAAGAAGCTCAGTAGATAACACAAGAGAGACAAATGATGATCAAATGAGAATGGATATTAGATAATTGGATAATTGGATTTTATATGAATACACACTAGAAGTGCATGTATATAAAGGCATCTAGAATGAGTAGGAGTTAGCAAAGAGATAAATATCACAACTAAGCACATGTCCACCAAGAGTGGATTATCTTGAATTGAGCATAGGAGTTTGTGTGATGATGAGAGGATAAGTTTACATAGGTGTATCTCATAAAGAGATGTTGTAGACATGATGTGCTCAAATAAGTCTCTAACTCCTCTGTTGTCAAAAATACAACTCATATAACTATGCATATTACTAAGTAAACTTAAGTAAAGTGTAATAATAATTAATTATTTACACTAACACACACCCCCCAAGTGCAACTTAGGGGAATGTAGTTAAGCTCAAAAAGCTAAATGCAAGATGTAATGTGGGTCTCAACTACTAGGCCATGTTAGGTACCCATCTACAAATTCAATGCTCTAGATATAATGTGGTGCAATGCAATTTCTCTAAAAATGGAGAAAGAGGAAAAACTCATGGAAAAAACCTCCTCCAAAAAGAGAGATAAGTACAATAAAGAAGAGAAGAGTCATGTGACCCCCTTGGTGAAAAATTATGCACCCCAAGAGATCTCACAAATGAAGATACTTGACCTTAGTGAAGGGCTTGGTGAAGATATTTGTAATTTATTTTTTTGTAGGACAATACTACAATGCAATGACCTACTCATGAATTAGCTCTCTAATGTAGTGCATATGAACCTCAATGTGTTTTGTGCATTGATGCTACACTAGCTATTTTGAGATTTCAATGGCACTCTGATTATCATAATATATGACTATGGGTCTAGGTATGTCAAAACCAAACTCCTTCTGAATATATTGTAACCAAATAGCTTTTGTAGCCACAGTGACAGCTCCTCGATAGTTAGCCTTAGTAGATGAAAGAGCAATAGTGTTTTGATGTTTACTCTACCAACAAATGAGGCCAAAACCAAGATGAAACAAGTAAGTTGAAGTGTTTTTGTAACAATAAAGATCCCTTGCATGGTTTGAGTCTATATAACCTACTAACAATAGTCCAGTACTAGCTACATAGCATATCCCAAATGTATGTGTACCCTGGATATAATGTAAGATGTGTTTGGCTGCCTTATGTGTGCTTAAAATGTGAACACACTTCTATGAGTCATTATATCCAAGATTTCTCAAGAATGAGGTCTCAAATGGTGGCTCATAGCTCTCTATTCATAAAGTCTAAGGGTTTGTAATGAAGGGCCTCAATTTTGACCTAGTTTGTGCCCATGCAAGTAGACCATAAAATGAGAGATTCAAAGATCCAATATGCATTAAAATGGAGATGAAAGCTAATCTATATGATATCAATGCAAAAAAATGCAAGATCTAATCTATGAAATCAAGATCTAAGCTAATATAAAAATGCAAGGATGGATCATGATGATGGAAGCCATGGATGCATGAGAGAAGAAGACAAGAAGATAGAAGTTATCCACAAAAATCTTTAGTATTCAAACTCCTTCAAAAAAATTTCTCCAAGCCTGCAACATAACAATAGCCTAGAGTGTGTGTATGCAAAATGAGGAGAGGGCTCTCCCTTATAAAGAAGAATCAATTATTAAGATTAAGAGGCAATAAGATATAATCAAAGGTGGAGAAAGAATGATCTATGTGAAATAAAGATTCACCAATGAGAAAATAAGAAAATAATTAAATGGAATCCCACTTAGAAATATATGCATTTAAGTATAGAGGAATTTTTAATTTTTAATTATTTTATTTTTTCTTTAAGTGGGGATTTCTTTAATTAAAAGGGAGCAAGTTCTTTTAATTAAATAGAAAATATTTAATTAAATTAAAAGAGGGGTTTTTTCTTAATTAATTAAATGTGGACAAATTATTTAATTAAAAGAGAGGTTTTCTTTTAATTAAATAAGTCTTAGGAAAAAATGATCAACCTTCGAAATGAAATAATAAAATTTGATCAAGGAAATTGAGTTGAATTGATTTAATAAAATATTGCAAACCATTGATTTAGGAAATTGATAAATTGAATAATGGGGGCCCATAGTTTGGGTGACCATTTTAGGGTGCATACATTTGCCCCTATTTGACTAAAGTGTGATTGATTTGAGAACACATGTAGTCAAAGAAAGAAATTGAAGTTTGAGGTTGATTCAAGATCATGAAATAGCCCAAATGTGTGGTTGATTCGAGAACACATCAGGACAAAGAGTAAAAATAAATTTTGACTTGAAAAAAAAGTCAAGGATAAAATTGATAAAAATAAATCAAGGATTGAAGTTTGATAAGTATTGCCCCCTCATGATCAAAATCGAAATGGGATAGAGAAGAAACACCAAATTGATAAATTTGATCAAGTCGAACAAAAGATAAAGTTCTTGATGTAAGATGAAAGATATAAGAATCATAATACCAAGGTAGATCATCAAGCATGAAATATTATGCCCCAAAGTTGAATTAGAAGAAAATAAGTGGGGTTAAAGAAAATGGAGGGTAGAAATTTGGAAGATATGGAAAGAAATAGAAAGAAGAATATAAAATTTTTCATAAGAAATAGAATGCCCCAAAATCAATCAACTATTTAAGATAGAAATTTCAATTGAGATCACAAAAGAAGATAAGGAAATGAAGATAAAAATATGACCACGATTGATTAAAGGTCCACAAGAAAGATACGGGGAAAACCCTCTCAAACTCATAATGGGGCCTAAAAATGCAAACTAACATGAAGCCTAACAATGCAAGCTACATGAAAATGCAAAGGTGTACTTACAATACAACAACTATAACATAGGATTTTGTGTTCATCATTCATTTAAGAATGTTAAAGAACTTATTTTCATCATTGGGCTATTATTAATGGACATCCAAAAATCACACAATCATCACTAGTCACAAGTGCAACTATGAAGATATGAAAGTGATTTATATCAGATTGGAATGTTGAAAGATTCTATCATAAGCATCAAAGACATAAAGGTCAAGATGACTTTGATGTTAGCTTACCCAATTTAATGTAGAAAATAAAACATATGCCTTATGTCCCAAGTCCTCTAGCTATGCATCCCAAAGAGACATAGGAATAATGACACTCAATGAAAATCAATAGAAGTTAGCACACAAAGAAAAGATCATGACATAGCTTAAATATTAAGTTTTTATGTTTAAAAATTTAAGTGTGTTAACTGATATCGTGTTCTAAGGATACGTATCAAATGCTGCAAATAGGTAAGATTATATGACAAAATTGGGTTAGACCAAACCAATAAGCATTGAAAAAAATTCTATGTCAGGGGTTGTATTGAAAATACAATTGGGGTGGTGTTGAAAAACACTATTTCTAAGGTGTCCTAAAGAATAGGACATCCAAGAGACCAAAGCTAACATAGTTATGCCCCCTAGACAAAGACCAATTCCAAACTAGGGCAACAAGGACAAGGCACGATGGAGAAAGGCTAAGTGTTGAGGATGTGCACTAAGAAATAGGGGTGCAAAGGCCTTAAGTAGAGCCTGTTTCTAGGTTTTTCACCACTTGGATTTATTTTTTCAAGACTTTTTATATATAAAAAATTTGTATTTTTGCTACCAAGGCACCTGTCTCTAGGTTTTCACTAAGGCACTTTTGCTATTTTTTTTGAATTTTTAAATTTTTTGATTATTTTAATTTTTTATTTTTATTTTTTGGAATATATAATTTTTTTGGAGATACATCAAAGTTCCTATTGCTAGGTTTTTACTAAGATGATCATTTTTTTAGGACATTTTTCAATTTTTAGAATTTTCACAATATATCATTTTTTTAAAAAAGATTTTTGAAATATATGATTTTTGAAATATTATTTTAGGATCAATAAGTATATACAAATAATATACAATTCCCCTAGAAAAAAAGGGACCAAACTCTCAAGCAAGATCACATCCTGCAGTCCTAATGTCTAGCAAGGTGGAGGACAACAGTGATTAGCAAGCTGGTGGAATAAATTCTCAAGGGAAAACTCCTCAATAGTACCCAACCTAGGGAAAATTTGTCATGTAAAGCACATTTGGAAAAGAAATGAAAGGCCAGCATAGGATAATTCATGAAAGCATAATGTAAAAGTGGGAAAGATGCAATCCAAAGGAGTAGACATGTCAAGAGGCTTCATAGCATCATATTTTACTCCTTTTTATTAGAACAAGACCAAAGGGATAAATGGGAAAAGGATATCAAAAGACTAGAATGAATGGAGGAAAATATATATGAAGGCTAAACATGAAAGAAATGAAAACAAGATCAGAATAAGATAGCTCACAAGATAGCCAAATTTTTGTGTATAGGTTAACATTGTCAGGATCAAAGAGAGAAGACGAAATGGATGAAAGATGAAAAATAACTATGCATGATGCCTGATTGTTAGGTTTTCATCATGGTACTTATCCAAGACTCCACAAGGGAGTGGTTTTCACCATAGAAAAAATTTATTTCTCTTTACTTTTGAAACCAAGGTGCCTGATTACTAGGTTTTCACCAAGACACATTTTCAAAAAAAAATATTGTTTCTTTTTTTCAAATTTTTTGAATTTTTTGGAAGAAGTCTAGCTTTTTAGATAATGCTCCTTGAAATTTCAAACCATGACATGCAAAGGATTTGAAATTATATGCTCAAAGATGCTGATAGGGAAAGGAAGATGGAAGATAAAAATGGAGGATATGGCTTTATGCAAAGCAAGTGAGATTGGAAGATGGAAATGAAGGTAAGATCAACATCAACACACACATTTAAAGGTGGCAAGAGGATTTAGAAAATGTGAATGAAGAAATACATAAAGGAATATGGTGAGTGGATAGAAGAGGTTTCATTTTAGGGGCATGGAATGGAAGAATGCTTTTGGAAAAAGATGAAGTGGAATTCTTTGGAAGCTTGAATGTCAACTTCAATTGTTGTTCAACATTAGACTCCCTCAAGAGAGACTTTGGAATCTATATAGCCATAGGCCTCTTTTTATTTCCTTTTGATAATTTAGAGATAATATTTTCAATGATGGATTTTGGAACCCATACTTGTCTTATAATTTTTTTCGTAGATATCTCTTTTGACTTTATGCCCCCATGTCGATCAGAGTAGACATGGTGGTCTTATTTTTTATATGGATTCTTGAATTGCTTCTTTTTGTTGTATTGAACATTCAAGTTATTTTCAAAAGACTTGGGACTTGTAGAAGAAGAAGGATGATATGACTAGTTTAGGTGAGTGGGTGGATGGAAAGAATTCAAGGATATGCATATATATTGATCTTGAGGAAATATAAGAGAGGGAGGGATGCAAGGACCCAAGATGGATGATGAATTATGAGAGTTGAGAGGGGAAAGTGAAGGGACATAAGGACCCAATATGGAAGAAATATGTGAATCATTTAGTATTTGTGGGGGAGGTCCAAGGATAGATGTAGAAGATGCAAAAGGGTAATCAATAAGTTCAACAACATCTGTATGACAATCAAGGACATCAACATCTTTAGAGTGAGCATTAGGATTTTCAATAGGATCATGAATATCTTGAATAGAAGCAATTTCTTTTATAGGAGTACTTGAAGCTTGAGAAGATTTAGGAAGAGTAGAAAGTGGAAGGGAACATGGAGTGGTAGAACAAGAAGATGGAAGACTTTGATCTTGACAAGGATCTTTGGATAGCATAAGTGTAGAGTTTTTCTCTTGATTTTCAATAGGCTCAACATTGGAAGTAACAACACTATTTTTAATAAACTTAATGGAAGTATCATCTTTGGAAGTTGCAACTATATTAAGGTCATTTTGATTGTCAATAAGCTTAGCAGTGTAAGTAGTAGCTTGATCTTGCTTAGGAGAAGACTTAAGACATGGTGGAATGAATGAGGAAGGGCATGGAGGATCAAAAGGACAATGAAATGGATTAGAGACATCATGAAAATAATTGATGGCATGGAGGGTTTTTGATCTTGATCTTTCTTTATATTCTTTTCTTTATCATTTTTAGAGTCCTCTTGACATGAAGCCACTCCTAAGTAGAAGGAAGCATGTCAAAATTGTATGGAAGACTTTGGAATAGATGATGAAGGACTAGCTGAAGTAGGTATTATAGTGCATGAAGGGTTAGGCTCTTTAGTTTTAGCATTATCAAAAGTATTTGCAGCCAAGTGAAGGTTAGCTTGAGTTTCGTTAAGAGGTAGCCTTTGAGGATAACTATAGGGAACTGCATGAAAAGCATTAGAATATTTTTTGGATGAAAAATTTGTAGAAGATTTTAGAGACTTAGAATCTTTAGGGGATGTATGGATAGTGGAGAAAGTAGAAGATGGAAGGGGAGCATTAAAAGACAAAGGTTCAACATTAGCATGATCTTTCTCAAGAGTGTAATCTTTATTTTCAGCATGAGGGTTATTAGAAGAGGAACTCTTATGGCATTGATGTTTTATTTCATAGCAAAAAAATTCTTTCTCTTTCTCAAAAAAATAGATTTATCATTTAGGTATTGTTCACAAAATTTATCAACATTGTTTTCAAAATTTGAGTCATATGGATTACCACCAATATTTATATGTGACTTGTTGGGACAAAAAATTATATGCTTCATTTTTAGTCCCATTTCAAAAAATTTGATAAATCAAGCCCCATAAATGCTTGTGTAATCGGCTATACCTTTAAAGCCCTTAAGGTGTTCAATGTTTCTGATACCTTTCATTCAATTTTCCTAAACGTTTCATGATGAAAATTTGTCATTCTGAGTTATTTGACAAAGTCTTATTTTTGAACCAATCCTAAAATTTTCTTTCTACCCCAATTAATATGTAGAATCTAGTCAAGAACCTATTACTTTATGCAAATTTGCCACATCTTTTGAAATCCTTTAGCCCCTTCTCAAATTCTTGCTCAGGGCATGCCTTTTAAACCTTAGGCAAGTATGAAATAATGTTTTGATTAAATCTATTTTAAGTTTAAGGTAATCATGGTTTACGTAGTTTTAAATCTAGAAGAGTTTCATTTCAAACTTACCATGCAAGTCTTAGCGATCATTGATCTTGTTCAGATTGATGGACCCTGCATTCGAGCATTTTCAAGATGCGAGGCTATTACAAAATGCGAGAAAGCGCGAAGAGGGCACGTAAGAACAATTTAATTACGTGGGTCCAAAATAATTCAAAGGTTGATTCACTATTGATCTTCTTTAGATCGACGGATGAAGCATACCCACATTTTCAAGATGCACAAAAGATAAACATTGCGGGAATGCCACTTTATAACGCATGGCAAGTGGGACCAAGTGTGGAAGTAACGATGTCATGGGCATGGAAGTTTTGAATGCCACAGTTAGGTTTGTCAGAGCATGTGCATTAATAGGTGTTTTCTCATTGGTTAGGATCATTTTAGTGGGCCTCCAAATATTGAAATCTTGAATCACTGTCAATTTAAGCCAGCATCAAGGGCTAGCATTTGTCGCTTTGTTTAATCTCAATATGTTTTAATAATGCAGGTAAACAGGTTGTGGAAACATATCAAAATTAACCAAGTCACGCCATTTTGAAATGCCATGTGTTTTGTGATAAACGAATAGTGCAATGGTTATTGAAGAGTTTTCCATCAACCGTTGATCTTCTTTAGATTGATGAACGACACTAGCCTGCTTTATCAACATGCAGGGAGATTAAGGAAAGTGGGAATGCATCATAAAGACACATGTCCTTGATGATATCAAGTCCTACCTTATGAGCTTACACAAATATTTCTCAGCCATTGATCTTAGTCAAATTAACAGTTGGCGCATTTTTGCTTTATGAAGATGCTCACAAGATAAGAAATGCGGGAATGCGCAAGCCTGACACATGGGATGGATTCAAGTCATTGATTCAATTCAAATCTATGACTCTTGCACATTTGCATTTCTTAGAAGTAAGAAGTACCAACTAAAAGAGGAATTACACACATGGCTAATTATGATTGGGTTATTCTGGACCAGCTTGTCTAGAGGATTTTGAAGTCATCATGTTCACAGCTTCGACTTGTAAGATCTTCAAGATCGATGGTGCATATTTTACTATTGAAGGTGGTGTCATTTTACATATTAATGAGATTTGAAAACTTTCACATGTGAAAGTGAAGAACAGAATGTAACAGGTAAGATTTTTCCAATTTCAACTTGTGTGAGTAGAAATTCATGAGTCACCTCTGAATGGAAACAATTACTGCTAGGATTGAGATAAATTTGGCACGAGTGTCAAGTAGTTGGCTCAAGGATAAAATGAAGAGTTATAGAGATAAAAAGAAAAGGCTTGAGGTAAGTTTACATACCATAGTCTCTGCAATTTTTAGTCCTATGTGATTTATTCAAAAGATGATTCTAAAGATTTCACTAAATCTGAGGGTGTGGATAGCAGAAGGATTTCTTGTTAAGAGTAATTGGTTCTGGGGCACTAATAGTTTGAAAAATGATTTATTTATTTTCAAAGGATGGTTCAAAAAAGGAAAAAGGTTAGCTTCATATGCCTATGTATGGTTTTTTGATAGAGGAAAGCTGGTAATTAGGTGTCGTAGTCAAGTCACTAGGGTGGTAAGAAGGACAAGGAACAGACTTGGTAAGCTAACAACCTATTCAGCAGTAACATCATCTTTAAAAAAAAAATTCAAAGCATCTTAGTATGATGCTAGGGTAGCATAAATATTTGAGACCCTATGCAAAGTTTTGGAAGAGGGTGAGGAAGATTTTATACCCTTGGGTATAGTCTTTTTCATTTTATGTGCACGTCCCCCCTTTTTGTGTCAGTGGATGGAAAATTTTGGTAGGAAGTTGGTTAAGGAAGTAGACATGGCTAGGGATCAGAGGATTCCTATTTTGTTATTTTTAATAGCCACATTATTTTTTGGCTTCTGTACTACATGCTAAGTAATGATTCTATTATTTCTAAAGCTTGGCATGATCAGTAAAGAGTGGGAAGTAAAGATGATTCTCATTCAGTAGTCATCTTGACAAAACCCACGAGCCTCGGTTGGTGCATATTTTTCAAAGTTGATCTTGTCATTGATGGGGTAGTCTTAGCAGTTGAGCAAACAAAAAATTAGTGGTAGAGCCGAGTCAGCAAAAAGTTGTAACAGAAAGGAGCCTACAGGAGAATATTTGATCTACGTGATGTTTTGTTAATCATTCTTCTTCTTTTTCTGTTATAAACTTGTAATATATTTTGTAATGGACACTTGTTAGTTCTCTATGCCTAAAGCTTGTTGCATCTCACAATATTTAAATGAGATCCCAGGGCTAGAGAGAGGGTTGTTGGTTGGTTTTCAATTTCTAGTTCTTGGAGCTGTACTCATGTTGTAAAAGCCACACACCCAGCATATCTTGTATGAATAGCATATGAATTTTATAGATAGTTCTGATACAGTAGTGTGATATTGCATCATGTTTTATGCATTCCTAATGTAATCATTTTAAGGAGATTAATACAATGTGCAGAAGGTTTTGAATTTCAAAATAATTCTATCTCCTTTCTTATTGAATTTGTAATTTTATATGTTCAAGAACAAAGAGCTTGAACCTATTTGCAATTGCCCGGTTGTATGTTTGAAGTTTTCTTGCCTTTGAGTCAAGGAGTCATATAATTGCTTGCGGTTTCAGACAAGGTTGCAAATTCATTAAGAAGGATGTGTGGAAATATGGGGTTATATTGGATATTGTTGTCTGATTCATAATGCGAAGAGATTGAACATGAATGTCTCAACATATGCCATATGTTGATTAATGTTCAAGGATGCATAATTCTGAAGTATAAGATTGCCCTAATGGATAAGGCACTGGTCATTTATAGGATCACTAAGTTTTTACTGCATATTGGACATGTTTTCTTTTCTCAATATAAATCAATCTTTTTTTCCCTTCATGTTGAAGTGGACATAAAAGTTTAAATCCTCACTCAGTTTATGAATAATATAGTTTTGCACCTAGCTATTGTAGAATGTGTGTTGTTTCATAAGCCACTAGGAGATATAAGAGGTTTTCATCTACTTAATATATTTAATGTATGCTTTGATAACTGGTACCATATAAAGAATCTATAGGTTTACTCGCCTAGGTTTTGCAGAGCCTGAAGAAAAAGAAGGTTCAAGCCTTATAGTTGGCCCTGTGTCTGAAGTGATATGTTGATAATGGGAGTTAGTTGACCCTAGATGTTTCATATTCTCATGGGGATAATTGAAATCCCTCCAGCATTTTCAAACACCAAAAAAATGGCGACTCTGCTGGGGAATGTATTGAATCAGATTTAAGACAAACCTTGAGAATTTGAAAAGAAGAGATTCAGCAGGAGAAGTGCATTAAAAGGTTTCAGCAGTAAGTTCTCTAATGTTATTTCCAATTTTCTTACTCCAAATCATGCACCCCAATATTTTTTATCCACTTGCAACAATAAATTAATGGTTGAGTTCAAATTGTGTTGTTACTGAGTTTTATTCAATTCATCCAGTTGTTTTTTTCAATAGTGTTGTTGCAATTTTAGAGTCAGAAGTGATCAAAAGTTTGTCTCTCTTCAAGGTGTTTGGTGACTTTCAAAATTTTCAAGTTGAATTGTTAGTTTAGATCTATAGTGTTATGAATCATGTTTAAAATCTTTCTAACAATAGTGAGTCATGACTCTATCTAAAGGATCTCTAAATCAGTATAGATCGGTTACCTATAATTGCTTTCAAAGAGTTTTCAGTTGAAATGAACAGATCTAAAAGTTAGGTGAATTTGCAAGCAAGAAGAGAGATTTATTATAAGTTTCTAACTAATAAGTTTGGAAGTGTTGTTTGATCTATTGTTATAAAAGTCTTTGAAATGATAAAAGATGAATCATAGTAGTGATTTCATTTAATTCTCCTCAACGAGATGGTGACTCTATAAGGTTATGATCAGTGGTGTAAAGAATTTAGATTAACACCAGGCCAATCAGCAGATCAATGGTTTCAGGTAGCAACACTTGAGGTATGTCATTTTCATGATGTTTTCTTGTCATGAAAGAAAGTAAGTTTTACATATGTGTTCTCCCTTAAGTGAAGTTTCAGCACTAAGAAGAGGAGAATGGTTTTAAGGTTATACACTTCATTGGATTGAATTTCAGTCAATTGTTTTTAAGTTTGTGAAGTGTGTTTAAATTTCATGGGTAGGAGGGTATAGATCTGTTGCTAATTAAATCAGAAGTTATTATAGTTAAATGAGGTTCAAATTTGTTAAGAATTTCAAGATTCATTTCACCTAGTACATAGTCAATTAATGAAATGCCTAGATCCATTTCTACCAAACAGTATATGCCATTGAATTTCAATGGTATTCATGGTTTCCCAAATGTCATTCCTAATGATGTTAGGAAAAGTTTTCCTAAGTTTAGTGGTAGCCATCTTGTTTCAGCTAGTCAGCATGTTCAAGTTTTTAGTGACTTGATGGGTGACTATGAAATTGCTCATGAAGATGTTCAGATGAAGTTGTTTGTTCAGACTTTAGAATATGATGCTAGGGACTAGTTTTTGTTTTTACCAGCATGTTCAATTTCATCTTGAGATGAGTTATTTTCAACCTTCATGATGTAGTTCAGGGAAAGAATAAGCATCTCTGATTATTTTGATAAGTTTTTGAATATCCAAGTCAGGAATGGTGAGTTAGTTCCTGAATTTAATATCAGATTTGCTAAGGTTTGAAATGAAATTCTTGAAAGTTACAAATCAGATGATCAAATGTGTTTAGTGGTTTATCTTGGTGCATTTGATAGGAAGATGAACTATCTATTGAGAGATAAAGAACACAAGACTTTACATCAGGAATTCATGAAAGCTATAGAGATTGAGAATAACATAAAATATGGTTTAACCTAGAGTCACTTCTCTATAAATGTTTTCCAGCAAGATGAGATGCAAAGAACAAATCAATGTCATATAGAATGTTTAATTTCAGATCAGCAAATAAGTACCCCTGCTATTGTGAATAGTTTTGTAGAAGATTCAGAAATAAAAACATGTGAACATGAAATCTCTTTATTGCAAAGAAGAAATGATTCCATTCGTGTTTAATTGAATGCACATGTCTATGGTGTTACAACAGTGAATGAGAGAGTTGAATCACTTGATGATTTATGCATGCAAGATATAAATCCGGTCATTCATTTCCCCATTGATGATTTGCATTGTGTTAAAAACATAATGAATCGGGAAGAGGAAATGTATTTATCTCAGTATGAGGATGAAGAACTTGGAAGTAATGCATCAAGTGATAAAGATGAAATTGTTGATCTGACATATTGTGAAGAAGCATCATGTGAAGACAATGGTGAGACTTTTTGCTCAAGTCAAGAAGAGGATTGTGATAGTACATATGCGTCTTCATGTGAATTAGATGTAGACTAGGAAGAAGAAAGTAATGACAAACGTGAGTACTCTTTTTCTAGTAAAGGTATGAATACTATTTCTAAATCTAAAAGTGAGTATCTATTTTAGAATTGTGTAAATTAGTTTGAGATTGAAAGTTATGAAGAAAATGTATCTACACAATATGAAGACAAAGAGGTTATCTTTAAGGACATATTACCTAATTGTGTGGAAAAATGTTTTGAAGATGTGTATGGTGATGATCAGTATATGAGTGATCCTAAGATTAATGCATCATCACCTATTAGTCAGATAAATGATGATTTTATTGCAAGACATTTGAATCACCTACATGAAGACAATGAAAGTAACTTTGATTTATATTCTGCATGCTTCTTTGATGGAGTTGATGGTGTGTCCTCTTGTGATGATTCTATTGTTTCTTCTTCATATGCTGAAAGTGTCCATGACAGTGATGTTAGAGATGGTTTTAAAGTTTTTACTAATCCATTATATGGTGAGGAATTTGACATTGATTAGCACATCACTTGTCCTAATGTCTACAAAGGCGCTTTGCATGGAGTTATCAATTCTCTTTTTGAAGAACATGTGGAAGTTTTAGATTTAGAAGGGAATAAGTTTAATGATGATACTTTGTCTTATTGTTGTAAGAGGTCAGACTGTTCTTTTTCCAAATATGATAGTGAATATTATCATGATATTGCATCTGATTATGATAACAAGGTGTTTGATGAGATAGCTATTGAAAATCTGCCTATACCTTACAATGATTTTTATGATGAATATTTTAATGTGGTGACTAATCCACTTGCTGATTGCCAGATTAGTTTCAGATGTTGATATTGATAACATGTGTAAGTACAAATCAGATTATTCATTTGATTCATATCCAATTTTACAAAAGGATACACATTTTGAAGGTATGAGTGGTCTTTTTCCCCAAGTTGAATATGAAGCCTTCATACTCGAGAATGATAGCATGCATGAGCCATTAAATGAAGAGAGTTTTCAGTTTCGGTCTGATATGTTTAAGCATGCTGATTAGTATTTTCATAATGAGCTAATGGTTGAAGACGAAGTAAGTTTTTATATGCATTATGAAAGTAAGAGTGATGATTTTGTTTTGCCAAGTGGTTTGTTATATGATAATAATATGATTGGTGAAACTGATAGGAGGAGAAATTTTAGTTTACCTCATGAAAGTTTAGATGAGAATCATGTTTATGACAGAGGTAAACAATTTTGTTGAAGTTCGATGGCCCGAGGCCATCGTTTGTACATGGTAGTAGTAGTTGTTCCCTTGCTTTAAATAAGCTATTTGAGAGAAGTTTTGAAATTTTTTGGAGTGGTCTGCTTCTCCCAGAGATTTGAAATCTTGCCATGCTCGCAAGGGCCATGCATCCCTAGACAGAGCCACTATTGGGATGAAAAATTATATGCTTCATTTTTAGTCCCATTTTAAAAAATTTGATAAATCAAGCCCCATAAATGCTTGTGTAATTTGCTGTACCTTTAAAGCCCTTAATGTGTTCAATGTTTCTAATACCTTTCATTTAATTTTCCTAAATGTTCCATGATGATAATTTGTCATTCTGAGTTATCTGACAAAGTCTTATTTTTGAACCAATCCTAAAATCTGCTTTCTACCCCAATTAATATGTAGAATCTAGTCAAGAACCTATTACTTTATGCAAATTTGCCACATCTTTTGAAATCCTTTAGCCCCTTCTCAAATTCTTGCTCAGGGCATGCCTTTTAAACCTTAGGCAAGTATGAAATAATGTTTTGATTAAAATTATTTTAAGTTTAAGGTAATCATGGTTTTAAATCTAGAAGATTTTCATTTCAAACTTACCATGCAAGTCTCAGCGATCGTTGATCTTGTTCATATCGATGGACCCTGCATTCCCGCATTTTCAAGATGCGAAGCCGTTACAAAATGCAAGGAAGCACGAAGAGGGAACATAGCACAGTCTGATTACGTGGGTCTAAAATAATTCAAAGGTTGATTCCCCATTGATCTTCTTTAGATCAACGAATGCTACTTGCCTGCAAGATGAAGATGAGAATGTTTTAAACAAAGCAGGCAAGCGCATAAGTGACATCTATCCCTTGTGAAGACACAAGGGGTATTCACATAAGTGAAGAGGACAAGTTATGAACATCGTCGATCTATGAGAGATCGACAGATGAAGCATACCCATATTTTCAAGATGCACAATAGATAAACATTGCAGGAATGCCACTTTGCGATGCGTGGCATAGTGGAACCAAGCATGGAAGTAACAATCTCATGGGTGTGGAAGTTTTGAATGCCACAGTTAGGTTTGTCAAAGCACGTACATTAAAAGGTGTTCTCTCATTGGTCAGGATCATTTTAATGGGCCGCCAAATATTGAAATCCTGAATCACTGTCGATTTAAGCCAGCATCAAGGGCTAGCGTTTGCTCGCATTGTTTAATCTCAATATGTTTTAATAATGTGGGTAAATAGGTTGTGGACACGTATTGCAATTGACCAAGTCATGCCATTTTGAAATGCCATGTGTTTTGTGATAAAGGAATAGTGCAATGGTTATTGAAGATTTTTCCATCAACCGTTGATCTTCTTTAGATCAACGAAGGGCCCTGGCCTGCTTTATCAACATGCAGGGAGATTAAGGAAAGTGGGAATGCATCATAAAGACACGTGTCCCCTATGATATCAATTCCTACCTTATGAGCTTACACAGATCTTTCTTGGCTGTTGATCTTAGTCAAATTAACGGCTGACGCATTTCTACTTTATGAAGATGCTCGCAAGATAAGAAATGTGGGAATGCACAAGCTTGACACATGGGATGGACTCAGGTCATTGATTCAATTCAGATCTACGGCTCTTGCACATTTTCATTTCTTAGAAGCAAGAAGCACCAACTAAAAGAGGAATTGCACACATGGCTAATTATGATTGGGTTATTTTGGACCAACTTGTCTAGTGGATTTCGAAGTCATCATGTTCACAGCTTCGACTTGTAAGATCTTCAAGATCGACGGTGCATATTTTACTATTGAAGGTGGTGTCATTTTGCATATTAATGAGATTTGAAAACCTTTGTGTGTGAAAGTGAAGAACAGAATGTAACAGGTAAGATTTTCCCAATTTCAACTTGTGTGAGTAGAAATTCATGAGTCACCTCTGAACAGAAATAATTACTGCTAGGATTGAGATAAATTTGGCACGAGTGTTAAGTAGTTGGCTCAAGGATAAAATGCACAGTTATAGAGATAAAAAGAAAAGGCTCCAGGTAAGTTTATAAACCATAGTCTCTACAATTTTTAGTCCTATGTGATTTATTCAAAAGATGATTCTAAAGATTTCACTAGATCTGAGGGTGTGGATAGAGGAAGGATTTCTTGTTAAGAGTAATTGGTTCTGGGGCACTGATAGTTTGAAAAATGATTTATTTATTTTTAAAGGATGGTTCACAAAAGGAAAAAGGTTAGCTTCATATGCCTATGTATGGTTTTTTGATAGAGGAAAGCTAGTAATTAGGTGTCGTAGTCAAGTCACCAGGGTGGTAAGAAGGACAAGGAACAGACTTGGTAAGCTAACAACCTATTCAGTAGTAACATCATCTTTTAAAAAAAATTTCAAAGCATCTTAGTTTGATTCCAAGGTAGCAAAAATATTTGAGAGCCTATGCATAGTTTTGGAAGAGGGTGAGGAAGATTTTATACCCTTGGGTATAGTCTTTTTCATTTTGTGTGTGCGTCCCCCCTTTTTGTGTCAGTGGATGGAAAATTTTGGCAGGAAGTTGGTTAAGGAAGTAGACGTGGCTGGGGATTAGAGGATCCCTATTTTGTTATTTTAATAGCCACATTTTTTTTCAACTTTTGTACTGCATGCTAAGTAATGATTCTATTATTTCTGAAGCCTGGCATGATCAATAAAGATGATTCTCATTCAGTAGTCATCTTGACAAAACCCACAGGCCTAGGTTGGTGTGTATTTTTCAAAGTTGATCATGTCATTGATGGGGTAGTCTTAGCAGTTGAGCACACAGCAAATTAGTGGTAGAGCCGAGTCAGCAAAAAGTTGTAACAAAAAGGAGCCTACATGAGAATATTTGATCTACATGATGTTCTGTTAATCATTCTTCTTCTTTTTCTATTATAAACTTGTAATATATTTTATAAGGGACACTTTTCAACTCTCTACACCTAAAGCTTGTTGCATCTCACAGTATTTAAGTGAGATCCTAGGGCTAGAGAGAGGGTTGTTGGTTGGTTTTCAATTTCTAGTTCTTAGAGCTCTACTCATGTTGTGAAAACCACACACCCAGTATATCTTGTATGAATAGCATATGAATTTTATAGATAGTTCTAATACAGTAGTGTGATCTTGCATCATGTTTTATGCATTCCTAATGTACTTATTTTAAGGAGATAAATACAATGTGCAAAAGGTCTTGAATTTCAATATAATTTTGTCTCCTTTCTTATTGAATTTGTAATTTTATATGTTCAAGAACAAAGAGCTTGAACCTATTTGCAATTTCTCGATTGTATGTTTGAAGTTTTCTTGCCTTTGAGTCAAGGATCATATAATTTCTTGTGGTTTCAGACAAGGTTGCAAATTCATTAAGAATGATGTGTGAAAATATGGGGTTATCTTGGATATTGTTGTCTAATTCATAATGTGAAGAGACTAAACATGAATGTCTCAACATATGCCATATGTTGATTAATTTTCAAGGATGCATAATTCTAAAGTATAAGATTGCCCTAATGGATAAGGCACTGGTCATTTATAGGATCACTAAGTTTTTACTGCATATTGGACATGTTGTCTTTTCTAAATATAAATCAATCTTTTTTTCCCTTCATGTTGAAGTGGACATAAAAGTTTAAACCCTCACTTAGTTTATGAATAATATAGTTTTGCACCTAGCTATTATAGAATATTTGTTGTTTCATAAGCCACTAGGAGATATAAGATGTGTTCATCTGCTTAATAGATTCAGTGTATGCTTTGATAACTAGTACCATATAAGGAATCTATAGGTTTATCCACCTAGGTTTTGCAGAGCCTGAAGAAGAAGAAGGGTCAAGCCTTATAGTTGGCCCTGTGTCTAAAGTGATATATTGAGAATGGGAGTTAGCTGCCCCTAGATGTGTCATATTCTCATGGGAATAACTGAAAACCCTCCAGCATTTTCAAACACCAGCATGACTAATCCGCTTTAAGCACAAGCATAGGAATAGGAGGAGTTTTAGGATTCATAGGAATATAATGGTCATCGTCATCATAATCATTGTCACTATAGGCATTATAGATAGGCATATCATCAAAAATTTCATGTTGTTCATTATGGTATGTCTCCATAAGAGGAATAAGAATCTTGGTAGAATTAGAAGAAGAATGATATCATGAAGAAGATTTAGGTGAAGACCTACATGAATTATATTTAGAAGAATCATGTTAAGAGTTGGAATATGAAGAATGTGAATGATATTTAGAAGAATCATGATAAGACTTGGAATATGAAGAATGTGAATGATATCTAGAAGAATCATGGTGAGACTTGGAAGATATGGAATATTTGGAAGAAGGATATCATGATATGATCTTGCATATGATCCTAGCAAGAACATCTGATTTCTTCCCTTTTTCCATAATTTTTGTCACAAGGTTAGCATCCATATATATATATTGAAGTAACAACACTTTTCAAATTCAATAAGGAGGTCAAGTTCATCTATGCTCAACTGAGGGTCCCTAACAAGATATTGAAGATCCATGGTTCTAGAAGAAGAAGAATCAAGCATGGAAGAAGAGAAAGGATGAATAGAAGAAGGTAGACTATATGATAATAGAAGCAAAATAATCCAAAAGACATGAAGAAGAGGAAGAATAGAAATGGGAGACTAAAAGGACATGGAAGATGAAGAAGAAAGAAGACCAAGAGTCATTTTCTAAAATTTGATACCATTTGAGTTCATTTGAATATTGTGCAACATGTAATAAAACTTCTATCCAACATAAAATAAAAGGTTCTAGTTGATAAGATAACCATAAGAAACGTTGGTACCAAACTAGGATAGAAAAAGCACTCACTTGTCCAAAAGAGAAATGATAAGATAAAATATTGCAATAGGTGTAAACCAACACGGCCATAGAGGTAACCAAAACTTTGGGTGAATACCCTAGCACATATGAACTAGGAGGATGATTTACCCAAATTTTAATTAATTGAAATTGAATTTTGATGAAAGTTGATGGACAAAAGATTACTAAGTCTCTCCAAGTGTAATATCAAAGAATCCAACGTATATCTTTCTGAACAAGGACGATCTCTAACTCACCAACTCCATACAAGGTCACTTCTAAAATCAAAGATTACTAATTCAAGAGGTCAAAGCACAATAACCCAAGGTGAATTTTTTTTTTCTAACAATGGGGTAAGTAGCCTAATTTGAACCAGATCAACCTAGAGAGATTAAAAGTAACATGATAGAAAATTTGTTTGATCATAAAGTCTTGAATGAGGAACTCAAATTTTGTGTGTTTTAAATGTCCAACTAAGTGTATCAATAGATTTTTAATAATGAACCAAACACACAAGAAACAATCAAGGATTTCAAGAAAATGTCTTCAAACAATGAACAAGGGACAAGGTAACCTTGCACATGAACAAGAATAGTGTCATAGTATCTATCTAATCCCTAGAACCACTACTGTGTATGTTCTCAAAATGTTTTCCAATCACACACATAGTCTTAGAAAATAAAAATTGGTAGCACTATGGTTCTTAGTAATGTTCAACTCTATAACTTTTGTAATTTAGAGTGGGTGAAATAAAATCCTAGCTCACCAAGGTTTTGACATATTCTAAGAATTTAATCAATCAAAGATACTGAGAAGATATGACAATTCAATAGAAGACTACACCCATGAGGATTTCCCCCACAAGGACATTTATATAGCGGTTGCTACTACTACGTCAAATATGGCTATTACTACTTGAAGTTTTCATCCATGTGGTTAACCCAATAAAAGGAATGTCCACTATGATTAACCCTCTCTAATCAAGGAAGACTCACAAAGTTGTACCACATGGGAAGTTGGTTTGGATTCAAAGATTCTAAATTTTTGATGTACCCAAAAGGGAACAGAGCATACTCCTCTAGCCTCTTCACCTTATCCAAACATAGCAAACAAGATTCTTTGACATGCTAATTTGATCTCACCTCACCAAATTTTTGAAAAATCCAACAGAAAACATCAGCAATCTCAAAAGAGAAAGTACTAATGGATGTCAAGGACAAATCCAAGCATAATAGTGAGATAATGACAAATACCATTCCCTACCTACAAGGGGATCTGTCATCAAGAGGAGCTTCACATGTAAAGCAAGTGAATGAAGCTCAATCTCTTAAGATCTCCCAAATAGTGTTCATAGGGCCTAACTACTATGTGAAACATAGATGCATGAAAGAAAATCTAGATCTAATTTTAGAGTACCAAATGAAGTGTGAATCTATGAAAGCATGTAAAAGAACTCAAGCCAAACACATGAGATGTTCATTTTAGTTCCAAATTCAAATGTTATAGAGATCCAACAAAATACCTAATAATCCTTGCAACACATCTTTTCTCTATTGTACCTTTTGTTTATGCTTGAACACTCACTCATAATGAACAAAACAACAAGCAAAACAAGCAAACACAAGATATGCAATATATATCTAACTTATGCAAAACTAGGGTTAGATCTAAAAATATAATTTTTAAGAGTGATAATAATGAAAAAATAACCCAAATGAAAGCTCACATCATGGACTGATCCATTGTGAAAATTAAATGCAAGTTATTCATTAAATGTCCTTTTTAAATTATTTTTTACCTAGTCATCAATATTGGACTAATATGATATGAATTCAGATTCAAAACCCTAAATGTAGAAAAGAGACCCCTATCATAAATCATAGAGCTTTCTAAAAATGTTAGAATTTTGAAAATATCTTTTCATTTATGCTCTAGGGAGTCATTTTGTCAAAATAGACCATTTTAAAAAAATTGAATTATTGGACCTTAATATGATCTCTAAAATTAAAACACAAAGAATCAACCCTATTTATAATTTGGAGTCCTTTTCAAAAATGTAATTTTTTTTGAAAAATGTGCCAATTTTCACCCTAAAATGAGTTTTTATGAATAATAAAGAAAAAATTATAAAAAAAAAAAAATACCTTGGAAAACTCTAAAAATTATATTAAAGCTTCTTTGATGTGTTAATAACATGCTAAAACAAATTCAAACCAAAATGCCATGCTTTTTGGGAGATATGATCAAATCTTTAGATCTAGGGTTTTTCATCTCCAGACAAATCCATACAAGGGGGTTAGATCTAAAAATGTCCAAAACCAAAAAGTAAAGGAAGGTTGCCCCATGGTGGGCACAAAAAATTTGTGCCTAAAATGTGAGCACATGTCAATGAGTTATTATATCAAAAAATTTCTCAAGAATGAGGTCTCAAATGATGGCTCATAGCTCTCTATTCATGGAGTGCAAGGGTTTGTAATGGAGTCCCTCAGTTTTGACCTAGTTTGTGCCCATGCAAGTACACCATAAAATGAGATATTCAAAGATCTAATATGAATGTAAATGGAGATGAAAGCTAATCTATATGATAACAATGAAAAATAATGCAAGATCTAATCTATGAAATCAAGATCTAAGCTAATATGAAAATGCAAAGATGGATCATGATGATGGAAGCCATGGATGCATGGGAGAAGAAGACAAGAAGATAGAAGTTCTCCACAAAAAGATTTAGTATTCAAACTCTTTCAAAAATTTCTCTCCAAACCTACAACATAAAAATATCCTAGAGTGTGTGTATGTAAAATAAGGAGAGGGCTCTCCCTTATAAAAAAGAATAGATGATTAAGATTAAGAGGCAAATAAGATTTAATCAAGGGTGGAGAAAGAATGATCCATGTGAAATAAAGATCCACCAATGAGAAAATAGGAAAAGAATTAAATGGAATCCCACTTAGAAATATGTGCATTTAAGTGTAGAAGAATTTTTAATTTTTAATTATTTTATTTTCTCTTTAAATGGGGATTTATTTAATTAAAAGGGAGCAAGTTCTTTTAATTAAATAGAATTTTTTTAATTAAATTAAAAGAGGGGGTTTTTTCTTAATTAATTAAATGTGGATAAATTATTTAATTAAAAGAGAGATTTTATCTTAATTAAATGGAGACTTATTTTATTTAATTAAAAGGAAAATTTTATTTTAATTAAATAAGACTTAGGATAAAATGATCAACCTCAGAAATGAAATAATTGAATTTGATCAAGGAAATTGATTTGAATTGATTTAATAAAATATTGATTCAAGAAATTTATAAATTTATAAATTGAATAATGGGGACCCATAGTTTGGGTGACCATTTTAGGGTACATACACCTTCCAGTGAAGTTCATGTGGCTTTTGTATGAAGCGAGAAACCATGCCAACTGTAAAGGATATGTTAGGACATGTATGTGTCAAGTAGATGAGACTTCTAGCCAATTGTCTATACAAAGTAGCATCAACAAGTGGAGTGGAACACATTGCTTCTAACTTAACACTTGAAAGAAATGGAGTAGATGCAGCCTTGTAGTCACTCATGTGAAATTGAACAAGTAGATCAAGAGCATACTTGGGTTGAGATAATGTGATCCCTAATGAAGACTATTGTATCTCAATACCAAGGAGATAATGAAGTAGACCCAAGTCTATCATGAAAAATCTATCCTACAAAGTAGACTTAACACTATCGATGATAGATGTTGTACTCCTTGTAATGATTAAGTCATCAACATAAAGCACAAGTAGCAAGTGAGAATAATCCCCATGAAGAATGTAGACATTCAAATTTGAATGAAATCTAGTGAACCCTACTGAGAGAGGGAAGAAATCCATCTTGTCATGCCAAGCTCTTGGAGCTTGTTTTAGTCCATAGATAGACTTTTTCAGCTTACAAACCAAAGTAGAATCCTAAATGAAACCATGTGGTTGTTCCATATAAATCTCCTCATAAAGATTACCATTCAAGAATGCACTCTTCACATCCATTTGATGAACAACCCATCTTTGAGCTACAACTATAGCTAGTGTCAAATGAATAGAGTTCATTTTTGCAACTAGAGCAAAGGTCTTAGTGTAGTCAATACTAGGCACCTAAGAGAAACCTTTTGCAAAAAATCTAGCCTTATACTTATCCACACTTGCATCTGCTATAAAATTGGTCTAATAGATCCAATCACACTAAAACAATTTTCTTCCCTTAGGAAAAGAGACTAAGTCCCATGTGTTGTTTGTCATAAGAGAATTGCATTCTTCCTCTATTACTTTATCCCATTCTGGAATTCCTAAAACATCTTTAAATGATTGAGGATCAAAAGAAACTACAATATAAGCATTAGGGTGTTAGTTGTGTTGTGATCTTGTCCTCCTAGTATCTAAAGGATTCCCTACCAATGGTCTTTCTGCATCCAATGTCTACTGAGCCCATTTAGGTCTAGTGGAAGAATATGTAGAAGTAAAAGGAATTTCCTCAACCTCATTTCTCCGATGTCTCTATTTGGATTGTAGATGAACATCTTCCAAGTCACCATCATCACTATCACTCTCTTCAATGAAGGAGGAAGGAGGAGTTGAAGAATTAAATCTTGGACAACTTTCTTCAAAGTGTAGAATCCTCTCATAAAAAATTTCATGTGTCTCTGGATCCATCAATTTGTAGGATTTATGAGAGTCTACATAACCAACAAAGATGTAAGGTTTACTTTGAGGTTCCAATGCCTTGCATTTCTCTAGAGGTATTCATGCCCATGCTAGACAACCAAAGACTCTAAAGTTCTTTATAGTAGGTTTCCTTCCATTCTAAGCTTCAAAAGGAGTTAAACCATCCAAAGTTTTATGAGGACTCCTATTCTAGATGTAGCTTGCATAATTCATTTCTTTAGCCCAAAAAACTTTATCAAGAGACTTATGTAGTACCATGCAAGTGGTCATCTCCTTGAGGGTTCTGTTCTTCCTTTTTGCAACACCATTTTTTTGTGGAGTGTATGGTAATGAATGTTGAAGATCAATTCCCTCTTGAGTACAAAAGTCTATAAGTCTTGATTTCACATACTCCCTTGCACTATCTATTCAAAGAACCTTGATGGCTTTCTCTAACTACTTTTTTACTTGAGATTTGAAGATGAGAAATCATTTAAACACTTCACTCTTATGAGCTATGAAGAATACCCAAGTATAACAATAATAGTCATCAATGAAGGGGAGTGCATAGTGAGACTTTCCAAAAAATGGCACTAGAAATATGTATGCCACATCACTATGAACTAGGTCAAGAATACTTTATGCTCTCCAAGACTTCCCCTTATCAAAATAAATTTTTGGATGCTTCCCAAGAGTGCAACCTAAACAAACTCCATTAACCATGAACCATGTTCTTACTGCTAAGCTATTGAAGATACCTATATTTGAGATGTCCAAACCTCTCATGCCACAGTTTGCTTCCTATAGTTGAATGAATTAACAAGGCTTGTGCATTAGATTTAGGCACAAAGAAAGAGAAAGTGTAAAACCTTGAATCATGTTTAGCTTCACCTATTCCAACCATAAAATTATCTTTGATGATTTTCACAACAACTAAATCTGGAAGAAATTCAACCTTGTTTCCACCTCCATAGTGAGTGATTTGGTATACTAAATAAAGGTTGGAGGTAAGATTAAGAACATAGAGAACATCCTTGAATGCTCCACTTTCCATCTCAACTTCACCTTTTCCTTCAACTTCCACTTTAGTATCATCCCCTACAAAGATGTGAGGTACCTTTGAAGGTTTCATAGAAGAAAAATCTATCTTAGAACCCTCCATGTGATGTGTGGCACCTGAGTCAATAATCCATTTCCCCTGACTGACAATGTTTATGTGTAAAGCTTTCTCTTTGCTCTTAGAATCTAAAGATGAAGACTCCTTTTCCTTATGAGCATTAGGAAATGAAAAAAATTTCTTCTTCATGATGTTTTTGAATTCATCAATATACTTGTGATAACACTCATGTTCATCATGACTAATTCTTTTACAATAGGCACATTTCTTCTTTTCCTGATTATTGTCCCTCTTTTTGTTGGTATTAGGAGAAGAATTTCCTTGTTGTTGATTTGATTTAGGTGGTGAATTTTCTATGTCCCCTTGTTTGTTAACTTTCCTCTTCATCTTTTTGCCCTTGCCATTGTTTGAACTTTCACCAATTGGATTTTTAGAGCTCTCATTGTTAGCCACCAACACCTTAGACTTTGAAGACTTGAGAATCCCCATTATTATTAGCTTAGCTTGTTATTCCTCTAACAATTGGGCATAATCATCAAAATGAGTTTTTGGTAAGAAGCCCCTAAGGTTTCCTTTGAGGTGTTGAAAGAAGAGACAAATGTGGAGTAGTCTGATGGTAGCTTATTCTAAATTAGATAAATCAACTTGTCATCCTTAATGGGACTGCTACAATCATTAAGTTTTGTTCTCAACTCATTCACCTTAATGATAAAATCCTAGATGGAATCAAAGTTCTTAGGATCTAGGGAGATAAGTTCATCTTCAATCTTGTAGACATCCTCCTTAGTCACTTTTCCATATAGCTTTTTAAGGGCATACGAAGTTTCCTTGGATGTATCATATTTTATGATTTGATAAAGGATCTTGTCATCAACCCCTAACCTAAGGATTCCTAGGCATTTTTCTATCTGTTGATTCCCAAGCACAGATATCATTTTGAGTTACTTTATCACATGTGGGTTTAGGAAGAGATCCATCTACATATTGAAAAACTTCTTCATTTATTAATTCACACTATTTTTTATCTAACCATGTGGCATAATTATGTGCTGTTAATTTTGGAACCTTAATGTTTCCCATAATGCAAGGAAAGAAAGATAACAGCAAGAAGAAAGGAACACAAAAGAGACACCTCCCATTTTCACTCAATCAAAGAAAACCCCCACCGCCCTCCCTCCCCCACCCAGCCCCAAATGAATGCTTTAGGAAATGTATACTTAGTGCAATTATAATGGTCCACTTGCCAATTCAAGGCATAATTGGACTTCTAATTTTGATAGTTACAACAAAAAATATGAAGCTATATTAGACTCAACAAGATAAGACACAAGACCTCTCAAGGATCTAATTAATTATAAGTTCCAATAGGCCAAAATGAGACCAAAATTTGAAAGTACTATGTCTACTCAAAATTACTCTAAACTAATACTAGATCTGGAAAGTAGACAAAAAATCATGCACTCTCAAAAAAAATAACACCTAAATATTCGTCCAGATGAGCCCAAATGAAGCCTCTAAAGTTGTAAATATTAGGATTTGCAATTTTTAGAAAAAATCAAGAATAGATATCTCAAAAAACTTGCACCAATGTGTAGATCATGAAATTCTACCCCAAAGAAAAAAAAGTTGCTCAAAAAAGGAGTCCATATGAGGGAGATATCACTGTTTGAAAATCACCTTTGTAATTATTTTTCCTGAATCGCAACTGTCGCACCTCCAAAAATCCAATGACTCTAGATTTTACCTTAGATGTCTGATTTTGATGAAGCAAAATTTGATTAGGGGGTTTTTTGACCTTCTGAATGTGATACCAATATCTAATTTTCACCAGCAAGCTCCAATCTTGACCTACAAAAAAAAATCTCTCCAATTGCTATGCAATGAAACTCCTATGGCTCTAATACCATGTAAGAATTTTCCTTGGGGAAAAATGATGCCAAGATCAAGAAGCCTAGTAGATAGCACAAGAGAGGAAAATGATGATCAAATGAGAATGGATATCAGATAATTGGATAATTGGATTTCAGATGAATACATAGTAGAAGTGCCTATATATAAAGGCATCTAGAATGACTAGGAGTTAGCAAAGAGATAAAAATCACAAATAAGCACATGTCCACCAAGAGTAGATTATCCTCCATTGAGCATATGATTTTTTGCGATGATGAGAGGATAAGTTTACATAGGTCTATCTTGTAAAGAGATGTTGTAGACACCATGTGCTCAAATAAGTTGCTAACTCTTGTGTTGTCGATAAGACAAATCATACAACTATGCATATTCCTAAATAAACTTAAGTAAAGTATAATAATATTTAATTATTTATACTAATATTAATAATTTCCAAGAAACCTTTAGCCTTGCATGTGTGCTAAGTACAATCCATAATTATACAAAAGTACCACATAGGGATACTCAAAAAATCTACAACAAACCTATCACTTCCCTTATTAAATTCCTTGATCTTGTGTGATATTTCCTTCATTAGCATGTGTCATATCATAATTAATATTTGTCATCATCTCAACTTCCTTAGGTGATCTTTCCAATTCAACTTAATTTTCCTATAGACCACTTGATTAGCAATCTAGTCAACAACTTTGTTTCCCTCCTAAAAAATATGAGAAATATAGACATTATGAAATTTATTCATAAGGTCTTTTATTTCCAATATACTTCCCTCTATACTCTAGGTAATTAGACTCTTTCTTTCAACATGTTAATGATGTTAAGAGAGTCTCCTTCCAACCAAAGATTTTGAAAACTAGATTCCATTGCCATCCTTATAGTGAAAAGAGCAGTTGTTGCATCTTCTTTATGACTAGTAGACTTCCCTATAGGGATAGCAACAACATCCACAACTATACTATAATGGTTTCTCAAAATACCTGCACATCCAAATTTTCCCACGTCCCCTTTAGTAGAGCCATTAGAATTACCTTTAAACCAACTGATAGGTGGAGATCTCCACTTAACATTATGTCTCTTATCCTTTTGTTTTATTGTAGTACCTTTTACATTCATAAGATTACTCATTTGAATCTCATCAGATATTTTCCTCTAAGATTTGAAATTCTCTTTAATAGCTCTAATTATATAATGACCTAAAACCCAATTAGGAGTGAGATTATGAAAATAGGCACCTCGAGAAGGATATCTCTCAGCTTATATATATATATATATATATATATATATATATATATATATATATATATATATATATATATATATATATATATATATATATATATATATATATATATATATATAAGATAGTAGCACTCGCGATGCAAAATGAAAGACATTATTTTTTTAATTATAATTCAATATAGTTAAATATATTATGAAAATATATTTAGTCTAGCCCTAAAACCATAGATCAATGTCATTGTGTTGAACCCAATCTAAATTCTAGTATTTGAGAAGATAGCTTCAAACATTTTGGCTAAAACAATAATTTAACAAATGGTGATTTCCTATCTTCAAAGTCCTTCTTGCAGAGACAACATCTATTCACCAAGTAGACTCCTCTCTTTTGCAAGTTATCCAAAGTTAAGATTTTGTTTTAAAGTAAAGTCTAAAAAAGACATTGATTTTTGGAGTAAGCCCTTTATCCATGTTTTAGCCCATAGAAGAGTATTTCCTCTATCCTCTAATTTGAACACAGAAGAGACCTTGAAGCATCCTTCTGGTTCAATCTCCTAAACCAAAGTATCTTCTTTTCGAGGGTAGATGTTAACAACACTCAAAGCTAACTAGATACTGGAAAAATCTTGATTAATTTCATCAATATTGACCCATTTACTTTAATCCCAGTAATTCTCCACATATTCACCACAAACCTATTTACACCTGTCCACAAAAGTTCTATCATCAAAATCCTTAATCAAAGGATGATCTAGTAGCCATTTATCATCCCAAAACCTAATCTTGCTCCCATTACCTACTTTCCATTTGTAACCTTTGTATAAAATATGTTTAGCTCCCTGAGCCACATTCCAGATTGTAGAAGAAGAAGGAACAACAAAGTAGGAAAGAAAATTAGAAAAGAAAGGATCCTCATAAAGGTACTTATATTTCTAGATAGAGCTCCATTCCATGTTATCATGGTAAGACTCTCCAACCCTATTTAGCTAATAAAGTGTTATTCATATGTCTGGGAGATCTTATACCCAAACCCCCTTCTAGTTTAGGTTTACAAATCTTATCCCAAGAAATTAATGTAATTCTCTTCTTTTCCTCTATATCAGACCAAAGGAAGTTCCTTTGAATTTATTTTTTTTGGGATCCTAAAAGGGCTCAAAGCATACATAGTAATACTCTGAAGATAGGCTTTGAGGAGAGTAACTTTACCAACTTGACTCAATAGATTACCTTTTGACCCAGCTAGTTTCTTGTTGAATTTCTTAATAATATCCTCCTAGGAGTACAAATTAGTTATCCAAGTTCCAAATGTATAAATAAAATTTTTAAGTACTTAACAGATTCATATCGATAAAACCATATCATGCATGCAATATACATCAAAAAATCCAATACCTTAACTTAGAAGGTCACTGTTGTAGGTCAAAATAACTTTGCAAAAATGGAAGCATGAAATACCACAAACTCATTAACACAATTTGACACAAGGATTTTAATTGGAAATCCAATTTGGGAAAAACTATCAGTAACATGCTACCAATTTTCACTCTTCTGAAGTGATGCCCTATTAAAAGTCAACACTATTAAAGGTTACAATACACAATGTTAAATATCACCTGGTTAAAGGATTTCAATCACCTTTTTAGGAGTGAGCCTTGTTATAGGACTTTAGAACATTCCATTGGAATGTCACCCAGCTAAAGGATTTACAAATGACTATTAGGTTAACCTTAATCCAAAGGATTTACTCATAATGATACAGTTGTTAGAAAGTAATAATAGGGCTTGGTTTTGAAATGGAGAGAGGGAGTGGATAGGGGAGTGGGTGGGATGCACCTGTTCAAATTTCAAATCTGGTCTTGGGCGGGAATCCTCAAGGAGGAGGAAATTAGAAACAAGGTATGAAGGAGGGGTTTCAAGCAAAGTGTGGAGATGTGGAAAATGGGGATGGGGACCCACGTGTTGTTGGTAAGTATAGGACAAGCCAAAAATGCAACCCAAGGTGGATAGGCTAGGGAATCTTTCAATGAAATGGGCCTCACTTTTCAATGTCAAAACCTTTGGTAAGTCATCTTTCCCTCTGGTTAAGATTGTTTCTAGTCTGGAAAAGGGATCATGCATGATTGCAATTCCAAAAAATTAGTTGTTCATAGTATTGCTTTGATGGCCTCCACGTTGGTTGGGAAGTTTATTGGTCAAAGGCCAAACATCAATGTGGTGTGGTCCTTCACCATGAAGAAATGGCATCTAAAAGGTCAGGTCAATGTTACCACAATGGCAAAGGGGTTTCTCTCTTTTGACTTCACCCATAATGAGGAAATGGCTAATATTCTATGTGAAGGGCCCTGGAGAATAGGACAAGTAACACTGGTGTTGTAGAAATGGTCTTCTAAATTGGACTTAAATGAGTCCCTTTTTCAAAAAGCTCCAGTATGGATTAGACTCCTTGAGTTGCCCTTGGAATTCTGGAATGAGGATTTTTTTTTGGGTGTGGCCAGTTCTTTTGGAGAAATTTTATCTATTGATCCTATCACTACTTCTAAGAGTAGACTAACCTATGCAAGGATCTATATAGGAGTTAGGGAAGGGGATGATATGCTAGAAGTGGTGTTTTTTGAGTCTAAACTTAGTACTTATATTCAAAAGTTGGACTATGAGAGTGTACCTTTTGGATGCTTTCATTGTTTAAAGATTGGACATAAGGCTTTTCAATGTCTGAAAGCAAAGATGGATAAGAAGAACATTCCTTCTTCTTCTTATCTCAATAGGGACAAGAAAGTTTGGAAGAAGAAGACCACCATCTTAGGCCAAAGGGATGGTTCTAAAATGGCTGGTTAGAAGGTTGCAAAAGTTAAGAAGGACAGAAATCAAAAGCTATCATCTTATGCTACAATATCTCAGACCAAAGATAAGAAGGATGTTACCTAAACTGAGATTTTGGAGCTACCCTAGAAATCTTTAAATGCTAATGGATCCATTGATCTAAAGGAAATGCTAGAGGCAAATGACCCAAACAAATTTCAAGATGCCATTCAAGAGATAGTGGAATCTCAAGTCATGGAAGGGATAGCAATATTGCAACAGTTTAATCATATGACAATTGAATGTAAGGAAGCTTCATAGTAGATTATGCTAGAGGTTGATTCAGGATCTCTGAAGAGTCTAAAGGGGGGTGTGTTTTGGCCTCCAAGGAAGAAGAAAAGGATAGAGTAAAGAAGGATATAATTATCTATCAAGGTCTAGAGGATAATCTTGTTTCCTCTAGAGTAGGAGATGAAAGAGTAGTGGAGATTGATATTTTGGAGAAGGATCTTGATGAATGGGAGGATCTTCCAAGTACTCCAAAGAATGCTCTTTTTGTATCTAGGTCATTGGACATTGAATTTTAAAGAGAAGTTTTTCTTTCCCCTAAGCTTAGGAAGAAATATGTTAGATAACCCTCTTTAGGCTCTTCGGTGGAGACCAGAAGCAATTGTAAATCAAATGTGGGAATAGTGGCTAGAAGAGGTAGAAGATCAAAGAAGCAAACCATAGAGGAGGAGACCAAAAGATGTTTGGTGAATGGGCACCAGAGAACTCTTCAGGAGTGTTCCAAGAATGGAAAATGAAGATTATTTCATGGAATATTAGGGGACTAAATTGAGCCCACAAGCAAGAAATTATTAGGAATTTGATCAGAGATCAGAGACCTGATATCATGATGATCCAAGAAACTAAGATGAAAAGGATTTTCTAGGGAAAATTAAGTTCAGTAACATGATGAGTGGGGAGGGTTCAGATTCAGAGGGTGCTTCTGGAGGTCTACTAATTCTATTTAATAACAAGCATTTTAGAGTTGAATTAGTTTTTAATGAAGGTAACATTCTTTTCTTAAAGTTTATCATATTCAATCCAATGATAACTAGTTTTTGCTGAATTTATATGCTCCTAATAATAAAAGAGAAAGAAATAATTATTGGACTAAAGTAGGAGAGCTATGCAGAGTAGTAATTTAAAGAAAGATATCATTATGGGAGATTTCAATACCCCTCTTGTGGATGAGGAGAATATGGGTGGTCTAACTTCGGACTGGGAAAGTAAACAAGACCTCTCTAGCTCCATCAATGGTTTGGCTTTTTTGGATCTGGATCTAATGGGAGGTGCCTTTACTTGGTCAAACAAATGTATTGGGCAGGATTGTATCTAGGTTAGATTGGACAGAGCTTTAATCTCTCCTAATTGGCTGCAATATTTCTCTTGTAGGTTAGCTCTTCTACCTAGAGTGGGTTTTGACCATTCCCCTATCTCCCTCTTAGTTTGTCATATAAGACTTAGAAGGAATCCCCCTTTTAGATTTGAAAAAATGTGGACCACTAATCCTAATCTTTTGGATAAAGTTAAATATTGGTGGGGAATAGATGTGGAAGGCACTACTATGTTTAGAGTTACCAGGAAACTGAGTAATGTTAAGAGGATGGTTAAAGTTTGGAACAAATCTAATTTTGGCCATATATTTCTTGAGAAAGATGACTTTTCTGATAAACTTATTTCTATTCAAGCCTCTATTCAGCATGATGGGTATGATGAGCTTAATAGGGAGGCTGAGTTTTCTATTCTTTCAAACTTACATAATATTATCAGCAAAGAGGAGAAGTTCTGGAGACAAAGATCTAGGATTAACTAGCTTAAAGATAAAGATCAGAATTTGAAGTTCTTTCATCTAACCACTCTCAAGCATAGAGCTAATAACAAAATTGTTGGTATCAAGAAAGGGCGAGATTTGCTGACTAAGAAGAATGGTATATCAGCTAAAGCTATATCCTTCTTCTCCTCTCTCTCTTGTCTTGGGACCCTTTGCTATCTAAGGTGGACCAGGAAGACATGGTTTCTTGCATTCCTCATATCATCCAACCTCACCATAATTTAATGCTTTAAGATATTCCTATTGCTTTTGAAGTTCATGAAGCTCTATTTTCTTTGCCTACTGATAAATCTCTAGGTCCAGATGGGTTTCCAAACTTCTTTTTTTTATTGTATTGGCAGGTGGTGATGGAAGATGTGGTGAAGGTAGTTTAGGAATTCTTTGGAGCCAGGAGCATTCTTAAGGAGATTAACTCCACCTTCTTGGTTCTCATTCCCAAAGTGCCAGGGGCTAGCTCTTTGGACAAGTTAAGACCTATTAGTTTATGCAATTCCTTTTACAAGATTATTTTGAAGATGCTTACTTCTAGGTTTCTCAAGCTTCTCCCTTTGATCATATTGCAGCAACAAATAGGTTTTGTCCCAGGTAGATAGATTTTAGACTCGATCATGATGGTGCATGAAGTGATTCACTCTATGAAATTTGGAAAACAAGAAGGGATGTTGCTTAAATTGGACCTCTCTAAAGCCTATGAATGAGTTGACTGGTCTTTTCTTGATATGGTGCTCAAGGCTTTTGAGTTTGATTTAAAAGTTTGTAAGTTGATGTCTCAACTTTTTTCTACTTCCTCTCTTGTTGTGTTGGTTAATGGAGCTCCTTCAGTTTTTTTCAAACCCTCTAGATGTCTTTGTTAGGGGGATCCTCTCTCACCTATTCTCTTCATTATCCTAGCTAAATGTATAGGAAGGCTTATTGAGAGAAAAAGAAGGAAGGTAGAATCAAAGGGATAAAATCATCCTCTAAAAGTGATCCTTTCTCACATCAACATTTTGTAGATGATACTATCATGGGGGGGGAGGCTTCAATTAAGGAGGCAAAAGATATGAAGGAAGTCCTGGATATCCACTCCAAAGGGTCAGGTCAACTTATTAACTAGGATAAGAGCTCTTTATACTTTATTAATACCCGAGAGGACAAACAGAGAAATTTTTTTAGGATTTTGGGTTGTGGAGTGGGAAATTTTCCCTCTACTTACCTTGGGCTTCCTTTGGGAATGATTCCTCCTGACTCCTTCTGGAACAATATTATGGACAAGCTCAACAAAAATTTAGTAGGCTAGAAAGGTGCCACTCTTAGCCAAGCTGGAAAATGCCAACTAGTTAAATCCACCCTTTAGAACTTTCATGTGTACACTTTGAGTCTTTTTGTGATTCTAGTGAAATTTGCTAAGAGGATGGAAAAAATACATAGGGATTTCTTATGGACTGGGGTAGAAGTGAAAAAAAGATATCCTCTTGTTGTCTGTGACAAAGTTTGTCTCCCTAAGAAATATGGAGGTCTTGGTACAAGGAAGCTTACTCATCTAAATAAGACTCTTTTGGCAAAGCAATTATGGTGCATTTTCAATAGCAATGGGGAATGGAGAGACATTTTGGTTAACAAGTATATTAAGAGGCCTTCAATTTAGTTCACCCTTTTTAGTGAGGATTTTCCTAGAGGATCTACTATTTGGAATGGTTTTCTAAAAGCTCAGGACCTGACTAAGGCAAAAGTAGCTTAGAAATTTGGGAATGGGGAGGATATCCAGTTTTGGTCTAATAGTTGGCTAATTTAGGGTCCCCTTATGAACAATCTTGTCTATGAAGTTTGGGTGAATCATTGTATTCAACATTTTGGGCTGAAAGTTAGTAACTATAGGAATGACTAGGGCTGGAAAGATCTATCTATTATCTCTGAAGATCTAAATCCAATCATGTTAATGGTAATTCTATGGCTCTCAACAACAAGAGGAATGAAATGATCTAGGGGGACAATTCCAATAGAAACTACTCTATTGCTTCAAGTTATATGGATCTTTGGAGCTTAAAAGAGAAGCCTCCATGGTCAAGAGCTTGGCTCCTTAGCCTCATACTAGAAATCAATATATTTTATTGGTTGGCCCTACAGAATAAAATCTTCACTCAGGATAACCTTATAAAAAGAGGATAGATTATGCCAAGAAAATGTATTTTATGTAAGAACCAATTGGAAATAGGTAACCACTTATTCATTCGCTATTCCTACTCAAGGGAGGTTTGGGATTTCCATACCCAAGACTTAGAGATTAGTTGGTGCATGCCAGATAATCTCCTAGATCTTTTCACCCAATGGAAAAAGTTGTTCAATCTATCTATTTTTCAAGAATTAAGTACTTGGATCTTACCTCACTACTACTAGAGCATATGGCAGGAGAGCAACAATAGAATTCTCAAAGATAAAGAGGAGCCAGCCATAGTGCTTGAGAAGAAGATTTATAAAAATATAAAGGAAAACTACCTAGTAAGGAAGGGGGGAGATATCGAAGTGGGTGGTAGAAAAATTGAGAAAGAAAAAGACAAAATGAGAAAAAGAAAGGAAGCCAAGTGGCTTCTCCCCCTAGAAGGATGGCATAAAGCCAACTTTGATGGGGCCTCCAAGGGAAATCCTAGCTCCTCAAGAAGTGGAGGCATAATAAGGAATGAATTTAGTGAGGGAGTAGTGGTCTTCTCTCTCCTGCTAGGCTACCAAACTAATCACTTTGTGGAAGCAAGTGCTGCTTGCCATATGGTGAAACTGGCTTTTGAAGTTGGAGTTACTAATCTCTGGCTTGAAGGGGATTCAAATAAAATTATTAAATGTATTAATGGAAATTCTCATTATTCATGGTCAATTGCAAATATAATTGAAGAGACATGTGAGACTCTTGCTAAATTTAATAGAGTCCATGTCACTCACATTTTCTGGGAAGCAAAACTGGTGGTAGATTGGTTCACAAATAAAGGTGTTGAATCTAACCAAAAGATGACCTAGAAAATAGGAAAGAGTTTTCTAGTGGATGTTAAGAGCCTGATCAAGCTAGATAAGATCCAAGGGAATACAAAGGAGATCAATTTGCAATTATGACTAGGAATGGTTTTTGGGGAAAGGGTATGATCCATAAAGGTTGTTTATGAAAGTGCAAGAGGTGGAATTTATTATAGTTTATTCAAAATGCTTTATGGGTCATTTTTTGCATATGCAACCTTTTCTACTATAAAATTAATTTCTTTGACCATTTTCTTAAACACGAAGGTCCCCATTAGGTGGTGAAGTTACAATGTGCTATACTTATGAGAATTGTGGGAGTGAAAAGTGCTAAAATGGTGGGTGAAAGGTGCAGAAAAGAATCGGTGGGAAAGATGGAAAAATGGAGAAATAGGGACAAATTGTGGGAGAAGTTGGAATAGGGTAGGATTACAAGATATATCATGAAGCTGCATCATTTTGATCAAGATGTGACTGATAGCATGGTTAGCTCATGGAAGGATGATAGAGTCAAGGTGAATGGGGTTTCATTTCTTATAATAGAGGAGGTGATTTTGACTGTAACTGAGATTTTGATGGAGGGTTTTAGGTTCTTTAGGGACAAGAAGCTCTTGGCCAATGTAGTGAAGGACTTTGTTGAGAACACTAAGGAGTTGAATGCCCTGAAAAAGAGTGATACATTCTATGAACTGGATTTCATAATGAAACTATGGAGGTATGTTCTGTGCACCATCATTGAGTACATTACTCTTGACCCTAGGTTTGATCATGTTTGCACCCACCATTTTATTCTTTTGAATCATTTTCAGCATGATAGTAAAGTTTCATTTCCTTTCTATTTGTTGACTTCCATGAGAAAGTGGTGTTTAGCTTCAACAAGAAGCCCACTGTTAACCCCACTTTACATGAGGGGCTGTTATTGCTTATCTACGAGCACTTTAAGGCTCAGACAATAAGTAACATCCCCTTATAGGATGAGAAAGAGGAAAATAGTAGCTCAAGCTACTCCTCTAACTCACATGATATTTAGAGCATTAGCTTTGAGGAAGGGGGGTTAACTTTCTCTTGTAAAAAAGTTACACCACATGATAAGAAGTTGCATTCTCTCATTACCTCTAGTAGAAAAATCCCTAGGGGTCATGGTCAGAAGATGCTTGGGAATGAGGAGAAGGACTACAGTAATGAAGAGGAGGACACAGAGACTGAAGATGAGGATAAGGAGAAGTAGGAGGAAATAAAGGAAGACCAAGGTGGGAAGAAATGCAAGCAGGTGGATTTGGAGGATGAGAGGACATAGTGGGAACCAAATATGTCTTTGTTGCCTCTCTCCTTGGTCCATCCTCATGCCCATCCAGATGTGCAAAAAAAGGATAGTATTGGAGATGGGGGGGAAGTGCTAGCCAAAGATAGGAGGAAAGCCTAGAGGAATTTTGATGTGAGGACAATGAAAATGGGTATTTTTAGAGAAGTGATGAATCCCTAGATTCTGGTGGAGAACCAGGAGGAGCCATAGCTTGAAGAGCTAATTAACCATGCAATTGTGGCAATTTGTGATAATGCTAGGTAAACTAGGATGAACCTTTTGAACAATGCACACAACAACATGATTGACAATTTTAGGTCAATCAAGTGGCTTTTTCATGAGCTGGAGGAGGTTAAGGAGAAGGTAGGTCAAATGGAAGGAGCTAGGAATTGTTAGATTATGGTGACTGATTAGGAAAGTACTATACATACTTCATAGAAAAAACAATTTGGCCATGGCCAACATTGTAGCTGACATATTATGGCTGACATGTTGTAACTCTAAAATGGATAAATTACTTGTATAAAAGGGTTTAGGGTTAGGTATTTTTCATTATGTTGTGATGTGAAATTGCTTCTTGTAGTGGTATTGAGCTATAAGGGATTATGGATTGTAATCAGGTTGTAATCACTATATTGTAATAAGATTAGACTTGCTATTTGGTGGACGTAGCCTAGGGATTGGGTGAACCATGTTAAATCTTGGTGCCTTGTGTTCATTTCTATGTGATCTATTATTTTATGTTATTGGTTATATTTGCATGTAGTTTTTATTTCTGTCTATGGTTTATCCTAACAAGTGGTATCAGAGCCTAGTTGTTTTTCAGTTATCCTCTACAGAAAATTTTCATGGTTGAGTGAGAGCAATGGCAGATGAGGGTAAGCTAAGGGTTGATAGGTTTAATGGGTAGAACTTCTAGTTATGGAAGATGCAAATGGAAGACTATATATATCAGAAGGATTTATGGAAGCCATTGGAAGGCAAAGCCAAGAATCAAGGAACTATGTCAGATGTTGAATGGGATCTTTTGGACAGAAAGGTACTTGGAAGCATTTGGTTATGCTTGGCACCATCAGTGGCATTTAATATTACAAAAGAAAAGATGACAAAAGAGTTGATGAAAACCCTAGTGACACTATATGAAAAGCCCTCCACTTCAAACTAGGTATTTCTCATGAAGCATTTATTTAATATGAAAATGGCAGAAGGTAGATCTATTGCAGATCATTTAAATGAGTTTAATATAATTACTAGTGAGTTATCTTCTATGGGTATCAATTTTGATGAATAAATTAGGGCTCTCTTGATTTTGTGTTCTTTGCTTGAAAGCTGGAATGGCTTGGTAATGGTTGTGAGTAATTCCGTTCTTGGATCTAGTACCCTAAAATATGATGATGTGATCAGTGTTATTTTGAGTGAGGAAAATCATAGAAAATCCTCAACTGGATCTACATCAGGAAGTGCTTTGAATGCACAAAGCAGGGGCAGAATGACTAAGAGAGGAAGTAACTCTAGAAATCATGGGAAATCAAGAGGCAAGTCAAAGGGGAAGAGGTCTCAATCGAGAGGACCAAATGATTGCTAGTACTATGGGAAACTAGGGCACAAAAAGAAAGATTTTTGGAATCAAAAGAAAAATGAAGGAGATAAATTAGATGGAGACAAGGAGGCAAATGTGGTAAGTAACAAATCCAAAGAGGATGCTTTGCTTCTATCTTTAGAAAGTGTTGATGATACATGATTTTTAGATTCTAGTGCTTCATTTCATGCTACACCTCATAGAGGTTATTTCATTGATTATGCCCAAGGGGATTTTGGGCTTGTTTATTTGGGGGATAATGAACCCTGTCAAATTGTTGGAAAGGGAAAAATTAAGATTAAGTTTCAAAATGGGAATCATTGGCTACTACATGAGGTAAGACATGTTCCAAGGCTAAGTAGGAATTTAATTTCAGTAGGGCAACTCGGTGATGAGGGTTGTGTAGTTACTTTTAATGATAAAAATTGGAAGGTTTCAAAAGGTTCCCTTGTAGTAGCAAAAGGTGTGAAAGTAGGCATCTTATATCTTTGTACAGGTCATATTGTTCCTTTTACTTTGATTGTTTCAGAGAAAAATGAATGTTTAGGAACAATTGCTGCAGTTAAGCAGGGAGAACAAATAGCTGCTATAAATTTTGATATAGCACTGTGGCACAATAGACTTGGGCATATGAGTGAGAAAGGTATGAAAGTACTTCACTCAAAGAAAGTTTTACCAGGTCTTAAATGTGTTAATATGGATTTCTGTGAAAGTTGTGTGTATGGAAAAAAAAAGAGAGTGAATTTTATAAAGACTGGGAAGGAAAACAAAAAGCAAAAATTAGAGCTTGTGCATACTAATGTATGGGAACTAGCTCAGGTATCTTCCCTTGGTGGCTCTCATTATTATGTTACATTTATTGATGATACAATTAGAAAAGTATGGGTTTATTTTCTTAGACAAAAATCTAATGTATTTCAAAATTTTAAGAAATGGAAATGCTTGGTTGAAAATGAGATTGGTAAGAAATTAAAATGTCTCAGATCTGATAATGGTGGTGAGTATTGTAGTCATGAATTTGAAGATTATTGCTCTGCTAATGGTATTCATAGATGGAAAACTATTCCAAGGACTTCGCAGGAAAATGGAGTGGTTGAATGCATGAACAGGACCATAATGGAGTGCGCAAGGAGCATGAGGTTGTATGTTGGGTTGCCCTTACACATGTGGGCAGAGGCTATCAATATTGTAGTATATTTGATTAATAGAGGTCCCTCTACTCCTTTGGGCTATGGTATTCTAGAGGATGCATGGACTAGTAAGAAGGTGAGTTATTCTTTTCTCAAGACCTTTAGTTGTGAAGCTTTTTCTCATATAGACTCTAAAAATAGAACCAAGCTAGAAGCTAAATCAAAGAAATGTGTCTTTGTTGGATATGGCATGAATGAATTTGGTTATAGGCTTTGGAATTTTGAAAATCATAAAATTGTTAGAAGTCGGGATGTCATATTCAATGAGAAAGTGTTGTACAAAGATTTGTTGCAGCAACATGAGAAGAAAGAAGATGATTATGTAGTGTTGGATGATACTCCAAAAGCTAATGTTCCAGCCATTCCTCATGATGTGCAACAACTGCAACAACAAATACCACACACACCTGTGAATGTTAGATGGTTAACAAGGAAAATTAGACCTCCACAAAGATTTTCTCCCTCTTTGTATTCTATTTTACTTACTTATGCTAGTGAACCTAAAAGTTATGATGAAGTTGTGCAGATGGATACTAAAATTTAGTGGGAGTCTACAATGAAAGATGAAATGGACTCTCTGCTGAAGAATAAGACATGGGATCTATGCAAGTTTTCTGCAGGTAAAAAGGCTTTACAAAATAAGAGGGTTTACATGTTGAAAGAAGAGGAAGGAGGTAAGAAAAGATTTAAGGCCAAGTTAGTTGTAAAAGGATTTGCATAGAAAAAGGGAATTGATTTGGATGAGATATTTTCTCCTATTGTTAAAATGACTTCTATCTGTACTATTTTAAGTCTTGTGGCTACTGAAGATTTGCATTTAGAGCAGTTGGATGTTAAAACATATTTTCTTCATGGTGATTTGGATGAAGAAATATATATGGCTCAACCACGGGGATTTGAGGTCAAAGGTAAGGAGAACTTAGTGTGCAAATTAAAGAAAAGTTTATATGGCTTGAAGCAAGCACCTCGGTAATGGTATCTAAAATTTGACAGTTTTATGCATGAGCATGGATATAATAGGTGTCATTCAGATTATTGTATTTATTTTAAGAGGTTGGATGATGATAGCTACATTATTTTATGTTTATATGTTGATGATATGCTTGTAGCTAGGTCTAACATGGATCATATTAAGGGGCTAAAATGCCAGTTAGCACATGCATTTTTTATGAAGGATTTGTGGGTAGCAAAAAAAATCTTTGGTATGAAGATTTGCAGAGATAGGAAGAACAGAACATTAATGCTATCTCAGGTTGATTATGTTGAGAAGGTGTTGCAACATTTCTCTATGGAGAATGCTAAAGTTTTCAGCACACCTGTACCTGGTCATTTGAAATGGACTAAGGAGATGTGCCCTAAGACACAAGAAGAGGAGGATAAGATGTCCAAGGTACCCTATGCTTCATCTGTAGGAAACTTAATGTATACTATGGTATGTACTAGGCTAGATATTACACATGCAGTGGGAGTCGCTAGCAAGTATATGAGTCACCTAAGTTTTGAGTATTGGAAAGTTGTCAAGTGGATTCTCAAATATTTGAGAGGAACATCCAATAAGTGTTTACACTTTGGGGGCTCTACTACTAATTTGTAGGGCTATGTTGAATCAGATTTGGTAGGGAATATTGATACCAGGTAGAGTACTATAGCTTATGTCTTTACTGTTGGTGGGGCAACCATGAGTTGGGTTGCTAGGTTAAAGAAGATTAATGCTCTGTCCACTACAGAGCTAGAGTATGTTGCTGCTACAGAGGTAGCCAAGGAGATGATATGGCTTTAGTTCTTCTTAGAAGAATTGGGACATCCTTAGAAGGATAATTATTTGTTCATAGATAGTCAAAGTGTTATTCATCTTGTAAAGAATTCAGCTCTGCATTCTAAGACCAAACACATACAGTTGCGGTACCATTTCATTCGGTCAGTTTTGGAAGATGGATAGTTAAAGCTAGAGAAGATCCATACAAATGACAATCTAGCAGATATGTTAATAAAGGTTGTAAAAAGGGAGAATTTGAACTCCTCTTTAGCTTTGGTTGGCCTTTTAGAGTGAACATGAATCACAAAAAAATAGAGTCTAGGGTGGTTTGATCCAGTGGGAGCCCCATGTGGTAGTGGTCTTGCCTTGTGTTCATTTTTGTGTGATCTATTATTTTCTATTATTGGTTATATTTGCATGTAGTTTTTATTTCTGTTTGTGGTTTATCCTAATAGGAATCTGAAGGGTCTTGAGAAAGAGATAGACCAAGATGATAGAATTAGCCTGGTAGAAAGGAGGATTCTCAACTTGGAAAATTACAACCATAATCTATCGAGCCAAATGATCTCACTGCTCAACTCGATAAATGACAATATCTTGTCTTTAATTGGTTTTCTTAAAGATAGAGGAATATTGGGGGATGAGAAAGGAAAAGACAAGGGAAAAGCCGAATCTAATGATGAAACTACCACAAGTATCACTTACACTTGTCTAGACCAGGATGTTCACAAGATTCATTAGTAGGAGGCTAAGGAGAACCAGATGGCCTATGAGGCTACCTAGGTCATGTAGGAGCTCGAAAGAAAGAATGAGGATTAGCTCTTTTCTATCCTTTTACTTCTAGCTATTCCTTTTTTGTCTAGCTTTTGTCTATTTCATTTTTCAAAAAATAGTGTGGCCTTGCTTATGGCCTTGGTTGTTTGGTTGGGCCTAGTTCTTATTATCAAGCTTTAGACCTTCTCTTTTTTGGCTTGGCTTTTAATGCTTATTATCAGCCTTGTTTATGTTTTAACTCTTGGGTTCTAGGGTCCCTATAAAACATATTTATCTTATTGAAAATAGCAGGGCTTGGTTTGATAATAAAACACAACTCACTTGTAGATTATAGATCATTGATTCAATTCTCTATTCTACTTTTCATTCACACTATTCATCTTTGACAACTTGTTCACCCTTCAAGCATTCAACCTCTTAAGCCTTTTTGCTTTGTATGCCAATCGCATATTTTTCTTTTTAGCCACCATATGAAGCAACACCCTAGACTTATTTTCTTCCTTAGGTTCTCATACATGACAACTATTTCTTCTAGCCTTCTATCTCTATAAATAGAGAATTTATTTATTTTTTCGTTTAACCACAATCATCCATTTTAGGATTAGGTAAGATTCAATGAATCTACTCACTTTTCTATTTTAGTCCTTTCTAGAAACTTCTCTTACAATCTTCATTGAATTCACCTAAAGGTAGTTTATCTTGAATTTTGGTTTCACCATCTCATCATATAAATATTCCACAACTGTCACACAAATCAAGAAATCAATTTTGTTGGCTTTGATTCATCAAATCTTTGATTTTATACTTTTTTTGTTACCTGCCAATAACAATCTTCTAATGCTCAACCAAAAATAGCTTTCTTAATGTCAACTAAGTCTTCGTTGCTTAGCTTCTACTATTATTTCCCTCATGCTTGGCACTTACTAAATTTTTGCTCGGCCTAAACTAGGTATGCCTAGCTTACACTATTTTCTCAGCTAGGCCTAGCAGACTCTTTTTATGAAAACTCTTCTTCTAGGCTTAGCTTAAGTAACAAATTACTTTAGTCTTAAGTAAATCAATAATACATAATATCATCAATGTCTTACTTAGTCTTAGTGCTCCTTTTATACACCATATAACTCAACTTTCTCTAAATACTCGTGTTATCTTATCTTTTCAAATCATCTTCATCAATCAACCAAATGATAGCATTTAGAACAAAAGGAATTTGTCTTACTAGCAAGTAGCAAGTTTGACATCATTGACAAAATAATGATTGTTCCATGATAGGTTCCACACTTCAAACAATCTCTTTTAAACAGTAAATTATTTTTAATTATTTAAACATTTAATAATAGAATTAATAACAATTTTTCAACAACATAAAAAGACACTATAAACATGTAAGTCAACATAGTCAACCACATGAGTATAGACTACTATAGCAATATAGTCAAGTGTAGCAAGATGAATAATACATAATATAACCATTGTTCACATCTCAAGGTAATCATAGAATAACATCATGATACCACACCTATCCTAGTAACCACTTTCACCAAACCTTGGTGAAATCATCTAACATGTCATATACACAAAATTCAAGTACAAGCATAAATCAATTTAGTTGATAGAATAACATAGTCAAATCACCCCAAGGGCATATTCCACTCACAAGGTAAGATCACCATAGTTGCATCCACCAAGATGACTTATAGAGATCAAATGGGAGAGGCATATATCAAGCATAGTGACTCCTACCAAAGCCCTTGTTTATATCTAGTTGTCATTCCTATTGTGTTAGATGATGTTCCTCTTGTGAATCACCCACATCTCCCTAATGTTATAGACCAAAATGGGGGCAAAAGACCACAAATTTGAAATGGAATTGTCTAGCATAGTAGTCTTTGTGTATTTATATTATATTTTCCCCTATGTTGTGTTCTTTATTATATATTTTTTCTACATTGTTTTAGACAATTTGTGTTGCTTTGTTGGTACAAGATGATAAAGTAATCAAACATAATATAAACATTCTTCTATTTGTATCTCCTTTCTTCTATATTTTGTTGTAATTTACATTGCATATATTTTAATGACCCCTATATATTACATGTTACATTGCTTTTGTTCATGTGTGTTCCCTTATGTAGTCTACTTGGATGCTTAGGACATGGTAGAATTGACTCTTTTTAGTCTTTATTTTTCCATCCCAAAAAGACTCATCTTTGTGTCTCTTATTTTCTTTTCCTTTATTGTGTTGTAGTTCTACTTTCTTTGGGGAATGCTGACATTTCATACTTGATATAATATTAAATATTATCATATGAGAATACTGGCCCCAAAACTAGTAGATCCATTTATACTTTCTCTTTTTGTCATGTGTTTGTTTCCCTTGAAGTGTTCTCTCTTGGGGGCTTTTTATAGTGGAAATGTTTATAGTGGATGCATTCATGTTTCTATTAAAGTTGTTTCTCTTGTTAAGGGGTTTGAAATTGCTTTAATGTGGGAGAATACACTTTTCTTACTTGTGCATAAACACACTTTGACAATTTGATTTTATATATTGAATTATTGACAATTCATAGGGACTTGATCTTTGTTGTTCTTTTTGGATCTCTCTTTGTACTAATGATAGTTTATTACTCCTATAAATATTCATGTTGTCATTCATGTCAAATACTTAGTTGATAAGAGCATGAGGTATTGGTCAGTGAACATTGTTACTAACCCACAATATATTTCCTAAGATAAGATAAGACAAAAGTGTAAGTATGGAATAGTTATACTCAAGCACAATAAACATTGAGCAATTCTATACACACCAAGCACAAAGCTTACCAAGAAAGCCAAGTTTAATCAATTTAGAAGGACATGAAGTAATAGCATAACCATCGATCATGAATAGAGTATACACCAAGTTAGTAAGAAGCGTGGAAATGTTTCAAATAACACAAAAATTTATGTGTAATGATTCCACTGAGCATGAAACTATATTTGCATGGATCTTGGAAAGGACTTGGTAAGATCCATTGATACATGTAATTTGGTTATTTATGATTCCAATTAAGACTAAATTCCAACAAAATTAAATAAAGGAAATGAAAAGAACATGGAGAGTTAAGGCTAATTCTAGATCATTGATTTTGATCTATGACATATTCTAGATGATCCCTAAACCCTAATTAGGTCAAGAATTGAAAGAGGCAAAAGATACCTATTTAAGGACCTATATGGTACAATTTAATGTTGTTTCTACTACTAATATTATTTTAGATAAAAAAAAATATTTTGTGGAGTTATGAGAGGGATGTACTAGAGGATTAATAAGGTAATTCTATTGCAGATTAGAGTTTTGAGAAGCATAAGAAAGGATTTGTTATATCAGTCACTAGAAGTAATAAATCATTGAATAGAAAAGGGATCTAAATAGAAAAGTAAGCTGCAAATACAAACCAATTTTTCTACTATTTTTTTTATCATTGTAGAAGTTAATTCCTTTAATAGGGTAGACTTAATAGACTAGTTGTAAATCCCTTAATAGAGTACACACATTGTAATTGTGTTATAAAATCCTTGAAAAAGGTAGATCCTTACAAATCTAATTCTACTAATCCTAATAGGGTAAGTCACTAGAAGTGACAAAATATTGTAGCCCTAACAAGGCAACCTCTTACTACAATAGTGAAGGATTTGTGGGTACCATCCCTACTGCACTTTTTCCTCTTACCAAGGGTTTTTACATAACCAAATCATTGTTTTATGCATCATGTGTTAGTATTTATGTTTATAGGCATATGTTGAAGTGGATTAGTTACATTTACTTTCATTTTAGTATTGAAGTAATGTATGTGCATGTTTACCATGTGGATAAATTGTTAAGGGAAAGAGTATAAGTTTTTTTAAAGATATTGATTCACCCCCCACCCTCTTAGTATCCTTCATTTCCTAAATATTCTAATAATTGGTATCAAATATAGCTCTCTTGTTAAGGGGTGTTACCACCTCATAGAAAAGATATGAGATATAGAAAGGTATATACTTGATAAAAACTATTGAGAATCATAAGTTGGAGCTAAGGATGGCCCTAAATTAGATCAATGAGATGAAGGAGAACCTAAAGAATTCATTGAATAGAAGAAATAAAATTGCCCAACAAATGAATGACACAATATATAAGGAAGAAATTATTAAGGAACTATTTGATGGAAATATGTTTGATGAATATCATGTTGTCATAGCATATTTGATAAAAAAAACTATAGCCTTATCGAGAAGATGAAATCACTAAAGAGAGAAAGAAGTGCAATCTAAAAGGATGTGTGAAGTACTAGAATAGAAGAGACAAGCCAAGGATGAGAAAAGAATGATTAAAGATGATAAGAGATGGATCATTGCAAGACTTGATTCTAAGGATGAAGAAATCGTGAGAGTGACCTAGAACACTATGATATAGTAAATCAGCTACTCTATACAAACCATGCGATTAGCATAAAAATGGAGGAAATTTTTGAGCTAAGAATTGAGAATGAAAAATTGAAGAGTGAACTCACACAAAAGAAATATGTCAATTAAAGGCTAATGAGATCAAAGGAAAGTATAAGAAATTTGGATGAACAACTAAGAGGAGATAGGCAAATGAGAGATACTTTAGGATTGGGATATAGTGAGAATTCCACTATAGATAAAGGAAAATCATTTGAGAAAGCTCCATAAAGGAATGTTTATACAAATTCCAAGATAAAGAAGCCTATGTATGCTATCATTGTGGAAAACCTAGACACATAGAAAATTTCTATAGAAGCAAAGCTAGTAAGACCAATGTTACTCCTAAATTTAATTTTTATTGTTATAATTGGAATAAGTATGGTCATCAAGAATATGAATGCAAATCCAACTTTAATCACTCTCCTAGGAAATATTAATTCAATGCATATTATTATACTTTTAATAAGTTTTTACACAAGTCACATAATTGTACATATCAAAAGAAGTCCAATTGGGTACCTACCAAGCAAGGTAATTATGTTAATTGGAACTACAACATAAGCAATACCTAAACAACATGTGAAAGATATGGTCACATTGTAGCTAATTGTATGAGACTACACTTTGGAGGAGGACTTGGTAACTAGAGAAATACTAGAATGACATGACATCATTGTCATAAGGTTGGTCATTTATGTAGGAACTATAGATATCAAGCACTAAAACATAAGGAGAAAGATACCAAAGGAAAGGCTAAAGTTGATGAAATTCATGATCAGATGAGCAAGAAAGTGGATCATCAAATGATATAGTCAATGGCATCTCATCCAATGGGTTAAATGAAACCTCAACTACCAATAGAATCATGCAAAGAGGTATGAAACTACATTATTATATTCATATCTTACATTGGCTCCTTAAATTAGTGAAATGAAGTCCATATTAGTATAATATATGATAAAATAGGACAACTCATGTGATGTTACAAGTTAGTGCATTCAGTGAGTCATATCAAGTAGAGTAGTAAGTGGAAGTTGAATGTTAACTAAGTATGTGAATTGGATGGTATATTTACCAAGTTAACCAAGCTAGTAATGGAAAGTGTTTCCTGATTGAGTACCCTATGGTGACTAAGTGAAAATTGGAAACTGCTGACCAAGTTCAGGGTATAGAGTATTTATTATGCCTTGATGAACATTAAAAGAAAAATTATTATATATTGAGGATTGAATGCTCATTTTTTCACCCTATGCTTATGAGTTTGCAAAGTGATTTGAGCGAATCTAAGAAATTTGTGTACATTTTTGAAATTTGGAGCTTGAGATTGTAAATATGATATAAAAAAAATTATGTGAAGAGGTAAATTTAGTGTGAAGGAAGAACAAAACAAATGATTTTAAAAGTATTCCCTAAAACCCTAATTTTTAAAAATGGTATCAAGTTCTGCACTAGTAAAATCAAGCAAGCCTATTAAGTTTAAGTTGATTCAAAATGAACATTTTAAAAATCCCTAATACCACTTACATCTTGAGGTTACTACACATATTGACAAGACTAGAGCACCCAATTCCCTAAAGTTTTTTATTAGTCTATGATATTTGTGCATTCTACTAATGAAAAATTGAAGAGGCGGGTGATTATTAATTATGATAGATATACAAGATATTGTGGTGGATGGAAAATTGAAGGAAAAACACAAGAACTTAGAAATGCAAGGGCTCACACATGTTCTACATTTCCCTAAAGTTTTCAAAATAGAATGGATATGCATTGTTCAAGAAGAGTTCACAACATGAAAATGAGGTTAGATCAACCAATCAAAATCACTAGAGATGTTATTCACATGGTGAAAAAGTCAAAATAATTAGGGCTACACCAAAGAATGAAATTGAAGATTGTTGAAATTAAGGTCAAATATTTTGTCAATTAGTGACTTAACACTTAGTTAATTGTTCATAGTTATTATTGAGCATTGTAGGTAGTGTACAATGTAAATCAAGCTTAGCAAAGTCTACCAAGCTTTAGAATTAGATATCAATTGCTACCAAGCTTCATAGAGTCTATTGAGCTCATCAGTGTAATTGATAAAAGGTTTTAGTGTTAATCAAGATCTATAGTATCTATCAAGTTTATCAATGACTACTAAGCTAAAATGTGTTAATGAAGAAGAATGAATGTAGGGTTGACCTAGCTTTAGTATCAATCGTATCTACTAAATTCTTTAGTATTCACCGAGTCATCTAATGCTAATCAAGTTCCTACTACTTCATAGTAATAAATATGGACCAGGCACCAATGTCAAATGAATGCCAAAGTTTTCCCAGTGTCAGAATATCACCTAAGTGGTCTTTAGAAACTGAGTTATAGTAGTAACCCAACTTAGTGAAGATTTTTTGAATTAGGTATTGTAGCCAACTCCAAAAGGTAATTTATTAGATTGGTATATATGTAATACATCTTTTCATATCCAATGCATCTAAGTGTATCAAGAAAGAAGTAGTATGAGTTTGAATTAAGAAGGCTACAAGTAGTATAAGGAAAAATAGAGTCTTATGTATCACAACAAGGTGATGATTGTATTACAAAGGAATATCATTGAGCAAAGTGAATTATAGATCAGAGATCAAGCACTGATTCATCCTAACAAGTGCATCAATCAAATCCTCTAACAAGGTGGATTTAATAGTTCTTTCCAAATATCCCAACCAAGTGCATACTTCATTGTATGTTGTAAATCCTTTCACAAGGTGGACCTAATAGTCCTTATTGCTCCTAATAGGGAAAATCACTAGAAGTGATCAATTGTAAGATTTAATAGGCTAACTTTATACTATAGTAATAAAGCTTGTGGGTATCATTCCCACCCTAGTTTTACTTTCTATTGGAAGATTTCTAGATTACCAAATATTGTGTTAAGTGTTATGAGTTTTTTAATGCTTTTAGTCTTTCACACATGTAATTAGATCAAATTATATTGTGAAAGTTTAATTGGTGAATTAAACCACAAGTTGTATTGGTTCCTAATTCACCCCCTCCCCCTCTTAGTCACCTAGTCTATACTATATTTCCAACAATTGGTATTAGAGCATTGGTTCTCACATCAAAATTTCAGCAAATTGAGAAAAGAATAGAGGTAATGGAATTATATAGACTAGAGAAAGCTATTAAAAATGAAAAGTTGGATCTACAATTGGCCATGGAATAATTCAATAAAATGAAGGAGTGGCTCTTTCAATACTTGAAAAGAAGAAAACTATTAATCTCATATTGGTTTTGATAAGTGAGTGTCTATACACTTAAGTCATTTACTTAGTTCATGCTAAACAAAGCAACATATTTTGAGCATAACATATAAGTAAGCATGCTGAGCAAAGAGTGAGTTTTGAGTCACTCATGTGCTGAGTCACTTAAGTGTCAAGTAGTCAATATGTGTCAAGTGATTTAGGAGCTGGGAAATAGTGCATGTTGAGTCATTTAATTGTCGAGTGACAACATTGAAGTCTTATTTAGTGTCAAGAACCAGGGACTTTAGATGCTAAGTAACACAATTTTGTTATAGTTGTTTATATTGGCACAAACTACTATGAAAACCATTTTTAGGCTAACTTAATGATTGAATTACAATATTTTGTTGATAAGGACAAAACTTAAGTGAGAATCCCTATATACTACATGAATCCAATTAGGTAAAGGGAAGGTTTAAGTGGTAATATGGGTGAATCACAGTAATTGATTCACACCTAACCCTAAGTCTCCTAGGTCTTCTTAAGGAGGAAAAACTCTAAAAAAATAAAGGGGGGAATGAATGAATGAACAAGGATATATAAGGAGAGTTTGCATGTGTAAATAGGACATTCATGGTGAATAATCTATTATGATATGAATTACATTGTAGAATTAGTTAAAGGAGAATAGAGGAAGGAAACAGTGAATAGTAGAGAGACATCTAATCAAGAAGGATCAAGTACACAACATGATATAGGTGATCTAACATCAAGAAATAGAGTGCTAATTGTAGGATCAATGCTAAGACATTATAACAGGTGAATCAATTAAATCTCTTAATAGAGTAGTCATAATAGGTTGCATTAAAATCCTCTAGCAAGGTGTTTACTTAATTGTGAGTTAAAGTCCTTTAACCAGGCACACTTCTAATAGGGTGTTAAAATCCTTTAATAGGCTAAGAATTAATAGTCTTTGTAGTCTTTTTAATAGGGCATACCTTTCATAAGGTAGATCATGTTTCATGATCAAACATTGTAACCTTCATTGGATACACTTTATTACTACAATAGTGAAGATTTGTGGCTGTCGTCCCCACCCCAGTTTTACCTTATCATTGGATGGTTTCTAGGTAATCATATCCTATGTCATATATGTGTGAATTCTTACTTTTTTACATATTTTAGATGTATATGCTTTACATGGTATTTTAGTATACTTGTTAAATTGTGATATGGATGTATGGTGAATGTTTTATGGGTTAAAGTTTGAAGGATTGGTTCATCTCCCCCCCCCCCCCCCCCCCCTCTTAGAGTTTACCTTTCCTATTGTAATTCCAACAATTGGCATCAGAGCCTAGTTCTTTAAAAGTAAAGCTTTTTAGCTTTGAGGAAAGATCTTAGAAATGGAAGTCTACAAGTTAGGAAAATTTATTGAGAACCAGGAGATTGAAATACAACTCATTCTACATCAATTAAATGAAGCAAGAGAAGATTTAAAAAATCATTGAGAAGAAAGAAGAAAATTTCTATTGAGGAGAATGACACACAATACCAAGAGATGGAAACCATTAAGCTATTTTCAAATGGAAACTCCAATGAATTTGATGTAGGAGTTGCAAATCTAATGGAAAAGAATAGAACCCTAGCTGAAGAGATCAAAAATCTTAAGAGAGAGAAAGAATCACAAGGCATATTACTATGTGAGGTAGTCAAACAGAAAAAGAAAGTTATGGAACATAAAGTCATGATTGAAGATGACAAAAGAGCTTTGGCCAGTAGATTGGAAGATAAATCATCAGAAGTAAATAGCATTTCTCACATGTAATTGGAAACAATAAATCAAGTCATGATTGCTAATCATGAAATAAATAGTAAAGACATTGAGATGATAACACTGAAGTTGTAGAATGAACAATTGAGCAATGATCTAAAAATGGAAAAGGATTTTGTTGAAAGTTTAAATAAACCAAATGAAGCCATCAAGTACTTTGAACAATTGATGAGATCCCCTAGATCTAACAATGATACATATGGACTAGGATACATTGCACTGAGAAAGGAGAATTATCCAAAAGTGTTGAAGAAAGAAGTAAAAAAGGTAAGAACTCCAAACCTAATTGTCATAATTGTGGTAAGAAAGGACATACTACTAATCTATGTAGAAGCAAAATTGTAAATCAGGTTGTTAAGTAGAAGAACATGGATCACTACCACAAGTTAAAATTCAAGGTCATTAGGCTCATGAATGTAGAACCAAGACCATGCACACTCAAAGATTTGAAGGATACTGCTATAACTATCAAAAGTATGGACATAAAGCTTTTAAGTGTAGATCCAAACCCAAGTGGTCATCAAACAAGATAAAAAAGGTAAAGAACAATGGAAACTCTTATAATTGGGATTATAATACAAAGTATAGTTATCACTATTGTCAAGAGTATGGACATGCTATTGAGAACTATATTAGGACACATTTTAGAAGTGATTACAATAGGTGGTTAAATCAAACCATATGTTTTAGCTATTTGTAGACTGGTCACATCAGTAGATATTGCCCAACAAGGTCAAAGGCACCAAGTTGTGAGTTCAACAAAGACAAAGGCAAGGTAGATATTGAAAATGTTAGAGATGAGATGAATAAGAAATGGAAGAGAAAGAAGGATTACAACACATCAAGTGCAAATGGGATCACTTCACCCAATGGGTCAAGTGATCACACCTCATCAAATTAAGAAATCAAGAAGTATGTGAGACTAATATTTAAAAGATATACCATACATCAGTTAAAAGGATTTAGTTTTTGAAAATATTACATATGAATGAATAAAGATGCAAAGTGTTATTAGAAATCAAGGATAAATCTTTAAGTTTTGTCAATTTTTCATGTTACTATTGAGCATGAAAAGTTTCATATGGTTGTCGAGTGAAATGTTAGTAGATGCCAAGCTAACAAAATTTATTACTTGAGGCTAAGCTTGTAGTGGTTTCCAAGCATATGGAAAGACATGTGGATTCCAAGTGAGCTAGAAATGCAATTGATGTTGAGTTGGTAGCTATGTAAGCACTTTCCATTAAATGTAGTGTTTTAAGGGCTATTTGATTGATTTCTATTCATTTAACATCATTTGAATTTGAAAAAGAACACAAAGAGATATAGGTGATCTGGAGAATTTGATCCAAGGATTTGTAGGAGATTTGAATGGCTATTTGACACCATTTTAGTGAGATTTATAAGGTATTTACCATGTGCTGAGCTATGCAGTTTTAATTTCACAAACCCTAGATATATGTAATGGCATCTATTTCTTCTAAAGAAAAAGGTGTAGCGGGAAAAGAGGTTTTGAATGTTTAGTTAATTAGAAATGAAATCAAACAAACTATTTTCAAGGCTATCCTAGATATAGCTTATAAGCAAGATCCCTCCAGCATGTTGTGTATGATACCACCACAAGTCTTGATGATTCAAGATGTTAGGAATTTTTACACTTGCAAGATTAGAAGCATAGTAGACATGAAAATTAGAGAATAATATGGGAAACTATGTGAAAATGGAGTGTTGAAGGAAGAATACAAGATTTTCAAGAAGAAAGGGTTAACTCATGCCCTAGATTTCCCCAACATCTTCAAAATAGAGTGGATTAAGATTGTCTTAAGTAGAATTCATGATAGTTCTATATTGTTAGAAAATTGGCCAGTTAAAATCACAAAGAAAATTGTTCATACAATAAAAATGTATCCAACCCTAGATTAGACAAAGACTGTGAGAAGTGAGTCAAAGGAAGTCATTGAAAAGAATATAGGGGTTGTATGGAATAAAAGGGGTATGACCATTGACACTATCGTAGATCCCCTAATAGCTTTTGTAGCAAGGATAATAGCGCACAAGTTTTATCAATCTAGTAGATTAAATAGTGTACCTTGAATTACAGTGGATATGGGCTACAAAATTATGAAGAAAGATCATACTTATGATCTTACCAAGTTCCAATTTTAACAATTGATTAAGAATTTGGGAGCCATAAGGAAAAACAAGAGTGCTCAATGTAAATTTGGATATATTCTAGTATGTATTTTCTTTTATGTACAAAATACATTTCCTACATTTAGTAAAGTTTCTTGGAAGATGAATAGATCAATTGTAGTTCAAATAGGAGAACTTATTGAGTAATTAGGTGATAACTTTGAGTCAGTGATGACTAGTTATTTTGAAGATTTTAAGCAAACCATGAAGAAAAGACTGAGGATACCAATCTCACTAGTAGAGAAACATTATGATGATGGTTTCTTCCTAGTTGATACTAATCAACAGATGTTCAAGCAACAATTCCTAAGGTGAGATGGCTAAGCCCATTAGGTTATGAGATAACTATTGATGAGGCCTATATAGAAATCACATCATTACTTATAGAAGAAGTGGACAAGGAAGCCAAAGCATTTGGAAATTATGACTTGGCCAAATCAAAGATCACTATGGATTTGAATATTGCTTTAGTTATGAGAAAGAAGAACAAATTGGTGAAGAATTTAAAAGAAAAATTGGGTGAAGGATCTAAGGAAGAAGAAGAGGAAGATGATGAAGAAGAGGGCACACAAGCTCAAGCACCATTGGCATTAACATAAGGTCAAGGAGAGGATCAACAAGAGGAAGAAGTAGATACTATAGAAGGTGTTGAGGAAGAAGAAGTTGGTGAAGCACCTATTATTACTAATAAGAAGAAAAGAAAGGTAAAGACTCAAGCAATGAGAAAAATAAAGAAAGTTGCAAAACCTAGTCAACCCAAACTAATAGAAACTACCACAAAGGCTAGTACAAGAGCCATTTAATAGAAGGATAAAGAGGTAGCCAAGCCTAAAGAGTAGTAAGGTGGAGCACTAAAGAGATAGAGAAGAAAGTGTGTTGCTCAGACTGAATTTGATGAGGAGAAGACTAAATCTGATGACAACAGCCAGTTCCAAGTGATGAGTCATAGTCCCTCCTTAGACCTAGATAATTTATGTGAGAATGTTAGAAAAAATGTTGATTATTCAAGTTTCTTTCACAATGAGTTTGATAATCTTGGAAAGATTGAGAAGAACTAAGTAGAGGAGGTAGTATATGCCATGATGACTATATTCAAAAAGAATCCTCTAGAACTTGCCAACTTCGTACCTAAAACCTTATATGATAGAATTGAGAAAAAATGACATTATTGTTTGAATACTGAAAGAAAAATTAGGGTGAAGTCCCTTGCTCAAGTTATGCTAGAACTTAGTAAGGCTAAAATGTCTAAATCCATAAAGAAATGTGCTGCAAGATTTGTACCCAAGTATAGGGCATATAGCATATTACAAAATAACTTAGAGGATGTTGTACAAAAATACAAACAAATGTGGAAGATCACATATGAATTGTTAACAAATAAAGAAGTTGACCAAGTACTTATTGAGGTGGGAGAGGATGAAGAAGATGATAATGAAAAAGGCATAGTATGGGGAGAAACTGATATGAATATTGACAATCAGGCACCAGATGAGGAAGAGCAACAACTAGAATAGAGTGTACAAGATACACTAATGCCAAGTGTCAGCCCTCCACAAGTGATAAGTGTAAACACTAAAACTATCAAAATAATGGATGTTTCTAATACTACTACTCAGAACATCAATCCCCTTATAGAGGAAGATTTGAAAAGGATACTTGTCCAGTCCACTCTCTAGGCCAAATTATGTGACAAGCCTATATTGGTAAGTGTTGATGAAATATAGAAGACAAAATTTATAATTATAAGGGAGGAGGTGAAAAAATAAGAAACATCTATAATCACTCCTCAAATCTCAAGTGTAAAACCTTTAAAACCCATTTTTGTATATCAAAGGAAGGAGAAAACATGTTGCTCTATTTATACAATGATGCAAGATACTCCAATCTTACAAAATGCACAAGAAGATAAAAAATAAAAGGTTGAAACACTAGGCAATGATGGGACTCAAGGCCAAATAGGTCAAGTAGATTGACCCACACCTCCAACAAAAGATCAAGGTGCAACTGAAACCATAGAGACAAGAAATGACAAGCTTGAAGAGACTAGTTTGATACCCAAGCAAAAGGAGTTAGTAGCAATCCAAGCACTGGTGATGTTACTAGAATCTAGTACTCCTTCTAGTCAAACTCTTTAGAAGTCGAGCATAGATGCTACACTATTACAATTCTCAGTGCTAAGTCCTAGCTCATCTAAGGCACAAGAGGTAATCACTTATGGAGATATTAGCCTAGATGAAGAGATTGTATTGCCAAAATTTGATTATACAACAATAACAATTGAGCAAATGGGTATACTAAAAGAAGTCCTAGAAAAGAAGAAACATCAAGAACTACTCAAAAGGGAGCATAGGCAAAAGCAAGCTTTGATTGATATCAAGAAAAAAAAATAGATGCATTTAGTCTACCTACTCCAAATGAAACCAAGCCAATCATTGGACAATTGAACAATATAATGGAAAGAGTAAATGACATAGACCTAGATACTAATGTCAAACTATTAGAGTGCTCTTAAAAGAAGTTTTAAAACAAGGTGATTAGAGATATCTAGTGATATTTCACTAACACAGGTTGTGTTGGCAACTAAGATGGATAGTGTGAAGAAGGTACTAGAGAACATTTTCTCTTTCCACACCAAACTGTGTAATCCTACACTCTTCACACAAGAGATAAGGAATCACAACTTGAGTTTGGAGAGCCAAATGTAGTCATTTTGTGCAACATTTGCCAAGTCTCCAACTCAAAGTGAGAAACACTTTAGGACCTTTTTACAATCCCAAATTTAGTTAGCATCTTTACAAGAAAATGAAGCCAACATAAGGGCTAAACTAATCAACATCCAAGTGATATCGACTCCTCACATGAATATTTTACACAAGGAAATAGGCTATGCAAAAATACTTATGAAGAAAGACCCCAATTTTTTTACATTAGATGGCTTAGTCGACCTTGCCACTGAGCTAACTATCCAAATTAAGTCTTTGGAGGTAGTTTGTGATAATTGGGATTCATCTCTTAAAATTATACTTGAGGTCCATAAATCATTTTTGGACAAATACACTATTAGTGTATAACCCATTGACATTAGTGTCAAAAAGGTGGAGTAAGAGCAATGGGAGTAATGGGAGTAAGAGTCATGTGGGAGCAAGCAAAACAAAGAGATATCTATCCAAGAGGGAGTAAGAATAGAGAAAGAGTACCAGTTGATGCAAATATACTCAGCAGGAGAAAGATTTTGATATAGAGTACAATACAGAATAGATCAAATGACTCAAGGGGAGTTATGAAATTTTGAGGTATAAGTCATGTGTTGCAAAATTTTGACATTTTGAAATTTTGTATAGAAGTCAAATAGAAATCTATGTTATGCTCGTAAGAATAAGAGTATTAATGTATGACCAAGTGTTTTTGACACTCATGTCAAAGGGGGAGATTGTTAATCTCAGATTACTTTTGACAAGGGAGTGTCTATACACTTAAGTCATTTACTTAGTTTATGCCAAACAAAGTAACATATGTCAAACACAACATATAACTAAGAGAATTCCAAGTAAAAAGTGGGTGTCGAGTCACTCATGTACTGACTCACTCAAGTGTCAAGCACTCAGTATGTGCTGAGTGATTTAGGAGCTAAGCAAGCAATGCATGCCAAGTCATTTAGTTTCCAAGTGATAGCATCAAATTCTTAGTTAGTTCCAAGCACCACAGACTTCAAATGTCAAGTAAAATAGTTTTGTCATATTTTTTTGTATTGGTACAAACTACTATGTAAACAATTTTTGGGCTAACTTAAGGATTGAATCACAATATTTTGTTGATAATTATGAATCTTAAGTGGGAATCCCTATGTACTATATGCATCCAATTAGGTAAAAATAAGGTTTAAGTTGCAATATGGATGAATCACAACCATTGAATCATACCTAACCCTAAGTCACCTACGTCTTCTTAAGGAGGACAAACCGTAAAAAAAGAAAGGGAGAATGAATGAATGAACAAGAAGATAGAAAGAGAGTTTGCATGTGCAAATAGGACATTCATGATGACTAAGGTATTATGGTCTTAATTAAATTATAGAATCAATTAAAGGAGAATAGAGGAAGGAAACAATGAACAATAGAGAGACGTTTGATCAAGAAGGATCAAGTACACAATAGGATAGAGGTGATTTAACATCAAGCAATAGAGTGCTAATTGGCTATCTTGAAATCCTCTAACAAGGTGCTTACATAATTGTGAGTTGAAGTCCTTTAACTAGGCACACTTCTAATAGGGTGTTAAAATCCTTGAACAAGGTAAGACCTAATAGTTTTTGTAAGCTTTTAATAGTGTAGACCTTTCATAGGGTAGATCATGTTTTATGATCAAACATTATAACCTTCATTGGATACACTTTATTACTATAGTAGTGAATATTTGTGGGTGTCATCCCCACCAAAATTTTACCTTCTCATTGGAGGGTTTCTGGATAATTATATCTTGTGTCATATATATGTGTGAATGCTTACTTGTTTACATGCTTTAGATGTATATTCTTTACATGGTATTTCAGTTTACTTGTTAAATTGTGAGATGGATGTATGATGAATGGTTTATGGGTTAGAGTTTAAAGCACTGATTACCCCCCACCCTTAGAGTTTACCTTTTCTATTGTAATTCCAATAGAAAAAACCTTGCAACACAGATGAATAATGATCTCTACATTAAAGAAAGAATTGAAGACATTTGTGAAGACAAAAGTTTAGATGAAGTTGATGCAGCATGAATCAAAGATATACTTGAGAAGAATCTTATTATTCATGAAGAAGTCAGAAAGCTAAAAAGAGAACAAGAAATTCAATTAGTCAGAATGTGTCAACACATGGAACAAATATATTAAACCAAAGAAGAGAAACAGTTGCTAACTAAAAAGATAGAAGAAAAGAACAATGAAATTCATCAACTATCTCTTTAGCAAGTAGATCTGATTGATCAACTCAATAATGAAAATCAAGAGCTTATCAACTTGAGGACAAAGATGAAAGATTATAGAATGATTTTAGCATAGAAAAGAAAATGAATGAGATGACGATGAAATATCAAAAAAGCATAAATTAATTAAACAAGGAAACTCAATTTAGACTCAAAGGAAAAGTTGGATTAGGATACATAGAAGAAGGTGAATCATCTCAGCAAAGAGCTCAAAAGAACAAAAGGCTTACATGTAATCATTGTGGAAAAATAGGGCATACATCAAAGAAGTGTTGGAGCAATAGAAAATCAAAGTTTAGTGGAAAGTGTTACAATTACAACAAACTAGGACATAGAGAAAGTGAATGCAAAGAGAAAACCAAGTTTGAAGAAAAGTGTTTCAATTGCAACAAACAAGGACATAAATATTCATAATGCAAGACCAAGAAATGGAACCTAATAGAACAAATTATTAAAGATATATTTGGTTTGGATTATAACACATGGTGTAGATGTCACTATTGTGGTGAGTATGGGTACATTAGACAAAATTGAATAAAACATCACACAAGGAAGAGAGACACTACAAAGAGATATTTTGTATGTATAGAACTTGGACATCTTCACAAGAATTGTATGAACTAAGGAAGAGTTGAAGATGAAAAGAAAGAAAAGGATGACAATATCAGAAGTCAAATAAGGTAGCAGTGGGTAAAGAAATCTCTAGAGAACACAAGCCAAAGTCATGAAATTATTGATACCCAAGTCAATTAGTTAGGTAACTCAACCATTTCAAATTAGTTAGCCATAGAGATCACTGGAACTATGATTGTAAGGAGATATTTCATATTAGTTCCAACCGACCAACAAGAATGCCCATATCAACACTTAAGATGCAGTAGGTGATGAGACCAAAATATGGTCTATTTTATCATTTCATTATCATCTGAATTTGCAAACTTTCTAAAGACTTTGATGTTTAAGAACATGATGTTTATGATAATTTTAGACAGATGTGTGCATAATTACTTTCTAGGACTAAAATGAATATGCTATGAAATGATATGTCATTTGATTACAAAATAGTGAGAATGATGTTTTTCTTCCTTAGCTAGGTCGGGTAGTTCTCTTGCAATAATGTGACATAGGATAAATGTTGTGGTGTCCACAACACATGCCCCATTCCTCACTAGGAATGGGGACCCCCTACTTTTTTTGACTCCTGGACTCACATTTTGAGAGTCGGGAGAAGAAAATTTGGTTAGAAGTTAGAATTTTAGAGTCAAAAAAATTAAAAATTAAAATTAAAAATTAAAAAGTTAAAATTAAAAATTTTTAAAAAATTTTAAAAAATTTAAAAATTAAAATTCAAAATTCAAAAATTAAAAATTTAAAAATTAAAATTAAAAATTAAAAATAAAAAAAAATCAAAATTTAAAATAAAATTTAAAATTTAAAAAAAATTAAAATTTAAAATAATTTTTTTTTGTGCCTCTCATGGAGGCACATGCGCATGCCCTCCATGGAGGTGTCACACTTCACGAGCTGTGCGTGCCCCTCATGGAGGTGCATTGCATGCACACCCTCCATGGCAGCACTGCAAGTGCCCTCCATGGCAGCGCCGCATGTGTGCCCTCCATGGAGGCACCGTGTGCTACCAATGGAGGTGTGCCATGTGCATGCCCTCCATGGAGGCACTGCATGCACCCCTCGTGGAGGTGAAGCATGCGTGCGCCTTCCATGGCAATGCTGCATGCACCCCCCATGAAGGCGCGTCACGCTGCACCCCTCATGAAATGTGTTGCGCATGCTCCTCTAGTGTGCACGCTCAAATAAATAAAATAAAAGGTCCAAAATTTGTCTTTCAGAGGTGTTTGTCTTAATTAAGAATTTTCAACTATCTAGACTAATATTTGCTTCTTTGTGTAGGTAAAAAAGGTATCGTTAACTTGCCAGGGTCATAACTTTTGACACGGAGCTCAAAATTTAGATCCGCTTACATTATTGGAAAGAAGAATTGAAGATCTAATTTCAATCCCTAAAATAGTGAGCCTTTGGCTACCTAGTTTTATGGGTTGATGAAAGTTTCAACTTGAAATTTTGAGCAGAAGACCTCTAAAAAAGCAATTTAAAAATGCCTATAAAAATCAGCAAAAAAATATGAAAAAGTTTCAAACATTTGACCACCTAGATCACTTGGTTTCTTGTTGAGAAGGATAGGGTAGTTGGAGAGAAGACAAAGGTTGAAGATACAAAGGTTGGACACATGAAGTGGAACAGGTTCCTCATCTTATGTAGCTATTAATGAAAAGATTCAACACAAGTGCCTTAGGATTTTAGATCAAAGAAGTAGAAGGAGTTCAATTTTATGAAAGTGATTGGCTATAAAGAGGGTATAAATCATCAAAAATGAGAAAATAATATATACAAAAAGTGATCTAAAACCCCATTTGAGCAAAACCCAAAAACCGTTTTCAAAATTAACAACTTTGATTTTTGGTGATTTGAGTTATCGAGGTGCCCAGGTCTGCAAGTATGCAAGTCTACATTTTTGAGCTCCACAATTTAGAGGTGCACTGACAGTTGACTGCTAGTTCCAAAAATAGCACTTTCCATGCATCGAGAGCACATTTTGATGGCAAGTTAACTCCGACACACACCTAGTGAAGGGCTAGTTTCCATTTTTGATGCCTCCATGCACTTCCACTTTGACTGATGGCCTCCTCCTACTTTCTCTCTCATTTTTTCTCTATTTTCAACATTTAAAGGGCTCATGCATCTAATTGATGAAAAAAATATGGATGGAGTCCCTCTAAGCACTAGTTAGATTGATAGTTTGTATATATTTAGTTTGTTTAAATATTTTAAAAGCATTTTATTGCATCAAGATATCTCTCACTCTCAACACAAATTGAGGAGAGGATTTCTTATAAATACCCCATTGTAAAATGTAAAAAAGGGCCACCATTATTATGCAATAAAAGTATGCTTTTGGTGCTATCATTCGGAGTGTAGTTATTCTTGCCTGAATGTGTCATTGTTTTGTGGATTGTATTCTTGAGATTGTGATTGAGCCAAAGGTTTATTGCATTTTTTTTGGTTGTGCGATCTTTTAGTTCTGGTGTTTGCTACAGATATATGAATTCCACTAATGTAACAAGCTTGAGAAGAGATCACTTGATTGTGTCTACATAGCTTTTTGTCTCGCATGAGCGCACTTTCCGTGGCCTTGCAATTTGATGAAGAGTGAAACATCATTCAATTTGTTAAAGATTTTCATCGACGATTACATTAGTGGATTCTAGGAAGCACTACTCCTATTTTCATTGGTTTCCTACCGATCTTTTTGAAGGTTTAACTCACAACGTGTTGTGTCCTGTAGCTTATGTCCGTTTAGGAATTTCAATTTCAAAGTCATTTGATTTCATGTTATTTTTCTTTCAATTTCATTATTTTCTTTACTAACCCCCTAGTAGAATAGGACCTCATAGTAGCTATAATATTAGAGTTTCATTCATTGAAAAAAAATAGAAAATACAAAAATATTGTTCTTTTGGTGTGATATTTTGAGATAGCAAACAGATTTTACTTCAATTCTGAGATAAAAGAGTTTTTAGAACCAGCAAAGGCCTCCTTGTGAACACTCACATTTATCTTCTACTAAGTGGATTTTGGTAGGTTGCAAGACAAATATTGAACCTTGGAGTGGATCCTTAAAAAGATTTGCCTTTCAAGAGAGGAATTATGCAATGGATTCTTGTTGTTGACCTCATGCAAAATGAATGCCCAACAGTAAACTAATTTAGATGACATATTTTGAATTATTCTTGATGTATGTTATTACTTTGGAGGCAGTGATATTTTGTAGACTTAAATGTGAAGTCAACTAAGCTAAGTGGAGTCAGTAGCCCAAGAAAATAGTGGTAGATTTCATTAATGACCTTCCACATCACCAACTATTTCATCCATAAAAACTAGTACCCATTTTGAGGAAAATGGGAGTAAAAGTGAGAAATTTAGGGGTCATGAGCTCCTAAATTCCTATTCCATTTGGTGCCAAATTTAATTCATCTTTTGTAATATTCAACACCATCCATTGTTTTGGTAGTTGATGGAGTCTAAAATCTAAGAATTATGTTCCTAGTTTGTCCTTAAATAATTAGAAGTCTATGTTCTAGAGATATATATAATTAATTAGTGGTTTTTAGTAGAAATAAGAAGTTTTTGAGTACTGAATGTAATCTTTCTATTTATCAATATGTACATTTACTATTGTTATGAATAAAAAGATCATTTTAGATTTCCATCTTTGAGTAGTTCTACTTCACTTCTTTGTGGGGGCTCACATAGGGAGTGAACTAATTAGTTAGCATAGGATTTACCTTCAATTCGTAGAACTAGAGTAGACTCTATTGTTCCTACAGCCACTGATAGAAAAATTAGTGGATTGTTCCTGCAGCATAGGTAGTTGAAGTAGTTCTCAGTTGTATTTTCATGCTTTGATGAAATAGATTTGATTCTCAGATTTAGCGTAGATTTTCTATAGCATAATCATTTGAATTTTTGTAGAGTAATTCTTAAGTTGAGAGAAGTTTGAAGCATATACTTTTTAGACACCATTTCAAGTTTATGTCCCTGGTCAATAAATTAAATGAGTATAAATGAGTTGGGTTAGAAATACTTGGGATGTCTAATCCGAGATTAAGTAGTCCATTACTATAGTATTTTGATCCCTTTCTTTGGCCAAGCACTAGGATCACCAAGTTAAGATGATAGTTGAAGTTATGTCTTAAGACCTTACTGAGAAAAGTCAGGTTGCAAGACCTTACCAAGAAAAGTTTGGTTTCAAGACCTAACAGAGCTTGGATATAAATGAAAAGATCAGAGTTCTTGTCGAGTTGAAGACCTTGTCAAGTTGGATACTTTACCAAGTCAAAGGTATCTTCCATGTTTTGAACACTTAGTCGAGTTGGATAGCTTATCACTAAGATAACTATTGTATGACACATTAATGGTGATCTCAAAGATAGAATTTAGTTAAAAGGGAGAAATCAAAGGTTATTTTTTCACTATAGATTTTCATAGCAAAGAGTGAAGAGTATCTTTGAACCCTCAAGTGATTTAGAGAATATTTGTCAAAGTTTATTCTTGCATTTGAAGCATCACCAAGAATAATGACATCTTCTAGCAGCAAAGTGAAGAAAGGTTTAGAAATGTTGGTCTAAGGTGTCGATTGCAAAGCCCCAACATTCAAATTGAGTCAAAAAATTATGAAGGAACTTGACACAGTTGGATCTTAATCATAAATTCCTCCCAAGGTACTTCTAATTCATGATTGGTTTTTCTATCACTATTCTATAATGAGTTGTGTGTGGATGGGAGTTTGAAACCCAAGCACAAGCATTTAGAAATAAAGGGTTTGACACATATCCTACACATGCTAAGAAATTTTCAAGGGAAGTGTCTTAGGTTCATTCTAAGTCAAGTTCATGGTATGCATTTATGGTTGGATCAACCTATTTAGAACACTAAGCATAGAATCACAAGGTTACCTATGCTAAACAAAGCAAAAACTACCTAAACCCTAGGTTAGCTTGATCTTGCAAAGAAAACTCTTACCAAGTGGGATGAAAAGGCATGAAATTGAATAGAGTTACAAACATGAAGATCAAATTTAGAATACATGTGATTTCTCACAAGATCTACATCTCGAGTCATCTGAACAACATTCCTTGTGAAGCTATTGACCTAGCATACAAAGTTGTGAAGAATAACTTGTCTTTTGACCTTGTTGAGTTGCAACTCAATCAACTTAGAAAAAATATGGAGAGCATCTAGTCATCAAAGACAAATCCTTGTAAGTTTGGATCTATTTTGTCCTACTTATTCTTTTATGTTCAAATTGTTTTCCCATCCAAACGCAATGTGGAATGGAAGAAGGATACACCTATTGTATATCAGATCAATGAGTATATACTATAAATGGGAGAGAATTTTGAAGGCATAATCAATGCATACTTTGAGACTTTTAAGGAGAAAATATAGAGTAGATATAGAATTCGCAAGAAGCTAGTTGAAGACTATGACAAAGATATTTGTTTCCTTGTAGATTGTGACAAAGTACATATACAGGTAGTAAGGCCAAGGATAGCATGGGTAAAACCTCTTGGATATGAGGTAAATATTGATGATAAAAAAGATATAGTTGAAGCTCTTATAAGTTAGCCACTAGACCCCAAGGCACCATATTTTGGTACCTATGAAGAAGCCAAGGCTAGGATTTCTTTGGAAATCAAGCTCCCTCAAGCAATGAAAAGAGGAAGAATGAAAGTGGAGAAAATTTTAAAGGATAACAAATCATCTAGCTCCCCTCTTCTACTAATAGAGGGCAAAGGAGATGACATTGAGGAAGAGGAAGAAGTTGAGTAATGGATGAAGGGTTGCACCACCCTTACCAACTCATAGCAAAATCAAAATAATATGAAGATAAAGAGAAGATAAAATGCTTCAAAACATGCTTTATTAGTACTTGAAATTCATTACAATATTCTCCAAATGAGAGAACTCCAAATTCTTACAATACGAGAGAGCTACTAAAAAGAAAGCTTCCAAACCAAGAGCTCCTACTTTAAGAGCTTATACTTCAAGAGCTTCACTACAAGAGCTCATACTTGAAGAGATTCTCCTTGAAGAGCTTCCCTTAAAGATCTTGATTAAAAATTCTCATATGCCTTGCTTAAATAGGAACTTACCACTCAAGATATTAAAAACACAACCAATGTGGGATAAAAGATAAATACAACTACCTTAAAACAAATATTAAATTACCACCCAAATACAACTAAGCACCACCATGTGGACCAATTAGAAAATTACATTTCCTTTGTGGATCGCAACAAATATTAAATGCATGATTTAAGGAAATTTTCACAAACTTTTAAGATGCCACCTACACACCTCAATAAATGAAATGACAATCTTTTTCTTATTTTTTTTTATTTATGCCACTATGCACCTTGAAAATAGAAATTCCTCTTTTTCTCCCTTTTCCTTTTTTTAATTTTCCTCTAATTTTTGTCACTTTCTCTCTCCTCCACAATTTTTATTTTTTAAAATTTTCATCACACCCCCTTTTTGTGATGCAAGATTATCCTACATCAGGAACATATAGAGGAAGAAGAATCTAAAGAAGAAGAGCCTCTTAAGAAGAAAGGGAAGGTTAGAAAATTCCTCCCTGGTGCAGAGCACCAAGGGCATACAAAGAAGATGACAAGCAATTGAAGGAGGCAAGGTCTCATCCAAGGAACAATGAAACCTAGACACATTTCAAACTCCATGGGTCATGGACCTATAAGTGTTATTTGATCTTGTTTCCTTGTATAAATGGAAAGTAGATAGGTTGATTAGTCTTGGAATAATGTGCCCATATTGTAAAGGCACTTGGTACAATTTGGTGTTCTATAAACCATGTGCCAAGTAGCCTAAAAGGGCTAAATAATACTTTAGAGGGCTAGATTAGGAAATAAGTTATGTTTTGTATCCACTTAGTGGAAAATGTCATTTCTCATGTTTTTAGAGTCAATTGAATAGGTTTGGGCAAGTTTCATAAGGTTTGAAGATCAAACAAACTAAAATGCAAAAGTTGCAAATGTTGTCAAGCAACTTTGAAAAGTTGCTGAGCAGTTTTGTGAAGAAGTTGCTCGGACTGGTGTGGAACTGATTCCAACCATCCTCTGAGCATTTGATTGGTCTTATGGGCCTATATAAACACTAAGTCATCTTCCCCTTGAGAACAGATGACATTGTACTCATTTTGCTTGAGAAATAATAAAGATCCAGTTATTTTCTTGTCAATTTCTCTGCTCTCGGGTATACACACGTGCGGTACGGACACCAGATGAAGGCATAGTAACATTTTTGTAATCCTTGGTGATTTACCTCTCTGTTGCACTTGGTTTGGAGGTCAAAGGAGATTGGCACTGAAAGTTATCTTCATTTCTTCCTAAGTAGCCTGCAAACCCTCACAAACCAGGTTTTGGTCAAAGATGGATGTGTAGGGCACGACTGCACCATTCAAATTGGATCAAACCCAATGAATATGCTAGAAAACATAATGTAATTTATCATTTTAGGAGTAGGAGTCATAGTTTCAACATGGTGGATCAGAACACTCAAGCCTTAGGCCAAATCTAACCATTGATTTGGACCCGGAATTGTAGGATCTACAAATTTTGAGTGTATGGGATTGTTAGGATCCTAGAAATTGGTGGAATTGTTGTTGTTTGATCAAGACAAGTCATCCTAAGACCAGGTTTGGGGTTAAGAACCCATCCCTAGCAAGTTTACCTTGAAATCCAAGCCTAAGGTGCACATTAGGCCTGTTGAACTTTGTGAATTTTCCATATGCTGGATTAACTCTAGAATCTAAGTCTTTGGGATTTGTTAGAACATCCAAAAGGGTATCTGAAAGTGGGATCTATTTGTAGAGTTATTCAGAAGAATACAAAGTTATTGCCCTAAAGCAGGTTTGGATGACCTACAAGGATTTCTAGGTCCAAACCCACATTTGTCATTGTAGTATTTTGGGAACCAAGCTAATAGGTTGGATTGTGTAATTTGGGCATATTAAGGTGTTTGGAATACATTTTTGCAATTGGATAAGAGTGCCTAGAGTGGTTGGGCATCTTGTGAAGTGCTTCCACTGCCACCTCTGCATCAGGTGGTATCAGAGCAGGAAAGGCCTGGTGATTGGTGGTTGCAGACATGTCAGAGGGAGAAGGTGAGCAAGAGAGGACCATACCTCTTAGGATCACCAATGTGGAGCTTGCCAAGTTGGTGCAAGAACAAATGGCAGAGAGTAGAGCTGCTAGGGAGGAGAACCGTGCCATGAAGAGGGAATTGGAGAAACTGAAAGGCAAATTGAAGAAAGGAGATGGTTATGAGTCAGAGGCTGAAGAGGTGGAGAGAGAAGACTATGAAACCATAGTCCCACCAGACCAAAGACCCCTTTTGCAAGCATTGGAGAGGATGGGGGTTAAAGGAGGAGAAATTCCTACCTTCTATGGGAAGTTGAACCCAGATGAATGCATTGATTGGCTTGAAGCCTTGGATAATCACTTTGAATGTGATCATATCCCTCCTAGCCAAAAAGTGAAGATGGCAAAGGCCAAATTGAAAGGGCCTGCACTTAGTTGGTGGAACTTTGTGCAAAATGAAAGAGTTGATGATGGAAAGGAGCCTATCACCACTTGGAATAGGATGAAGGCTGAGATAAGAAGGCAATTTGTGCCAGAGGATTATGAGATCCTTGTGAATCAGAGGTTGCACAATCTAAGACAAAGGGATGCTGATGTAAGCACCTATACACAAGAATTTCACAACTTGACCCTTAGGGCCAAGGTTAATGAGACCAACAAGCAAAAGTTGGCAAGGTATGTTAGTGGCCTGAAGTTTAGCATACAAGATGAGTTGGCATTGATCAATTTGGAATCAGTCCATCAATGTTTCAACCTTGCTTTGAAGATTGAGGAGAAACACAAAAGGAGAGGAGAGTCAAATAAAGGGAGAGGCAGCAACTTCAGAGGTAGAGGAGGAAGGTTCCAAGGAAGGAACTCTTTCTTCAAGGATGAAAACAAAAATTAGAGTGCAGAGGTAGAATCCAGTCAGAGGGGAGCCTTTAGAGGAAGAGGAACCAATGGCAATAGAGGAAGAGGTGCTGGCAGAGGCAGAGGAGGCCAGGTCTTCACTGGCAGATGCTTTACTTGTAACCAGACAGGACACCAATCCTTTAGATGTCCCCAAAAAGGAGGAGACAATAGCAGACCCGGAGACAGAAGGGTCAATCTGTTACAAGAAGAAGAAGATGGTTAGAGCACCACTGCATACCAAACTGTCACTTCAAGACCTGTAGATGCAGAACAAGGTGAGTTCCTCATGATACAAAGGACCCTACTCAAAGTGCCATTCCCTGCAGAACCACCTCAGAGAAAAGCATTGTTCAGGACACATTGCAAAGTGAAGGGAAAGGTATGTAAGTTAATTGTAGATTCAGGATCAACTGATAATATAGCATCTAAAGAAATGGTGGATAAATTAAAGTTGCCTAAGATACCACACCCATACCCTTATAAAGCTTCTTGGTTAACAAAAGACAAACAAACTCTGGTCAATGAACAAGTATGGGTAGATTTTACCTTAGGGGAATATTCTGACAGAGTTTTATGTGATGTAACCGAAATGGATGCATGCCACCTCTTATTAGGGAGGCCATGGTAGTTTGATGTCAAGTCTAAACATGATGGGGAAACAAACATCTACACCATAACCAAGGGGGGTATCAAGTACACCATGAGACCTTTGCCGGATGATGACAAGTCTGATCATGTGGTTAGTAGTGTTGCATTGGTAGGGGAGAAAGAATTCTTGAAAACCTTGAAGGAGAAGGATACACCATGTTTTGCCATTGTTGTCAAACCCAAACAAGATTCTAGAAACTTGATCAAAGAAAAACCAAAGGCAGACCAATGGAGAGAAGACATAGGGCCAAAAGAAGTCAGGGATTTGCTGCACAAGTACCATGGGATTGTTGCAGGTAGCATCCCATCTACATTGCCACCTAAGAGGGAAGTAAGCCATTGCATTGACCTTATACCAGGGGCTACATTACCAAACAAAGCTGCCTACAAGTTGACCCCAGAACAGAATGAAGAGATAGCAAAACAAATAGGTGAGTTGTTGTATAAGGGCCTCATAAGGAAGAGTGTGAGCCCATGTGCAGTACCTGCTGTACTTGCACCCAAAAAGGAAGGAACTTGGAGGCTCTGTACTGATTCAAGGACCATAAACAAAATTACAATCCGGTATAGATTCCCCATGCCTAGAATGGAAGATTTGCTTGATTGCCTAGGGGGAGCCAAGGTGTATTCTAAAGTGGACCTAAAGAGTGGATATCACCAAATAAGGATCAGAGAGGGTGATGAGTGGAAGACAGCATTCAAAACCACTGAGGGTCTCTATGAATGGCTTGTGATGCCATTTGGGCTATCAAATGCCCCTAGCACCTTCATGAGACTAATGAATGAGGTGCTTAAACCATTTCTCAATAAATTTGTTGTAGTTTACCTTGATGATATTCTCGTGTTTAGCAAAGATGAAGATGAACACCTAAGGCATTTAGATCTTGTTTTGAAAAGGTTGCATGAAGAAGGCTTAAAGATAAATTTGGAAAAATGTACATTTGTGAAAGAGGAATTAATATTCCTAGGTTTTGTTATTTCTAAAGATTGTTTGAAAATGGATCCTTCCAAGATTGAAGCAATTGTTAATTGGCCATCACCTACTAGTGCTAGTGAGGTGAAGATTTTTCATGGTCTTTGTAACTTCTATAGGAAATTCATTAAGAATTTTAGTGGCATCTCTGCTCCAATGATAAACACCATTAAGGGGGGCAAAAAGTGTAATTTTCAATGGACTAAAGCAGCAGAGGAGTCATTTGAGTTGTTGAAACAGAGAATAGCCCAAGAGCCTATCCTTAGGTTCCCTGATTTTAACAAGGTGTTTACAGTTGAATGTGATGCAAGTATTAAAGCAATTGGGGGAGTGCTAAGTCAGGAGGGCAGACCAGTAGCATTTTTCAGTGAGAAACTCAATAATGCCAAGCAAAAATATTCAGTATATGACTTGGAACTATATGCCATGGTTCAATCCTTGAAAAGGTGGAGGCATTACTTGTTGCCTAAGGAATTTATAGTGTTCATTGATAACCAAGCCCTGAGTTTCCTTAATAGACAAGACAAACTAAGTCAGAAACACATAAAATGGATGGAATTCATGCAAGCATACACATTTTCAATTAAGCACAAGAAAGGCATTGTAAATAAGGTTGCAGATGCATTGAGTAGGAGGAACTTAATGATACAAAAAATTGATCTTGAGAGTGTTGGAATAGATTCCATGAAAGACATGTATCCTCATGATGATGATTTCAAACAAATATATAATGTTTGCCTTGAAATGAACGACAGGTATCATACTGATTATGCAGATTTTCTGATTCAGGAAGGATTGCTCTTCAAGGGTGGACAGTTATGTGTGCCAAAGGGTTCTTGTAGAGAGAACATAATCAAAGAAAAGCACTGTGGTAGCATGTCGGGTCATTTTGGACTGGATAAAACATTGGAGCAAGTGAAGAGGTTCTATTATTGGCCAAAATTACAGGCAGATGTCAGAAGGTTTGTGGAGAGTTGTTGGATATGCCAAAAGGCCAAGGGCCATACATCTAATGCTGGGTTATATACTCCCTTACCTATTCCTTTTATACCATGGGATTCCATTAGTATGGACTTTGTGTTAGGCCTACCTAAGACAAAAATAGGTCATGATAGTGTGTTTGTAGTCGTGGACAGATTTTCTAAGATGGCCCACTTCATTCCTTGTAGGTCTACACACGATGCATCTCACATTGCAGGACTCTTCTTTAGGGAAGTAGTAAGACTCCATGGATTGCCTAGATCGATCATTTCTGATAGGGATCCCAAATTCCTTGGTCATTTTTGGAGGACACTATGGAAAAGGTTGGGTACAAACTTGAACTTCTCATCAGCATACCATCCCCAATCTGATGGCCAAACTGAAGTCACAAATAGGTCATTAGGTAACTTTCTAAGATGCCTATCACAACAACATGGAGGGTCATGGGATACCATATTATCTCAGGCAGAATATGCCTATAATGATTCAGTCAATAGGAGTACAGGCCTCACTCCATTTCAAATAGTTTATGGGGATCATCCTAGAGGTATTCTTGAACTGAGAGATGTCAATACAATTGAGAGGAAGAGTGCACAAGCAGAAGATTTTGCTAATGTGATGAAGGATGTACAGCAACAAGTGAAGGACAGGTTACAAAAGGCAGCAGATAAGTACAAAAACCATGCAGATAAAAAGAGGAGAGACTTGCAATTCAAAGTAGGTGACCTTGTGATGGTGCACCTTAAGAAGGAGAGATTGCCTAAAGGGCAATACACCAAGCTTATGATGAAGAAGGCAGGACCCTTCAAGATTCTGCAAAGATGTGGCAACAATGCATATAAGATTGAACTCCCACTAGAGATTGGTCTATCACCTATTTTTAATGTTTCTGATCTTTATGCTTATAAGGAATCTAACACATGTGATGCAGGGACAGGAATACAAGACAAGGTGATAGAGACTCCATTTCCAAAGGTCATTCCACCAAAGATTGAATGCATTCTAGACAAGAAAGTCACTAGACAAACAAGGAAGCATACCTATTATACCTATTTGGTCAAGTGGGTTGGATGTCCTCATGAAGATGCAACTTGGATGACAAGGAAGGAAATTGAGAAGGCAGGTTTTGATTTTGACTCAATCCCAACTCAAGGGACTTGAGTTCTTTGAAGGTGGGTAGTATGGTGTAGAGCACCAAGGGCATACAAAGAAGATGACAAGCAATTGAAGGAGGCAAGGTCTCATCCAAGGAACAATGAAACCTAGACACATTTCAAACTCCATGGGTCATGGACCTATAAGTGTTATTTGATCTTGTTTCCTTGTATAAATGGAAAGTAGATAGGTTGATTAGTCTTGGAATAATGTGCCCATATTGTAAAGGCACTTGGTACAATTTGGTGTTCTATAAACCATGTGCCAAGTAGCCTAAAAGGGCTAAATAATACTTTAGAGGGCTAGATTAGGAAATAAGTTGTGTTTTGTATCCACTTAGTGGAAAATGTAATTTCTCATGTTTTTAGAGTCATTTGAATAGGTTTGGGCAAGTTTCATAAGGTTTGAAGATCAAGCAAACTAAAATGCAAAAGTTGCAAATGTTGTCAAGCAACTTTGAAAAGTTGCTGAGCAGTTTTGTGAAGAAGTTGCTCGGACTAGTGTGGAACCAATTCCAACCATCCTCTAAGCATTTGATCAGTCTTATGGGCCTATATAAACACTAAGTCATCTTCCCCTTGAGAACAGATGACATTGTACTCATTTTGCTTGAGAAATAATAAAGATCCAATTATTTTCTTGTCAATTTCTCTGCTCTCGGGTATACACACGTGCGGTACGGACACCAGATGAAGGCATAGTAACATTTTTGTAATCCTTGGTGATTTACCTCTCTGTTGCACTTGGTTTGGAGGTCAAAGGAGATTGGCACTGAAAGTTATCTTCATTTCTTCCTAAGTAGCCTGCAAACCCTCATAAACCAGGGTTTGGTCAAAGATGGATGTGTAGGGCACGGCTGCACCATTCAAATTGGATCAAACCCAATGAATATGCTAGAAAACATAATGTACTTTATCATTTTAGGAGTAGGAGTCATAGTTTCAACATGGTGGATCAGAACACTCAAGCCTTAGGCCAAATCTAACCATTGATTTGGACCCGAAATTGTAGGATCTGCAAATTTTGAGTGTATGGGATTGTTAGGATCCTAGAAATTGGTGGAATTTTTGTTTTTTGATCAAGACAAGTCATCCTAAGACCAGGTTTGGGGTTAAGAACCCATCCCTAGCAAGTTTACCTTGAAATCCAAGCCTAAGGTGCACATTAGGCCTGTTGAACTTTGTGAATTTGCCATATGCTGGATTAACTCTAGAATCTAAGTCTTTGGGATTTGTTAGAACATCCAAAAGGGTATCTGAAAGTGGGATCTATTTGTAGAGTTATTTAGAAGAATACAAAGTTATTTCCCTAAAGCAGGTTTGGGGGACCTACAAGGATTTCTAGGTCCAAACCCACATTTGTCATTGTAGTATTTTGGGAACCAAGCTAATAGGTTGGATTGTGTCATTTGGGCATATTAAGGTGTTTGGAATACATTTTTGCAATTGGATAAGAGTGCCTAGAGTGGTTGGGCATCTTGTGAAGTGCTTCCACTGCCACCTCTGCATCACTCCCCTACTGTATTCACTAGGTGATCTACAAAATCTAGGAAGAAGCTCAAATTGGGTGATGGTGATGATGATGAAGAAGATCAACAAGTGAAATTCAAAAGAACAAATCTCACCTTTGAAAAAATATTGAAAAGGCTACAAGATGGTGGAGATATGTCTGATTTCAATTTTTTGAAGTATGAAACAAGAACTAAGGAAGAGCAAAAACTAGTTGAAGAGGCCTTAGTGGCCAAAATGGTTTGGTGGAAGTACTCCCTAGAGGAACTAACAAAGCATGATCTTGATATCCTACTAAAGTTTGTTACACATTATTTGGATAATCCATTAAAATTTTTTAGGGACATTAGAGAAAAAACCTTGAGACAACTTATGGCAAATCTTTTTGAAGTAAAGGAATCATTGAAGAAGACTTAACAAAAGTTGACACCCAAGTTTAATGCATTCCTAATTCAGTCAAAAGATATTGAATCAATTATGAAGTCAAACATAATTTCATGGAAGAACATATATGGATTACAAAAGCCTATGAAAAAGGTTGTTCAAATAGATGACAAGGATGATGAGGAGAAAGAGTATATTGAGATAGAAGATGAGGAGATAGAAAATATAGAAAGATATGATGAAGAGGATCAAGAAGCAAGTGGAGGTTTTCCTGAAATTTAGAGTATTCAAGACTCGTATGCTAAGAAGATAGTAGTAGAGGTAATGGCCTCTCTCTCACTCTCTAAATCCCTAGTGCAACTTGGCTCAAAGAAGGCTACTACTGAGTTAGTTGAGGTAAACATTGTTTTACCAAACATCCAATTAATTGGTGGAGCAACTCTACCGAGTGAAATGATGATTGTTGTTTATATCACTTCATCTACCAAGAAATAGGATCCAATAATTTCAATAGTAGGATGGAGTCTTAGCAAGGTATTTCAAATATTTCTACTATTAGTGTTGTTGCTCGAGTAATTGATATTGTTTCTACTATTGTTTCTACCATGGCAAGTGCAAGTGTTACATCCCAATTTTTGGCCCAATTTTAAATGTTCATATAGTCATTTAGGTTTTAGGTGAAGTCAATTAATAATTTAAATTTTTTATAATCACGTGAAATGGTAAGATGGTCAATCATTATAATTTCATATGAAGATGATATGCTAGTTAACCGTTATGATGATATTTTAAAGCTATTGTGGATAGTTGGTTATTTATCATGAATTCATGGGAATTGAAAAGGTGGTTAGCCGTTATGATAATTTATTATTAATAACTTTTTATGACCTAATACAATTTAACTATGGATAATTTCCTTGTAGGGAGCATGTCGAAGGGGTGGAAGCATATACAAAAAAGAATTGGGCATAGGAGCATCACCATCACTAGGAAATGGATATGAGTCTTGAATCACCATGGTTGAGGACCTAAGAATTACATAATAGGATATATATATTGGACACACATGAGCTATTTGACAATCAATAAAAAATTAAACATTTTAACATAATCAAAAATACGTACCTTTAATGGTTTATTTTGACATTCTCATCACTTCAAAATAATATATACATATATTTATATATATATGTATGTACACATAGATATAAAAATAAAGTGAAACCATAGCATTAATTTACACAAGATTATATCTTTTAAAATATGTATATCTAAATATGTATACAACTAGAGAAGATATGGAGATAAATAATCTTCCAAGTGATACATGTATTTAGATATGCATACCTTAGGTAAACCTTGGATAAATATTAAATATGACACCATCATAATAAAATGTGTGTGTGTGTGTGTGTGTGTGTGTGTGTATCTATATATACATATATATAGATATATACATACATATATATATACATATATACATATATATGTATATATGTATATATCTATACATATAGATATATATGTATAGATATATACATATATATACATATATATGTATATATATATATAAAATATATGTATATAAATATATATATAATATATGTATATAAATATATATATATATATAATATATGTATATATATATATATATATATATATATATATATATATAACTTTGTAATTATCCTTTTGACTAAGTAACCTTCGAGTTCTCTTCCATATTTATTTACTTCCTTATAAGAGGCAAGAATGTACACTTGGCATTTTTATCAGTGACTCAAGAAGACAATTCTTCTTCTTTTTATAACTGCTCAAGTGGCATGACTTCTTCGAAGCTTTTATTATTTTTGAATGCCTCCTTTTATATACAAGTTAGGAGAGTCAATAACTAGTGTTATACATTTTATACCTCTCTCTTTTATGTTTTCTTTTATCATTACTTTTCTGCAAATGATTGAGGACAAATTGTAGTTATTGTTTACCCTGAGCTCTACATTTTGGATTACTCACATCAAGAGGATTCAGCTACATAGAGTCAAGCCAAACTCATGTCTCCCTGATTAGGTTATGTGGTTAGTCACTCCAAGTCATATTTTTTTATATAAATATTTGTAATTGAATTGACAGTAGTAAGATATGCATCAATAAATCCATGAATCATTATTTAATAGAAAAATCAAATAGAAATTTGATGAGTCCATTCTGTCCACATTGAATCAAGACCAATTGTATATATTATGCATAGACATCTCTATTACAGTAAGATTCTAGAATCAAACTATTTCATTGAAGTCTTGAAGATCATAAAAATTGTATTATGATAGTTCTAAAAATATATTATTCTTTACAATAGTTGAGGTTCAACAAGAGAGTTAGATTACTCTAAGATTTGACACCTAGGACTCACCCAGTAGGATGGCCAAGAAAGAGGGTGAATAGGTGAGAGAAAGTCCTACAAGAACAAGTAAAATATAATTAGAATTGATTAAAAAAAATTATTACTTTTAAATAAGCATTTAATAGCTCATGCATGTCCAATTCATTCTCTATCATCAAGTCAAGTGGTGTGATTAAGTACTAGGATGCGCAGTGGTTGACAAAGTGTTCCATGTCTATTCTAGGTAGAGAAAGTGTGGGAATAAGTTTATGATCCATGGTTGGGAAGTTAAGCCCCTGAAAATATTTCCCTTCTCCACAAGATGTTAGGACGTGCATCAGACAAAGACAAGTTAAGCATTCAAACATTTATTGTAACAAGTAATTTACTTTTATGATACTTATTCAAGTAAGAAGATAAGATGGATTTGTTTATATCATCATTTTAGTCATTTTCCTTTATTGAAAGCAACTTTTCTTGTCAATATAATTAGTAAAAAATTAGATCGATTGATCTTCCAACTACACATGAAATATAACTATATGCAAGATATAGGTGTATGTAATGGATTATTATTTCTATCTTCATTTATTTGAATATTGAATATGAGCACACCTTCTAACTAAATGTTATTTCCATAATTAGAAATAGAAAATAAAAGAATGATGCATCAATATTGACACCCTAAATGATACAGTGGTATTTGATGCCCTAAATGATACAATAGTATTTGATTCCCTAAATAATACAATAGTATTGACACCCTAAAAGATATAGGGTTATTTGATGACCTAATGATATAGTAGTAATTGATGCCCTAAATGATATAGTGGTATTAATGCCCTAAAAGATACAGTGGTGTTTGATGCCCCAGATGATATATTGGTATTTGTCATTATGATAAAGTAATATAGTTATTTGTTCCTTAAGGGGAATTTTATAGACTAACCCGAGTTTTGCAGAAGTATCCCTGGATAGTTTTTCAATTTTGAATTAGATAGTATGTAGATTTTAAATTATTTGATAAATTCATTGATGATATCTTTAATTGTTAATTATGAGATTTCCCTTTAAGTGATTGCAACTGTTAATCTCATTCACATGAATATAACTGATATAATTTTCTTCTGATGAATATGAAGTAATAATTGTATTTATTTGATATGTTAGTACATAGTGATTTCCTTTCACATTTTGGCATTACCTTTTAGTTATGCAATTTTGGAATTTGTGTCAAAATCAAGGAGGAATATATATATATATATATATATATATATATATATATATATATATATATATATATATATATATATATATATATATAATCAAGGGGAATGTATATATACAGGAAGGAAATATATGTAAAGTAAGAGAGATGTATATACATAGCATAAAATATGTTTACAAATTTTTTTTTGAAAAATTAAAAAAAAATAGAGTCAAAGTTTAATAAGCAATAGATAGTAGTCAAAACTGAGTTACAAAACAAGGCATGTTGATAGGGGGACTATTGACTTGTATTTTGAGTATTTAGATTTTTGTATGATAATTGATTTTATCACTAATGCCAAAGGGGGAGATTGTTGATATTAAGGTCAAATATTTTTTCAATTAGTGACTTAACACACAGTCATTTGTTCATAGTTGCTATTGAGCATAATAGGTAGTGTATAGTGTAAATTGATCCTAGTAGAGTCTTGTTGAGCTGTCGTTATGCATGATGCTAAATAGCAGGAATTCTTGTGAACTCCTCTCTTGAAAAGTTGATTTTGTGAATCAACTCCAAGGTTTTGGGTTGATCTTGTGACCTACTAAAATTTGTTCAGTTGAAGATAAATATGATTTTTCACAAGGAGGCCTTTGCTAGTTCATTTTGATTTTGGACAAGATGAAAAATCTACATGCTTTTTCAAAATAAAAATGCAAAACAACTATGTTTTTGTATTTTTATGTTTTTATGAATGCAATCTAACAATGCAACTAGTATGAAGTCCTACTCTAACAAGGGGGTTAGCAAAGAAAATAACAAAACTCTAAAGAAAATAACATGAAATTGAAATCCTAATGGACATAAGCTATGGAAAATGAGATGTTTGCGAGTTAAGCTTTCAAAGAAATTGGTAGATAACCAATGAAAGAAGGAGCAGTGCTTCCTTGATTCCACTGATGTAATCATTGGTGAGAAACTTAGTCATCGTATGATGTTGCACCCTTCATCAAATTGCAAGGCCATAGAAAGTGCCCTCATGTGAGACAAAAAGTTATGCAGGCACAACTTGATGATTTCTTCTCAAGTTAGTTACATTAAATTTTTTTGTCAAAACCATAACAAACACCAAAACTAATGAATCACACAACTAGAAATAAAGCAATAAACCTTTGACTCAATCATGATCCCATGAACATAAATCCACAAAAATATGACACATTTAGGCAACAATTACTACACTCTAAATGCAAGCACCAAAAGCATAACTTTATTTAAAAATAATGGTGGCCCAAATTACATATTACAATGGAGTATTTATAAGAAAACATCTCATCAATTTGTGTTGAGATTGAGAGATATCTTCATGCAATAAAATGCTTTTAATTTAATAAAACAAACTAATTATGTACAAACTAACAATCTAATTGGTTCTCAGTAGGACTCCATCCATTTTTTTATTTGTTAATTGGATGCATGAGCCCTTACATGTTAAAAAAAAGAATTATGAGAGGAGAAAGAATGAGAAAGCTTTGAGTCAAAGTCGAAGTGTTTGGAAGTGCAAAAAATGGAAGTTGATCCTTCACTAGGCGTTTGTCAGAGTTAAACTTCAAAATGTGTTTTTGATGCATGGAAAGCTCTAATTTTGGAATGGGTAGTTAACTATTAATAGAACTTCTAAAATATGGACCTGTAGACTTGTGTTCCTATGGACCTACAAAGCTATAGACCTATGGAGCTATGCACCTCAAAATGGTGCAAAATTTCAAAATTTTACTAAGTGTCAAAATTGAAATTTTGGCATCTGGGTTTTGTTTCCCTTCATCCCAAAGCTATTTTTGGATGTTTGCCCTTGAATTTCTCTATAATATTAGTAACTTTAGCTACATCCAGAAAATATAGAGCCTCATATTTTTCCTTGACCTTCTATCTATAATTGTCTACCTCAATTCGAGTGTTAGCAAAATCCTCGAGTTTGGTATCCAATTCTAACAAGGCTTCTTCTATTCTGAAAGCTTGCCAGATATATTTGTCATTAGAAACTTCTTCAAAAATATTTTTAAAACTCTCTACTACTACCTCTACAAGCAACAACTTCTCATGTTCCTTATCTTCAAAAATCTCTAAGCATGCATTGTTGTAATGCTTCTCTGCCTCCAAAATTCACTCTTGGGCTTGATCCTTGAGCCTATGGATCTCTGCATGTAATGTTTCCATTACTTAAGTGCTATTTGCAATCTTCTCTATAATATCATCAATCAAATCTAATTCCTCCACTACATATACATCTACCAAAATCTGGTATCTTTGCCCCTTTATTGCTTGCAAAACTTGTAAGTCCTTACTCCAGGCCCTTACTTCATCCATAATGCTGAAGTTTTGCTTCAAAATCACCACCATTTTATTCATATTCTCCTTTGTATCATGTAGTAACTTTAGGTTCCCCTGGATTATCAAAATTCCCTTATCTTCAAAACTTTCCCACCACTATTGACAATCTTTCAAAAATGGGTCTATATGTGTAGCTCCCCCTTCTCTGAGTATGGTGTTCAATGTCTCCTCAAGGTGCTTAGGATCTAGAGGACCAACCACTTTGGCTAAATATCCCCTTAAGATCTTTTTTTGCCATCAAAGTGTTTTTAGTTTGACCTCTTCCTACTCTATGCTCTTGAAAACATCCTTGATCCCCATGGTTACTATCAACCTTGTTGTATCCCATGTGGGCCTCCCAAGCATGACCTCTTTGATTTGATAGTCTTAGGGAATGAGGATTTTTGTATCTATATCATTAGGAGGGATGGCCACTTGAGAAAAAAAATCATGGTCTCATGTATTGTTGACAAATGCCAATGGTCTTGCCTCATGTAGTGGGGATTCAAGTTTTTTCAAAATCTCAGCCAACTCAAAAATGTCTTTCTCGTCAACATGAAATTGAGGCTTCATGCTCCTCATTATTTCTTTTTGGATCGATCTTGGGATGTGCTTAGCTAAAGACCTACCTCTTGAGGATGAAAGATTATGTTTTTCTACCTCCTTTCCCTTATCACTCCTTCTCGGAGTACTTTCCCTTTGTGAGGGCTCTTCTTTTGCAGTCTTTGTCTTAGTAGACCCTACAACTTGTACCTTAGTGTCTTGGGAAGGTGGTTGAGAATATTCTACCATTTGTCCCTCCTTTGACAATTCATTGGTCACCATTTTTTGTGGTTTCTCCTCTTGTGAATGTTCCTTCTAAACCTATTCTTCTTCTAAACTTTGAGGTAGAGGAGTAATAGAGCCTTTATCTACCATTGTGACTTGTGGTGGAGATGGGGAGTAAGATCAAGACCCTATGAATCTAGTGGCATCTACATCCAGTCTTCTTGTTAGGGTTCACTTGTAAGGGTATCCCTTATCTTATCCCCAACTAATTCTATTCCCATGAGCATAAAATCAAAATCTAACATTTTGAAAATGTCATCGCCCTCTTCACTCTACTATCCACCCATTGTTGTACCTCATCCTCTAAAGAAGAGACTTTGAAGGGCTTCTCTGGGTTAGATGGTAGTGTTATTGTGAAACTTCTCCTTGACTATTCTATGGCTCTAGCTAGTCAAGTACTTCCTTACAAAGGCACCTATTCATCTTCCTCTTCTTCTTCCTCCTCTTCTCCCTCTAGAATGGTTTCAGGGATAGATGGGAAAGGTACCATTCTTTTAGTCATCCTTTTCCTCTTTTTCAATTGAATCTTAATTCTTTTCTATTTTATAGAGGCAGAAGGGGATGTTGGCTCTTCTTGTGGAGGAATAATGGAAACCTATTGAATCTCTCCCTCTTTTTCCTAACTAGGAACAAAAGGAGGCAATTTAGGGTCATCCTGGACTTGAGCAGCTCTAGTATCCTCAGACCCATGTACACTTTCCTCCTACTACTAGGGATGTGCTTGCACTAATGCTTCATCTATTTTGACCCTTCGAGGAGAGCTCCTTTTTCTCTTATTCTTTCCTTTCCTCTTTGGAGGGTGATAGTATCCAACTGGGTGGTCAAGTTGGTATACTATTTTTGAGGATAATGTTCCCACTCCCACTCAAAAGATGAAATATCTTGCTTCCACTTAACCTCGTACAATCCTATGACTAGGGGCCATGTCCAACATGGTATCCATTGCTTCCTAACCCTTTTATACATAGATTCAATCTATCTTGAAATCTCCAATAATACCAATCTATCACTTGGATATCTAGGGAGCTTTTTAGGGTTGACAGAAGCACCAACTACTTGTAGATATGTGAATGTCCTAAACTAGATGTAGTAGGCCCCAAGATCTGTTATCTATGTTATTGCGTCATTGGATAACCTCTTCACATAGTCTCCCTCTATGAATCAGATGATCATTAAAATGAATGCATCATTCATGATTCTGTATTCCTTTCTCTGTGTCAAGAGCTTCTTCCTCACCAGTTAAGGGTAGACAATGTAAGGTCAAGCATTAGGATCTTGCATCTTGTCTCTTTTGTACAATCCAAGATAATTTATGGCCCTTGCCACTAGTAGATATACCATGCATGAGGTCATATAAAACTTCTTCTTATCTTTGACTGCCCCAACTATTCACACAAGTATTCACTTAATGTGGTGGCTTAGTCTAGTGGCATCTTTGCCATCTTGATAGTCTAAATAAAGTTCACCAAAAAACATTCAAGTGTCTAGCTACTGATAGACCCATGACTCTACTCAAAAGAATGATAGAGTAGCCAATATCCTCTTTCATATATCCCCTTGTCATGTCCACCTTCCTTGTCACCTTGCCCAAAGGAGTCTTCTTGATGAGGTAAGATGATTGAATGATATTTGTTGCCTCTTTTAGGTCCTCTCTATACCACCTTTCTTTTTCTTCATAATATATTCTTATGAACTGATCTGCTCTTGGGAGATGAAAGACCCTTTCAATATTGTTGGGTCAAAGGTCTAGTACAACTTCCCTAGTTACAGTCTTAACTACCCTTTCCTCCAAAACAAAATGTTGTGCTAGTGTCATGATTAAATTTTCTAATTGTACTAACATTGGTTGCAAAGCTATGCTCACCAACTTTGATCATATCAAAGTAGATACTAGAGCTAATCTCTATATAGTCTTGTTTAATATTCTCAAAAAATTTCCCAAATCAGTGCCTTTTATCTCTGTATAGTTGTCTTGGAATCTTGGCTTGGACCAAACCCCTTGGAATTTGACAACCATGGGCTTAAGTGTCATCTTCTCACTAGATGTGGATGCCATTATATCTACACAAAGAAAAGACATTGATTAGTTTGTCATAGTAAGGCTTATTAATATCCTAAAATATGCAAACATCTAATTATCCCCTATTATTTATCAAAGAAAAATAAAAGATAAGGTGTGCACCTATGCACCAGACTAGGTGTGCAATTGCACACCTCATTTTCTATGTTTTACAATTTTTTAAGGATTTTTAAGTTTTATAACATTTTTTAATTTTCTAACACTTGGATGAATGGAGGCATAGTAGTAGACACAGTGTGTGGTGCATGATGCATGGTGCACATGGCTTGATGAGGTGCGCATGGCATGGGGTGCATATGTGGTGGAAAAGTGTTGCGGTGTATGAGAGTTAGTGTGTAGTGGTGCAGTATGTGAGAGTGAGCACGCAGTAGCGCAGTGTGTGATTTTATGTTGCATAGTAGCATGGTGCACATGGTGGGTTTGAGCAGTGATGCGCATGATAGTGGGTATGCAACATGTGATGTGCATGATAGTGAGCATAAAGAAGTGTGGTGCATGGCATGGAGGTGCACACAACATGAAGCATAGCATGGGGTGGTTTGGTGAGGTGCACATTTTATGTTTTGCACACCTGTTGCCTAGTGCAGAGGGTGTAATTGTCACGAGTGTGAAGCTCAATGAGATGTAAAGTTGGCTTTGCAAAGAAACAAGATGCATAAAGTGAGAGAAATGAAGGGGGGATAGGGTTTATATAAATTTAACCCCCTTTGGTGGTGTGTAAGTGCACACTTGCACATGACCAAAGGGTGGGATGCACTCCTATGCACCATGTCGAGTGTGCTAGTGCGCACTTAAAATTTATTTATTTATTTATATTTTTATATTTTTTCAATTTTCCAAACCTTTTTTATTTTTTATTTTTTCACCTTTTACGATTTGATGACATGGACTTAGGGCCTCAGAATTGGCCCAAATCCAAAAAAAGTAGGGGGTCCTGATTTCCTAATCGAAATGGGGCATGCATTGTGGAACCACAACAAATAGCCCCAAAAAAAGGAAGAGATGACAAAGGCATTTCTCCATCAGCAAAAATTCTTTCAATGTGTGTTGAACACCAACTAAACTCTAAATGCCTTGAGCATAGTTTGAATGACTTCTTAGTCAAACTCCAGGATCCAAAACCTTCAAGCCCAATGTGTGATTTGTGTATTCATTCCCTTTGATATCCCAGGATGCAATCTATCAAAGTTTTTTGACAACATGGAAAAAATCTTCCACACTTCCTGGTTCATCCCTTTAGAATCTTTACAAAGGTTGTTTATCAATTTCTTGCTTGACCAGATGAGAGAATCAATTCGAGGGTTCTTAGTAGTTTGTCACTTTCTTTTAATTTTTTGGAAAATTTTGAAGAATGGCTCCATGTAGCTCACAATGTGACTACTTGATGAAGCAATGTTTTAGTAAAGATACTTTGTCTTGAAATTTTATCCTTTTTCTCTTTCATATCTTTAGAATCCTTCAGTCTTAACACTGCCCTTTTCTCTCTTTTTTTTTGTTTTTTTTCTATATCTTGCCTATGCTTAGACTATTTAGCCAAGACATTGGTGTCATTTCTTGGATTTGATCTTTGGTGAACATCCCTTGCATTTATCTTTTAGAACTTTTAAAAACTCTCACACCAAACAATGATCTAAGCAACCCTTCCAAAAGACCCCTCATGTTTGAACTGTATGCACCCAAAAATGGTCGCCTAGACTACGGGCCCCCATTATTCAATTTATCAATTTATCAAATTTTCTGAATCAATGGTTTGTAATATATTCAAATCAATTTTTTGGATCAAATTCAATTTATTTCATTTCTAAGATTGATCATCTTATTCCAAGTCTTATTTAATTAAAAGAAAATCTTCTCTTTTAATTAAATAAAATAAAATCCCCATTTAATTAAAAGAAAACCTCTCTTTTAATTAAATAGTTCATCCACATTTAATTAATTAAGAGAAAAACCTCTCTTTTAATTTAATTAAATATCTTCTATTTAATTAAAAAGAACTTGCTTCCTTTTAATTAAATAAAAATCCCACTTAAATATCTCTTTTGATGAAAAAAGGAAATAAAATAAATTCTTTTTATTTAATTTCTCTACACTTAAAAAAAGTGATCTAAGTGGGATTTATCTTTCCACTTTCTCCTCAACCACTCCTCTTTTCTCATTGGTGGAATTTTGTCTCACATGGATCAAGCTCTATTATCCCATATTGGTTGTGAGAAGCCTCTCACCTCCATAATTTCCTTTATAAGGGAGAGCCCTCTCCTCATTTTAGAAGACCCATGATTAGGCTATCGTTATGCTGCAAGTTTGAAGACCAATTTTTGAAGGAGTTTGAATACAAAAGCTTTTTGTGGAGAACTTCTATTTTCTTGTCTCTTTCTCTCTTGCACCCATCATGGGCTTTTAGCTTAGATCTTGCATTTATAGATTAGATTTTGCTTTCATAGATTAGATCTTATTTTCATGCATATTTGAAGATCATGGAGACTAGCATTCTTGCTTTTCCTCTTTGAATCTCTCATCTCATGGTGTACTTGCATGGGCACAAAAATAGGTCAAACTGAGGGCCTCCATTGCAAACCCTTGCACTCTATGAGTAGAGAGCTATGGATCGATTTGTGAGGGCTCATTCTTGAGTTTTCTTACATGTAATGATTCATAGAAGTGTGACAACATTTTAGCACACATTTTTGGCGCCCACCGTGGGGCTTGAATCAAGTTTCTAGCTCCATCTACTTTTATTTTTCATCTCTGGTTTTTTACAGCAGCATATTGGATCTAATCAAGTGCTCTTGTAAATTTTTCACTTTGGTTTTAAGGCCAACCCATATATAGATTGGTTTGCAGGCAAAAAATCTAGTTGGTTTAAAGATTCAATCATATCTTTTAAACCACTTAGAGTTTGATTCTGAAATTTTTTTTGTGAGTTACTTATGTGTCCAACATGTCCCAGTTTGATTTTTAGATCATTTTGACATAATTTTCCCGAGTTATGAATTTCTCTTTATTTTTCATAAAAAGCCGTTTCTGATCGCAATCTATCAAAGTTTTTTGACAACATGGAAAAAATCTTCCACACTTCCTGGTTCATCCCTTTAGAATCTTTAAAAAGGTTGTTTATCAATTTCTTGCTTGACCAGATGAGAGAATCAATTCGAGGGTTCTTAGTAGTTTGTCACTTTCTTTTAATTTTTTGGAAAATTTTGAAGAATGGCTCCATGTAGCTCACAATGTGACTACTTGATGAAGCAATGTTTTAGTAAAGATACTTTGTCTTGAAATTTTATCCTTTTTCTCTTTCATATCTTTAGAATCCTTCAGTCTTAACACTGCCCTTTTCTCTCTTTTTTTTTGTTTTTTTTCTATATCTTGCCTATGCTTAGACTATTTAGCCAAGACATTGGTGTCATTTCTTGGATTTGATCTTTGGTGAACATCCCTTGCATTTATCTTTTAGAACTTTTAAAAACTCTCACACCAAACAATGATCTAAGCAACCCTTCCAAAAGACCCCTCATGTTTGAACTGTATGCACCCAAAAATGGTCGCCTAGACTACGGGCCCCCATTATTCAATTTATCAATTTATCAAATTTTCTGAATCAATGGTTTGTAATATATTCAAATCAATTTTCTGGATCAAATTCGATTTATTTCATTTCTAAGATTCATCATCTTATTCCAAGTCTTATTTAATTAAAAGAAAATCTTCTCTTTTAATTAAATAAAATAAAATCCCCATTTAATTAAAAGAAAACCTCTCTTTTAATTAAACAGTTCATCCACATTTAATTAATTAAGAGAAAAACCTCTCTTTTAATTTAATTAAATATCTTCTATTTAATTAAAAAGAACTTGCTTCCTTTTAATTAAATAAAAATCCCACTTAAATATCTCTTTTGATGAAAAAAGGAAATAAAATAAATTCTTTTTATTTAATTTCTCTACACTTAAAAAAAGTGATCTAAGTGGGATTTATCTTTCCACTTTCTCCTCAACCACTCCTCTTTTCTCATTGGTGGAATTTTGTCTCACATGGATCAAGCTCTATTATCCCATATTGGTTGTGAGAAGCCTCTCACCTCCATAATTTCCTTTATAAGGGAGAGCCCTCTCCTCATTTTAGAAGACCCATGATTAGGCTATCGTTATGCTGCAGGTTTGAAGACCAATTTTTGAAGGAGTTTGAATACAAAAGCTTTTTGTGGAGAACTTCTATTTTCTTGTCTCTTTCTCTCTTGCACCCATCATGGGCTTTTAGCTTAGATCTTGCATTTATAGATTAGATTTTGCTTTCATAGATTAGATCTTATTTTCATGCATATTTGAAGATCATGGAGACTAGCATTCTTGCTTTTCCTCTTTGAATCTCTCATCTCATGGTGTACTTGCATGGGCACAAAAATAGGTCAAACTGAGGGCCTCCATTGCAAACCCTTGCACTCTATGAGTAGAGAGCTATGGATCGATTTGTGAGGGCTCATTCTTGAGTTTTCTTACATGTAATGATTCATAGAAGTGTGACAACATTTTAGCACACATTTTTGGCGCCCACCGTGGGGCTTGAATCAAGTTTCTAGCTCCATCTACTTTTATTTTTCATCTCTAGTTTTTTACAGCAGCATATTGGATCTAATCAAGTGCTCTTGTAAATTTTTCACTTTGGTTTTAAGGCCAACCCATATATAGATTGGTTTGCAGGCAAAAAATCTAGTTGGTTTAAAGATTCAATCATATCTTTTAAACCACTTAGAGTTTGATTCTGAAATTTTTTTTGTGAGTTACTTATGTGTCCAACATGTCCCAGTTCGATTTTTAGATCATTTTGACATAATTTTCCCGAGTTATGAATTTCTCTTTATTTTTCATAAAAAGCCGTTTCTGATCGCAAATCAGCGTATTTTTTGAAAAAATTTACATTTTCAGAAAGCTTTTTGAATTCTAATGGGGGTTCTTTCTTTGTGTTTTGAATTTTGAGGCCGTATTAAAGATCAAAAACTCGATTTGATGAATCTGGCCTATTTTGAAAAATTGGGTCCCTAGGGCACAAATGAAGAATTTTTTTTCTATTTTCCTCCATTCATTCTAGTCTTTTGCTATCCTTTTCCCATTTACCCTTTTGGTCTTGATCTAATAAAATAGAGTAAAATATGATGCTATAAAGTCTCTTGACATGTCTACTTCTTTGGATTGCATCTTTCCCACTTTTACATTATGCTTTCTTGAATTATCCTATACTGGCCTTTCATTTCTTGTCCAAATGTTCTTTACATGACAATTTTTCCCTAGCTTGGGTACTCTTGAGGAGTCGGTCCTTGAAGATCACTTTCACTTGCTTCATACACTCCTTCCTTGTCCATCATATTTATTATCTTATTGCTTCATCATGTCCTCCACCTTGTTAGACATTGGGACTGCACGATGTGATCTTGCTTAAGAGTTTAATGCCCATTCTGTCTAGGGGTATCTTTGTACATATTTATTGATCCTGAAAAAAATTCAAAAAAATTGATATATTTCAAAAATCCAAAAAAATGATATATTGTAAAAATTCTAAAAATTGAAAAATGTCCTGAAAAAATGATCATCTTAGTGACAACCTAACAAAAGGCACTTTGATGTATCTTCAAAAAAATTATATATTCCAAAAATACAAAAAAAAAAAAAAAAAATTCAAAAATTCAAAAAAAAATAGAAAAAGTGCCTTGGTGAAAACTTGGAAACAGGCGCCTTGGTAGCAAAAAAAAAAAAAAAAAAAAAATCCAAGTGGTGAAAACTTGGAAACGAGTGCTACTTGAGGCCTTTGCACCCTTGTTTCTTAGCACATGTCCTCGACACTTAGCCTTTCTCCACCATGCCTTGTCCTTGTTACCTTGATTTGGAATTGGTCTTTGTCTAGGGGGCATAACTATGTTAGCTTTGGTTTCTTAGATGTGTGAGTCTTTAGGACACCTCGCAAATGGTGTTTTTCAACACCCATTGACATCGAGTGTTTTTCAACACTTATTGGTTTGGACTTACCCAGTATCATCATGTGATCTTACCTTCCTGCAAGCATTTGATCCTTGTCCTCAGAACTCAGTATCAGTTAACAAACTTAAATTTTTAAACGCAACACTTAATGCTTGACTTATGTCATGATCTTTTCTTTGTGTGCTGACTGTTATTGATTTTTGTTGAGTGTCCTTGTCTGATAAGTCTCTCCGAGATGCATCGCTAGAGGACTTGGGGCATGGGACATGTTTTTATTTGTTTTTTTTTGCTTGCGGGTGTGGTCTTGAACTCTAGAGTGTCTTTTGTTGTCCCCTTGAAACACTTAGGAGATTTGAGGTATCATCCTTGATTGTTTTTGCACAACCATTCTTATAGTCATCTTGGCATCTATGCCTTGATGCGAGCATAGTTTTTCTATATTAAATTGGGTAAGCTAACATCGAAGTCATCTTGAACTTTATGTCTTTGATGCTTATGTTAGAATCTTTCCACATTTCAATCCAATATAAATCGCATTCATATCTTCATAGTTGCATTTGTAACTAGTGATGATTATGTGATTTTTTGATGTCCGTTAATAATTGCCCAATGATGAAAATAAGTTCTTTTACATTCTCTAATGAATGATGAACACAAAATCCTATGTTACAATTGCTCTTTCGCAAGTACACCATTGCATTTCATGTAGCTTGCATTATTAGACTTCATGTTAGTTTGCATTTTGAGGCTGCATTATGAGTTTGAGCGGGTTCTCCTTTCATCTTTATTGTGGACATTTAATCAATTGTGGTCACATTTTGATCTTCATTTCTTTATTTTCTTTCGTGATCTCAATCGAAATTTCTATCTTAAATAGTTGATTGATTTTTGGAGCATTTTCTTTTCTTATTTCTATTTCTTTCCATATCTTTCAAACTTCTATCTTCCATTTTCTTTTTCCCCACTTCTTTTCTTCTAAATCACCTTTGGGGCATAATATTTCATGCTTGATGATCTACCTTGGTTCTATGATTCTTATATCATTCATCTTACATCAAGAACCTTATCTTTTGTTCGATTTGATCAAATTTATCAATTTGTTGTTTCTCCTCTATCTCATTTCGATTTCGATCACGAGGGGGCAACAATTATCAATTTCAATCCTTGATTCAGTTTTATCAATTTTATACTCGACTTTTTCAAGTTAAAATTTATTTGTATTCTTTGTCCTAATGTGTTCCCGAGTCGACCACACATTTGGGTTGTTTTGTGATCCCAAATTGATCTCACACTTCAATTTCTTTCTTTGACTACATGTGTTCCCGAATCGATCACACATTAGTCAAAGAGGGGCAAATGTATGCACCCAAAAATGGTCGCCTAGACTACGGGCCCCCATTATTCAATTTATCAATTTATCAAATTTTCTGAATCAATGGTTTGTAATATATTCAAATCAACTTTCTGGATCAAATTCGATTTATTTCATTTCTAAGATTGATCATCTTATTCCAAGTCTTATTTAATTAAAAGAAAATCTTCTCTTTTAATTAAATAAAATAAAATCCCCATTTAATTAAAAGAAAACCTCTCTTTTAATTAAACAGTTCATCCACATTTAATTAATTAAGAGAAAAACCTCTCTTTTAATTTAATTAAATATCTTCTATTTAATTAAAAAGAACTTGCTTCCTTTTAATTAAATAAAAATCCCACTTAAATATCTCTTTTGATGAAAAAAGGAAATAAAATAAATTCTTTTTATTTAATTTCTCTACACTTAAAAAAAGTGATCTAAGTGGGATTTATCTTTCCACTTTCTCCCCAACCACTCCTCTTTTCTCATTGGTGGAATTTTGTCTCACATGGATCAAGCTCTATTATCCCATATTGGTTGTGAGAAGCCTCTCACCTCCATAATTTCCTTTATAATGGAGAGCCCTCTCCTCATTTTAGAAGACCCATGATTAGGCTATCGTTATGCTGCAGGTTTGAAGACCAATTTTTGAAGGAGTTTGAATACAAAAGCTTTTTGTGGAGAACTTCTATTTTCTTGTCTCTTTCTCTCTTGCACCCATCATGGGCTTTTAGCTTAGATCTTGCATTTATAGATTAGATTTTGCTTTCATAGATTAGATCTTATTTTCATGCATATTTGAAGATCATGGAGACTAGCATTCTTGCTTTTCCTCTTTGAATCTCTCATCTCATGGTGTACTTGCATGGGCACAAAAATAGGTCAAACTGAGGGCCTCCATTGCAAACCCTTGCACTCTATGAGTAGAGAGCTATGGATCGATTTGTGAGGGCTCATTCTTGAGTTTTCTTACATGTAATGATTCATAGAAGTGTGACATCATTTTAGCACACATGAACCAATTGGAGTTTGATTCATCCCTTGTTGTCTTCAACCTTAATTCAACAACAACTAAGATGATTTATTCTTAAGTTCACCAAGTGCTGAGAGATCATGGGTTTAGAACCCTAAATTTAAGAATGAAAGTCTCCCTACTTCAGCAAGCAACATTTTTTGCTCAGTTGGTATAAGACACATAATCGTCCAAATCTTTTGACAAAGAAATACCTCTACCTAAAATTAGAACCAAAGAGTGGTTAGTGAAATTCTTCAAGATAAAATCCCAAGTGGACCGTACCCCTTGGGACTAATGTAGCTCTAGAAACAAATACATGATTGAAAGAAAATACACAACTAAAAACAAATGCTCTTGTAGAAAATGAAATCTAAGTAAGTGTAGAAATAAAACCTAATTAAAAAAAAATCTTTTTCTTTTTTTCATTTTTTTCTTTTTTCTTTTTTGGTTCTCTTAGGCCTCAAAATAATGTTTTAGAAATTTCCCATTTACTAGTAAAGGAAGAAATTCCCCCTATAAGGAAGTGAGCCTAAAAGTGTTTTCTCTTGAGATTTCCATGATCTGATAAGGACGAGTCCACAAGTGCTAAAACTTAGTATGGCTGCCCAACTTTTCTTTTGCCTTATCCCAAAGTAGAACAAAGTTGGAAATCTTGAAGGATTTTATTGTGGCTCTATTGTTGAACCATCTCTTCATGATAGCTTGATGTTTAGCCATATGCTCCAATGTAGCTATCTATTTCTCATCCATATCTAGAAGATTCAACAATTTGATTTGTACTTTGTCAGCATCTTTAGCGTATCCACTCATGAACTTCAAAATAGGAATTCTAATGTTGAGCAAGAATACTGATTCTTGCCCATAGACAAGCAAATACAGAAAAGTCCCCATAGTTTTTTTAACCCTCACTTGATCTGTCCATAGGGCATATCTTAGTTGGGTATGCCAATCTCTAGGGTTCTCCTTCAACAATCACCTTATTACTATGATCAAGTTCTTGTTCGTAGATTCAGGTACCCCATTTTCTTGTGGGTAGTAATTTGAAGAGAACTTGATAATAACCTTATTCTCAAATGCCCATTGAGTCAAAAACATTGATGTGAAAGTAGATCTGTTATCACACACAAGGGTGAATGGCATTCCAAATCTGGTAACAATGTGTTCCTCCAAAAAATTTGTCACCAACTTGGTGGTGCAATTTCTGTAAGTTTCTACTTTTGTCCATCTTGTACAATAATCAGTGGTTGTAATAATATAGGTGTGTCCAATTGATGATGGTGGGTTGATTTGACCAATGAAATCCAGTCCCCACTTTGCAAAAGGATGTACCTCATGTACAGGTTGCAACGGCATTGTCGAGTGTCTCTCTCTGTTAGCACTTGTTTGACATGCATGACAAGAGTGCACATGCTCAAAAATATCCTTGAACAATATGGGCCAAAAATAACCCAACCTTAAAATCATATGATCCATCACTTCTGCTAAACCATGTCCTATACCATACTTGTGAAATTGTTTGAGGACATCCTTCACTTCTTCACATCCCAAACATTTTAAGTAGATCCCTTCATAGTTCCTTTTATACAACGTGTTATCTTATAGCATATAAGACTCACACTTCATTTTAAATCCTCTACTTTGTTAGCTATTCATCCAATTGGGGCATTGATTTTGTAGGAGGTAGTACACAATATCCTAGTACTAGACATCTATCACCACTCCTAGGCCAATCTCAACTTGAGATACTATCATTTTCTTTTGATCTTTAGCATCTATTTCTTTCTCAAACTTAAATTTCTTTTCATTTCCAATCTAGTTATCAGCTATCATCCTTGATAGTGCTTAACCTCTAACTAATTTCATTGGTTGGATCTCAAGGTCTAACTCTTGAAGTGTCTCCATCCATTTACCTTGCCTTTCACCAAGTTCATTTTTCATCAATAATGTCTTTACCAATGGGTCAGGTATGATAGCATACACCTTACTCCTTAATATTTAATGATGAAACTTCTTTACTACTTTAACCAAGGCAAAAAACTATTTGTCAAGGTTAGAGTAATTCAACTTAGCATTTCTTAGTGGGCAACTCATAAAAGAAATCAGTCTTTCATCTTCCTTCTCCTTCTTTTGGGTCAAGACCCCTGCACATGAATGCTCTGAAGCAAAGGAATATATCTCAAAGTGAAGGTCATAATCTAGACTTATCAATACCAAAGCTATGAAAATGGCTACCTTAATATCCTTGAATGATTTCTTTACCTCTAGAACCTATTCTATTTTAGCTCCCTTCTTGAGAAAATTATTGAGAGGATGCACAATCTCTGCAAATCCACTTATGAATTTCCAAACAAAATTTATCTTTCAAAAGAAGGATTTGAGTTCCTTTTGACTATTTGGTAGTGATAACTTCAAAATTACTTCAACTCTATCAGGATCTATAGAGATGCCAGCTTAAAATATGATATGATCTAGGAGCTTTCCTTTAGTGACCCCAAATGAACATTTCTTGGGATTGAGAGAAATTTCATATTTACGACACCTATTGAACATCTATCTTAGAACAACAATGTGAGTAGTTTGATTCTTTGAAAAGATAGTCAAGTCATCCATATAGATACCTATACATCTATTAATCAATCCCTTAAACACTTCATTCATGGCTTTATGAAATATAGCTCCCACATTAATCAATCCAAATGGCATTCTCCTATAGGTGAAGGTCCCCCATTTGGTCATAAAGGAAGTCTTTAATCTGTCTTCCTCTTCTACCATTACCTGATTGTAACCAAAATATCCATCCAAGAAGGACATAATTTTCAAATCATTCACAATTTGTAAGACTCCATCCAGTGAGGGCAATGGGTAATTGTCCTTTTGAGATGCCAAGTTCAAATTGCAAAAATCTATGCAAAGCCAAATCTCTCTGGTATTTTTTTGTATAGGAACTAAATTAGCCACCCATGTAGAGTGATGCATAGGGAAGATAATCTTTGCATCCAACAATTTCTTGACTTGCTTCATTATCAAAGGCTCAAGGATGGGATTAACAGGTCTTTTCCTTTTTCGAAAAGGTTTGGCATTGGGTTTGAGTGAAATATCATGCATAATGATCCAAGGATCATATTTCTTTATATCTTCATAGCTCCAAGAGATGACATCCTTGTATTCTATGAGAAATTTGATCATGTCTTCTCTTTCCTTTAAACTACATGCTTTCCAAATTCTTACCATCTTGGGATCATCTTTCATTCCTAAATTGTATGAATTGCATTCATCGGTCCCCTTTTCTTTAGGAATTCTTTTGTTGATTTCTGATTCATCATGATCAAAGATACATTCTAATTCAACCATTCCATTTGGAATATTATTGGTTTTTAGATTAAGAACCCCATCTTCATCATCAAGCTCATCACCCTCGAGTTTGTTCTCTGGGGTAACATCTATTTCTTCTCCCTTAAAGTGACCATTGCACATAATAAACTCCAGTATATGTTGATCATCCTAAAAAACTTGGAAGTTTGTGATGTTTTTGGGAATAGATGGAGTAGCAACCAATTCAACTAAAAATCATTTCAACTTTGTTCCTTCAACTGGTTGCAATGCACTTGCTAAAATAGCAAGGGCATCTACTACCATGTTTTTCCTTCTTGGAATAGACTTTATGTTCAAGGCTTCAAAATCATCTAATAACTCCCATACCCTTTTCCTATAGGCAACCAATCTCTTATCATTAAAAGAATACAATGATTTTACTTGTCAGATAACCAATTAAGAATCTCCTTCGATGATAAGAGTTGTAACTCCATTCTCAAGTGCAAAGAGAAGCCCTTGAATCATTGCTTCATATTCTACAACATTATTAGTGCATCTAAATTGCAATCAATATGCTGCATAGAAAGATTTACCTTTTGGACCAAATAGCTCAATACCTACACTGGCTCCTAATTTGCACTTGGAACTATCAAAGTGAAGTGTCCAAATTGAGCTTTCCTTGGGTTTTCTAACCTTGTGCTTATTTGTCCTTAATTTCTCTTTTATCTAAGCTTTAAAGGATTGTTTCTTAGAAACCCATTGTAATTTTCCAGGAGGTAGACTTGATGATTCTCCATGGTGAATACCTAATAGGGGAGGTGTGTGTTTTTCTTGTTTGTCTTGAATTTCCACTATCAGTTCTTTAATTTCTTCCACTTTAGGTAGAGGACAAACAACCACTAAAGTCCATCCCTGGCCTTTTATGTACCTTCTTCTTCTTTATACTTTGATCTTTTTGAGTGGAGGAGAAGAAAAACCTCTACCGTCTAAAGAGCTATCACTATATGATGCATTCAAATCTTCAACTTCCCCTTCAATCCCTTTAATAACATTAGATATGTTTGTGGTACTTTGGTTTTTTGTAGGTTCCTGTTGTGGGTCATCAACTTTCTTTACTTCAACCATTTGCGTCAATACCTTAGCAACTGCTTCTTGACATGATGAACACTTGAACTTTGAATGGATAACTTTATGCAATTGAAAAAATCTCAGAAGGAGGAGAATATTGGGATCAACTTCTTCTCCTAGAAATTGTAGATTAGCCACCATATGGTCTATGAATTGTGCTATGACCTCATCTTTCAAGGCTGAAATCATGGGGTCCATATCTTGATCATCTAGTTTCCTAGTCGACATTGTATCAAAAACCATCACTTTGTAGGAGCCTAAATCTATTTGTAAGAAGGCTACCTCATTAGGAGCATTGTAATTTGTGATCATCTTTTCCAACTTGGGCTTTGCATCTATCTTTATTTGATTGTTCAAACATTTCCATGGTAACCAAAGCTGAGTGAAATTTGTGGAAAACCATCCCCTTGGACACTTTATCCATTCTCTAATAAGGAGTAATCCATATGTCTTTGGGATATCAACCACATGTATATCAATGATGTCTTGAATTTGGGGGTTGACTATCAACTATATTCACATGTCCTTCAATACACCTATGACTTTCACCTCTATTTTGTCCAACTATATCACTATCCAGTTAGTAGGTTGAGGGGTGACCCCTAGCTTTTGTGCTATGGATAACACCATGACATTGCATGAAGCTCCTTAATCAATAAGGAAATTGTGAAGGTTCTTCCCACATCTTTTGATATCGAGAAAAAATGGGAGCTCCTCTACCTTGTCTTTAAACATAGTGACTAATGCCTCTACAGTGTTAACTTGTTGCAACACCATCATTTGAGGGGTAGTATTTGCATTGTGGAAAGTCTTTGTATGGTCCAGGGTCTTCATGAGTGCCTCTCATTATTTTGGATAGTTTTGCAACATGTCAAACATAGACACATTGGCCTTCATTTGTTTCAAGTCCTCCACTACACTATATCTTTTGGTAGATGAAGCAGGGTTCTTCAATATTGTTGGTACATTCACTTGGTTTTGATTTTTTTGTGCTCCAAGTGGTGGTTTAACTAGTGTTGGATTGTTGCTCACCCTTGGATTGGGGGGAGTCGATTGTAGCACTAGAGGAATTCCATCTGTCAGAGGTTCCTTTCTATTTCTCAAGTTGTACATATTATGATTGTCATTATGAAAAGTAAACATCTCTTCATGCTAAAAGTCAGGTTCTTGGCTAAATGGAAATGAGAACTCTTCAGCAATTGATTTTTCTACCTATAGCTTTTGTGTAGGGTCATAAGATTCTAATAGCATAGTGTTAAATTGCATAGGAGGAACATTATCATTTACTTGAGAGCCTTGATTCATTTCTTGATTCCCATTATAGTATGAACCATTGTTAGGTAAATTATGACCATCATCATACTGATTGATATCTACATACTAAATGTTGTTATTTTTATTGTTAGCAGGAATGCTTCCATTATTTAGACAGGCGTTCCACTATCAGTTTTATCTCTAGAAGCCATTATTTTGATCAAGAGGATTGAAGTTGTTTCCTCCATTATTGTTCGTACATTGTTGTTATTCCCATTGAAGCTTATGTTGTAATTTTGGCCAGAATTATTGTTGTAAGGACCAACATTATTTCTTTGGAAGTTGTTGTTTTGTCCTTATGACAACCTAAGATGAGTCAATTCATTGTTCATTTGTGACATAAACTTATTCACCTAACCAAATTTTGAGATAAAGTTATTTTCTACTTTAGTGGGGACTGTTTCCTTTTGCTGGAAGAAGGTAGCTTTCGAAGGCTCATACCCTAGATATGTCAAAGTGTGGTTCTAAAAAGTAGGTGCCTATTGTAATGGAATTGGATTCATAGGTATGAATTGACTAGGCATAGTGGGTACTCTGATTGGATATGTTGGTGTTGTCGTGATAGCTTGAGCAAGAAGCATCAATCCTCCTCTATTAGGATTGGCTTGCTTAGTAAATTGCTTCTACAAAGACCTTTTCCAATGTGTCGATATTTTTTGCAGGAAGCCTTCTTAAAAAGATAGCAATAAGAGGGTCCATAGCATTTAGATAAATCTGAATATCTGCTTCAACTAGTATAGTATATGGTGTTTCCAATCTACAATATGCCATGTGAAAGTGATGATTGAAGCACAAAACCATCTTAGCTAGATCCCTTTTAATCTAACTATTCTAGGAACAATTTTTCAAAGGTGTCCCAATCTCAGATACATCTAGGTGGAAAATTGACATAACAATTGTAGGAAACTTCCCCTAAAGAGTAGGGGAATAAATGAAGGACCACATCCTCATTGGAAATCTACTTTTGGTTGAAAATTTATTTGAACACTTTAATGTGATCTTTAGTAGTTTGTGTTTCTCCATAAATGAACCTTGGGTAAAAATTTTAGGGATTCTTAGGGAGGTCATGGAGTTCACCTCTTAAGTTTATTGGTGAGTCTACAGGCATTTGCAAAAAAGGTCATTAAAGGATTTGGTGGACCTAAGGGTGGCTATTATGGAAGTGGAACTATTGCAGTATGTGGTGGTCCACCAAGTGGGTGAAGTGGAGTGGAGTTGAATAAGATGATGAAATTTCGAACAAAAGTGGTCAAATTTGGGATATTCCTTTATCACTGTGTGGTTTGCAAAAGTAGGTAATCTCAAGAAGCTCATGTGCCCTTGGTGAAGATCTCAATGCTCGCTGAAATGGGGATTTTGGATCAAAACCCTCTAGTTTGCACCAACTCTAGAAAAGTGTACCTCTATAAAAGTACACTTTCTCAAAAATTAGGTGCACCATAGAGTTCTACGCAATTGTGCAGCTGTAGACCTGCAATCCTACACAACTGTGCACTTGAATTTCTCAAAAACTCAAAAAAATACATGAACTTGTAGAAAGCACAAATTTTCATGAAAAATGTAGAATTTTGAAACTTTGGAAAAATTTTCTTCTTTTTTGAGAATCAAAAGTGTGGCCCTCCTTCTAGCACCACTTATGTTGAGTTGTCATTATGCACAATGCTAAACAATAGGAATTCTTACGACCTCCTCTCATGAAAAGTTGATTTTGTGAATCAACTCCAAGGTTTTGGGTTGATGTTGTGACCTACTAGAATCTATTCAATTGAAGATAAATATTATTGTTCACAAGGAGGCCTTTTTTGGTTCATTTTGATTTCAGACAAGATGAAAAATCTACACGTTGCTTCAAAATAAAACATGCAAAAGAACTATGTTTTTGAATTGTTTATATTTTTTATGAATGCAATCTAACAATGCAACCAGTATGAAATCCTATTCTAAAAAGGGGTTTAGCAAAAAAAATTAAAAAACTCTAAAGAAAATAACATAAAATTGAAATCCTAATGGACATAAGCTATGGAAAATGACACATCTATGAGTTAAGCTTTCAAAGAAATTGGTAGATAACCAATGAAAGAAGGAGCAATGCTTCCTTGATTCCACTGATGCAATTATCAGTGAGAAACTTAGTGATTGTATGATGCTTCACCCTTCATCAAATCACAAGGCCATGGAAAGTTCACTCGTACAAGATGAAAAGTTATGCAAGCACAATTCAATTATTTCTTCTTAAGCTAGTTACATCAGTAGAATTCATCAAAACCATAACAAACACCAAAACTAATAATAACACAACCAAAAAAAAAGCAATAAACCTTTGGCTTAATCATAATCCCATGAACATAAATTCACAAAAATATGAGACATTTAGGCAAGAATTACTACACTCTAAATGTGAGCACCAAAAGCATAATTTTATTGCAAAATAACGGCGGCCCCAATTACATATTACAATGGAATATTTACAAGAAATCGTCTCCTCAATTTGTGTTGAGAGTGAGAGATATCCTCATGCAATAAAATAATTTTAATTTAATAAAACATACTAATTATATACAAACTAACAATATAACTAGTACTAAATAGGACTCCATCCATTTTTTATTCATTAATTAGATGCATGAGCCCTTACAGGAGGAGAAAGAATTAGAAGGCTTTGAGTCAAAGTGGAAGTGTCTAGAAATGCAAAAAATGGAAGTTGATCCTTCACTAGGTGTTTTTCAAAGTTACACTACTATCAAAATGTATTTTTGATGCAGAGCTTCACACCTCAAAATGGTCCAAAATCTCAAAAGTTTACTAAGTCTCAAAATTGAAATTTTGACATCTGGGTTTTGTTTCCCTTCATCCCAAAGCTATTTTTGGATGTTTTCCTTTGAATTTCTCCATAATCTCAGCAATTTTAGCTACATCCTTGACCTTCTAGCTGTAATTGTCTACCTCAATTCAAGTGTCAGCAAAATCCCTGAGTTTGGTATCCAATTCTAACAAGGCTTCTTCTATTCTGAAAGCTTTCCAAATATTTTCATCATTAGTAGCTTCCTCAAAAATCTTCTTAAAACTCTCTACTACTACCTCTACAAGAAAAAACTTCTCTCATTCCTTATCTTCAAAAATCTCTAAGCATGGATTATTGCAATGCTTCTCTACGTCCAAAATTTTCTCTTGGGCTTGGTCCTTGAGCCTATGGATCTCTGCATGTAATGTTTCCATTACTTTATTACTATCTAGAATCTTCTCTATCCAATCATCAATCAAATCTAATTCCTCCACTATATATACATCTACCAAAATTTGGTATCTTTGCCCCTTTATTGCTTGCAAAACTTGGAAGTCCTTACTCTAGGTCCTTACTTCATCCATAATGCTAAAGTCCTACTTCAAAATTGCCACCATTTTATTCACATTCTCCTGTGTAGCATGCTGTAACTTTAGGTTCCCCTAGATTATCAAAATTCCCTTATCTTCAAAACTTTCCCACCACTGTTGATAGGCTTTAAAAAATGGGTCTATATGTGCAACTCCCCCTTCTTTGATTATGGTGTTCAATGTCTCCTTGAGGTGCTCAGGATCTAGAGGACCAACCACTTTGGCTAAATATCCCCTTAGGATCTCATTTTGTTGTCAAAATGTTCAAAGTTTGACCTCTTCTTGCTCCATGCTCCTAAAAATTTCCTTGATCCCCATTGTTACTATCAACCTTATTGTATCCTGTGTGGGCTTCCCAAGCATGACCTCTTTGATTTGATAGTCTTGGGGACTGAGGCTTTCTATATCTGTATAATTAGGAGGGACAACCACTTGAACAAACAAATCCTAGTCCCATGTATTGTTGAAAAATGTCAGTGTTCTTTCTGAATGTAATGGGGATTTAGGTTTGTTCAAAATCTCAGCCAACTCAAAAATGTCTTCCTCGTCAGCACAAAATTAAGGCTTCATGCTCCTCTTTATTTATTTTTGAAGCCATCTTGGGATGTGCTTAGCTAAAGACCTACCTCTTGAGGATGAAGGAGTATGTTTTTCTACCTCATTTCCCTTATCATTCCTCCACAGAGTACATTCCCTTTGTGAGGGCTCTTCTTCTATGGTCTATGTCTCAATAGACCTTGTAGCTTACACCTCAGTGTCTTGGGAAGGTGGTTGAGAATATTCTACCATTTTTCCCTCCTTTGACACTTCATTGGTCACCATTTCTTGTGGTTACTCCTCTTGTGAAGGTTCTTTCTAAACTTTTTCTTCTTTTGAACTCTAAGGTAGAGGAGTAACCAAGCCTTTATCTACCATTGGGACTTGTGGTGGAGATGGGGGTGTAAGATTGGGACCCTGTGAATTTGGCGACATCTGTGTTCAATCTTCTTGTTGGGGTTCACCTATAGGGGTATCACCTATCTTATTCCCAACTAATTCTATTCCCATGGGCATAAAATCAAAATCTAACATTTTGAAAATGTCATCGCCCTCTTCACTCTACTCATCCACCCATTATTGTACCTTGTCCTCTAAAGAGGAGACATCCAAGGGTTCCTCTAGGGTGGATGGTGGTGTTATTATGGAGCTTCTTCTCCTTGACTATTCTATGGCTCTGGCTAGCCAAGATCTTCCTTGCAAAGACACCCATTCCTCTTCATCTTACTCTTCTTCTTCCTCCTCTTCTCCCTCTAGAATGGTTTCAAGGATAGATGGGAAAGGCACCATTCTTTTAGTCACCCTTTGCATCTTCTTCATTTGGACCTTAATCCTTTTCTATTTCATAGAGGCATAAGGGGATGCTAGCTCTTCCTGTGGAGGAGGAATGGAAACCTACTGAATCTCTCCCACTTTTGACTAGTTGGGCACAAAAGGAGGAAATTAAGGGTCATCCTAGACTTGAGCAGCTCCAATATCCTTGGACCCTTGTACACTTTCTTCATGCTACTAGGGAGGTGTTGCACTTCAGCTTCTTCTATTTCAACCCTTTGAAGAGAGCTCCTTTTTCTCTTGTTCTTTCCTTTTCTCTCTATAGGGTGATAGTATCCAACCAAGCGGTGAAGTTGGTATACTATTTCTAGCTTGATGGAAGACTAGGTTACAAAGGTAGGAATTTTAACTTTCTTTCCTCTACCTTTCTCTGGGTAGGCTTGCACATGAAATATCATAGTATCAAGTATTGGATCAAGTTGAAAGGCTTTCTTGATCCAATCCTTTTTCATTCTGATTACTTGCCTCACCCAATGATTAATATCATCACCCTCCTCCTTATCAACCTTGACATTCATGATGGGTCTTTCCTCAATTTTGTCTGAGTTGAACAGGGGGTCCAGCAGCTCCTTAGAATCCTGCTATAGTATTTTCTCTACAATGCTTAGTTTGAGAGCCTTCTCCACCAAATACAAATTCATCCTACAATAGTTCGTAAAATAGACATTGTAGTTATTTTTTGCATTCATCTAGTGGTCTTTAATGGCCTCCTCATGGTGGAATTCTTTGTCGGACAGACTCTCAACTTTCCTAATATTATCAAAATAGGGCCAGGGAGAGTTGTATTCCTCAAGGGGATAATTTTCCCACTCCCACTCAAAAGATGGAATATCTTGCTTCTACTTAACTTGGTATAGCCCTATGATGAGGGGTAATGTCCAACATGGTCTCTATTGCTTCCTAGCCTTTTCATACATAGATTCAATCTATCATGCAATCTCCAACAATACTAGTCTATCACTTGGATATTTAGGGAGCTTTTTAGGGTTGATAGAAGCACCAGCTACCCATAGATATGTGAATGTCATAAACTGGATGTAGTAGGCCCTAAGAGTTGTTATTTGTGCTATTTCCTCATCGAATAACCTCTTTGCATAGTCTCCCTCTATGAATCAGATAATCACAAAAATGAATGCATCATTCATGATTCTATATTCCTTTCTCTATGTCGAGAGCTTCTTCCTCACTAGTTGAGGGTAGATGATGTAAGGCTAGGCATTAGGATCCTGCATGTTGCCTCTTTTATATAGTCTAGGATAATTTGTGTCCCTTACCACTAGTAGATATACCATGTATGAGGTCATATAAAACTTCTTCTTATCCTTGACTACCCCCAACTATTCACACAAGTTTTCACTTAATGTGGTGCCCAGTCCAATGACATCTTTGTCATCTTGATAGTCTCAATAAAGTTCACCATAAAAAGTGTCTAGCTACCAGTAGACCCATGACTCTACTCATAATAATAATAGATTAGCCGATATTCTCTTTCATATATCCCCTTATCATGTCTACCTTCCCTATCACCTTGTTCAGAGGAGTCTTCTTGATGAGGTAAGATGATTGAATGATAATTTTTACCTCTTTTAGGTGCTCTCTATACCGCCTTTCTACTACCTCATAAGAGATTCTTATGAATCAATCTGCTCTTGGGAGATGAAAGACCCTTTCAATATTGTGGGGTTGGAGGTCTAGTACAACTTCCCTAGTTATACTCTTAACTACCCTTTTCTCTAGAACAAAGTGTTGTGCTAATGTCATGATTAACTCTACTAATTATATTGATGTTGGGTGTGAAGCTATGCTCACCAATCCTAATTGGATTAAAGAAGATACCAAAGCTAATCTCTCTATAGGCTTATTGCATATTCTTAGAGATTTTCCCAAATCAGTGTCTTTTATCTCTACATAGTCATCTTGGAATCTTGACTTGGATGGGACCCCTTAGAATTTGAAAACCATGGGTTTAGGTGGCATCTTCTCGCCAGATGTGGATTCTATTATATCTGCACAAAGAAAAAGATGTGTATTAGTTCATCATAATAAGGCTTATTAAAACCCTAAAATATACAAAACATCTAATTACCTACCTATTATTTATCAAAGAAAAATAAAAGATAAGGTGAGTGCCTGCACACTAGATCAAGTGTGCAATTGTGCACCTCATTTTCTATGTTTTACAATTTTTTAAGATTTTTTAGGTTTTTTAACATTTTTTTAATTTTCTAACACTTGGATGAATGGAGCCATGATAGCGGGCACAATGTATGACATGTGATGCGAGGTGCACATGGCTTGGTGAGTTGTGCATGGTGCAAGGTGCATGCATGGTGGTGAAGTAGTGCGGTGTGTGAAAATGAGTGTGTAGTGGTGCGATGTGTGACAATGAGTACATAGTGGTGTGGTGCATGATTTTATGTTGTGCGGCAGCACAATGCACCCAACGATGTGCATAGTAGTGGGTATTGCAATGTGTAATGTGCACAGCAGTGAGTGCAGAGCAGCGTGGTGCACGATAGTAAGTGTAGAGAAACGTGGTGTGCAATATGGAGGTGCACACAACATGAAATGTGGCATATGGTAGTTTGGTGAGGTGCACATTTTATATTTTTTGCACCTATTAGCTAGTGCGGAGTGTGCAAGTGTCATGAGTGTGAAGCTCAGTGAGATGCGAAGCTAGCTTTGTGAAGAAACAAAATGCATAAAGTGAGGGAAATGAAAGGGGGTTGGGGTTTATATAACTTTATCCCCCTTTGGTGGTGCATAGTTGTGACCCTACGCATCCATGTAGGAGTGCAATTGTGCACCACAAAAGGGTGGAATGTGCTCCCACACACCATGTCAGGTGTGTGGGTGCACAGTTAATTTTTTAAATTTTTAAATTTTTTTGATTTTCAAACCCTTTTTTAATTTTAATTTTTTCACCTTTTATGATTTGACAATGCAAACTTAGGGCCTCGAAATTGGCCCAAATTTGAAAAAAAAGTAGGGGGGTCCTCATTTCCTAATTGAAATGGGGCATGCATTGTGGAACCACAATAGGTCTACTGAGCTCCAAAAGAAATTATTAGTTACTATTGAGCTTCATAGAGCCTAATGAACTTGTCAGTGTAATCAATGAAGGTTTTAGTGTTAAACGAGCTCTATAGTGTCTACCAATTTTACCAATGACTACCAAGCTATAGTGTGTTAACAAAGAAAAATTAAGTTAGTGTTAACTGAGCTTCAATTTCAACCATTTCTACCAAGTTCTTTAGTATTCACCAAGTCACCCAATGATAACTAAGTTCCTACTACTCCAGAGTGATCAATGTGGACTAAGAACTAGTGTCAAATGAATGCCAAAGTTTGTTTAGTTGATAGTGTTGCCAAATGTCAGAATATCACTCAAGTGATCTTTAGAACCTAAGTTATAGTAGTAAGCCAACTTAGTGAATATTGTTTGAATTAGGTATTATAGCCAACTCCAGAAGGTAATTTATTGGATTGGTATAAATGTAATATGTCTTTTTATATCTAATGCATCAAAGTGTATCAAGAAAGAAGTAGTATGAGTGCAAATTAAGAAGGCTACAAGTAGTATAAGAAAAAGTAGAGGCTTATCTATCATAGTAAGGTGATCATTTTATTTCAAAGGAATCTCATTTAGCAAATCAAGATGTAGATTAGAGATCAACCACTGATTCATCCTAAAAGGTGCATTAGTCAAATTCTCTAACAAGTTGGACTTAACAGTTCTTTCCAAATCTCCTAACTAAGTGCATACTTCATTATATGTTGTAAATCCTTTCACAAGGTGGACCTAATAGTCCTTATTGCTCCTAAAAGGGAAGATTACCAGAAGTGATCAATTGTAAGCTTTAATAGGCTAACTTTATACTATAGTAATAAAGCTTGTGGGTATCATCCCCACCCTGGTTTTACTTTCTATTTGGAAAGTTTTTGGGTTACCAAATATTGTGTCAAGTGTTATGAATGTTTTATTTCTTTTAGTCTTTTATACATGCAATTAAATCAGATTATATTGTGAAGGTTTAATTGGTGAATTAATGTAAAAGTTGTATTGGTTTCTGATTCACCCCCTCCCCCACTTAATCACCTAGTCTATACTACATTTCCAACATAAGATAACACCAAAGATGAAAGGGATGGAAGAGGTTTGGAAGTCTCCACAATCACTAATTTAGAAATGAGATTTGGCATATATGTTGTTACTTACAAGATTTATCAATCTAGTAGGCCAAATAGTCTATCACGTGGAGTTGTGGATTTATCATATAAGATTTTTAAGAAAGAATTGAAGCTTGACCTCATTGACATGAAACTAAAGCATCTTTCAAAAAACATGAAGACTATCTGATTGTAAAATATAATGCCTATAAATTTGATTCATTTTTGGTATGTACATTTTTCTATATATAAAACTATTTCCCCAAAATTGAAAATGTAAATTAGGATATGAAGAGATATTTTATTTACCAATTAAATGAATATGTTAAGAGGTTAGGATATAAATTTTAAACTATAATGATTTCTTATTTTAATAAATTCAAGTATAGAATATGTTGGTGTTTTGAAATGCTACAGGTTTCAAATTACCCTGATGAGAACAAGACACATTTAGGGGTAGCTAACTCCCATCCTTAACATATCCTTTTAGACACTGGGCCAACTATAAGGCTAGACCCTTCTTCTACTTTAGGCTCTACAAAACCTAGGTGGGTGGACATCAGATTCAATATATATATTACTAGTGCTAAACATATTCTTGAATCTATTAACAGTAGATTTAACCCTTATTTATCCTAATGACTCATGCAATAACATAGATCTGTAATAGCTAAATGCAAGACAATGAAATTCATAATCTAAGTAAGGGTTAGACTTTGAGTTAACTTTCAACATAAAGGAAAAATATGATTTAATATGTTGATAACAACAAGACCTAGATATAAGCAACAAAACTGAATGATCTTGTAGTTGATCAATGCCTTATCTATTGGGAAATTACATGAATTACAACCATAAATCTTCTATAAATCTTTGGCATACCTCCTACATCAAGATCCTTGATCTATCTTACACCTTGTGAGTAGACATTTGCATCAAAATGAATCTCATACTTGACCTATCCCACCATGAAGTCTACAAACCCTATGATAAATATCAAACAATTACATGGCTCTTTATTCCACAAGCAAAATACTTTAACCACATGCATTTTTAAACAAAATGCAACCTAATTTATACCCATTTGTTTACAAATTAGAAGAAATTACAAACCCATGAACAGGAGACAAGATTCAAAATGAATGTAAACCCTTTGCTATGTTTTATTCATTTTCCTTGAAAACAAATACATGAAAGATGTATAGAAATGACTCACAAATCACCTAAAAAATGAGAATTGTCTATATAAAACTTAATGTTTCTCATTACAAGATAAATTGTTGAAGGAAATTGTATTATAGTCATGAAAACATATCAAGAACTAGAACCAACCAATTTCACAGTGAAAAACTAGAACCTCTACAAAGAATGAGAAAGATAATGATATAGAGGACAGTGAATTATTGGATCTATTGTGCATCTTACATGTGTCCACTTGGAAAAAATCTCCTAGAAGTGACAAAACATCTCTCTAATCTCTCTCTACAACTGGTAAATCAAATCATCTATCATAACTGAAAATTGGAGCCAAATTATACCAAAATGGCATAATATTTTCAAAATTAACCCAACAGACCTTTAACCATGTGTTTTTACCAGGCCTATAACTATATTTTCAATTTTCATCAATTTCATCGAGAAGGCCAAAAATTTACATTTTTGCCTATAACTTGAACTAATGAACTTCTGTACAAAAATAAACTCCAAAATTAGAAAGTTTGTATTCTCTCAATTCTGGTGATATATAATATACCTATATCCACTTATTAAGAACTCACACAATCTTGATTTGAAAATTGGGCTCCTACTAGGCTTCAAAATTGCACTTCATTTCAAATTTATGCAAAATTTAAAATTTTCCAAAGTTTGGACTATAGAATAAAACAAACTTTATTTAAAACCTACCAAGCATGTGATTTTTAGAGAAAAATTGAAAGAAAAAGAATTTTATGCAATTTTGAATTTCCCTTTGTTTTTCATTCAGGTCAAACCTAGTTTGACCACCCTACCATGTGGCATGTTCTAATTGGTCAAATATTACATAGATGTCTAACCTTTGCCACATGTCAACCACATGTCACCTTCTGGTTGGGTCACCATGTCATGTGGTTAACCTCCTTGCAACTTCCCTTTTGCAATATAGCAACCACCATCAGATCTGTCATGTGCCACCATCTTGTGCCCCTGTGAGATATGCACCACATCAATACCTAATGGTCATTATTCTTGGTCCACCTCTTTCCATGTGTCATTGTGTAGCTAGCTCTCAAGTCTACATCATTACTAAGTCATCTTGCCAACTTGGCTCAACAATCTTGCCAATTTTTGAGTTTTCAGGGAGGTCACCATGGCACTTGCTAGAAAACCTCCCATTTTCTCTTGCCACATGTCATTACATGGCTAGCTCTTAGGTCCACGTCATCACTGAGTCATCCTACCAAGTGGGCTCCACAATCTCACTAGTTTTTGAGTTTTTTGAGAGGTCACCATGGCACTTGCCGAAAAACCTCTCATTTTTTGGTAGCGACATGGTGACCACCAGAATCTTCAAAAAATTTTGGCACCTCCTACTGACATCATTAGTTTTGATCAAAATGTATCTTCTTTCCCAAGTTTCAAGGTCCACTGGCCGATCATGGGCCCCAAACCATCCAACTCGCAACTTCCAAAAGCCCATGTCCTTTAGACAGTTAACATTATATGTGCTTTATTATTTATACATTAAAATTTCCCAACCATAGTGAATGTGGGACTATATTTTTCCTTTGTTTTTGCTCTACTTCCCTACACTTTCTCCTCCTACATGGCTTCCTCTTTGACTGTAGTTCCTTTGTGGTCTGCAAAGTCGAATGTGGATGCTCTTTTTTGTGGCTCCCCTACTAAATGATTTATCATATGAAGTCATCCTCTCAGAGCATCTTCACAAAATGTAGTATTTTCTAGCACTCAATCTGAGAATGCATCATTGCAACTTAACAAAAAATGTTTCCTTTGAAATTTTTCTTTTAGCCACTTAAGCTTAGAAGGATTTTTGAAGACCTTCATTAAAGATCTACCAACTTGAACACTCCCAGCATCTTCAACTAGTTGTAAAGGGTAAATCAAATTCTCGCTATAGTGTAGATCTTTAGGTGTAAACACTATTCCAAACTTGATAAAGTCAGAAACAACCAATGTTGTCCTTTGAGGATTTAGTGTGTTGACTAGTGTTGCCTGCATTTCTTTAGTCATATTGTAGATGTGTAGTATAGAGAGCAAAGGAGTAACTAAAAACTTCCCTTGCATTAACGAGCATACAATTGATGCCAACTGGATGCCCGCTCCCTTATCTTTTGAAGAATTCCAAATTCTTTTCTTTACCATTGAAGAAACTCTTTTAAGTGAACAAATGCAAAACACGAGCCTTCCACTAAAAGTAGCAAAAGGATAGAAGGAGCTACATCCTTCAGAGTGGCATGATCAATACTTTAGTAGAGCATGGTGTTTTTCCCATTCTAAATGCCTTCTTCTCTCCCTATGAGCCAAAAAAAATCATCTCACCTCGAATGCACAGGAAAGAAGCATTACATGCACCTGATGGTTAGGTTGTGTGACTATAATCGACATATGATGGAGTAGTTAGGTAGGAGATGACATGGAGGGACAAACCACATGAGATGCACTCTTCCAAAATATTTTCTTTCAATATTTTGAATTAGTCAAACTCATTTAAAAGATGCCTTTGCCTGCTAGCAATCCATCAGAATTGCAAATGTTTCATTAGTGTGCTTCCAACTAATCTTCTTGCCCCACCAAAAAATCTCTCACCTTCTCCATCATGGGATCCTCTTCAAACATTCACGAGGAAATAATCCCCAAAGGCTACCCTTAGATACAACAAGTTGCACACACATTTTCCATCCATCTCTATGGGTGTTCCTTGTCTATTATGCCATGCATTATGCTCTCCTCCATTTCCAATGTGGGGGACTATTTAATATTGAGAAAGCTACCATTGAATCCCCTACATGGTAATCTCTCCTACATCTACCTCAAATGTTGGAGAATTTTGATGAATCATTCTATATTTGTGTTGGTATACTAAACTGATTGCTTCTAGACTCCTCTGCCAAGCCATGGGCTTTCCTTTCTTCCATGGGCTTCTTTGTTGATGGATCCGATCTTGGTTTGAAAGATTAGTATTGTTGTAGCCCCACTATTTCTACTTGAATCTCATGCCTAAGGATGAAATTTCCATGCTACTTGCCCATTGAAATGACTATTATTGACAAAACACTAGGTCCTCTCTATTTAATACCCAATCTTAAAACTTAATACACCAAGAACAAGAAAGATTGCACTACAGAGCGGTGTTAAATGCCCACCCTCCCACATTTTATATCATTATCTAAATATAGTCACTCAGACTAAGCCAACCAAAAAGTATTACGATGGCCTATTAGAACATTTTTAAATCATTGTTTGCTCCACTCAATGACTAGGTTATTGTCTATTTTCATGTGGAGCTCTCTATTCTTCTTCTGATATAACTTTCTAGGAAATTCATGAGATATAAAGGTTGGTTAATAATCTCTTCTTCATATACTTCATGAATGATGTGCACCCATATTGGAATTTTTAATGATTATAGTCATTATAACCCTCTTTTAGAAGATTTTTATTCTCTAATATACCTTATTAATCTGATATCATTTAGTCAGGCCTCAAAGTGGGTATGACTAAAAAAAATCATTTTCAAACAACTAATCCTTCAAATTGATGCACTAAGTCCATAATCTTGATGAAAATCAAATTTGACCATTGAACAATCATTTAAAACTTATTCATCATTTACTTAAAGACTATAAATTTTGTGCCAAGGGGTTCTTTGACTGGCTTTAAAAACTAACCCAAACATCTGACTATGCTCTAAAATTGAATGTACTAATTCTTTGTTCCACACACTCCCCCTGTCAAATATCATCCCATGAAAAATTCTCAGTCAAAATATATTGACTATCAAAGTTTCCCTCTCAAAACTACCTACAAGAAATCATGTCAGAAAGCAATATAACATGTTTGGATTTGGCTTTGAAAATTGGGCAAACTGATGCTTAGGGAAATGAAAACTAGCAAACTTGTTCACTGTCATGAGGAAAATATAAATCTACAATTATGGCTCATGATTAATAATAGGACAAAAATGGTGAGCAGTCAAAGTGGGTTACATTGAATTTGCAGACTAGAAATACTGGCAAAAGGGTGATTTTTGCAAACAGAATGGACCTAAGAAAATGTGTAGATGGATTCATCAAGATTTGAAAATTGCCACACTTAAAGTATTTTTAGATTAAAACATAGTGGTACAATCCATAAGATCTCACCTATCATTGATTTTTAGATATGACATCATGAACAGGGATACCAAAAATTCTACATTTGTTGACACCAATAAAAAGTAACAAATTGCATTTGGAATCGTTTTCAAAAATTGAAACATAGCAAATATTTGACCACTAGAATGCAATGTAAAAGGAATTTTTTCATTTTGGTCAACTGGGTCAAATTTATAACAAGTCAACCAAGGCCTCCCAAAATCCTAAACTATTCACATCAGCATGACAACAATAAATGACCAACTTTGAGAGAGTCAAAACCTATTCAAATAGATTTGAAACAACTTGAAATCTAAAACATAGGTTCTCTAATATGGACACTAAACACTCCCAAAGCAATGACTCATGAAACATTACTGAGTACAAGACATTCAATTTCAAACATGGCCTCCTGTCACTTTTTGACACTTGGGAATTGGAAATTGCTCAAAACGAGACTTCACAAAATGGCTCAGAATGATAGTTTATCATCATGAAACACATAGACACACTGAATGCAAGGTGTTAAAAACATTAAACACCTACTAGGCCTTCAACGAACAATCAGGTACACATGCATCAAAAAGCACTTATAGGGCTTGATTTTCTCAATGGTACTCAAAATCGAGGCTTCAATTTTGAGTCCCAACAGAATACATAAAAGGTACATAATTCCACCTAAATTGGTTGGAAACTATCTTGGTGATATATTTTTTCTTGTTGATACTAGTACTACACCCATGCAAGATGTTTAGGCAAGGGTCTCTTTTCTAGAACCTATATAATATGAAGTTAACATTGATCAAGCTATAGAGGAAATTGAGGCATTAATGAAGGAACTAGTGAACTAAGTATCCAAACCTTTTGGCACCTAGGAACAAGTGAAACAAAGAATAAATATTGATATTGCAACCCCTAGGAGAGAGAGGAAAACAAGGAATATAGTTGATACTCTAGAGGGAACACTTGGTGAAAGGAAAGAGAATAAAGTACTATTGATTACTAAGGGAAAAGGTGAGGACAATGAGGAAGAAGAGGAAAATAAAAATCACTTGTTTTAGTACAACCCAAGGAGAAGAAGGGAATGAAAAAATAACTTGTTATACCTCAAAGTCCCAAATCTACAAGTTCTAGGACCAAAATTGCAATAGAGGTTACTCCACCTTTGAAAAAAGGAGTTTCTAGAGTTACTAAACCTGCACAATCACAAGTGGAGACTTATTCAAAAAGTAAGGATGTGCTTTCATCCTCAAGTCAACAAACTCATAGAAGGAGAAGAAATTTGATCATTTTATAAGAGGAGAATAGTAAGAAGACTAAATCTGATGATGTGATTCATTATATAGTTTTTGTAATTAAGAGACCTAAAATTGTTGATGAAATGGTAGATTCTCTAAGACAACATGGAGATTTGTCTACTTTTCAATATGTTAAGTATCATACAATAAATTATGTAGATAAGAAAAATATATAAGATGATTTGATAGACATGATGGCAAAATTCAAGAATACACCTACTGAGATTTAGAATATGATCCTAGAAGAGTTATACAAAAAGATTGATAAAAATGACAATATGCCTTGAATGTTAAAAAATAGATGAAAGAAAGATCCCTAGGAAATGTAATGTTAAAACTACATGTTACCAAATTGGTGAAGCAATGGAGAGACACTAACAAAAATTTGTACCTAAAAGAGAGCATTAAAGATCATAACAAGTAAATTATGATATGTTGACATTGATGGGAAAAGGATATGGAAATATATTTACAATATCAAAGACCTCAAACAAATCACACAAGTAGCAAGTATCAAGTCTGATCAGCATTTTGAACTCGATCATCAAGAACATGCACTAGTACATTTTGGCAAATATATGACTATGTGACTAAAAAAATTAAACATACTACTAAATTTTTTAGTCACATGACTAAAATTGATCATATTTCACCATTTCTTTGCAATTTACAGCTATAAGTGACTAAATACGTGACTACTTTGGTCACCAAGTAAAATCACAAGATCAACCAAATAGAAATCACTATATAGACTACCAAATAAATGATTAAATAAGTGACTAGATAATTAGTCACCTGTCATGCCCTAAAATTTACAAGGCAAAACACCACCAATTTTTTTTTTTTTGATAACTAAGGAATTCTTACAAAGATCTATGCATTACCAATCTGATTATCACTAACAGAGGTTCAAAGTATGCAACAGTTATGAAGTTATAGTTTATAGTAGCAATTGATCTATAGTAAGTTAATGGAACCTATCAGTTGAACGATTGCCTAAAACATTTAATACCAACCCTAGGTACTCTTATACTCAATTAAAAATTTTAGAATAAGCTTGGTAGTCAATGTTTATGTCACCTATTTTAATTTGAACCTACTCTCAAGGAGATCTTAAGAAGCATACATTTGTGGGATCCACTGAATTCATAGGTTAGGTAGAAATGTGCAGATTTATCTTAAGTTGGCATAGTTTTTTTTTAATATATATCTGTTATGTGGGTGTATATTTACTCTTGTGTGTGTGTGTGTGTGTGTGTGTGTGTGTGTGTGTGTGTGTGTGTGTGTGTGTGTGTGTGTGTGTGTGTGTATGTATATATATTTATATTTATATTTATATATATACATATATACATATATACATACATATATACATATATACATATATACATATATACATATATACATATATATATACATATATACATATATACATACATATATACATATATACATACATATATACATATATATATACATACATACATCATACTACCTAGGGTCTAATGTAAATGAAAGCTCGATAATAATTGATACTTGTTCTTGTAGGGTGCCATATAATATGTTCGCATTCATCTTATAAACCACTAACAACTTAGTTAGGATAATTCGAAAAGTTACTCAAACCTTTAGTGAACTTACATACTAACCCTATTGAATATATGATGAATTTCCCATAATGACTATTCATTATGAAATACATAGCACTAAATTTCAAATGCATTATACATTTATTAAACAAATTGAAAATAAAATTATATAATGGAGTGATTAATAAAAAATTATATATATTCATCCATTTAATTGAATACTAAAATAATTTCATGTTCCACCATACCTCCCCACTATCGATACCTTATTATCCTTCCAAACTTTTACATATATAATTTATCTATAAAAAAGGTTAACTCGGACATGGGTTTATTGATAATAACTCTTAACCTCCACTATTACTACATAGTTCTCCCATCAACTTACAAGTTAATTATTTATTCCTACTCATAAATTATTACTAAACTTAAATATAATTTTAACTTGTTAACTATATCTAAATTCCTAGTGCATTTGTCTATCATTCTATTATATAAGTTGAAACACCTAAACTACACTTTTCACCAACCAATTCTTAACCCCCATTATTATTGTTTATTTATTATCTATACACACATATATAAACCTTATATTATCTACAAACAACACATCATTTGCTAACAATCTATATAATAAAACTAAGTATTAACTACCAACTAAATTATCTATACTAACTAAATTTAATAATCCCACTAACCATCTTACACTAACATCTACTTAATCAACATAAAAATAATCTTATAATCTACATCAGCAATACATCTTATTCTACATTCCTAACACTACCCACTAATGCCCTTTTTAACATTTAAATAACATTTTCCTTAAACATTCTACTAACCACATGTCTAACCCTTTTCCTCTACCACCCTAAGCTCCTTTCCACTTCCCTAGGCACCATCATCTCCTATAGGTTAGCATATTCTTCTCTCACATTGTAAGGCATTCAAGGTGAGAATGACTCTGACATAGTCAGATGAATGTCCTTATCATAAATCAATGCATTTTTTTAGATCCCAAAAAGGATGGTCAAATTAATGCTAATGGGTATGGAAGTTTGTGTAGGTTTGCTTTTAAAAAGGAATGTAAGGTGCTTAGGAAGGGAATTCAGACTTTTTTTAGAGTAGACATCATTTCACTTTAATTCAAACCTCCTTTACTCCCTTTCATGCATTAAGAGGGTCCTTGCTTTTTGGTGATTGATTTTTTAAAAATTATTATTATGTGTCTCCCATTTTAAGGCCGCCTAGATATATATGGAGCTATGAATGGTTTATCTTGCATTTTCTATTTTATTTTTTAAATAAATATTTAATATGGTATTGGGCTTTCGTAGGGTACTTTCCTATTTGGTATAGGGTGTGTAGGATTATTATTTTTGACTTGACATTTCTTTTCTTATGTATACATTTTTTTTGAGTCCTAACCCATAACCAAGGTGCTGATTAATATATTTCTTTATGCTCAAGTATACTAGAATATTCTCTATGAATTAAATATTGGGCTGTAATAGAAATTGTCATATTTTTGTTTTCCTCATACATTTTCTAGAGAGTTGAATAGGCACCTACAAAAAATTCATATTTATGCATTCATGTCAACCATATATTGTCCTATTTCTATGTTTCAAGCTATTCATAGCTAATTTTTGTAATGATAATTTAGGAATTACTACAATGTCATATATAGTCTAGACTAATGAACTTATTGATTCATTTAGACAATATCTCAATACTAAAGCCCATATAGAAAACATGACAAAAGTCTTATCTGAATAAAACAATTATCCTCATCTTGTGAATAATGAAATTTGGTAAACCATCTACTCAAGATCTAAAATAACATTGTATTCACATGCAAGGGTCAAATTCAATGATGCATATACACTTATTATTTAATATCATTCCATGAAACTAATTTTCCTAATAAGGATATTCTTCCATGATAATTAAATTCAATCTTGCAATCTGCATTGAAGTAAAGGAGCTCAATAACTTTAAGAACCAAGATAATTTGTCTTTCTACACACAATACATGCTTCCTCCAATAATCCTTACAATGCACAAAAGGTGGTGAAATCTTCATAGTATGACCACACAATGGAAATTTTATCCACTAAACATATATGTTTCAACAAATCTCCTTATCAATGAGAAACAATAACACTACTCTTGAAATGCATTTAAATGCCCACAACAAGATGGAGTTTTCTCACAGCCTCAACTCAATTACAACAAAGAATGTCTTCATCTCCTATGCACATGGAAAGACAATAAGAGCTCCAAGTTTTCAAGACCATCCAACAAGGATTGCAAATGAGAGATAAAAATGATAAACCATGGAGGTTCACCTCCCAACCTAGGCCTCAAGGAGACCACCTCCATGCTAGGGGAAACAAGGCTCAATCGGGATACATTCAAACAACATCACAATAACAAGAACTAACATGAATACCACTATTTAACAACACATTTACAATCCCCAACCAAGGCTTGCATAATGATTCATAGATGGAATTATAAACATTGGGTGAAGGTGGGCTCTTCAAGGAGGAGAATGCCATATCCTTGTGAAACAACAAATCTCGTAATTGCAATATTTCAATAATGCTTCCAGGAAAAATTGCCACAAAAAGGATATCAATGAAACATGCCTCAACAAGGCTATCAATATCACATGCCTCAACAAGGCTATCAACACTTACTCCTCTTCACATTTCTGCACTTATACCTCCCATAGAACAATAGACATTTATATGGCTTTAATGGATCCCATAATCCATGAAAAATATCCCCTCTCCAAGAGGAGGATCTCTCAACTCCAATGAAAAGCCCAAATAACCCCTTCACCCCAAGGCTTCTCTTCCCTCTCAAGTGTGAGTAAAGCCTTCACACCCAACACAACACACAATCCACCAGAACAAAATCAAGAAACAAAATCAAATGTGAGTGAATCCAGCATGCTCATTTACATACAAAAAAAACTACTACATAGCAAATGCAAACACATACATCTTACAAGAACATTCTTCCAATTTCCTTCTTTCAACTTTCATGAGATGAGAAAGAACGTGGCATGAAGCACTAACCTCTTTCCAAGCTAGGGTTATGAAAAATGGTGATGGAGGGCCTCTCTTTTTTTCTTCCCATTTTCTCCCTTCAAACCCTAAGTGTCTCTACAATTAGAGAATGGGTGAACAACCACTAAGTTTGGCACAAGCTCCCTAAAAAGACCTCCACTTCCATCCCCACCTACCTCTCTTACACCCTTGTACCTTTCTACCAATAGGAATTTGACAAAGTGGTGGGATGAGGAAAGAAGTCATGTGACACTCTAATTTTCGAATTGGCTTGAAAATGACTAGTTTGGAGGGTCTCCTAAGTCCCCTAGACCAACTTATAGATATATTTAGACCCCCAACCCATACTACTACCATATGGGTGACATACTTTTACCAAAATAAAACTTGGAAACCACTTTTATGCTCTCTAAAGTTCTAATCAAATTTAATTTGAATTCCATCATGAATTTGACTCATCCTAACACTCTCCTAGGTAGGCTAACAAAATTTCATAATGGGATTAAGTTTAGGTTAAGTGACTTCATGCCCAAAATCCTACATGACATATCCTTTACACATAGACAACACAAGTGTTAAATGACACACACACACACACACACACACATTGAATACTTTACACATCATGATGACATGTTGCTAATTTATACATGTCTTGTATTTATCCTCTTTAGATAAGAGGGAGTGTTGAAGTTTTGGTAGCTTTAGTATGACAAACCTATGAGATCAAAGAGAAAATATTATGACAATGATCGTTCTCTCTATATCCCCGAATAACTTCCATGGTTCATCTTTCCTGCACACTCAACTTAACCATCAGTAGCCCAAATGAATTATTATAGAAATACATATAGATAAGTGTAGCATGATTCAATATCACATAACTTGCATTAACATATAAAATTAACTTTCATCTAATTTTTCCCATTAAATATTCTAAACATTGCAAAATCAAAATATGTGTATCAACATTTATCTTTCTTAACATAAAAAAATTTGCATTCTAAACTCTACTACCATACTTATAATCATCAAACACTAAAGTCATATCTACTAAATCATTAAAACATATAAAATGGATCTCAGTATATATGTCCTAAGTGAAAATCACTAATGTGCAGACTTGATAACTAATATCCTTTCAATCAAGTTAAGCATATCAAAATTCCAAACAATATCCCTTTATCACATCACGAGGACTTTGTGTGTGAGTTTCTAGGGTTAATTCCTCAGATTGTTAAAATGTTTCCATAATGATGTCATCATAATTTGAAACCAATTTTTTTTTAATGTAATCTTTTGTCTTGTTCTCATTATAATCTACATTCATTGTTGTCCTCACTAGAGTAAATGTTAATTTATCTTTCCTTCCTACCTTGTAGAGCATACCTTGACTCTCATGATCAAGTTCTCAACTTGAACATATTAAGTCTCATTTTCATGTGGTCTTATCTTATTGTCCTAATGTTATTAAACATGTATTACACTTATAATAACCAAAATCTGCTTTAGTCTCCAATAGGTTCTCATAACTCATTATTAGTAACAATAATATCAATCATAACATAATTAACTCATAATCATATTTATTTCATCAAGATCTATAATAGGGTACTAGTGTGGACCTTACATCACCTAAACAAAAGTGACTAAATAAACTATCAAATAAATCACTCAATAAGTGACTAGAAAATGTGTCATTTGTGCTTTCTTTCTTCACTTTCTCTAAGGTTTATTTATTATGGATGAGGTTAATTTTATCTTCCACAACTCATTTATGGCCCTTGGACCTCCTCTTTCTCATGCTAATTGTGATTTCACTTTGATTCTTCCTAGATACATGACGCTTTGTTAAATGGCTTGGGAGATTTTATTCACCATTTTGCGCTCTTTGATCAATATTGCAAAAAAACTCAATTTTTCTCTAAGAGGTAAATAAATGGGTAGATTAATGATCATTTTATTAATTTATTTTTCTTCATTTATATTACTTGTTTGGATTCTCAATTGTTTATTCCAATATTCATAATAAAAGAATTATTAATTTATATCTGATATAAAATATTAACAATTAATGATTACTAATTTAAAAAATATTTAATAACATGAAAAATGTTATTTTTTATAAAATATGAGAAGCTACGTATATATGCATTTTCATTTGAAGGGAATTTAGAAAATTTATTTTTGGCATGAAAAAGGGTGGAGAAATCATTTTAATCATTTTTCCTTTACTTAAGTGGAGATTTTATGCATGAAAGTCTATTTTGAAGAGGTGGGTTTATTATTATTTAGGACTTTCCTTTGCTGAGAAGAGGAGGGTGAATTAGGTGAGAGAGGAAAACAATGGGGGACGATGTGTCCTATATTTTTTGTGGATCATTATTGTAACATATTTTCTACTGACAAGGTAGGATGGGTGATGATCCTGTACCTACAAGATGAATCCATGATAGAAGATTTAAGTTCCCTAAGGAATCATTAATAATCTTGGCATCATGCCCTTTAAGCAATATAAGAACAACATCAATACTATTGATGTTACCCCTCTAGCCTTACCAACAACATACTCATATTTGTTAGCAACACCCTTTAATTTCCAAATGAGAAATACTACTAGTGCAAGTTTAGCCAAGTATCCTCCTTAATGGATAATGAAACTTTTTATTACGAAAGGCAATAAATCTTTGTTATCAAGCCACAAATAGAAGCATAGAAAAAGCCACTTCTAGATGTGAAGACAAACTGATCTTCAATATATTAAATGTTGGTCTAGACAAATGACCCAATTTGCAAAAAGAGAAGTTGCTAAGTAATTTCAATGAGACTCAAAGTACACATTTTTAGGATTCAATATTCTTCTTTTCAATATGATATTAGCACAAAATTAATTTTAGTGGTAGTCAAAGTGTACAATAGATCACAATAAAGGAATTACTTGGTAGGAAGATCCAATGTTATGAACATTAATAAAAATAAGCACTAGTCACCAAGGCATATTAAGCATAAGGGATTAGCCTCAACAAGAAAATAATTAACTAAGATGGTATCCTTGACTAAATAGACTCATTTAATTTTAAATTATTGTCTAAACTAGGGAATACCTTATATAGTGTGTAATCAATAGTTTTTTTCCTTTTCATGTTTTTTGGCATAAGTCAAATGTCTTAACTTGTGGTGCCTTTACCCTTGCTAGAGTCAATGTAGACACAAAGGGAAGCATCCTTATTGTGTTATTAACCTTCTTCCACACATCCACACACACATCCATAAGTAAGCTACCTAGAATTAACTATTAAGAGAGAAAGAAAGCCTGTACTCAAGGAATGGTTTATAAGTGTCTTCATTAAGAGAGAAGAAAAGTCTACAAACATGGGAATTCAAGGACATGTACCCTAACATTAACAAAAAATTTGAATTTATTTTTTGCTTGGAACACTTTATAAAAATTTCTATAATGGTGACGCATTAGGGTTCACTAGGATGCATAAACTAGAAATCTTAGGCCTATCTCCCACTTATACTGAAAGTAAGATCATCCTCTAGGCCTCAAGAGAAATGTAGCTCTAGGAAGATGTAATAATCCTTTGTGTTGAGATAATGGGTGTTGTACACATTGCATAATATTGTTATATTGTATTATTTTATTTTATTATGTAATGTTGATCCTAGATGGACATGCAAAATGGAAAGATTCTCATGGGATATACTTGATAAGTTGTATTGTAACATTATGATAATATCTCATGTAATTATTTAATAATGAGGAAAAGAATTAAATTTTCAATATTAAATTTGGGGTCAAGGGGTTAGGTAGCACATGGTTTTAGCACATGATTTATGTAATACCACTTGGTGGTTTTGTGGGACTTACTACTACATAAGTAGCTAGAAGGGTAGTTATTCATGGGAGAAGACAAAAGGAAAAAAAAGAAAGAGTTCAGTGGGAAAAGGCTTGACAAGTTAGCCAAGGGAGCATTTGTGAAGGTTGGAAGCATGGCATGGGAAGTGCAGATTCATGCTTGTTCACATGTATTTCATGGTTGTGGCTATGGCTTTGAAGCCTTCCATGGTTGTATTGAAATGTTTTTTTGTTGAATAATACATGGTGATGGATGCTTTTGGAGGTTGGGTTTTTCCTTCAATGAGGGTTTCCTAGGGTATATCTTGTGTCACAATTTTTGTGGGCATGTTGTCTATTCTCTTGCATGTGGATTTTAATTACATATTTATTTTAGATCAATTATGGGTTATATGGAAATGGTTATATTCTTTGTTGCAATTTTTCCTACAAGTGGTATCAGAGTTATGGTTTTATTGTTGTAACCCTAGATTGAATCCATGGAATGCATGGGAAGATAATAAAAAAGGGCAAGATATATGAGTTGTTTATTATAGATCTAAGGTTTTTTGGTTTGTTGTTATGATGGATATTGGTAAATTTTGGACATGTGAAATTGTTGGACAAAACAAGTTTTTTAGATGTTTCATTTAAATGAGGGTTTTAGGGGGAGCTTGCAGAAATGACCTCCTAGGTAAAAATAGACCTCGCCATTGGACCTGGGTCAATGTTTTCATAAATTTTGATACATAATATGCCCTAGTTTGGCCATGTTTAGAAGAAATGAAAGAGGTTTTTAGTTTTGGCTTGTGATGGCCATCAAAATTAATCCTGTAAGAATTTTTCTCACAAAAAAAAAAATACAATGAAAATGGTAAAAAGACTATCTTAATAAAATAGCGATAACTTTCTCTCAAGATATTAGATTTTAGACTTCTTATAGGTGTTGGAAAGCTAATTCAAAGAACTACAACTTGATATAGGTTTGGTTCTATGATTTTGACATTTTGTCAAATTTTAAGAGACCAAAAGTTAGAAGTTGTTTATTTTGAGCACAAATTAGGTTATAATTTGGGCATACAGAGTCATATTTTAGACTTTAAATAGTCAACTAAAAGCTCTTGGAAAGATCTACACATTAGTTTAGATTTGGTGTAGGTTTGGCATGATTTATTTGGTGATATATTAATTTGAATAGTTTATCATATATATTGACTATGGTAGCATTTTGGGTTTATGGCATTGCATGTTTAGAGATTTAAGATTTGATGTCATTGTATACTCAATTCATATTTTAGATTGGTCTTGTGATGATATGATTATCAATGTTTGATTTGGATATGTGTGATCACTTGTTGGGTCTACAAGCTGTGCAGTGTTGTAAGTGGTCTATACTTATAGGTTGCATTTATGGCTTGGATATGGGTTGTCTTTTCCCATTGATCTTTCATTATTGATGCATATTCAGATTGGTGGCTTGGATTTGGGTTGTCTATGCCCTATGTCACATGATTTTCTAATGTGTACTTCATGTAGAAGGGATGAGATGTTGTTACCAGGTATAGTCATGGTGGAGGATTGTGGTTGACTATTTTATGCTGATAGGTTGGACATATTGAGAGTCAGATGCTCAGTTTATGGATGTGATCATGGTCTCATGAATTTTGGTATGACATGATTGGATAGATAGGTACATCCTTGATATTCATTAGTTTGGACTCATGATTTGGTTATGGTGTTATATCTTCTTGGTTGAGGATCATGGTTATTTGGTTACTTTTGAGGAGCTCATGATGTGCACTTTAAGTTCTTTGATTATTTGAAGCCTTGGTTGATTCTTGTGTTTAGAGAATAGTTTTTCATCATTTTTTCATGGATAGCTTGGATAGACGGTTTAGTGGGAGCTTGTGAGAGTGATGGGGTGGTAGTGTAGGATTAGTTCTTGGTTAGATTGTATCTTCTTGCTTTGGAGATCTTAGTTTCACTTGGTATTGACACTTTGGTTGTGTGAGTATAGACCTTAAGTATCTTCATGTAGGAGATGAATTGTATGATGCCATGGGTGACTTGGTACCATGATTGAGTACGAGTTGTTGGCATTGAAATATTTATTGAGTGTTTGCAAATATTGGAGGTTTATCTTAGATCTTGTTGATGTAGAATCATCTTTAACATTTTCATGGTGCACTTGGTTATCTTCATGGTGTGTGAAGATGGTTAGATCTTGAGGACTAATGGGGTTCTTGATTATCTTCATGGTGTGTGGAGATGGTTGCATCTTGAGGACTCATGGAGTTCTTGGTAAAAGTGTGGTTTACACTTTCATTTCACATGTTATCCTTAGTATGAAGATGGTTTCATTATTATGTCATGGTATACTCTTGATACACATTTAGAGTTGTGACATGTTATAGTATGTTCATATAGAGTATATTATCTCTTTGGTTGAGATGGTAAGATCATGTTTTCATGTTTATGTTCCTGAGGCCATGGTTGGAACTTTGACAATGATCTTGGTTTAGTTTCTTGGTATTGAGTACATTGATCATAAGCTAGATACTTCATGATATTGCTATGTTTCCTTTGGAGAAAGTATTGACTGAATGGTTATAGGTTCTCATGGATACTTAGAGACGATGGTGATGTTGATTTCTCTTTGATTAGAGAAGTTTTTGTTGGGACAGTTGTTTGGTTTCAGCAGAAAGTATGAGGGGCATTCACTTGATATGGACTTGAGAGGAGATTGTTCTTAGATGAGTCTTGGTTGGAGACATGGATATCTTGATAAGCATTCTCATTCTCCACTCTTGGTCTACTTGACAATTTTCTATTTGAGAGCTATAGCCTATTGTTTCTCTTGGGTTCATTATTTTTATGCTTGTCTTTCATAGATATGGATCTTGAGCTATGATGCACAAGTTAATTCTAGAGGGTTCATTTGAGAGATGGTATAGCATTGGTTATCTCAATTTTCATATGTTTTTATGTTGGTTTAGTTTGGGAGATGGTTTTATATTGGGCATATTCCTTGGATTAGGAATGGTTTATAATTTTGATCTTCTTGTGAGAGGCTTACATCCATGATTAGTTATATGGTATGGTTTGGGTGTTGTTGAGGCTTCTTGGTTGTGGTTTTATAGAGGAGATCATACTTGCACAATTTACATCTAGAGGTGTGTGTAGAAGGACATGATATAGGTTAGGATTTGCATGGTTTCTCCTTGGTCTTGGTTATCTTCCTAGATGTTTGATTTCACTTACATTGGATTTGAGATTGGTTAGATATTGTGATCATTAGTTTGTGTTCATGTATGTCATGTGAGATATGACATGGTTATTCCTTTATCTCTTTTCTATGTTGGTTGTGGAGAGCTTGGAAGACTATTGGAGACTTGTTATGAGAGTTATTCTTGTAATTTATTGGTTTATGTGTTGTGGATATCCTTGAGACTACATTGATTCACTTCTTTGAGATGTTCTGAGTGGATTGGTTATAGATTTGAAATTATGTTTTGTAGTGGGAGCTTCTTGGTATATATGTGGCATGTATTTCTCTTGAGGCTTGTGATTATGAGTTACAGATTGGATATCTTGATGATGTGATATTCACTTCATATTCCTTTGGAGGTATGGATAGTTGGATGGGTTTTGCACTTCATGTGGGTGTTATTTCAGGTATGGATATTTTGACAACTACGGATACATATGATTACCTTTGGATTATCTTTTTTGTGCTTTTCATATTAGTTGGTATAGGATTTTATTATCTCCTAATGTGATAGGTTGGGTGGCTTTCTCTTTGGATGGCTTCTAGGTATGTTCAATGAAAATGGCATAATAGGAGGTGAGATCATTCATGTTTGAGATGTTGGGTACTTTGATTTTGTTGCAGGTACTAGGATGAGCACTTCATGTACTTTGATACATGATGGTAGATATTTTGGGAGGGATTGTTCCCTTGTTCATTTATGTGGCTATGGATTGACCTTATACAATGTATACAAAAAGTGGCAAATTTTTGATATAATGGGTGTTGTACACATTGCATAATATTGTTATATTGTATTATTTTATTTTATTATGTAATGTTGCACCTAGATGGATGTGCAACATGGAAAGATTCCCATGAGATATACTTGATGAGTTGCATTTTAACATTGTGATAATATTTCATGTAATTATTTAATATTGGGAAAAAGAATTAAATTTCCAATATTAAATATGGGGTCAAGGGGTTAGGTAGCACATGGTTTATGTAATACCAGGGTATGTGTAGGATTATGGTGTGCCAAAAAGTGGCAATCTAAAAAATCTATAGTTTTGAAATATCTCAAACCATTTCAAAATCTATTCCAACATTTTTCCCACCCACCTTGATACTAAATGAAAATAATTAATATCTTTATAAGGTCTACTATATCTTTTGATACCAAACCTATATGGTTAACTTTAAACAATCCTAAAAATGTGCTTTTGGTCAATTTTTATGTGATTTTTACTTCAAACATGTAGCTAATGACTTTTTTTTCACCAAAATGTGATGAAATAAAAAGGGTTTCTTAAGAATGTTCTTACCTTTCCATAAATGTAAGCTTTTTCAAATTATGATTTTAGTAAGTAATTATTACTTATTTTCTAATGGTGTTACATATAAAGTGCTGACTAGTACACTATTTGAAAAACAACTATAACTTTCAATGTTTACAACATTTTTTAAATCCAAAAGATGCATCACATTCTACATTTCTTCTACTATAAGGGAAAAAAATGAAAAAATGAATTTTTTAGGGTTTTGAATTAGTTAAGGTGGTTAGACATGAGATTTTTTTTATTCCAAAAATAAAAAAAGTAAAAAATTAATTATTAATTATTGATTTAGAATAAAAATACCCAAAAATATGTGTCACATCCAAGCATGAGTCTACTATTTATATCTAGAATATAATTTTAAATATTATCATTTGATTTTGATTAAGGTGGTCAGACATATGTCTACTTCTTATTTTTGTTCTCAAATTATTGTAATATTGCATTAAAATTCAAAATTTTGACCAATCAATTTTTATGTTTTTGAGATAAGTCCTAGTAGTTTAGAAATTAGATTCAATTTTCTAGAGTTTTTTTCCTCAACTTTTTGATATAAAGTTAATAACAAGTAGAAAATTACTCGTCAAGTTGACATAACCTTGATTTACTAATTTTTTATTGCCACTTAAGAGCATAGTTTGGTTGACCATGATCTTGCACATACCCACCAGTTTGTGGTTTTGTGGGACTTGCAACTATATAAGTAGCCACAAGGGTAGTTGTTCATGTGAGAAGAAAACAGGAAAAAAGGGAAAGAGTCAAGCAGGACAAGGCTTGACAAGTTAGCCAAGGGAGCATTTTTGAAGGTTGGAAGTATGGCATGGGATGTGTGGATTCATGCTTATTCACATGGATTGCGTGGTTGTGGCTATGGCTTTGAAGGATTTCATGGTTGTATTGCAATGGTGTTTTTGCTGAATAATACATTGTGATGGATGCTTTTGTAGGCTAGGTTATTCCCTCAATGAGGATTTCCCAAAGTATATCTCGTGTCACAATTTTTGGGTGTATGTTGTCTATTCTCTTGCATGTGGATTTTAATTACACATATATTCAAGATCTATTATGGGTTATGTGGAAATAGTTATATTCTTTGTTACAACTTTCTTTACACTTTATTATAAATGAAATCTACTATGGAATTGTTGATGGAAGAATATGATATTGGAGGAAAACTAGAGGTAATTGAGGGTTCTCATGTGTACATGGACATTGAGAGAAAATAGGACCTAGAACCAATAGATTGCAATTGATATGTTATTTAAATCTGAGATTGCAAAGGTAAGATGGGGTGCCTTCCTCAACTTGTTCCTAAGAACATAGCCCCTAGCTTGATTGTTTCCTAATAGTTTCCTACGAAACAACTTGCAAATTGTAGCTCTTACTGTAAGACTAGAAAATGAGTAAATTTGCATAATGAAAGCCACCACAAACTTTCAAAAAAATGCAAACCAATCTAATCTACCATTGAAGCCATTGAAATGAAAGTGCATAAATAAACATGAAAAACTCATAAGAGACACTCCCCTCACATGGTGCTCCAATGTTATCATTTCTTCTCCATAGAGTTGATGTTGATGTAGCTCCAATTGGCAAGATATACCTACAAGAGAAATCAAGATAATGATATGATAGCAAGATGATATGATAGTGAGAATACGTGGGTTGTGGTTAGCCAAAACAAGTGCATAATAGCTCAATTTATATGATTTTGAAGCCAAATGCAAGAAATAGAAATAAAGAATAAAAAAGAGAAAGATGTCATAATTATGTGTGAATTTTAGAAATTTCTATGAAAAAGAGGTGAAATTGGAAAGTTATGACACAATATGACAAATTATGACAATGTGAAAGAATTATGCATAAAAATGTGTAAGAAAAAATGAAAGAGGAAAGTGTAAGAAAAATGCATAGAAAGATGTAAGATTTATACGCTAAAAATTAGGAATGTGCAAGAGTGGGAAATTTTGAATTTTAAAAACTCATAATTCCCTCTAAAGTGGAAATTATAAATTATAGAATTGGAAATAGAAAATGGAAAATGAGAAATGTGAAATTAGAATTAGAATTTAGGAAATTAGGAATTCCCATAATTCATGAAAAGAGAATCAATTAATTGATAAAGGTTAGTAAAGAGGAATAATTAATAAGAGGGGATGAAATTAAATGATCACGACATAGGGATAGACTATGGGTTATCTAGTCCTATAGGAGAAATTAACAAATTGATTGGCCAAGATGATGAAATAAATGCAATATAATCCTAGTGAAGGATCATGATGAAAATAAAAATCAAATGTGATGATATAAAGAAATGATCAAATGAAATAACTGATGCTAGATGAATGATAGGAAATGGTGACTTGTCAAGGACACATGACAAGGGTTGATGACATATGACATATGACACCACAAGATTGATTGAAATTGATTGATTGGGATTAATCACAATAAAATCAATGAACACAGTCAATGCTATCAAATTAATTGAATAAAGATATGATTAGACATTGAAGGACTCAAAAATGTTGAGGATCAAATTGATGAATAATGATAATATGCCAAGGACACGTGACATTTATTAATGAGTGTTAATAAGAAACTGAAGGATGTAACAATGCTTAAAGGATTGATGATGGTGAGATGATATTGAAACGGTTTTTGAATTGACTCTAAGATGATTTTCATTTGCATTGAATGATGATCATGTTGGCCAAAAGATCAAAGTTAGTGAAATGATAAAATGGACAAGTTATGATGCGAAGCTGATAAAAGAGTTGGTGTGAACCATTTTTGAGCATCTACATTTTGCCCCACTTTGATACAATGTGATTATGAGTGTTGTTAAAGAATAATAATGAAAAAGATCAATGCCCCAATGAAATTAAAAGAAGAATGTAGGGTGCCCCCTCGAAAAAAATTGGGCAAGAAATTGAATCGAGGACAATTTTTTTGAAATGAAAAGATGATGAGAGAAAGAGATTTGAAAAAAACATGAGTAGAAGAAGGAAATGAGACAAAGAAGAGTGATGAATCTTGCTTTCATAGGTGCACTTTATGCCATAAGAGATTTATTTTTATGTAGAAAATAGAATGCAACACATTGTGACATAGAGAGTCAGAGCGAAAGTGCAAGCCTTTTGCATAAACAAACTCAATGCAGACAAAGAATGATCTTATCCATCCTAAGGCATAGAATCATACCCTAGACTATCAAAGAACATTTGAAAAAAAAAAAAGACAAAAATGATCATGAACCATCCCGACCAATCTCATAAATCAATTTATATCATCGAGTAACATAGGAACATGATCAAAAGAAAATAAAGCAAAAAATAAAACACTCACTAAGCAGCATGAGTCAACAACCATTCTAATATATTATTACTTGCTTTATTAAGTGTTGGTTGGGATTTCAAAGATTTATGTTTCACAAGTTGATTGTTGAAGTTTGGTTCTAGTAGTTATGTGTGGACCTCATCAAAGCATGAATTCATTGAAGTGCAAAATTTAAGTTAGAGCCTACATGTGCAAGTGTTTAGCAAAAGAAGTGATTACTTACATTGATTATGTACAAGATTTATTGCAAATTTTTAGGATTTTTCATTTTTTTGTTTGTTTCCAAAAATATTTGATTTTTTTGTGTTGCGGTTTTCTTTTCAATGACATTTTGCAATTTTTAGGTTTTTTTTTTCAAGTTCATATTTGATTTTTAGTGTTTTTTCTAGGACATTTTATAATTTTTAGGGATTTTTTTAGGACCTTGTATCATTTTTTTGAGGACATTTTATGATTTTTTTATTGATTTTTTCAGGACATTTTATGACTTTTTTGGATTTTTTTCAAGATCATATTTGAATTTTTTTTTGAATTTTTTCAAGTATTTAAGGTATGCACATGATGTTAGCTCCAATCTAATAAGAATGATGAGTCCATCAAACTAACCATGGTTAGGAAGTTTGCCCCAGTTCAAATTCAAGGTCATGGGATTCATAGGTAAATGTCCCCAAATAAGACACAAATGATATACAAAGGCCAAGGACAAGGTATGTATAGACTGGGGATGCATGAGAAAATAACATTCGATATCAACTAGTTCATAGGCCATGATCAAGGGCTAACAATTTCTCACAATGTAAAATATGTGATTAGGGAATGAGGGGGAAAATTAGATAGAATGCCAATAGATGGAGGAGCAATGACTTGCTACACATGGTGCCTGTTTTCCAAGTTTGCACCATGGTACTTGCCTAAAGTGCTTATTTGAGAAGTTTTCATTTTTGGATGGAATTTTTCTCTTCTTTCACTTTTCCATGCCAAGATGTCCATTTGCTAGGTTTTCATCAAGGCATTCATTTTTTCATGACTTTCTTTTTAATATTTTTTTTAGGAATTTTTACCATTGTTTTAATATTTTTGCAGGAATTTTAGATGGAATCATTAATTTCATTGACAAATGCTAAGAAGAAATATGTTGTTAGTGCTACTAGCTAAGAGTATTTGGATTCATGATTGACCATCACTCTGTAGGATTCGTTCTGAGTCTGTAGCTAAAATCAAACCACTGGAAAGGCCTCGAGATATACCATCCTATATTGTATGTAAGATAGTGTCTTTTTCTTGCAAATCAGGGCATCTAAGGATAATTGGGTCAAAGGATATGTTGTATGGGATGTCACTAATGATGATGTACTCAAAGGCTCGCTAGATGGGGGTCTGTTTGTAGGTGTTGGAGAAGTTAGGTAGTTGGATTTGGGTAAGCAACTAGATATAAGGAAGGATTGGGAGGATTGAGACCAATGTCTTCCTTCATGAAGGTTTATTGAGAGTACTCAAAAAGACTTCATGGTATGTTGAACACTAGAACACTAATATTCATGGCATCATCTTTTTCATGTTGTGTCCTTGGGAGCTACTTAGCTTTTGAATTTTGATGGTCTAATGGCACCTTTTACTTTTCACCAAGAGGCCTACATTTGTCAATTTTTTCTCTTTTTTCTTTGCAACTAGAAGGTGGGGTTGGATCCCCAAAATATGCCCATGTGTTCACTTTAGGAGAAATTGCTTCTTTATGATCACCAATTTTAATGCCTTCATAGATTTCAAAATCTATTGTGAGAGCATCATCATTGTTGAATCGATCAAAAATTAGTGGTCCACACTTGTTCCAATCCAATAGCTTAGGAAAATTTAAGGGGATTTTGTGATCAGTGTTGAATGGGCTTTAGTTGAAGGTATATATATGGATATTTGATTCAATGGTATAATTAGGGTCATGCTCAAAAGCTAGAGGACTATTAGTTTCAGGTTGGGTATCCTCATATGCCTTTTCATTGTTCAAAGCATCCATTTTCTTACATGTAGGTACTGTAGTACTAGGAGGACCTATTCATAATGGTTTGAATCCAAGCCCCAAACTAGGAGGTCATCTTATTGATATATGATTGAAAAAGATCACTTGAGTAAGAAAATGTTGAAAGAAGACTATGTGTTTTCAATCATTGTTTTGTCACTAATGTCAGACCTACTACATGTTGGTAAGACAATTTCTTATATGTTTCAAGCACTATCACTTAGTTGATTGATGAAGAGGATTTGATCAACAAGATGTAACAAAAGGACCTAGAGGAAAGGTTGAGTTATGATTATGTATTGAAGTGTAAGAATTAGTTAAGATAGTGATAACATAATGTATTGATAATCTACTTGAGGTAATGTTCAAAGAGCCAAGTCAAAGATCCTCAAAGGTAAGTTTGATGACATGAGGATGGAAGAAGGTGAAAAAATTGCTCAATATGTTGCTAGAATAAAAGAATTTGTTAGTGCAATAAAAGGTAAAACTGGTAAAATAGATGATGATACTATGCTAAGTAAATTCTTGAGAACATTGTTGCCTATGTATTCCATTAGAGTGTCTTCAATTGAAGAGTTAAGATGTATGCTAGGAAATGATCTAACCCTTGAAGGTTTGGTAGGAAGACTCATTACTTTTGAGTTATCTAATTTTGACAAATACAAACCAAAAAGTATTGAATCAACTTTCAAAGAAAATTTGTTATTGAATGATTCTGAGGAGGTAAATCCAAAGAAGAAGAAAAGAAAGACAAAGTATGCATCTAGTGACAACAATATAGATGAGGAAGACATTGAACAATTGGAAGCATTTCTAGCTAGAGGATTTCACAAAGGAAAAGGTAAATTTAAAGGTAAGTTTTCTATAGATGTACATAGAAGAAAAATTCCAAAGAAGGGAACAAGCACAAAAATAAAAGAGAAGATGATGGAAGAGATTACAGAGACAAAGGCAAGAAGTCATGCTACATTGCTGATGAAAATAACTCTAATGAAAATGATGATGAAGTGGTATATGTTGCAATGAAGGATGAATTAGATGAGGATGAGGCTATTGCACTTATGACTTGTGTGAACAAGAATGACAAATGAATCATTAACAGTGGATGCTCACATCAAATGACTAAAGACAAAAGTAATTTTATTAATTTAACCTATTATGATGGAAATAGTGTAAGATTTGGTAATGATACACCATGTTTAATAAAAAGAAAAGGGTCTATCAAGCTCACAAACAAGATTTCATATGACAATGCTTATTATGTTGAAGGATTGAATTATAACTTGTTAAGTGTGTCAAAATTGAACAATTTGGGATGCAAAGTTGATTTTGAAAATAAATCAGCCAAGATATATGCTACAAATGGAAACTTGATTGGAAAAGGTGATCAAACTAGGAGTAACCTATTCTATTTAGATATAGAAGATACTACTTATTTTATTACAAAATTTGATGATGTATGGATTTGGCACAAGAGATTATGTCATTTTGACTTTGATAATCTGATTAGTATCAGAAACATGAAAAGAATTGGAGGTTTTCCTAAGTTGAAGAAACCAAAAAATATAATGTGCAAACAATGTCAGCTAGGAAAGATGATAAAGTCAACCTTTAAAAGTAAATCTTACACCTCTACGGAAATACTTGAAATTCTTCATACTAACTTGCATGGACCTATTGAAGTGAAAAGCTACAAAGGAGATAGGTATATAATGCTACTTGTTGATGATTACTCTAGAATGATTGTAGCCATGTTTCTAAGACAAAATTAGATGATGTTCAAATGTTTAAATGGTACTTGGCAAGAGTTGAGAAAGAAATGGGTAAGAGCTTGAAATGTTTGAGATCAAATAGAGGAAGTGAATTCACTTTACATGAATTTGAAATTTTTTGCAATGATAGAGGAATCAAGAGATAGACATCAGAATGAAGGACCCTCCACAAAATGGAATTGCTGAAAGAAGAAACAAATCTATAATGGACTATGCCAAAACACTTATGATGGAGAAACATGTTGCTCTAAAATATTGGAGAGAAGCTATAAGAACTACTGTATACACCTTGAACCATGTGCAAGTAAAGAAAGGTACTCACTTAACACCCTTTGAACTATGGTATGGTCATCCACCTGATGTGAAATATTTTAAGATATTTGGAAGAAAATGCTATAGTCTTAAAGATGTCAGGAGTGGAAAGTTTGATGCAAAGAGTGAAGAAGCTATATTCCTTGGTTACTCCACAAGAAGTAAAGCTTATAACTATTTAATTACTAACACTAACAAAATTGTGGAAAGTGCAAATGTGAATTTCAATGAGTTTACAGAAGCACGTGAAGTTGAACCTATAAAAAAAAAAAAGATTAGAAGACATTTGTATACTTTTATGAAGGAATGCCCAATGAAAAAGATGCTACAAATCATGTAGCAAGTCAACAGCAAGTTTCAAAAACTATTAAGTCACATTCTGTGAATGTCAAGTTGCATTCAGATGTCAAGTTGTAGAATGAGGAAAATGCATAGTCTGACTCTGAGATTGGCACACATGAAAGAGATGTTGAAACACCTAAAAAAGATGCACATAGTGATACTAAAGCTGAGAGACAAAATGTAGCCACAAGAACTGAGCATAGTGTAATACCCCAAAATTGGCTCATTGCCATGATCACCAATTTTGGTCTATTCTGATCAATTCTAAAGTCCTATGTCACTAGGCAATTCTAGTTCTAATTTTCTCTACTTGACCTAAGTGTCAAATGTAGAAAACCGTAAATTTTCATTAATCAAACTATCTATTTAATTCCTAAATATTGACTCGAATTAGTCACATTAAACCTATTTGATTGAGATTTAATTTAATTTGAAGTTTTTATACTTTAATTAAATTAAATTATATCCTAAGATTAATGTACCAAGGAATTAAAATATTTAATTTAATAATTATGCCCACTTTAATTAATTGAATGAGATTGTTCAATTAAATGCAAAAGGCATTTATGAGGTCATGTCTCACTTTATTAAATTAAATAATATCTTCAAAATCCTCTCTTCAATTCTAAAATGGAAACTTGAAGTGAACTACCTCTTGAAATTAGAATCAATCTAGTTAACTTACTCTCACACTTATGAAAAGTTTAGTTAACTAATCATCACACTCAGATCTGAAATAGTTAACTTCACCTACACAAGGAAGTTTCCATCTTAACTAAATCTTCTGTCTAATCTTAACTGTTCATCAAGATTGATCCTAACCATTGATCCATTCCTGGATTCTATTTAAGGGGCTCTCACTCCCTCATTACGGAGGTTAGATTTTGATTCTATTGAATTTCTATTGAATTGAATACTCACTTTCATAGCTCTTACATGTGCTTTTGCTTAATATCTTGATACCATTTAGCCTAGTAATGCATACATCTAGCTTAGTTTCTTTTATTGTTTAATAGAATAAATTGCATATCATAAAGGTTACTTGCACATTCATACCTTGCATAAATCCTTCATTCTACAAAGGTTTGGTTGCCTGCATCTCCTTCTGAGAGCATATAGGCAAAATCTTTCTAGTTAGAAGGCAAGAGGTCACAGTATTGGACCTCTTAGATAAATGACTCAATGTTTATTCAAGGATGAATCTACATACAATGACCATGTTGAAGTGTAGGTGAAAGATCTGAGGCCTCATTTTCATGTATACATTTTTAGATATAGAGTCCAACTTCAAGGTCTATCTACCTTTGAAGACATGATCACATAGGCTATCTGCATAGAGGGATTCATGGTCAAGAAGGATGAACTCACTCTACCAAGTATGTCAACAAGATCTAAGAAATTGTACATGATGGGGTTGTTGACAATGTCACTCTTAAACCTACTAAGGTAGCCTTTAATCTCATAGATGGTCTCAATGTGGCAAAAAATGTTAAGAAAACTCCTCTTGACAACAAGACATCTAGGAAAAAATTGAAAAACTCATGGGCCACACACCCTAAATGAGAGTATACACCTATAGGTGAACCTTTGGATGTGGTTTAGAAAACTTTGGTAAAAAATAAGCACATTTCACCATTGGACAACTCTTGCCCTTATGATTCGCAACCATGCCCACCATGGTGGAATGAAACCACGTTTTGTGAGTACCACCAAAATAAGGGACACAAAACTAGCAACTACATAAACTTTCATCACAAAGTCTAAGACATGATTGATGCTGGTGACATTGTGGTAGATGGACATAAGAAGAACTCAAATCACAAGGCCTTCAAAGAGCCCTTCCTAACCTATGAAAAGGGAGAGAGCTCAAAACTAAAACCTAACAACAAGGTCAATTATGAATACCCTAATGATAACAACATAATAAACATGGTTGAACCTATAGATTTTGAATACTATGATATCATTACTATTAAGGGCAAGCAAGATAACAATAAACCCAAGACCCCATTTTTCTTGAGGGGCCCTACTTCCAACACAACAAACAACATAGCTTTGCAACACTATGCTAACACTATTACATGCTCTCATGCCAATTTGGTGCTCAAAGGTCCTATGCCTTCTACTCTCAATCTTGAACAACATAAAGACAAAACCCTTACTGGTCCATCTGGCAAAGGTGCAAAAATTACAATGAATTTAGCAGCAACTAGCTATAGTGTTCTCAATCAATTGAAATGAACTAACTCTCAAAACACAATCTTTGAGTTGTTTAAAATCTTTCCTTCTCATAGGTAGATTCTAAACAAAGCCTTCACTGAGGAAAACATTCCTCAAGATCTTGATCTTGAGAAATTTAAATCTATGGTAGGTCATCTAACCTCGCCTTACTTTATGTCCTTCTCCAAGGAGGATGAAAACTCATTGAATCACCCACACAATCAACCTCTATACATTGAGGTCATTATACATCAGACACGTGTCCATCAGGTCCTCATCGATAATAGTGTTAGGTTGTACATTGTCTCTACTTCTTTGCTTAGACAATTGAATTATTCTAAGGACTCTATTGATCATCATCACATGATTACTATCAAAACATATAATAAAGTCAAATGAAATTTTCTAGGTCTTATGGTCTTACCTCTTCGCATCGGTCTAATGGAAAGGGATGTCACTTGTCAAGTCCTTGACATTCCCTTAGCTTATAACATTCATCTAGGACAGCCATGGATACATGAGATGCATGTTGTGCCATCCATATACCACCATCCATATACCACCAATGCATCAAATTCCCATTTCATCACTCCTAAGTCACTATTCCTACCACTACTAGCTATAACTACAATATGCTCAAAGCTGCTAAAAATTTTGTCCCTACTATTAGGGAATCCATTAATTATCATGATAGCAAGATGAAAAAAATTGAGTAGTCACTCAAGCTAAAAGAAACTAGCATGTTTGAATACCCTATCAAACCAGTATTTTCATTAACATCTCTTCCTAAGTCTCCTCATCATTATGGGAGACCATCTAAGGCAAAGAAGCCATTTGTGTTGACACCTCAAACCAAGTATAATGGCACTTTCTTGTTGCCATTTTTTGCCTCCCACCCAAAAATTCAATTTTGTATGCTCAACCCTACCCAACGGCTAGTTCCCAGAGTTAATATTATTTTTAATGCCCATGAAATATCAAAGAATTTGAACAATGAAACCTTATGTTTTATTTCCATCAGCCTATAACTTTTTGTGCCATTAGATCTTCCATGATCTATGGTTCCCCACTTCCTTGCATTTTCCAAATGCACAATCTTTAACTAATGTGAGAAAGCCTTTTTGCGATGCATGGCAGGTGGGTCCATGTTCCTTCTATGGGTCGCAGGTTGGATAAGGTAGCTTGCTGAGTTGGCAATTCTATTGGTGCCCGCTTCCTCACATTCTGAGCTTTGTCAAACCTTCTAACAATGCGAGAAAGCGAGTTATTGATACACATCCAGGTGGTATCATGGAGTGTAGTCATGCAGGTTCGAGGAGTGCATGTTTTAAACACTGTCAGATCTTCATAGGTTGAGGGCTAGCACTTTCTCACATTATCAATATGTGAGGAAATTTAAAAATGCGAGAAAGTAAGTGGAGGCCATGTGTTCCAGGTGACGTCATTTGCCTGCCCTCCTCATAGGAAGAAATTTGATGAGCCCTCACTATCTGATGTGATCTGATCCACGATTGGCATTATGTCGCTATGGAAAGTTACACGTTGTTTTGCCATAGCAACATAATGCTTTGTCACCACGTGTCTCTGTGGGACCAATTTCTCTATGGATCACCAATTAGATGCCATGTGTTGCCAAGTGTGTTACGAATTGCTGAGGTGGCACTAGGTGTGATGGGCCTAAAGCAAGAACAAGCACAGATCTTCCATGATCATTGATCACGTGGAGATCAATGGTAGGCGCTATCTCCCTATGGGAAGCTATGATAATTTTAACCATAGTGACATAGCACCTTGACGATGCATGGCATGAATGACATAATGGGCTCACCCTTCTCTAAAGCAATATTACGACTCGTCCTTGATGGCATGTTTTCAAGTGGGTCATAGTATAGTGGTGATTTTTCATTGGTCCATTCAGCCAGCTCAATGCACAGTTTTACAATTTTGTGGATCACTATTAGATCTAAAGAAAATCCATGGCAAGCGCTATCTCCCTATGGAGAATTGTGAGGATGTTAGCGTTAGTGACATAGCACCCTTTCACCATGTAGATCAGTGGATCTGAGTGTTATAAAGCTAGGTGGATGGTACCAATTTAGGGTGAGTCAGATGCCAAGTGTGCTGAGGTGTTTCGTGGGCCCAGAGGTTTTAAGGAGATAGCATAGTATACAGTGAGTCTTCATGATCATCAGATCTAAAGAAATCAACATTAGGTGCTATCTTACTATGGAAAGTTGCAAGAACATTACCCATAGTGACATAGCACCTAGGTGACATGTGTCCTTGCGAGCCCAGCCAAGACATTGACAGTTAGCGGCTGGAAATTAATGTGATTGTCATGGTTGGAGTTTGAGGAAATGGCATGATTAGTAAAGTTAAGATGTTGTCAAACTCACAAAGTCCCGCAAGGTGGCATAAAGAAATAAGCTCCTTGGTCCACATGGATCATCCTTCTTGTAGATTTTAGTTGACTCGCTGACTCTACTAATTCATGTGCCAAAAGTGATAGAAAGTCAAGATTTTTTATGTGAATCCAATCTTCATGATCGATTCCAACCACCAGAAGTGAATGTGAGACAAGGAAGAGAATTCCACTACCCCAGTTGATCCATCTACCTAGTCAAAGTGGCTTAATGGCACCATTTCTATCTTCTCAAGTCATTATTTGACACAAAAGGTCAAATATCATTACATCTGGATCCATATCCAGATCAAATTTTCTCCATGATTGTTCCTTGTAGGACTTAATGGCAGGTTGTTGTGAAGTAATTACAATTGGAGGACATCTCAGTTATGCCTGAACTATAAAGGAAAAGTTTTATGAATTCTATAGGTCGATCATTCTCTGTTGTTCTCTGTTGTTGCTCTACAATTCCAGTGTAAAATCCCCTTTGCCTCTAAGCTGCATGATTTTCTATCTTATCTCCTTCAGCCATTGGTATGAAAGTGCAAGAGTTCTTTGCCTCTTACTGGTGTTTTGTAGAGATCTCTGATCTACATGACTGTATCTCCTTGGCCTATGAATGATAATATAAGTAAATCTTTCTTTCCTTGTGTCATTCACCTTGGTCTTCTAATCTACATTTGATTACTAGATTAAAACAAGTTTTAATGTGTATATCCTTAGTTTCATTCTAGTTCAATAGTGCATATATGGGTAGTGATTGGTCTGAACACTCTATTTTGGTGCATCACCTCTTTAGATTAGATTAGGTAGATTTTCTTTCATGCTCTCCTTCTCCCTTTTCCTCTCCAAGAGTAGTTAGGTGCATCTTGATAGTAAAAGGAATTCAACCTTCTCCAGAGACTCAACCTCATAGTTCAAGTCCCATAGCTTGGAGGTTGATTCCATGTTTCACTAGGTTGTCCTCATGCATAGGCTTTGGACAAGGGTGCAAACCTAAGTGACAATAATTTTACAAAGAAGAGATTCTAGTAGACCTAATAGAGCAAGCTCAAGAGATCACTCTTGAGAAATATGGGTCTGGTCTTAGACTCATGAATCATTTTGGCTACAAGAGAACTAGCCCTATTGGGTGTAATAACAATGACCTAGTTGATCCTATCAAGGCAATAGCATGAAGAAATAGAGATACATCTAGTCTAGGCTTTAAGAAGGTTCCCTTCCATTTGGGAGCTAACAAATTCATAATAGAGCCTGAGAGTTCATCTGAAAATGAGTCACAAGCTGAGTCAGATACTCAAGATGATAAATCAAATGATGAGGATCCTTATCCTTATCATATTCCTCACAATCTGGCTGAATTTTTTGCTGAACCATATGACTTTGTGCCATGTGTCAACACTATGGATGATACTAGTGATTCTTCTAAGGACAATACTGATCCACCTAGAGCTCATTCAGAAAGGGGAGAGTCTAGTCAAGTTTTATGTGTTGAATACTTGTGTAAAAATCTAGATGATGAAGGTGAGTATGTCCCTATCATTGTCAGGGAATTCTACAGCCTCTCACCATGTAGCACTAATTCTAAGGAATATGAGTTTGAATCTCTTTCAAAAGTGACTACTGATAAAGACATTGACCAAGTTCATGTCAATGAAAACCAACTTGAAGTGGGTGAAACATCTAGGGTTAGGTTGGATGGGTCTGCTCCAACTAATGTGCTCAAGTCATCATATGTTGATGTTAGTACTCAAAGGCATTTGAACACACTTGTGGATGAAGTCACTATAGGTCTCAAATTTTTGGTTCAAGCATTTAATGAATATACCATGAATGCAATTGAACTCGCCACTACTCTTTCACTCATCTGTAAGATTTGGGACTCATCCTAGATCAGATGGAAAAATTCAGTCTTAAGCTCAATCCTAAGAAATGCACATTTGGCATCACATCAGGAAAGTTACTGTGATACATCATGTCTATGAAAGGAATTGAGGTGGATTTAGAGAAAGTTCAAGAAATTATGGATATTCCTCCACCTTGAAACATTAGCCAGATGAGAGGCCTACAAGGTAGACTCTAATCTATTCATAGGTTCATCTCATAGTTGACAGATAGATCACAACCTTTTACAAAGACTTTACATAAGGGTGTGAAATTTAACTAGAGTTAGGATTGTGAGCAAAGCTTAACACAGATAAAACAATATCTTTCCAATCCACCAATCTTGATGCCTCCTATCTATAGGAAGCCCTTGATTTTGTACATTTTAGCAACTAAAACATCTTTGGGAATCTTATTAGCTCAAGAGGACAAAAATAACAAGGAAAGAGCTATTTACTACTTGAGTCGCACATTGATCTCTTATGAGAGGAATTATAGCATCATTGAGAAAGCTTGCTTGGCAGTTGTCTTTGCTTCCCAAAAGTTGAGACACTACATGCTTTCCCACATGACATGGCTGGTAGTAAAATAGATCCACTAAAGTACTTGCTCAGTAAGGTAGCTCTCATAGGAAGATTAGCTGAGTGGGTCATGATACTTAGTGAGTTTGATATTCAATATGTTAAATGAAAGCCTATCAAGGGACAAGCAATTGTAGATCAGCTAGCAGATGCACCTATGTAGAGTCTCCTACCAATGAACACCAATTTCCCTTATGACTCAATTTTGACACTCACACACCAAACATGGGTCATGTTCTTTGATAGCTCCTTCACACAGCAAGGATCTAGTGTTGGATTACTCTTCATAACACCATAGAGATATTCGATACCCAGAGCATATAAGATTCGATTTCCTTGTACAAATAACATTGTAGAATATGAAGCTTTGATTAATGGCATGAAAATGGCAGCTGAATGGAGAGTGGACTAGTTAGATATCTTTGGGGACTCAGCTTATAATCAACCAGGTTAATGATGTGTACCAAATAAAGGATTAGAAATTGATCCCTTACAAATGTATGGTTGATGACTTGAAGAAGTATTTTACAAACATCACCTTCCAGCAAATTCCTCGAGAAAATAATAAAGTGGTTGATGCCATGGCTACTCTAGCCTCCTTGTTATAGATGCTCAAAAATGATCTCCAATATGAGTTCCTGGTGGAAGCATTACACTACTTAGCCTATGACACCCCTGATTTAAGATGGTCTATTCTATTGTAGGAAAAGACTCATCTCACTACCATCACATCTATTCCAATCTCCATAACCAAACCATTCCAAATAGTCTAACTCAAAATGAGAAACATTACCTTATCTATAATGCTTTACGGTATGTCATTATTGTTGATGACTTGGTTTGGCTTGGTTAGGAGAGGTCTTAATGGAACACTCCTTAGGTTTTTAGAACTCGAAGAGTCCAAACATGCATTAATTGACATTCATGAGGGTATTTGTAGATCCCACTCAAATGGCTTGACACTAGCTTGCAAACTCATTAGAGCCAGTTACTATTGTCCTAAAATGGAGCAAGAGGCAATTAAGTATGCCAAGTCCTACAAGTAGTGCCAACTCCATGGGAATCTAATTCATGCTCCAGCTAGGGAGCTAATTCCATCTACTATAATGTGACCATTTCAACAATGGGCCTTTGAATTGGTGGATTAGATTCACACAACTTCTTCTAATGGACATAAGTTCATTATCACAGCTACAGACTACTTCACAAAGTGGGTAGAGGTAGTACCTCTCACAATAGAAAATAGTAAAAATATATCTTTTTTTTTTTCACAAACTACATTATCTATAGGTATGGTGTACTGTCCTCCATCATTACTAACAATGGAGGATAGTTCAAAAAAAAAGACCTCAAAGAGCTATGCAAATCATTCAAAATAACATAACATTGATCTTCTATCTATTACCCCCAGGGTAATGGCTAGGTAGATGCATCCAATAAGACAATCCTCAAGATCCTCCATTGCACAATCAACAAATCTAGGAGGGACTGGCACCTCCAGATTAATCCAGCTTTGTGGGCATACTAGACAAGCATCAAGACTCTAATCGGTACAATGCCCTTTTCTTTGGTTTATGGAGCAGATGTTGTGCTTCCAATAAAGGTTGAGATTCCTACCTTAAGAATCTCTATAAAAGGCCTCATTATTGATGAAGATTATAAAATAGCTCATCTTCAAGAGCTAGTGCTACTAGATGAATGTCGACAAGTGGCATGTGATCATCTGTGAGCTTATTAGCAATGAATATCAAGAAGCTACAATAGGAAAGTTAGACCACATGACTTCCAACTTGGTGATCTTGTCTTGAGAGAAAATCCTAAGAATCAAAACAACGAGTTCAAAAAGGGAAGTTCAAACCAAACTAGATTGGTCCTTACATAATCATTGTAGTATATGGATCTAGTGCTTACCAACTTTCTCAAGCCAAGGGAGAAGTGCTCAAAGAACGTATCAACACTCTCCACTTGAAGTGGTTTTACAACTAATTTGATCTTAGAAGCTCTCTGTACATATCTAAAAGTCCTAAAAAAATTGTTACCTTGGTGAAAACCTAGCAATAGGTGCTTTGGTAATACCAAAAAATTTGAAAAAATCCAAAAAATACAAAAAAGGAGAAAAAGAGAAAAATACCAAAAAAATTGAAAAATAAGAAAAGTGCCATTGGTGAAAACTTGCAAATAGGCATCATGGTAGCAGAAAAATGAAAGCCCTACCAAGAAGGTGAAAACATGGTAAAAAAGCACCTCTTTTTCCCAATGTTCCATCCCATAGTGCATCTTTTGGCTCCCTATACAATTGTTTTCCTACTTTTCCTACTTTTTTCTCATGTATCCATGGATCAAGTCTTGTCACAGCTTGGGGGAACTACTTTCCAGTGTCCTAGAATCTCTTTTGCGATGGTCACCAGTCATTCTGGTTATTTCTACCTATTTTCACTAGTGTCACTCCTTATCGAGATTCTCCTCATAGAATCTCTTTCATGATAGTCACCAGTCATTCTAGCTATGTCTACCTACTATCACCAATGTCACTCCTTGTCAATATTCTTCTCATAGAATTTGTTTTGCAATAGTCACCAGTTTTTCTCAGTTGTGTCTACCTACTATTGCTTGTGTCATGTTTCTAGATTCCTTTATGGAAGATCTCTCTTGTGTCAATCACCAGTCATTCTAGCTATATCTGTCTATTGTCACTCAGTCCTCTTTAGGTTCTTCATCTTGAAGATTCCTCTTTTGACCTCAGTCACCAGTCATTCTAACTACATCTACCTACTATTGTCACCCTACTAAAGAGATTCCTTTCATCTATATTCTAGACATTGACAATTGATATCAATCTTAAAGATGTTAAGCTTAAAATGATACATTTTTTTTGGATATGCTAAGCATTTTCTTTGTTTGTTTCACTTTCACTTTCATCATGCCTCCTTGAGTAACTCAACAATGTCATTCTGACTAGAGAAGTAATGACTGGGGGCATGATCTTTTCTATATTTTCTATTTGTGATTTAGTTCCAATAAGTTGACATATTTCTATAAAAGGGGTGTCCAATATAAGAGCTTCCATCTTGTATTGGATGGCTGGGTGTACCTCGACTCCTTTTATATGGATACATCAATAATGTTGGTTCTTCTCCTTATCTATCGGAGTGAAATCTTCATGCTACTATACATACTAATACTCGTCCTATTAAGTGGATGTATAGGTCACTATGAGTATATCTAGCATAGTTCTATCTTAGGTTATGAATGTAAGGGTCATTACAGATAGAATATTCACTAATTACTTAGCATGAGATGGATCTCTTGTGTGTTTGGTGTGTCTACCATGAAAGCAACATTCTAGTCATCTTGACGTTTATGTTTTGATGCTTATGTCAACTTGCTACATTAAAAGGGACAAATGTTATGGTCACTCTAGCTTCTTGTGCCTCGAATGCTTACATTTCATCTTGAAAAAACTAGAACAAATGTCCTATTCATATTCTCATGATTACAATGTCAATGAGAGTTGTATGACATCTGGGATTTTGGCTATATGCTCAGTGATGATAATTGTCAAGGCTTGGTAACCAAACCAAGGGTTACATCTAGTTTAAGGTTGCATATAGCATAGGATTGCATTTAGCTAATGATTCAATTGAAAATTTAGTTTTTCCTTCTATGATGAGGGATTCTTAGTCTCTTCAACATATCATAATTCTTCATGGTTGCACAAGCATTTGATTCTTTCATTCATCCTCTCATGCTCCTTGATTAGATACCTATCACTATCAAGCAAAAGCATGAAACAATAAATGAGATGTTAGTCCATTTACCCATGCATCTCATTCATAAAACCATACATCCATCTCATTTACATAAACAACTCAAATAAAACATGCATTCATACATCAACATCATATTTTGCATTCCATACTCATAGAATATAACATCTCATGCAAATCAAATTCAAAGAGAGATACTGACAATGACATGAACACAAGATGCTCAGCTCAAAATCTCATATATATAATGGTATCAAAAGATTGTATTAATACAAAATGGGTGCTAATTGAGCACTGTTAGTCAAAAATGATACAAAATGGTGCTAGCACACCAATCAATACATAGCCAAAATCACAAAACTCAAAGGTAAGAGCATTAAAGGTCTAACTCTATCCACTGCCCTCACGTCCTAGAGGAGGAGGAGGAGGCATATCTGGCTTGGCTGGTGGGCATGCACCTCCACAATCTTGAGCATATTGAGAAAATTGTGGCACCTAATGAGCCTCATCAGGCACTACTTTAGAGTATGCTACAAAATAGTAGGCTAATTGGGCTGCCTAAAGTCTGACCTCATCCTATAACATCTTCACCCTCTACTCAACTACCAAAACCTACTCTCATAGCTGCTAGATCTCCTAATCACACTCTGCTATCCTAGTGTCCCACATGACCGCCTATATCTATAAATCTCCCAACTATTGGGAGGCCTATCTAATCTGCTCTCTTGCTCTCCTCAAAGCATCATGGGGCCTAGTAGTAGGTTGCTCCTACATCTCCTCATCTAAGATCTTGAGCTACTACTCTACAAGTGCCTACTCCTTTACCCGTAGTCTTTGCCATCAGCCCTACTCCACCCTGCTACCACCAACACCTGCATCTGATCCCATCTATCATGGGGGAATCTGCACCTACCCCACCCTATGTCTCACCCATGGTGGCTGCTGATTTGGTGGTTACTACTATGTCAGCTACTAGAATAGACCCTATATAGTTGCCTATTATGGTCCCTATGCCACCATCCCCATAGGATCCATGAATCATGGAAAGGGGTGACTGATAAAATATGCCTGGTATGCAAGCATCATCCCAACATCTACTATCTTCAAGAGGTAGTCCCACTATGATGCAACTAGGTTGCACACATCTATCATCGACCTCCCAAGATCTAGTCTCACAGACCACCCCCAATTTAGATCTCTTGCCAACATAGCATAAGAACAGTACTCCTACAATATATCCTATGGCTTCCCATATTATTGCCACACCCATGTGATAGGAAACCTCTCTATGATCTATGTGGCTCAGCCTAACAGTGGCCATGAGGAGAACATCCAACCAAACTCTTGGGATGTGTCATCCCAATCCTCTATCTCTCTCCAAGGCCACCATATGACAGAGACTAGGTCATCGAGATGGATCCTCCAATACTCTATCTTACCTAGGTCTACCTAGGTAAGCTACCCTTTGTATCTGCATACATACGACTCCATCAGCTCTCAGGCATCCTCAAAAATTGGTCATGTCATGGGCACATGCTCCCATGCCCAGATCTGTAGCACATATACTCCAACAGCCATACTCCTTTTCTCATGATACATTATCTTTTGTATCTCATAGAACATGTGGGTGAGCATGCAATGGCCCCACGCAAATCATTTGAGCAAATCAAGCATCCTCTACAACATGATACCTCATCTGCACTCTAGCCCATGTTGTCCCCTATCAGGCACCAAAGAAGTAGCTAATTAAAATGGCTAACACTGATGCCAACCTATGTATGGTCCCATATCTATGGATGAGCTCATCCCATGTGATGGTTTTCCCTATCACTAACTCCAGCTAGAAGATAGCTCACAATGCCTCTATCGCTATCTATGGCACTATATCATATACCACTCATGGCCCATGGAAACGTATCCACAATATCTTGTAGATATCCTTTGATGTGATAGTCATCTCCCCTTGTGGAAGATGAAAGGTGTTTGTCTTTGAATGGAAATGCTCCACTAGTACTATCAATAGGCTATGATTCACCAGCACTGTTGGCATCTGACATAGAGAGGTAAGTCCTAATCTATTAATGTGTGCAATATCGACATCATCTAGACTCTGCAACAAAGCTCCATAAGGAAAATAGTGTCATCTAAACATGATGTCATCAAAGATCATCTGCACAGATGAACAAGAATAACATGCAAACAATCAATACTCACTCGACAAGTCAGAAAGATGACAACACAAATGTAAATTTTGGACGAAACAATCAAAAAATGCAATTTTTAAATACCAAAATTTTGTGTGACAATTCATGTTCTCACGTGAGAAAACATGTTCTCGCACAAGAAAACAAGTCCTTGCACGAATAAACATGATCTCAATGAGAAGCAATGAGACTACGAGCAAAAAATGTCCAAAATGCTTTGCATCTTGCACAAAAGGTGGGTATCTCCCACGCGAGATTCCCCACCGACACACGCAAAGAAACACTAGGCTGGTGGATCATTGTGCGAAGAAGGATTGGGCTCATGCAAGGAAGGACACCCTCATGCAAAAATTGATTGAACTATCCTAAAACATGCTAAAAAAAGTACAAAAAGTACATCAAAATGCATGAAAAATTTAATACAAAGAAAATTTATTGACTACTCACCAGAGATCCATAGTTTGCCAAATGGCTATGTCATCTAGAGCACTTGAAATAATGTAAATGCACTAGGACTACCGTATCTCTCTAAGAGCTCTCTTATCCACTAATGAAAAAATGCACAAATGATTTTAAAATGACCCCTTAAACCCTTATATAGGTTTTGACCTAATTTTTGAAAATGCTCTGATTTGTGCAAAAATCACCCCCTGGCTAATTTGACTATTCTGAATCCATTTTCGAGATCAAATTCAAAATTTGACACACCTAAGTAGCTCAAAAATACATTTTAAAATTTTGGGACCAATGCGATCGAATGCTTGTGCAGTCTAAATTTTTCTCAAACTTTGTGAATCTTGGAATGTTTTCAACTCAAATTTCTTCAAATTTTTGAAATTTATTCTGAGGAAAAGTCAACCTTGGTCAAATTTGGTCAACTTTTGGTCACACTTGGTCTTTTGGACCTCAAAATCATGTTGAGTTGACTTCAAATTTTCTTTTGATCATTATGTTCTCTTTTATATTCTACAAATTCTTCAATTTCTTCGATGTCTTCAAATATAATACTTTATTTCATGTTTCTGGTGTGTGGTCTTTTGATTTTGCTCCTGAGGGGGCAGGATGATTACATCATTGAATTTAAATTTTAGCTCAATCTAAATCTTTATCACTCGAGGCATCTTGTTCCCATCTTATGTCCTTATCACTTAAGGCATCTCATCAATAGGGGCATCTTCTTTCCCTCTATCTGCCATCTTTTTCATCAATCTCATTTTTTCATTAGCTAATCACATCTTATAATAGTCTTTATCAAAGTTTGATGGACAGGTATTAGGGCAGTCTAAACCCTAACTCCTAAGGATCAAGCCTCATTCTAGGGATGATTCTATAGCTCATGATTGGATCATATTATCTTTTATGCTTAGGTATCTAGGTGTTCTATCTAGATTCCTTAGGATTAAGCTCCATTCCAAAGATAATCCTTAAAAGCTTATCAATCTTAGGTATCTATGTCTTCTCTTTGGATCCTTAAAGGTTAGGCTTCATTCTAGAGAAAACCTTTTAAATTCTCATTAATTCAAGTATCTAGGTGTTCTTTCTAGATCCTTAAAGGTTAGGCTTCATTCGGGAGAAAATCTTTAAATGCTTATTAATTTAGGTATCTAGGTGTTCTACCTGGATCCTTAAAGGTTAGGCTTCATTTTGGAGAAAACCTTTTAAATTCTTATTAATTTAGGTATCTAGGTGTTCTATCTAGATCCTTAAAGGTTTGGCTTCATTCTAGAGAAAACCTCTTAAATGCTTATTAATTCAGGTATCTAGGTGTTCTACTTAGATTCTTTAAGATTAAGCTTCGTTCTAGAGATAATCTTTAAAAGCTTATCAATTGATCTCTATGTCATCAATTTTGGAATCAATCTCATTTCTTGATCTTCATATCATACTTTTTGATTTTCTTTGAATTGAACATGTTTCTCACACATTCATTCAAAGAGGGGCAAAATGTAATACCCCAAAATTGGCTCATTGCCATAATCACCAATTCTGGTCTATTCTAATCAATTCTAAAGTCCTATGTCACTAGGCAATTCTAATTCTAATTTTTGCTACTTGACCTAAGTGTCAAATGTAAAAAACCCTAAATTTTCATTAATCAAACTATATAATTTAATTCCTAAGTATTGACTTGAATTAGTCATATTAAACCTATTTGATTGAGATTCAATTTTATTCAAAGTGTTTATACTTTAATTAAATTAAATTATATCCTAAGACTAATGTACTAAGGAATTAAAATATTTTATTTAATAATTATGCCCACTTTAATTAATTGAATGAGATTATTCAATTAAATGGAAAAGGCATTTATGAGGTCATGTCTCACTTTATTAAATTAAATAATATCTTCAAAATCCTCTCTTCAATTCTAAAATGGAAACTCTAAGTGAACTACCTCTCAAAATTAGAATCAATCTAGTTAACTTACTCTCACACTTATGAAAGGTTCAGTTAACTACTCATCACACTTATATTTGAAATAGTTAACTTCACCTACACAAGGAAGTTTCCATCTTAACTAAATCTTCTATCTAATCTTAACCATTCATCAAGATTGATCCTAACCATTGATCCATTCCTAGATTCTATTTAAGGGGCTATTACTCCCTCATTACAAAGGTTTTATTTTGATGCTATTGAATTGTTGTCAAATTGAATACTCACTTTCATAGCTCTTACATGTGCTTTTTCTTATAATCTTAATATCATTTAGCCTAATAATGCATACATCTAGCTTAGTTTCTTTTATTGTTTAATAGAATAAATTTCATATCATATAGGCTATTTGCACATTCATACCTTGAATTAATCCTTCATTCTAAAAAGGTCCGGTTGCTTTCATCTCGTTCTAAGAGCACATAGGCAAAATCCTTCTAATTAGAAGGCAACAAGTCATAGTGTCAGACCCCTTGGATAAATGACTCAATGTTTATTCTAGGATGAATCCACATACAATGACCATGTTGAAGTGTAGGTGAAAGATCCAAGGCCTCATTTTCATGTATGCACCTAGACTATCCAATTATGTCAAAGACAACATCTTGTAGATCAAATCATTGGAGACAAAGATGCAAGGTCAATGACAAGAAATAGATTAAGAGGTGAATCATGTTTGTTAAGCATGAAGGATCCTAAGACAATGAGAGATGAATTGGTAGATGATGACTGGTACAAGGCTATGGAAGAGGAAATTCAACAGATAGAAAAGAACAAGACTTGGAGCCTAATCCCTAGACCAAATTACAAGAATGTGATTAGCACAAAATAGGTATCCAAAAATAAGCTAGATGAGAATGGTGAAGTGAAAAGAAATAAATCAAGACTATTTTGCAAAGGATATGCACAAGAAGAAAGAATTGACTATGGTGAAACATTTGCCCCTATTGCAAGAATGGAAGGAGTATGTTGCATACAAAGTTTTCAAAATTTATCAGATGGATGTTAAGTCTGCATTTCTTAATGGAATATTAGAAGAAGAGTTCTACATAGAAAAACCAAAAGAATTTGTGGATAAAAACAATAAGAACATGGTATGTAAGCTACAAAAAGCTCTATATGGATTGAAACAAGCACCAAGAGCATGGTATGAGAGATTTCATACTTATCTTGTTAAGATTGGATTTGAAAGGATAGAGGATATCAACAATTTGTACTTGAAGATAGATAAAGAAAAAGGTATACTATTATATGAAATATTTTTTGATGACATAATATTTGGAGGACAAGATGCTTTGTGTAAAGATTTTGCAAATCAGAAAAAGCAAGAGTTTGAAATGTCAATGTTTGGTGAGATCAAACTCTTTGTGGGATTATAAGTCTATCAAATGAAGTATGGTGTATATATCACTAAGTCAAAATATGTCAAGGAGATATTGAAGACATTTGGACTTGAGGATTCAAAACCAGTAAGTACACCTATGGTAATAGCACTCAAGCTATCAAATAATGATGAATCAACTGAGGTCAATCAAACATTATATAGATACATGATTGGCAAATTGCAATATGTAGTACACAACAAACCTGATATGACATTAGTTGTGGGGATAGTTGCTAGATTCGTTGCTAACCCTAGAGAGAATCACTTGATGGTAGTAAAAAGAATAATGAGATACTTGAAAGAAAGAGAAGAGATGGCTTATACTATAAGAAGAATGAAAAGTTTCAAGTGAAAGCCTACACTGATGTCGATTGGGCTGGAAATATTGATGATAGAAAGAGTACTAGTGGAGGAGCATTCTTCTTAGGTAGAAGACTTGTTACATGGACAAGCAAGAAGTAGAGTTGTACTTCCTAATCTACTATTGAAGCAAAGTATGTTGCTACTATTATTAATTACACAAACATTGTATGGATCAAACAACTACTAAAGGGAATGAAGGAAGAGATCACTGAACCAATGACACTTTATTGTGATAACACAAGTGCTATAAATATATCAAAGAATCTTGTAATGCATACAAAGACACAACACATTGCAATAGAGTATCATTATGTAAGGGAATTGGTTCAAGACAAAGAGGTGAAGATGGAATATATCAACACAAAAGAGAAAATTGCTAATATCTTCACCAAAGCATTACCTAAGGATTCTTATGAGTATCTAAGAGGTAAATTAGGGGTGATGCCCTTATCAAAGGCTATGTAAAAAATAGAGGGAGTATCCTACATCAAAAAAGTTGATATTCATTTTATACAAATTGATGTACTGGACCTTATTTTAGGAAGTTGGCTAAAGTAATCACAAGAGTGAGAATTTTCAATTAGTCACAAGCAAGGTGACAGAGGGAGTAAAACTAAAGAGCTTGCAAAAGCTTATATCTACATATACAAAAGATGCCAAGTGTTGAGTATATGTCTTTGGCATTGCTGTCAAAGAGGGAGAATGTATAGTAAACTAATCAAGTGCATATTGATCAAGAGGGAGATTATTAGAAGCAGATAATTAAGGGATAAAGAAGAATTCATCATCAAAAGATTAGAAGACTAAAAGTAATAAAGAGGGAAATATTCTAATATTATGCTGATCTATGATAGAAGAGAATCAGATAAGAAGGATATTTTGTAACCTAAGAAGGAGTTGTTGATAAAGGGAGAAGTTTTATTCACAAGATTTCTTTTTTGTATTGCCTTACTATTTTAACCTAGTTAGTTCATCATTTGTTTGACTAGTTGATCAATTTGGTTTGCCATCAATTCCAAAGAGGGAGATTGTTGATATATGATTGAAAAATATCACTTGAGTAAGAAAATGTTAACAGAAGACTATGTGTTTTCAATCATTTTTTTGTCATTGATGTCAAACCTACTACATGTTGGTAAGACAATTGCTTATATGTTTCAAGCACTATCACTTAGTTGATTGATGAAGAGGATTTGATCAAAAAGATGTAACAAAAGGACCTAGAGGAAAGGTTGAGTTATGATTATGTATTGAAGTGTAAGAATTAGGTAAGATAGTGATAACATAATGTATTGATAATCTACTTGAGGTTACAAAATGATTGGCTACACTTAGAGAGTTCAAAAGAATAAGATTGGACAAAGTTCATTTGTTAAGCTTGACCAATTTGATAGAAGGTGCTGAGAAAAGTTAGTGCAAGCTAAGCAAAAAGTTAGTTAGAGTTGAGTGAGAAAATTCTAGTGGATGCTGAGTAAACTAGTGGATATCGAGCAAGTTAGTAGATGTTGAGCAAGATAGTTGAAGCCGAGTGATTTTTAGTTGATGCCGAGCACCAGTAAAATCTAGTTGATGCTAAGTGATTTTACAATAGATGTTGAGTAACACAGTATATACCAAGCATTAGTATATTGATAATGTTGAGCTACTGCATTATGATAAAGATTGAAGATTCACCAAATAAAGGCCAAAAAGTTTGTTTTCTTGGAACTTGTAAATCAAGAGGAAGATAAGATTGATGAGATGGAGGTACAAAATTTTATATAAACCATTTTGGAGGTGAATTCAAATGGATTCTAGGAGAAGCTTCTAGAAGACAAGATATGGGGTAGATACATTGTATATTACCTAATATATTGAAAACCCTAATTTTTGAGATGGATAATAAGTGGGAAAAAGAGTTCTAATTCCCTATACGTAGGGATGTCTTGTCATGAAGCAAGGTTGGATGAAGGTTAGAAAGTTTTGAATGCAAAAATTTGACAAGAAAAAGGAAGAGGGTTTGCTTCATCAAGTGACCCAAGAGAAGTCTGTAATGGAAAACTAAGAAAGAAGGCTTAATGAGGATGAATTCTTGAAGGGTGAACAAGCTATCAGAACTACAATGATAGGAAGCCAAGCATAGTTGAGTACTAAATAGTGATATGTAATCTAAAAGTAAGGTTGTAAGTTGTATCAGATCAAAACTCTACTATTACTTCCTAACAATTGTATCATATTAGGGTAAATCCTTTGGAGAAAGGTTGACTTAACAGTCACTGGAAAATCCTTTAACAGGGTGGTGTTCCAAGTGAATGACCAAAAGTCCTCTAACAAGGCTCACTTTTAATAGGGTGATTGAAATCCCTTAACCGGGTCACATTTAATAGTGTTTGGTGTAACCTTTAATAGGGTTGGCCTTTAATAGGGCATTACTTTAAAAGAGTGAAAAAGCAGTAGCATGTTATTGGTGGTTTTTCCCAAATTGGGTTTCCAAATTAAATAATTGTGTCAAATGTGTTGATGGATATGTTGTGTTTTATGCTCTATACTTCTGCATGCTAATGTTATAGTAACATATTAGTTTTGGTTAATACACAATGAATGCATGCATGGTTAAGGATGTTACATGGGTTCACTAAATTGAAAAAAAAAAAATTTACATCTTGACTTTAAATAACTGATTCACCCCCCCTCTCAATTATTCTAAAGAATTCCAACACACCCTTTCATAGTGATAGCTTCACTTGTTTCTAATATCCAAGACCACTACATCTATCATAGCCTTGTTTCTACATGATAATAAACCCAAGTCCATACTTGCTAGGAGATATCAAAGTGGGTTCTTGCTCTTCTTTTTCTTTCTCAATATAGATAGATGTATTATCATAAGCATGTTCTTCAAGTAGACCACTGCCACCAATGAAATTGATAGAAGTGGCATTTTCTATATTGATCTCAAAATTTGCAATAGGTGTGATTTACCATAACATTGGAGAGAAGGTGGTGACTCTCTAATGTTATGGTAAATCAGACCTATTGCAAGAACAACATTATAGGAGAACTTGAGTCATTGGTGATATGTAGATGGAACTACTTTTGTAGCATTTATGCATAAGCATCCAGTTGTAAGGGCAATCTTATATCACCCGAAAATATGCTTAATGTTAGTTTTTGTTTAAATATTTTTCATTTCTAGATACCCATTTGTGTCAAATAAAGATTCCAACTCTCATAGTTCCACCATTGGTTTTCTATGTTTGAGTTTTTGAGCACCTTGGGATAAGTGTCAATGTAGAAAATAGATTATTTTTTAATTGAGCCACAATTATGATGAGCTAGAGGGTGTAAGTTGGAGGAATGATTATATTTGTAATTTAAAACACTCTAAAAAAAGAATCAAGTTAAAAGACTTTATGGTTTGAAAGTTATTACAGTTTTAAGTTTCTTGGAGACCTCCTAAGAGTGCTTCTCAATCAAATTTGAGGCATTAAATGACCTAATATGGCTTGAAAAATAGGTGAAAATTAGAGTTTTTTGATAGAGCTATAGAGTGCTTCAAGATATTTTTGAAAATTTAATTGGTTTGTTAGTCAAAGTCATGAATCAAAAGTTATGCCTCCTAGAAGTTGGACTACCATTTCTAGATTCTTCTAATTTTACACTAGCTTCTAACATGATTTCTACAACCTTCTATTTTTGCAGTGGATGCCAAATGGCATATTCTAAAATTTATTCCTAACCCTAAACCTAATTGGGGTTTATTTAAGAATATTTCTGGCATTATAAAGATAGCTCTTGATGGAGTTTGGAGAAGGTACTGTGAGGAGGATTTTTCTCCAAGATCTGACCATTGTAAGCCCATAGGGCATGTCTTTGGGTCTGTTTACATGTTCTAAATGTAGTATCATATTTTACTTATAATAATATTCCCCTTTTTCCCTGATGCATTTATTCCGGTTGTGGTTTGTGTCTTCATCAAGCATGGATCCAAGGGTGTTCCAATATCATATTACAATTCATTACAATATCTAAAACTTGGAATAATGTATTCTCTATAATAGGACCAACTCTGATAGGTAGTATTATGACCCCCTTAGAGAAACATTCACCATCATCATATGCCTTTATTGTGATCCTATGAGAGGCATCATTGTCATCTTTAGAGTAACCAAGACCTTTGATAACTTGCATGGTACAAATATTAAGTCCTACTCCACCATCTATCAAGACTCATCTGACCTTAGCATTATGGAAAAAGCCTTTGAGATGAAGGGGATCATTGTGGTTAAGTCCATTTCAGGGAACATCACAAGGTGAAAAAGTGACATTTTGTGATGCTAACAACTGCCCTATCATGGCCTAAAACTAGGCAACATCAATGTTATTGGGAACTATAGGCTCTTTTAGTGCTTGGTCAAGGATTTTCTGGTGCAGAGGGGATGAGCATAGAAAATCAAGAATAGATATTTATGTGGGGTTCTTTCCAATCTAGTCAACAAGATTATAATTAGAAGTAGCTAGAGGTCTAGAGGAAGTTGTAGGTCTAAGAGGAGCTAAAGGTCTGGAAGGGGCTTCTGGTAAGGTAAGTTTTGTATGATGGGTAGTATCATCACATTGAGGATCTTGGTTCTTGATGGTAAATATGGACACATGTGTATCAATCTCCTCAAAGCAGTTGATCGTATAGTCATATTTAGTACAGGTGTAGTTAGCAATGGATTTAGCATTTGAATGTGAACTAGAGGCTTTTTCTTTATCATGGTCCACCAATGGATCTTTGAAAATGGTGTGATTAGTATTGGAGGATAATAATGATGAAAAATCTACTCAACCAATCCTTGGTCTATCAAGTCTTGAACTGCATGTTTAAGTTGAAAACAAGAAGTTATCTTATGTCCTTTTGTTTGATGGTAATAATAGAATTTCTTTTTATCCCACCAAGAAGGTTTAACTTCTGATTCATCTTTGATTGTTGGTAGTTGTAGAAAGTTATTTTGGATCAATTATTATAGGACAACATCAAGTGGTAACCCCAAGGTTGTAAATTTTTAGACCTTATTTCTAGGAGGTTGTCTAAATAAATTCTGAGCTAAGTTTTCAAAGGTTTGTGCTTGAGGTGTTGTATGAGATGTATTTTTTGTGTTTTTTGTACAAGGACCCTTTCTAGTGAACTTGGTTTGTGTAGTGATAATCATTTGAGCATCAACAATACCATCAATTGTGACATTCTTATTTTTAGAAAAGAATTTTGGTTTATCAGTGTATGTGCTCATGTTGTTTGTATCCTTATTGATCTTTACGATCCCCTTATGAATAAGGGAATCTTCAATGCTAACTCCCTTTTTCATTAACTTGGTAATGGTGCTAGGACTCTTGATATTAAGTTCATAATCAACTCAAGAACTAGGTTCTCGATGCATAAGTTCACTTGTTGGTCTTCTAGGATATCTATTGGGTTTTTACTAGCAAGATTTCTCCAATGTAGTAAGAATTTCATAAATGGTTCTCCAATCTTTTTCTTTGTTGCACATAGATTAGATAATGCCACTTCATTTGTTATGTTAAACAAAAAATGGGATATAAATTTTTTTACCAATTCATTCCAAGATTTGATGTTGCCAAATAATTTAGAGTGTTGTTCGAGTGCTAGTCACCAAGGCTTCGAGGAAATAATCTCATAAAATATGTTTGTTCTTGACCTATTTTTGTACAAGAGGCACAAAACTCTCTAATGTAGTGAAGTGGATTTTCTTTGCCTCAGTATTTATCAAATCTTGGTGTCTTGAATTGTTTTGGAAAAGGAGGCATGTATAGAATTTTATCAAATGGATTAGGACACAAACCTCATTCAATGTATAAAACTTTCTTACATTGAAATTCCAATGCCTCAACTTTCTTAGTCAATTGTTTAATCTTTCTGACCATCTTGTCATTAGGCATGGAATCAAAAGTAGTTGTTTTCACCTTTTTCTTCTAGATTTACCTTTTACTTTGATGAGAGTCATTCTGGCTATGTTTTGATGCATTTGAATCTAAAGTATATGGGGATGTATCACTAGGTGGTTTCAGTATGTTAGCACCATGGATACGAAATAGTTTTTGTTTTGGTTGTGTCACTTGTTGTATGTGTTGTTCAGGTACCTCCACTTGTTGTTGGGTCTCTGGAAGTGTATGAAATTATTGTTGTGGAGGTAATTCTTAGAACTTTTGTGGCACATATTGTTGTTGTTGTAGCAACTATTTTTGGTATTCTTGTTGCTTTTTTAATTATTGTTTCCATGCCATGTATCTTTCTAACTGTTCATTGTGTGTTCACAATTGTTGGTCATGAATTTCTTTTTGTTTTCACATTTTTTGTTGGTACATGGCATTTATATCATGTGGGTTTTGATTTTTTTATGTAATAGGAGGATTGGATGCTTGACTCGCATATTGGTGTTGTTTTCTCTCTTGTTTCTTTGGTTGATGACTATGTCCTGAAGGTGCAAATAGCATCTTAAGATCTTGAACATTATACTTTTGAGGTTCTGATGTGTTTCTTGTAACATCATATTCACTTATTTTTGTTGCAATTATTGTTTTTGTTTAGGTTGTATTTTCTTTGGTGGAATTGGTGTAATTTCAATGAGACTCTTCTATTTCAATTCAATAGGTACTTGCAACAATAGTTGTGGTTACACAGGATGCATCCATAGTCGACCTCATATTAGTTGACATTGTCATAGTTGGTAATGTTAAAAGCAAAGGGGTATTTTGTTAAATATCTTCAAAAAAAAGGTATGTTAGGCATTCCTGTTGTATAAGTATTCTTAGGTATATCTTGTTGGTGAATCATTTGATTAAGGTCAAGCTTTAATGTTCTACTAGGATACCTTTGTGGGACATTGTTGAGATTACTTTCTTCTTGAACTGTGGGAGGTGCATCAAAAAGGGGATTTTTATTGATTTTTCCAAAGGTATTTCTTGGTGAAACCTCAATGGTTAATTCTTTTCAAGGTCTTTTAGATGTTGCCTTTGTAGTTGATGGGTCCAAAAGTTGTTTCTCTTTGTCTAAGTCTAAGTTGAACATAAGTTGAAGTTCTTCCAAGATTTGATTGTCTTGATTCTTAGACTTATACTCCTCTAATGTAGGATTAAATTTTAATATTTCTTGAGCCATAATGTCTTTGATGTTCTTTTAAAAATATTTGTCTTGAAATGCTTTGTCCATTTGTTCAATAAGTTTTCCAAACTCATCATCAGAAGAGTCATCATATATGTTTTCCATGGCTTGTAAAATGTTTGAAGTTTCTGTTTGGGGGTTTGAAGAATGAAAGGTGCTTGTGTTAGGTTTTTCAAACTCAAAGGAACCACTTTGTTCATCTTGGGGTGTTGTAGGTACACTTCCATACCCTGGTGGCATAGGTAAAAATAAAGGTGCAAAAGTTGGTGGGACCAATTGGACTTGTCCATATGAAGGTGGAGCATTAGGTGGAAAACCTAAGTTACATGTTATTTGCAAAGGATGAAGTTGTTGGATATAATTGATTAATTATGTGTTGTCTTTGATATTACACAAATGTCATATTAGCTAACAATCAGTGCATGTCAAGCTCACTTGGTTAGTGAAGATAGTTTTCCTTGTCTATCGAGTGTTCCTAAGTCTACTCTATACAAAAGACAATATCTATTAAGCTCACTCTGACATTGAAAGAATTTATGTAGAAAATTGTGTTAACTAAGCTCACTTGGTTAACAAAGGAAAATTGAATAGAGCTAGTATTAACCAAGTTCACTCAATTGCCAAAACAATTTTGTAAGTTCATAGTGTTAATCAAGCTCATGTTGGTTAACAGAGGAAATCACTTCAGAATTAGTTTCTACCAAGCTGGGTTAGTTACCAAAGGATTTTCTTATTTTGGGATGTAAAGCTTAATTATTTTACCTATTGATTCTAGCCGACTATGGTAATGAATATTGGTTATTCTAATTTTTAATGAGCTAAATTGACAATTTGGAAGGTATAAGTAAAAGGTTAATTTGTGATTTCAAAGTATGCAAGTTGAATAAATTGAAAGAGATAAGAAGAGAGGAAGCAAACTTGAAGGATAAGTAGGTATCCTTATGGAGAAAAAAAGTGTTATTCGATCAAGAAGGATCAAGTATAAGCTAGAACAGAGATCTATAATCAACAATTTAGTTGCATCTCAATTAGGTCATTTCATTGTTACTTTCTAACCATTGTAGCAGTGATCTAAAATCTCTTAACAGAGTTTATTTAACAGCCATTTGTAAATCAGAAGAGTGTAAAACAGTAACTAGTTACAATTGCTAGTTTTTCCCAAATTGGGTTTCCATGTCAAATCCTGGTGTCATATATGTTCATGTTATTTCTTTCATGCTTCCAAGTAAATTATTGACAATATCTTAAGATTTCCTAAGTTAAACACATTTTGTATTTATCAAGTTAGAGAAATTTCTATATGCTTACCAAGTATCAACAATAATCAGTTTTATCAGTCTGAATTTTATATTTGACATCAAAGGGATCTAGGATTTATTTTAGTCATAATTGATTTCCCCCTCCCCTCTTAGTTACTCCTCTTATATTTCCAACAATTGGTACTAGATCTTTTGGTGCTTGCAAAAAAGGTTTCAAGGACCTAAGCAAAAGATCAGGATATCTTACAAAAGAGAGATCCCAAAGCTAAATAGAGACAACTTTGTAGCATGGAAAGGACTTATGAGGCTTCATCTAGCTACCATCAATGATTCAAACTACAAATACCTTGATGAAGAATACAAAACTCCCACTAGAACATTATCAGTTGAAGATATTGCTGAAAAAAAGAACCATAACATCATGATGATTGATATTGCATCTGCTCTCAGTTATACTGAATTTGATGAGGTTAAAGATTGTAAAATTTCTTTTGATATGTGGAACAAACTAAAATAAATCTATGGAGGAGATGACAATGTAAGAAGATCCAAAGAAAAAAGCCTTAGAGGAAAATTTGATCAAATGAGAATGAGAGAAGGTGAAAACATTGAAAAATATGTGGAAAGAATTAAGGCCAATACCATTGCAATTAGAGCATCTAGAGGAGAAATCAGAGAGGAAACTATTGTAAAAAAATTATTCAAAACTCCACTTCCCATCTATGCAATCAGAGTTTCTTCTATTCAAGAAAAGATATGTGATCCAAATAACAAGATAGGCTTGGATGCCCTAGTAGGAAGATTGACAGCTTTTGAACTAGACAACTTTAACAACTATGTTATTGCTTCCAAGAATATTGAGTCTATATTTGAATCTAAACTCTTAATCAAAGAAAAGGGAAAGAAAATAAAAGACAATCAATCAGGAAATGAGGAAGAAACTAAAGAAAGTTGTTATAGTGATCTTGAAATTGTTGAAGCCCTACTTGCAAAGAAATATTCTAGGAGTAGAGGAAATTACAAAGGTAAAATTCCTCTAATCTATTTTTCTTGTGAAGAAATTGTTCATATTGCTTCTAGGTGTCCAAAGAAAGAAAGCAAGGAAGAGAAGAAAAGCCACAAGTACAAAGAGAAGAAGGAATTCAAAGGTCACAAATCCTACAAAGACAAAGGTAAAAAAACTTGTTTTATGGCTAAAGATTCAGATAATGGTGAAGATGAAATAGTGTATATTGTTGTAAAGATGAATTTGATGATGAATGAAATAAGATGGTACTTGTCTCTCATGCTAGTAAAAATGATACTTGGATCATAGATAGTGGATATTCTCACCATATGACTGGAGATAAAACTAACTTTGAACATTTTGAACACTATGATGGAGGTAGTGTAAGGTTTGGAAACAATGAACATTGTTGTATAAAAGGAAAAGGTCATACCTCATTAACCAATGAACTTGTATCTAACAATGCCTATTGGGTTAAAGGACTAAAACATAATTTTCTAAGTGTGGCATAGTTGAACAACATTGGATTCAAGGTAGAGCTCATGAATGGAAAGTCAAGACTACTAGATAACAAAGGAAATATGATTGGATCAGGCAAGCAAACAAAAGGTAACCTATTTTATCTTGATCTTGGTGATTGCTCATGTTTTATTTATCAAGTAGAAGAAAGTTAGTTATGGCATAGAAGACTATGTCATGTAAACTTTGATAACATGGTAAAGATAAGAAAACTCAAAAGAGCAAGAGGCATCCCTAGTTTGAAGAAACCTAATGTTGGATTATGCAAAAATAGCCAAATTGGTAAAATGGAAAAGACTAGTTTTAAGTTCAAAAACTATAAATCAGAAGATGTCTTGGAAATTGTGCATACTAATTTATGTGGACCGACTAGAATAGAAAGTTATAGTGGAGAAAAAATTTCATTATCTTTTTTGATGACTATTATGTATCTAAAAGAAAAATTAGAAGCTTTTGAGAAATTCAAATGGTATCTAGCTAGAGTAGAAAAAGAAACTAGAAAAAGATTAAAATGCTTAAGATCAAATAGAGGTGGTAAATTCATCTCAAATGAATTCAAAAAATTTTGCATTGAAGGAGGAATCAAAAGACAAGTATCAGCCAAGGTAAATTCATCTCAAATGAATTCAACAATTTTTGCATTGAAAGAGGAATCAAAAGACAAGTATCTAGCAAAGTATCAACCCTTGGTACTCCTGAGTAGAATGGAATAGCTGAAAGAAGAAATAGATCCATCATGGATTGTGCAAGGACACTAATGATTGAAAACAATGTTGCTATAAAATACTAGAAGGAAGCTATTAGCATTGTAGTTCATACTTTGAACTGAGTTTAGTTGAAGAAAGACTCAAACAAAAATCCCTATGAACTATTGTATGGCTACAAACCCAATGTAAGTTACTTGAAAGTATTTGGCAGTAAATGCTATATCTTGAAGGAATATAGAAAAGGAAAATTTGATGTAAAAGGTGGTGAAGGTATATTTTTAGGATATTCCTACAAAAGTAAAGCATACAAATGTTTGAATTTGTCCACTCAAAAAATCATAGAAAGTGCACATGTGAGAATTGATGAGTTTGCAGAAAAAAGTGAAGCAGAAAGAAAAAAGGAGCCAGAAGATTACAAAAGATTTGTTTACTATGAACTTGATCTCATCAATTATAATCAAGAAAGTCCCTTCCATTAAGGAAAAATAGATAAGGCTCCAAGGTTCCACCACACACTATGAAAATCAACAAAAGTTGTCATCTTCATTACCGTGTAATAATAATAATATTTGGACTTTGACTAGGTTAAAATCCCTTTCGAGTCTTTATAAAGTCACATCTTGAAAGTCATTCCCTCCATTAGAGCTGAATACCAAAGACTGAAAAAAACAAAATAATTTTTTGATTTGATATCTAGGCCATTAGTTGTTTATTAAGAATATGATTTTTTTTGTTTGTTTGATACATCAATCCCCATATACAGGGTAAATAAATATAGATTTATAATTGTGAAATAGAGACTTCATCTCTTGAGCTCTCCACATCTCCAATAGTTACTGAGTTGCAGGAAGTGATAACCAAGTCATAGGGACCTAAGTCACATTTAGAGGCTATTGAGTTAGTGCATACTAAGTCTGAAGGACTCGAGACATAGATAGAAGGACCCAAGCCAAAAGTTGAGATTTAAAATGAAGACAGTGCAATTTATTCAAAAGTCAAAGAACCTACATTGGCTAAATATATCAAAAGGCATCATGCACCTGATCAAATCATTGGAGACAAATTAGATGGAACAATGACAAGAGAAAACTAAAAGGTACATGTTTACTTGCTAAATTTGAACCTAGAAGTGTTAAGGATGCACTGGAGAATGAAAGTTGGATTGAGGCTATGAATGAAGAAATAGAATAGATGGAAAATAATAAAACTTGGACTCTTGTTCCTAGGCCCAAAGATAAAAATGTGATTGGTACAAAATGGGTATTTAGAAATAAGCTGAATGAAGATGGAAAAGTGTAAAGAAACAAAGCAAGGTTGGTATGTGAAGGCTATTCTCAGGTATTGATTATAGTCAGACTTTTGCCCCTGTTGTAAGATTAGAAGGTGTTAGGACTTTACTAGCATATGCAGCTCATAAAGGATTTAAAGTATATCAGATGGATGTTAAATCTACATTCTTGAATGGAATTCTTGATGAGGAAGTTTATGTTGAATAGTTAGAAGGTTTTGTTGATCCTAATAAAAGGGACATGGTCTAAAAATTACACAAAGCACTATATAATCTCAAACAAGCCCCTAGAGCCTAGTTTGAATGATTACATAACTATTTGATAGAGATTGGTTTTCAAAGAACAAATGATAACAGTAGTTTGTATATCAAGGAAGGACCAAACAAGAAGATTGTGTTGGAAGAAATATTTGTGGATGATACTCTATTTATAGGAAATGATGACTTATGCAAAGCATTTTCAAAAAAAATGAATAAATAATTTGAGATGTCCATGTTTGGTGAAATAAAATTCTTTCTTGGATTGCAGATACAACAGAACAAAAATGGTATCTATATCACTCAATCTAAGTATATCAAAGAAATACTCAAGAAGTTTGGAATGGAGGATTCAAAACTAGTTGGAACCCCCATGTGTATTGGACTTAAGCTTAACAAAGATGGTGACTCCAAAGAAGTAGATCAGGCCTTATACAGATCAATGATTGGGAAATTATAGTATAGTGTACATACAAGGCCTAATATTACCTTAGCAGTTGGGATAGTAGCAAGATTCTCAGCAAAACCTAGAGAAAACTACATGATGGAAATAAAAAGAATCTTGAGATATCTAAAAGGTACTAAAGACTATGGCCTATGGTACAATCTTGGAGGCAATCTCAACTTAAAAGTATTTGCTGATGCTGATTGGGTAAGAAATCTTGATGATAGAAAAAGCATTAGTGGTGGAGCATTCTTTCTTGGTAAAAGGCTGGTATCTTGGACAAGAAAAAAGAAAAACTGCACATCTCAATCCACAGTAGAAGCAGATTATGTGGTTACAACAGTAAATTGCTCTAACATTGTTTGGTTCAAACAAATGAAGGTTGAAATCAAAGAGCTAGTAGTCATGTCTTGTGATAACACCAATGCAATCAACATATAAAAGAATCTAGTGATGCATTCCAAAACAAAGCACATTGTTATAAAATATCACATTGTAAGAGAATTAGTACAAGACAAAGAAATTAGATCGGAATATGTGCATACAAAAGAAAAAATTTCAAATATATTCACCAAGCTATTACCTAAGGATGCATTTTTTTATCTAAGGGGTAAGCTAGGGGTCATTCCCCTATTTGAAGCTCACTAAATAAAGTTTAGTGATGCATCAATAGGAACTAAGTTGAAGATCAAATAGTTGATGCAGTATTGACAAGGACATATTGTAGATGAATCTATACTCAAGGCACATTGATGCTAATCAGAATTTTCTTTGGCATGTGTTGTCAAAGAGGGAGAAGTTTACAGTCATATCTTTTTGAAATTTTGTAATTCCAAGAAGGAGAAAATAAGTAGTTCCTTCACAGAGGGAGAATACTATAGGACAATTTTTTTATGTAAAATTAGAGAGGGAGAAACTTTCTATAAAAATAATTAATCAATTAATTGTGAAGTGACATAGTGTGTTGCCATCAATGCCAAAGAGGGAGATTGTTGGATACAATTGATTAATTGTGTATTGTCTTTGATGTTACACAAATGTCATATCAGTTGATAGTTAGTGCATGCCAAGCTCACTTGGTTAGTGAAGATATTTTTCCTTCTCTACCAAGTGTTCCTAAGTCTGCTCTATATAGAAGGCAGTATGTACCAAGCTCACTCGGGTGTCAAAGGAATTTATGTAGAAAAGAGTGTTAACCAAGCTCACTTGGTTAACAAAGGAAAATTGAACAGAGCTAGTATTAATCGAGTTCACTCGATTACCAAAGCAATTTTGTAAGTTTGTAGTGTTAACCAAGCTCTTGTTGGTTAACATAGGAAATTGCTTCAGAATTAGTTTCTACTAAGCTGGGTTGGCTACCAAAGGATTTTCTTATTTTGGCATATAAAGCTTAATTATTTTACCGATTGATTCTAGCCAACTATGGTAAATGAATATTGGCTATTCTAATTTGTAATGAGCCGACTTAACAATCTGGAAGGTATAAGTAAAAGGTCAATTTGTGATTTCAAATTATGTAAGTTGAATAAATTGAAAGACATAAGAAGAGAGGAAGCAAGCTTGAAGGATAAGCAAGTATCCTTGTGGAGAAAAAAAGCGTTATTTGATTAGGAAGGATCAAGTATAAGCTAGAATAGAGATTTGTAATCAGCAATTCAATTGCATCTCAGTCAGGTTATTTCATTGTTACTCTCTAACCATTGTAGTAGTGATCTAAAATCTCTTAACAGAGTTGGTTTAACAACCATTTATAAAACTTCTAACAAGGTGGCAATTCCACTAAATTTTTTCAAGACCTCTTACAAGGCAACTCCTAACAAGGTGATTAAATCTTTTAACAGGGTCACACCTAACAATGTGTTTTGTAACCTTTAACAAGGTTGGCTACTAACAAGGCTGACTTCAAAAGAGTGAAAAATAGTAACTAGTTACAATTGGTGGTTTTTCCCAAATTTGGTTTCCACATTAAATTCTGGTGTCATATGTGTTCATGTTATTTCTTTCATGCTTGTAAGTAAATTATTGACATTATCTTAAGATCTACTAAGTTAAACACATTCTGCATTTACCAAGTTAGAGCAATTTCTAAATGCTTACCAAGTATCAGTAGTAATCAATTTTATTAGTCTAAATTTTAGATTTGATATCTAAGGGATCTAGGATTTATTTTAGTAGTAATTGATTCACCCCTCCCCTCTTAGTTACTCCTCTTATATTTCCAACAGAAGTGTCTACTAAATTTCTCATGAAGGTTGGTTGTTGAAATTCTTTGGTGTTATCCATTTGAGGATACATGCTTATAGGATCGACTTGTTGAGGTTGTTGTTTCTTCTTTCATCTTGTCTTAGGAGGTTGTTGTGTTTCTACTTGAGATGTGGACAGAGGTTGATTTCTACTTTGTGATTCTACTTTGTGATTCTTTGGATAATTGAGCCCTTGTGAAAACTAACATGATATTCTAGTATGCACCTAAGTGAGATAAATGTATTAAAACTAAGGTGTGCAAGATTTTTTTGTTTTTTGGGATACAAGGTATGAAAATGCACCTAAGGTATGATTGTTCAAAGGTTGGAAATGCAAATTTTGTTGGAAATTTGACTAAGGGATGTAAATGCAAACTAAGACATGGTAAGGTTTAGATGCATCAAATTTTTGTTGAACTTGGACTAAGGTATGAAATGCAAATTTATAGTTTTTTTTCTATTTTTGGAATTTTTGAAATGCAAATTAAGGATATGTATGAAAATTATTATTTTATTTTTTGAATTTTTGAAGCATAATTAAAATGATATGAAAACTAAGAAGGTATGAACCAATGTTTATGCAACTAAGGGCTAAGATGATTATGAAGTTTGTATGCAAACTAAAATGTGGGATCAAAATGAGGATGAGGAAGATAAGAATATGCAAACTAAAGTTTGGAGAGAAAATGAGGTAGCTAAGAAAAATATTTGGAAAATATTAATCAAACGGTGTAACCTTATAAGGACGAGCAATGGATCTTGACCAAGAAAGAAAGATCAAAAGGACCAAATGAAAAAAAGGACCAAGTCAAATTCATCAAGACATAGACAAAATTTAACTCAAAAGATGAATGATAAAAGACAAATGATAAAGGCCAAGATCAAGATCCTTTACTCATCCATACAAGGAAATGCCCTAAGATCCATATTTTGTTTGGATTTTTCTATCAAATTCAAAGGTCCTAGGTTAAAAATGAGGACTAAAGTGAAGATTATGAGAGCTATGCAAGGACCTAGGTGCTAAATGCAAGTTATGAGAGGATCAAAATGAGGACTAAGGACTAAGAGATGAAAAATGAAAATGTAGGGTAAACCATGCAAGATATCTTAAGTGCAATAGAATGATGATTATGCAAGATGAAAATGAGTCTTAAGGGTCATGCCAATAAACACTAAGGATACAAGTTTCCATGTTTGCAATTATTTCAAATGTCATCAAGTGTTTATTTGTAGGAATGTTTCGAAGGTCTTAATGTGTTTTTGTGAGAGTGTACAAGTTTTTTTTTTTTGCAATTATCTTGATTAATGAAAACACTCATGCAAGACAAAATAGACATAATGGTTTTTGTTAAAAATGAGCAAACACAACACAACCTAGGCTGAAAGGACTATACCAACTTAATTCTCACTTGAACCAAAGTTTAGTCATGCTTATCTAGAGCGAACAACCTAGAATCTTGGTAGCACAGGCTCCCCCTTACAATGCGCTCACTTCTCGGGCACACCAGGATCTAATTCCGAAGGGGCATCACTTCTCAAGGGATTATTGTCTCTACTAAGGACCATGAAAGTGTGAGTTGTCTTCACGAGCATGGGTGACCCCTTGAGCCAATGAATAGCAGGATTTTGGCCACTAAAACAAAGGTTTTTAGTACAGGACACTCTATTCAATAGGTGGATGATAAACTCCTGTAGGAGGTCTCCTAGCCCTAAGAACTAGGGTTTAACACACCTCTAAGGGTACTGGAGGAGAGCTATCACGTAACCATACCATCGAATGGGCATTACCCACAATCGATCCTTTATATAGTGGTTAGAGTGGAGACCTAGCTTTGGCTTGTTAGTGCTCCAAAGTCATCCCCTAGCATACCTAATATTAGATAACTTGTCCAAGGTAAGCTTCTCTAAAATAATTGTATAGATTTCTCTTACACCCAAGATCCACGAAGGTGAGGGGAGAGGATACGTCTATATAACCCTTTGGGATTTCATTAACACTGCTAAAACACCAAGCAAAATAGAAAGGTTTATTTTAGAGCATCAAAATTGAGCATTTGCTAATCTACTAAAAACCACACACAATGTTTTGACAAACACACAAGGTCTTCATCATATGTCCTACATCAAATGCATTAGTAGTTTTTAGTATTTTTCTTCGTCAAACAAAAAAATGGACATCTCCTCCTTCCTACATAAAAAAATAAATAAACAAAAATTAGTCTCTACAAGTTAAAAAATTAGTTTCTAAAAGATAAATCAAATCTATTTTAACAAAACCAAACAAACCTAAAGTTAAGTTAGATTAAAAGAAAAAAAAATTAAAAATTCAAACTAAACAAAAAATTAGATTTAAATTAAAAGTTAAATTAATATCTAATCTAAATTAGAAAACTAGAAACTAGATGTTAATCTACTCCTAATAACTAAATTAAAATTTACAAAATTAAACCTACCTATTTAAATCTAATCTAAAATTAAATTAAATAAACTAAATCTAAATCTATTCTAAAAACTAAAAAGTTAAACTTTAAAAATAGGGGAAAAAAGAAACAAAACTAATTTACATACTTTTAGAAAAACAAATCTGAAAACTAAGTTAAGAAGAATTAAATCTAAGTTTCACGTGGCCTTTCTAAACTTAAAGTAAGTTGAGTTAATAGATGTAATGTTAAAAAAAAATCTACAATGGAAGGGTTTTTTTCAATACCAAAACACTACAAATAGTCAATGTTGAAAATGGAGGATGTTTAAGTGATATGAGTGAAATGCAGCGCACACTTTTATATTAATTCAAGTAAAATGAACGTTGTTTAATTAATAGAGTGCAAATCTGATTTGCAAAAATAGTGCAGCACTATCATGGGATAAAGAGCAACAAAATGCCAGCACTATCAAATATATTTCTGAATTTTGATAAAAAACAATTCAGCTTTTAGATATGCAATTTCAGATTTTTGAAACAAATTTGTTTTAAATTTTTTACTTAATCAAATACAGCAAATTTATTTTGTAATTTCAGATTTATTGTGACACAAACCAATCCATGATAAAGATTCATTTGGCATCTCATTTATCAAATATAAAATGAAAACATTAAAGTAAAGACATTTGAACTATCTTATGAAATAGGACAAAGCATTCAAGTTCTTTGATCCTCCTAATTAGATCTATGTGACTTTGTTGTTCATTTTAAATTTTCAGAAGTATAAAAATATGTAACAACAAAGTTAGACTCCAATAATTTTCCAAGCTTCTTCCTTGCACCTACACACATAAGAAGAGAACAGAACATTAGTATTGCATGTTCATGTCAAGTTCACCAAATGTAAGACTAGAAAATGAGTAAATTTGCATAATGAAAACAACCAAAAACTTTCAAAGATATGCAAACCAATCTAATCTACCATTGAAGCCATTGAAATGAAAGTGCATAATTAAACATGAAAAACTCATAAGAGACACTCCCTGTCACGTCTCACCCTAGAACCTTTCTTTCTTGCTTATGTGGCAATGTCGACTTGGTCAAAATTAAGACTTAGTTAAAAGTTGAATGAAAGTGAATGTTTTTAAATTTCTAATTGAAATGAATTATGATGATGGATACCTATGAAATATTACATTCAATGATGATGTTATTTGATGTAATCATGATGTGATGTTTATAGTTCTGATTTAGTTAATGTTATTCTTAAATGATGATGCAAACAAGTTGTTAATAATGATTGATACTAACTTCTTGTTATGGTTGTGAGTGTTTGAGTGGATGCAGGGATTGTTATGACGGAAGTGTGGTCGAGGTAGAGAAGGCTAGCTCTTGGAAGGGGATGTGTCGGATGACCATGCGACCACACACACACACCACTTAGGATTAATATGTTTGCTCATTTGTACACTACATTATTGCTATTAACTTTGAAATATGGCAAATAAATTTAGAAATAACATTTGATTTCATGTGCAAGTAGAAAAGAAATATAATAACTGTTTGAAAGATGGACTTTTGATTTAAATAAAAAAATTTTAATAATGAATAAAGGACAGTATAGAACATTTTTTTTTATTGTTCCTTAACGTTCTAACATGATATGTACATTGGAAACCGTGGTTGTAAGTGAGTGTTTTAACATAGGATATATAAAAATATCATGCTTTGCTAGTATTAAAACAAGAGGAACACGAGTCTTACCACCAATTCTTTCTTTTTAATTTTTTAAGCATGAATTTTTGGGGGTCGTTAGGTCAGTTATACGTTTCTTGTGGAGAGAATGAGGTTAAAACAAAAATAGGTTTTTGGAATAAAGGGGGAAAAATAGAGCTGATCAGGAGAGAACAGAACAGAGGGAGGGCATAAGAGAAGAAAAATGTCAGTAGAAGTGGGGCATCACAGCAAGAATCTCCAAGGCGGCACACTTGAAAAAAAAAAAAAGCTGACACAGAGATCAGTAACTTCAAACTCAGGTGCCCTCTTGTTAACATGTTATCTCTGTCTGGTATCTCTCGTTGTATATTATAAGAAAGGATTAAATGAATGTCTTGTGCTGGAACGAATTTTTACTAGACAAGTATTGGACAATATTGTTGGATCTTAGGTTTAGGTTATAGTGACCCAACACATTATTTCTGAAACCCTATACATTAATACTGAGCCTTATACGTTATTACTATTTTTTTTGGTTGAGTCTTAAAAAAATACGACTGCCGTATACTTGTTGTGCCTTGAAACACTGTTACTATTTCCTTATACGTCTTTGTGGTGGTCATAAACATTATTAGTGTACGTTGTTGCTGTAATCTTAAACAATAATTGATGTCTGGAAAATGCCATATCATTAAAACGTTTCTTGTTGGGTTCTAAAATGCTTGTGGAATGAAAACATTATCAGTTGGTTTTCCTTAGTATTGAGTCTTATTGCAAGAAAAGTTTCTTACTGGCTTGAAGGAATCATATTATTATGATGTTCCAACTGTATTTAGTCTATTACCATTTGGAATGGCAGCTCGTAAAAGTATAAGGAGCATATAAGTGTTATATCATCTACGGATTAAGTCTTGAGATAGATGATTGAAAAAAAAATGTATTCCAAAGACATTCCAAACTGTTCTTAATTACATGTGTTAAACAATTATGATATCAGCATTTACCTTAACACAAAAATGAGATCTTGGTTGTTTCCTTGTCTGTTGCCAGCATGTCAAGCCATGTAATACATATAAATATATGTAAAGCTTAAGGCAACCATAATGTTTTTTTTTTTTTTTTCTTCTGAATATACAGATTCAGCAGCTAAACCATGGCTGAATCTTAAGTATAGATGAATAGATATGAACTTTGGCTTAGCCAGGTTGAACTATAAACATGAAAATCTGAAGTGTAAATTTTCTTTTTATAATTCATTTTAGTAGTATGCTGATATTGAGCTACAATTTTGATTTATACGTAAACTTGTTGGTAGCATTAACAAGTATATCCTCTCATGTCTGGTGTAATGTAGTGATTTTTGGGACAGATAGGTGGATATCTTCATGTTTAGTTTCCCTATCTACCAGTACTGTAGAATGGTTGCATTCTAATTTTGTTTCTTCTACAGGTAAATCTGGATTGAAAGTGCTTGGCCAAGCCATTTTATCTTTCCAAATATTGTATATGTGACACATGGTTATACCTATTTGGAATTCTTTTTCTTTTACTGCATATGAGTAGATATGTAATTATTTATTTCCCAGCTACATTCCGTGTTTAGACTACTAGGCACATGGTTGCAATGTAGAAATGTTACACGGTCGCACCAGATACATCCGACTCATCTTGTTCTGGGAAGCTAGGCTTCTCGTGCCAAGGTCGGGGAACTCTTCGTGTCAGGAAGAGTCCCGGGGGAGTACTTCACTCCGTGGTTGGCAAGGTTAAAGCACCTGGGCCACACTTCCATCTTGGGAAGTAGGTGGGAGACGTCCTACAACTTTTGGAGACTGGAACCACTGGAGAGCTCATTGAACAGTCATCTCAGTTTGATTGCCCAGCTTGTCATTTGAGATGTTCTTATTTATTTGGAAAGTCATCTCAGTTTGATTGCCCAGCTTGTCATTTGAGATGTACTTATTTATTTGGAAAGTCATCTTAGTTTGATTGCCTATCTCATCATTTGAGATGTACTAATTATAACATTGTAACTCATTGTAACTATTATGTCGATCAGCAAATTGGAATTTTTATGTAACTGTTGTAAAGCTTTAAGCTGGAAAGGACTAAATAGAATGATGTACATCACTACATGAATGTATGTAAAGGATTTATGATGATCAATTTTAATGATGCATTATTTATCTTTTGTAATGTATAGTGTGTCTTATCCACTTTTGTGAATAGTTTCTTCCGCATTTTCTAGTTGAAGTTTATGTGGCAAAGTTAGTCTAGCTGGTTCTTTACACTCCCTTCACATGATGCTCCAATGTTATCCTTTCTTTTCCATAGATTTGATGTTGATGTAGCTCCAATTGACAAGATACACCTACAATTGAAAGCAAGATAATGATATGATAGCAAGAATACTTGGATTGTGCTTAGCCAAAACAAGTGTATAATGGCTCAATTTATAGTATTTTGAAGCCAAATGCAAGAAATGAAAAGAAAGAATGGAAAAGAGAAAGATGTCATAATTATGTGTGAATTTTGGAAATTCTATGAAAAATACTGACAAATTATGACAATGTGAAAGAATTATGCACAAAAATGTGTAAGAAAAAATGGAAGAGGAAAGTGTAAGAAAAATGCATAAAAGGTGTAAGATGTATAAGCTAAAAATTAGGAATGTGTAAGAGTGGGAAATTTTGAATTTTAAAAACTCATAATTCCCTCTAAAGTGGAAATTATAAAGTATAGAATTTGAAATAGAAAATGGAAAAAGAGAAATGAGAAATGAGAAATCAAAATTAGAATTTAGGAAATTAGGAATTCTCATAATTCATGAAAATGGAACCAATTAATTAATAAAGATTAATTAACTGATAATGGTTAGTAAGGAGGAATAATTAATAAGAGGGGATGAAATTAAATGATCAAGACATAGGAATAGACTATGGCTTATCTAATCCTATCGGAGAAATTAACAAATTGATTGGCCAAGATGATGAAATAAATGCAATATAATCCTAGTGAAGGATCATGATGAAAATATAGATCAAATGTGATGATATAAAGAAATAATCGATGCCAGATGAATGATAGGAAATGGTGACTTTTCAAGGACACATGACAAGGGTTGATGACATATGACACCACAAGACTAATTGAAACTGATTGATAGGGATTAATCACAATAACATCAACAGACATAATCAATGCTATCAAATTAATTGACATTGAAGGACTCAACAATGTCGAGGATCAAATTGATGAATAATGATGATATGCTAAGGACACATGACATATATTAATGAATGTTGATAAGACACTGAAGGATGTAAAAATGCCTAAAGGATTGATGATGATGAGATAATATTGAAATGGTTTTTGAATTTATTCTGAGATGATTTGCATTTTGATTGAATGATGATCAAGTTGGTCAAAAGATCAAAGTTAGTGAAATGATAAAATGTGACAAGTTATGATGCGAAGGTGATAAAAAAGTTGGCACAAACCATTTTTGAGCGTCTACACTTACTACACATTTGTCTCTAGTATCCATACATAGAAAAGAGGGAAAATTTTATATGAAAAGAGGTTTAACTAAGTCAAACCTAGTTTTAAAATTAAACATTAATTGGTAATAAATGGAACTATAATTGAAAGTCTGCTAAAGCATAGTAGAGGCTAGATCAGAAAAATAAAGTTTTTATACCTCCACAAACCTTCTTGAGCTTGTGAAGATGCTTGAAGTTGACTTGATGCTAGATTTTATTTTTGGAAGATCATGGATTCCTTCACAATATGTTTATATCTATAACTACTCCCAATCTTCAATGCCTTAATGTTTGATCTCTTTCCTTAGAACTTGAAAATGCAAAATTATAGTTGAGAGATAGATTTGGAATTGACAAATGATCAAAATGAGGGAGTGTAACTTTCTTTTACACCTCTCACAAAATTTGGAGGTGTAAAACTTAATGAAAATTGACATGAGACTAAATTTTATGTGTAAATAATAGAATTGTGACTAGGTTAGAATTTGGGCCCAATTATTTAGTAAAGAGGCTCCTTGATTGGCCTATTCTTTAGAAATGGAACCTTAGGTGCTTTACTCCACTCAACATGGCTCAAATATTTAAAAATGAGTTCCCAATTATAGGGTCAAAGGTGCCAATGTGTATCATGGGAAAGACATATTAATTGAAAAATCAAGTACCATTGACATAAAATATACAAAAATTAGTACACTTGAGGTAAAAGGTAGTTGAAACTATTTTATACGATTGATGCATTGCTAGTTTTGTACACTTGTGATGGATGAGGCATGGTGGTTCCATGATGTTAAATCTATGGGAAATTCACAATAACTATTCTAGGATTCTTTAAAAGTATAATGGGTCTCTTATATCATCACCCAACCTTATTTAAAATTCCTTACACATTTTTGAAATGAGGTCTTACAAAACACCAAAATTGCCTACCTTAACCAACATGGTTTCTACATTCTGCTTTGCTAGAAATTGATCCTTTCTTTGAAAAGACTTAAAGGAATCTAATTAATGTTTCTCCAACTTTATTTTTATCACAAATGATCAATTAAAACAACCCCCAACTTCATTTCATACCCAATTTCTAAAATTGGTTGTTTGCTCCTAGTAGCCCTTGCAATTAGCCCTCCAAACAAGGTTTTTGGACTTTAACTCACAAACTTTCTTAACAACCTACCAATATAACCTTCATTAAACATACCCATTTTTTTTATGCATATTATTTTGTATGTTTCACTTCCCAACCCTGTCCATACAAAAAAATCCCAAAAATGGAGGGTTTTGAGGATTTTAAAGCCTTTCTTGGTTGTATGCACTAAAAGGTTTTGTAATACTCTTCAATAAATTGGTATGAGATTCAATTTTTCATGTAATGAAATTTTAACACTTCTCTTTCACTTGTAAAAGAAATCTTTTTGAATTCTCACTCCTCACACATTTGCTAGGCACATTTCTTCATTGATTTTGAGTCGGATTCATACTAAACCCACCTAGGGCTTGCTAGAAAAATTCCTAAACTATTTTTCACTGAATCCAACCTTTTCCATACTGAATTAATTCAATCTTCTCTTGTTTCCCAAGGTGTCATGAAGTTTCAACCATGGAAAAAAGATAATCATGTCAGTTTTTGCAAACTGTCTAGTTATACAACAAAACTAGCAGCACTTTACAAATTGGAAGAAATATGTACAAAAATTAACGAAAAATAACCAAAGCCTATAAAAAAAAACTACTAAAAACTATATATAACTCTTATTTACAATAAAATTTCTCCAAAAAACTTGAAAAATGTGAACAGCACACTAGAATGCAATGAATTTGTTGGTAAAGCTCAGTTTTGAGATTCAATTTTTTAAAATATTGTCTCTTACCCATCCAACTACCTTTAAATGACTTAAATAATATTATTAGATCATTACCACCTTGTTAAAGGTAAAAACTACTCTTATTTAAAATATCTTACCTATTTCCCAAAGTTGGAACATGGCAACTTTGTCAATTTTTACAATTTTGCAATTTTATTGCAACTTGTGGCTTCCTTGCCACCAATGGAGGAAAAAAAAGAATTCATATGATGTTTCAAGACTCATTACACCTCACTTCACCTTATTTCATGCCTATTTCCCATGTTGTGGTTGTTTGACCACCTTTGATTACCTTGGAAGCTTTGAGAGTTTTAACCAAGAAAATGCTTTTAAGAAGTAACAAAAACCAATCACCAATGTAAAAGCACACACTTAAGTTATTAACAACCTTTATTCCATAATCATGACCCAAATTTGAGTCTTTCAAGCCAAAATTGTGGTGCTCCTACACCATTCTATGATATACCTCAAGTTTTAACACAAGAAATTGATCCATCATTCTCCCAAGTAATCTCACCATGACTTGAGAAGCTTGATTAAGATTCATCTATAAGGATATATGGTAGATCAAATTTGATGTACTTAAAATAAATACTCACCCATAGACATTGGTTTTTTTTTTAAGGAATGATCATCATCATCATCCGAGATTGTAGAAAGATCTTGAAATGTTGCATCCAAGTTGGAAGATTTAGGAGCTAAATCCCAAAAAGCTTAGTTGTCCCTCATAGTGACCCTCCTTACATGATAAAAAAATTCAAGTTGGTAAGAATGTAAACAAATTTTTAAATAAAATTGAGCCCATTCAAAAAATATCGAGGACTTGGTTTACCTTCATACCAACATGTATTTCCTATCATGTAAGGAGGATCACTATGAGAGGCAATCAAGCTTTGGGATTTAGCCCCTGAATGTTCTAACTTGGATGCAACATTTCAAGATCTTATAACATGACACATGCTGCATCTAGCACAAGTGGAACTATTTTGGGTTAAAATTTGACATTATAATTCAAAATTCATTATAATTGTGAACATGGATGTATACAATATCACTTATTGAACTTTTTTCAATTTGAATATTTGTAAACTATCAAATATGAAATATATTGATCAATGGAGAGTTATCATACTATCAAATGATTTAATTTTGTATAGTTATTGCATTTATTTGCATATAAAAAACACATCCAAAACCTTTAAAAAATTGTGCAACACCCAAATTGGTAACTTTGTATAAAAGTAGGATTTTAAAAAAAAAACACAAACAAACCTAATGTTGCAAGAACTTGCATTAATGTTACATTAAAATCATCAACCTTTGAATAGAGCATGTTCTCAACCACAGTAATATATCTTGTAAGAGAAAATGAATGAATAATTAATAACTCTTGCATTAACCCATAATAGGTTTTTAAATTCAAAATCCAAACTATAAAGAGAAATATTAATCAAATGATTTGTACCATACCAATTTCTCTGCAATGTGCTAAGGGGGACTACTATGGTAAATTGATGTGGTTATGATGTGTGAATGTCCATTTGGACATAATACTATGTGTATTTGAGAGTAATATGTCAACTTCACCTAACATCTACAATTACTAAAAAAAATTGTAGCCTTAGCTTTCATTAACAATATCATGGAAGACACCACTAACAAATTCATCCTTGAACCTTATTGCAACCCTCATATCAACTTTATTAGGCCCATAAATCTAAAAGATAATCTAATGAGAACTTGGACATCACCAATAAATCTACCACCCAATAGACAAGTATGGGACCTAATTGTTTTGCACCACATCATTTCCCTGCCAAACAATAATAAGGTAAGAATAGTTTCATTTTTTATACACATCCCATTTTGGATTTGCAAAACATCAATGAGTCAAGTTTTAGCCATAAACAAAATAATTATAATTGAAAGTACCAAAACTCAAAAGTATAATTTCATATATCTAATCTCAAAAAGAACAATATGAGATATATTTCTTACCTCACATGGTTTCATCCCAAGAAGCTCAACTATAGATTTTATAGCTTCTACTAAACTCTCCCTCACATCGAGTCCATAGTCATCCACATGTTCATTGTCTATCCCTAATGATTCCCATGCATTTTTAAAATTTGAAACCCCCACCTTCAACATGTAATCTGCTAGATTCACCTCGATAAACAAAAGATATACAAATTATAAATTATGAGTATTTCTATACATGTAAATAAATTATGTTTATTTGTATGCATGTATGTAATAGATTATCATCAGAAGGTAAAACCTCCAAGTCTTCTAGTTGGTATTCATCTTCAACTCCCTCTTCTTCTACATCTTTGGTAGTAGGATTAACTTGAAAAATAATCTTAGTTAAGTTTCCCTCTAAGAATAACCAGTTGTATTATATATTGTAAATTTTGGATTTCCTGAAAGGTTAAGTAAAGTCAAACCAATTAAACAATATATCTAGTGATAGATTGTAACTTTATTTAATTGTTTACACTAAAATTAATTATAAATGGGCACCACAGTCTACTCTAATCACTATTGGTACGTACAAATACACAATATTTGGTTGGCACTATTTGATGTGTTAGCTCCTTTAGAAAATACTTTTCCAAGCATGATGGGTTCTCTCTTTATATATTAATGGAAAAAATTAGACATACAATTATTAAGTTCCTTCTAGGAGATTATAAGCCTCAATTTTAATGTTATATGCAAATAAGTGTATAAGGGTACCTTAGATAAGATCCACTTTGTTGATTAACTTTCAAACTCAAAGTAGACTAGAAAGAAAGTGTTTGATCTATAAAATGAGGAGAAAAATCATATTGGGAATGTATGGTAAGGACTAAGGTCCCATCAAACTCATCCAACTCCATCCAATAACCACCAAAGAATTAAAACATCTCTACCATCTATCTTTAGATCATAACCTATAGTATTTAACCTCTTTCCAATTCTCCCTACTAGTCATGTTTATTAAGCATCAACTTTAACTATTTTTTGAATGAAAATTGCTTTCAAAGCCTCTACAAAATTCCCACCCACATCATGATTGTTCACCTTTCTCTCCCACTCCAAGATAGTGTGAACTTAACTATAATGAGAGGTTGTTTTTGGCCAATAGTCCTACATGGGTCACTTTCCCATACATTTGTTTAGAAGGCATAAAAATGAAAAGCATCCCAACTACTAACATACATCCATGCCATTTTCCTATTTGAACATTATTTAAAAGATTTTGGGAGAAGTTGTAGGAATTCATGTGTTTCTCCCTCAACCACAAATGAGGAGTTGGTGAGACATAGGGACTGATTATTATGCTATTAAAATTATTAACTATTTTATAGTTTAGTCTTTACTTTTGATATTCCTTCCAAATTACTTCACTTTAAATAGACTAGACTAAAGCTTCACATCCTTGTTTCTTAACATCAAGTTTCAAAAAGTACCTCTTTCACTATAAATTTCAACAAGTTTACAAATTTTCCAGTAGGGTGAGCTCATTCTTATATTTTAAAAGCCACAAAGACCTACTAGGTGAATCATATGGAAATGACCTCAAAGGTTTTGATACCACTTATGTAAAATCATTAGGATTAGATGGATCCACTTCTACACGTACCTGTTAATAAAGAGAAAAATATTAAGACAATTAAATGTTGAAGTATTTCAAAACTAATTATGGTAAACATCATCCTAAAGTTCAAAATTTCCCACATCTAACCAGATTATTTGAAATATTTTCAATCAAAGTAAAGTGTGCATGAAGCCTGCAGAATGAGTAGAATGCTTCACAAAAGTATACAAAATCAATTAATTGAGACACCTACATTTTCCAATACTTGTCCTGATATAGTGTTTGTGTAGTTGTACTAGAACACCATGTGATTTGAATAAATATGCTTAACAACATTCACAAAATACTTTGTCTCTACTTCAGTGAGTTCCACAAGTGCTAAGACTACAAAAGATAAGAAGTTGAGTGGTTAAAATATAAATGGCTAAGAACATAAGTGAAAAACAAAAATGGGACAAGGTTTAATACAAAGTATATTTGATTAATTAAACAAAGGTATTTAAGAGATAGACGTGGAAAATAACCTTGAAATTTTTCCAAATGCTGCAAACTCTAGAATGGAAGCTAGTAAGCTTTCATATGTCTCTGCAATAGATCTAATAGCAATAGATCTCATGGTTGTTGCACATTATTGTTTACCAGAAGCCTTCTTCTCTACCAATGAATATGATTTGACCTCCTTTATTCAAACCATGATTTTTATTTCCTCCTTTTGAAGTTGGAAAAGTGGGTTGTCGATGCTCAAATAATGATACTACTCCATATCCATTGACATGAAGATCTAGATTTCCTCCTTGTGAAGTTTAGAAAGAGGATTGTTGTTGCTTAGATGTGGTGTAGGGGCACACATTGGCAAAGAATTTGATGAATGAAATAAGGGTACACAACCCCAATAAGATAAAAAAAACATATGTTTGTATGGCCAAGTGCCTACGAGGATCAAAAGGTCTTAGATTTTGTAATAAGTCCTATTTTGTAAGGCTCAGTGACTTAGGATGGGTTATAAATTTGAGGTCTGCTATGGTCAAATGGAAAAGGGTTTGGTAACTTTGTGTAAGAGGGGTTGTATTGATCACTAGAATACTTATGTAGGGTATAATTCACCCTTGGTAGGTTCTTAGGAGGTCTAGGAAGGTAGTTTTCAATTTTTGCTTAACTATGTTGTCAGCAACAATGTTGTTACAAAAGTTATTATTTGGCTTTTGTTAAAAATTTAGCTATCCAATGTTCATAAACTTTAAAATTGGTTTTATTCAAGGATAACCATTAAATTGTTGAGAAAAATTGATGGAACGGGGTGGAAGAAGAACTGATTGCAAAGAACCATATTTCAATACAGAAAACTACATTTTTGCTACAAAATTAATTGGTTTTTCACTTGGTACGCTCATGTATGGATTCAAATATGACAAATAAATTCATAGGGAATTGGGAAATATTCTTAGTTTTCTTTTGAAACAAACCAAAGGTCCTAATGTGAATAATCAAGGAAGGAATCCCAATACAACCACTTAAAAGTCGTTATTTGGCAATAAACTAGGTTTTTTAGTTTCAAATCTTCATATTTTCCAATGTAACTATTGTTACATTGGAAAAATCTCAAATTTAGTTCAAATGAGAGGTAGGAGAGTGTATTTTATTTTTATTTTTGTTTCAATTTGAATGGTTTCATTTTTGGTGAGATATGATTGAAACCCTATCTAGGCATCTCAATGTGACTGGCAGAGTTAAGTAAAAAGGAAGCAACAATCCCCCATAAGTTTTGATGGGCACTAGTTCAAAGTCTAGAATTGGAGAATTTGTGTTGTTTTATATGTCTCTAGATTTTGCAATGATTTTTTTGATTGAAATATAAGTTTAATTGATACTTCCTTTGGTGAGGGCTCCAATTAGGTCTCCATAACCTAGATGAGGGTTTGTCATTTTGTGGAGTTTTTCAAGGATTCAAGGGACATATTTCTAGGAAAAGTTTTGTATCACCTTGTTATAGAGGAATGTTTAATCATATGTGTAGGTAACTTAGAAGTTTTGACACAAACCCACAAAAGGTGTGTAGACAAGGCTACTTGGAACTAGCTTGATCAACACGTTTTGGATAGTGGATGAATTTGAGACCAAAGAAAGGTTTGGATGTCTTAAGGAGTGAACTAAGGATTTTTTGACCTTGGAATACATCTTGAGATTGGAGAATATATGGGATTGACTCTAGAAAAGGAGGGGAAATAGGGACTCTAGGAGAACAAGAGTGCATCAGTACAAGGAATCTAGATGTTTGAGAACAACATAGCAAGGGTTATGGGGAATGCAATAAGATGAGTTGTTAAGATAAGAGTGAAAAATTGAGGTCATAAAATTTTTTTGGTTGAGTATCCCAAGTTGGGGGTTAGAATTTTTTTTTGAATCAAACCTAGGCTTGTGTTGAAACCAAGTTAGGTGGGAATATCGTAACCTTTGCATCAAGATGTTGATGCATATTCATTCATACCATGATATATATTTCCTCCTTATGAAGTCAAAAAAGTGGATTCATGTTGCCTAGATGATGATGCTTCTACATATCCATTCACATGAAGATCAAGATTTCCTCCTTATGGAGTTTTAAAAAGGGGCCTTCTCTTTTCTAAGTTCATCTTCATGTCCAAAGGTGGTCCACTGATCCTTAAATTTTCAAGAAGAGATGTTTCCATTTGTAGATTGTTTTTCCTTGGATAAGAAATGGATTGACATGTCTCCATCATTTTATAGTTAGGGTGAGATGGATATGTCTCCATCCCTTAATAATCAATATGATCTCACTTGGTTTTGAGCAAATGCATGATGTTGCCAGTTCAAATATGGTGTGGTTCTAACTCCAACAACATGCTAGTTTGAATATGATGCAAGTCCAACACCACCCACATTCTGGTTTGAATAAGTTGACATTGAAGATGAATAACCACCTTAAGCCCATGACTTGACTTGTGATGGACTAGATAAGTTTACATGTCCCTGCACAACTCCTAAGATGGATGAATAATTTTGAGGTGCTTCATATTGATTACTAAAAAGTGAAAAGAAACATTTCATTAGATTATATTTGCATTTGAATTGTTGATTATATTTCATTAGATTGTGCTTCATTTTTAATTATTAAAAAAAACATAATGTGATTCTTTTTTTTTTCATTGTAAAATGAAGAAAGTAGCAAGTGAACCACTCCCACCATAGCTTGGAAAGAGCAAAGAAGCTCACCAAGGTTATTGTGAAGTATAAACTTTAAACTAGGTATGTGTTTTGTGCATCTTTGATAATAAAAGGTTTTAATTTTTTAGATCATTGTCTTTTTCAATGTCAATCATAACTAAAACAATCTCATATGATCTTGTTAATCCAATTAGATAATCCTCATTCAAAGAACATATCATTCCAATAATTAAACCTTAGAATATATTTGATCAATCAGCAATTGGGATAAAACATCAACAAATAACCATAAGATTAATATATTTGGTTTCTCAATCCAAATTCAAATAGATCTTACATACCCATCAACTAAATTACTTAATAAATGTGATAATTAACCATCTTCAAGGTTCATTTCAAACTCATCCTTTAGGAAACAATACTCTATCCAAGTTCAATACTTATTATTAGAGGTATCACCCAATTAACTAGCATTATGGAATCATTACTTTGTCACAACTTTATAGGATCACCTTTAAATGTCCAACTCAAGGGCTCAATAAAATCATGTTCCTACTATCCATGAAATATTAGGAAGCACCCAATATTATTAGTCCCTACTACCTTAGGCAGGGACTTATATTTTTATCATAAACTTGTGAGAGATATAACAGTTATTTGCTCAAGGGATGAAACTAATAAATCAAGGGGTTTATGAATGAAAATTACTACGTTCTAATAAATTAGACTATTCAAATTACCACACATCTAAGATTACTACTACAAATGGATTCTAATCTAAAGTTTGGATTCTCATTAACACACCTCTAAAAAACTAAGCACAATGTTTTTATGAATGCTATTAAAAAGTTTTTTTCAATTAGGAATTGAAATCTACTTTGATTATGATAGGAGATTTAGTGGCAGCAGGAGGTTGTTTGCAACAATCTAGTTCTAAGTATAGAGTGTGATAGGAAGTATAATAAATGGCAATAGGAAGTATTATAAATAGCGACAAGAGGTGGTTCAATGAATGGATGGAAGTGATAGGAAGAATGTAGTGGATAGTATTCTGTAATAGATTTATGCAGCAGCAAAATAATGATATATAGCAAGTCTGAATAGGATAAGAATGCCTCAACTAATTACTTCATTGAACAATTAAATCCTTGATTAACAACATCAAGCATTGTATTGATCTTACTTAATTGAAAAATGTATATGCAATAAACTTCCTAATAGGAATAGACAATTAATTAGTATATAAATGCACACATTCGATTCAATCTATAGAAAATACACAAAATCAATCAATACTTAAATATTCAAAAAACAAACTAAAGTAATCTCACCAACTTTCCTGAGAGGGGGCCCCTTCTCTAGTTCACAAGGAGGGAGATGTTCTAAAACTAGCTGCTTTAGAAACTCCATGTTTTTAATATTAGAAACTTCAGAGATAGTATTAAAAAAAAAAAAATCATATATCATATATGTCCCTTCTCTTGTGATCAACATTTGCTTATATAGGCTTAGAATGTTTAACCAAAGTAATAACTAAGCTAGAATGGCCAATGACCTTCTCCCTAAATATAGGTAATTATCTATTTTGGCTACTAGCCACACATAACTAATTACAAAACAACTTGGCCAAGATAACATATAGCCCAAAATTGATCTGTTTAAACATTCAGAACTATTTTCCCAAAATAACATAGCAAAATTATAGCCTTCAACCCACTCTTCCAACTAAATGACTGGCTACATGCTCACACGTCCTTAGTTCTTGTAGTAGTATCAATCAAAATATATCATTTTCATCTAATTAATAAATTTTTTATTAACTATTATTTCCTCTTTAAAGAAGTACTAAATATTCTATCTTCCTATCAATAGTTTAGGAAAAAGGGAATTTCATGCTAAAGAAGTGAGAAGTGTAGGAGATAAAAGGTTAATAAAAATATAGCACTATTAGGACTCATCAATTAACATTAGCCATATGTGCAGATGGCTCTAAGGTTTCTGCATATGAGCATTACCATTAGTTATACATCAAGTTGGCTCTAGGGTTTCCTCATTCATAGCTAGCTTCTTTTGGAAAAGATATATTTGTAGGCTAGCATCTCAAAAAAAATTCTTCCTATTGGTTTTTTTTTATAGAGACATCTAAACTATGAGGATTCATCTAATCTACTATATGCATGAGAAAGATAAACATTTATAACACATGAACACAAAATTTTGGTGACCCAGAAACCTTCCAAATAGAAAGTAAAAATGGAGTGGGGATGATACCCACAAAACTTCATTACTATAGTATGAAGTTAGCCTATTAGGGCTTACATTGATCACTTTTGATGATCTTCCCTATTAAGAGCAATATGGACTGCTAGATCCACCTTGTTAGAAGATTTACAAACATACAATGAAGTATGCACTCTGTTAGGAGATTTATACAAAGACTGTTAAGTCTACCTTGTTAAAGGATTTACAAAATTGATTCACCTATTAGGATGAAATAGTGGATCTACTTACAACTTTATTGCTGATTAGATCCTTGAAGTATAGATCACCTCTTGTGACTAATGAATCTTTACTGCTCCTTGTAGACCTTGCTGAATACTCTATTCTGTTGTTGATTCGCTTTTATTCTTCTTAAAATACTATATTTCCATTCCTTAACATACTCATTCATTGAAAATGATATAATACATTACATATATACCATTCCAATAATTACAATTGCAAGGTTGATCAAAACACAAGTGAACAAAATATTATCGAGTCAGCCAAACAGTAGAAAACTCAGGTTCTTCAAGCTGACTTGGTAACCTTCTAATACATGGCATCCACTGCATTACTCGGCATCATCATGCACTCAATAGAAGTAGAAGCTTAGTCCATACTAATCACACAACATAGCTTGGAACTCGGTAACCATTGGAAACTTGGTAGATATAGTATCACTCGACAAAAACTGAATCCTTCGTTTACCTTGTTCTCACTCGGTAAATGCTATACTTCCATCACTCGATAAACACTAGATTCCATCACACAAACTAATGACTCAATAGACACTGTAAATATCAGTTAACATTGTATGCTTGGTATGAACTATTGGACGACACACTCACTCGGTAGCTTCAAGAATGCTCGGTATGAACTGCTTAAGTGATGAATCTACAAGGTAACCACTGAATGCTCAATATACACTATAGACTGAGTGATGAAATTGATAATCATTTAGAATCAAATAAGTGTTTTCACTAATGAAAAAATACAATATAATGCCAACAATCTCCCCCTTTGGCATTAGTGGCAAAAAAACTTATGAGCCAAACATTGTGTACACTGACATACTGGATTTGATTTTTCAAAATTGATCTTTGTAAACCTGTTGTATATACATTTCTTACATGTCTTTACATATCTCCCCCATACATATGGCATGGTATATACATAGCTTATCAATATACATATATCAATATATTCTCTCTTATTTTCTCCATTATCTTTTACTCCTTCTTTGACTTTTACTATCTCTTACTCAATAATCTCCCCCTTTTTGACAATAATGCCAAAGGTAATCATACTTATACAAAGACACCAAAAGTCTCCATAGTTGTTTTCACAAGGCAATAACAAAGGTAAGAACAAAGGTGAAGTAGTATTCAGCAAGCCCCAACTATCCTTCGAAGAAAGATTGAAATAATTGGAAGGGGGAGTTGGCATCACAAATTTCAAGGCATTTAAATTTGAAAAAATGACTGATGCAGAGAAAATGCAGATTGAGGAATTGGTACTTAACAAGATGGGAGAATGGAAATAATCCCTAGACTAGCTTGCCCCTCAAATCTCCAAAGAGTTGTTGGTAAGATTGAAACCAAGGTGGGAGTTAGCCACCCAAATGACTAAGGACATATATGAGCAATCCTTGAAGAATCTTCTACCGAATCTTACTGAGGTAGAAATAAAGGCAAAAATGAAGAACAACCAAGGTAAAATGATGATTAGATTTCACACATGTTTGATTTTAATTAAGGACATTGAGCATGTTGTAAGAGATGCAACAAACATACAATGAAGTATGCACTCTATTAGGATATTTATACAAAGACTGTTAACTCTACCTTGTTAAAGGATTTACAAAACGGATTCACCTATTAGGATGAAATAGTGGATCTACTTACAACTTGATTGCTGATTAGATCCTTGAAGTATAGATCACCTCTTGTGGCTGATGAATCTTTATTGCTCCTTGTAGACCTTGCTGAATACTCTGCTCTGTTGCTCATTCACTTTTATTCTTCTTAAAACATTACATGTCCATTCCTTAACATAATCATTCATTGAAAATGATATAATATATTACATATATACCATTCCAATAATTACAATCGCAAGGTTGGCCAAAACACAAGTGAACAAAATATTACTGAGTTAGCCAAACAGTAGAAAACTTAGGTTCTTCAAGCTGACTCGGTAACCTTCTAATACACAACATCCACTACATTACTCAGCATTTTCATGCACTCGATAGAAGTAGAAGCTCAGTCCATACTAATTGCACAAGGTAGCTTGGAACTTGATAACCATTGGAGACTTGGTAGATATAGTATCACTTGGTAAAAATTGAATCCTTTGTTTACCTCAATAAACACTATACTTCCATCACTCGATAAATACTAGCTTCCATCACACAAACTAATGACTTGGTAGACACTGTGAAGCTTGGTAAACACTATATGCTTGGTAGATATTGCTGGACTGCACACTCACTTGGTAGCTTCAGGAATGCTCGGTATGAACTACTTAAGTGATGAATCTACAAGGTAACCATTGAATGCTCAATATACAATGTAGACTAAGTGATGAACTCAGTAATCATTCAGAATCAAATAAGTGTTGTCACTAATGACAAATACAATATAATGGAAACATATTCTTGATTGAGTTTTTTCACAAAAAGTCTTGTTTATTGAGAATTTTTTCATTATGTATCTTTTGGCTCTTTTATCTATTTGAAGTTAAAGCCTTACACTAATATTGTTGTGCTTTGAAAATAATGAAAAGAACCTAACCTCATGATATAATTAGATAACCTTTATTTTTTCATTTTAGATACCCAATTATGAAGGCTATTTGTTCTAACAAATAGCTTTTCCTTTCCTTCAAGATTAGATCATAAGGTTTTTAGTATCTAAAAGATTACTCTAATTGAGTCTATAGATGTTGATGCTTTAATCTTACATAAAAATATTACCTTTGTACATTTTATGCCATGTTTGAAGGGGCAACAACTTTTTTCACAAAAAAATTCTTGAACCAACTATTTCCTCTCTACTATTTTTTTCATAGTGTAGGGTGACTACCATATAATAGTAGTGTATAGATCAAATTCATAATAATAGTTTATAAATTTGATTCATACTTCAGAGAATTTTCTTATGTAGATTACATTGTCTTCTCATGCAAACTAAGTTTGATGTTGGGGAGCATTTTACCTATATATTCTCAACGCGGGCCCTTGATGGATGTTTTTGGAGAGTCTAGTAGAGTTTATATGATTTTCACAACATCAATACAAGCTGAGACCAACACTCATATTCAAAATTTGTAATAGATCTTTTTGTACCAAATATTGGCATGACATTCTCATTCTTTCTTCCAACAATCCATGCCAAAAAAATACACTAAAGAGGTTGCATAAGATTTTAAAAGATATTTATTTTAGGAAAATTGTGTAATTCTTTTGAGAATGCTATAAGTTGCCTAAAGGGAATCACATAGTTTCAGCTAAGCACACCATAAGAAAGAGTCATACTTGGTCATTGTGGACATCCATATCATTTGGTGAGAATTTAATTCAATTTAGAAATTAATTATATCATATAGGAAATCCTATGTATTGCCAATTAGAAAAAAATTGAAACTTTGAACATGAACAAAAATTGATGCTTGATATTTGTTGTTGTAGAAAGATGGTGAAGTGGGATTTATTGTTTGTGTCTTTGCTATGGGCATGATAGCTTATTTCCATACATGATCTTTCACTTCCATTTTTGTTAACATACTCCATTGGGGATAACTCAATTGACTATGTACTACATCTTAGACTCTAATAGTGTTCATCAACATACTCTAGTGGGGTCAATTAGAGTTTGATAGTCTTGTTGTATTCTATACAATAGTACTTCTCCTCTCTTCTATTCACTCATTGTGCTCCGCTAATGGATGCCTCTCTAGCCAAGCCTACCAAAAGTAGGGACTAGTGTTGCATGCAACCCTTGTTAAATTAGCTACAAGTAAAAATCATGTTCATGATTCTCAAACCACAATCAAATTCTACTCACCTTCTTAGCATTATATCATAAATAAGATCAAATCATATAGTGATTGGCTTCCCACAAAATAGTGACTTTTTAATATGTTAATAGTTTTATAGACTTGTACACAGACATGAATATCTTTTACATTATAGTGAATTATGAGAATCTCACCATTGATATTGTAGATAACTAGGTTTGCGAAAACATATCCAAAACTGCACCAAATCTAATGGTTTAATTTAAACTTATGCCTCCCACAATGAACCTCAAGTATACTATCAAAAAACCTCAAAAAACTCATTCTCCTACTTGCTAGCACATCAAATTTCTCATGGAATAGTAATACATTCAATCCAAAAAAAATTCAAATGAGAGAACTCAAAATCTATGTTAGAATGACAAGAAATTAAATTTTTATTGGGTATAAATAGATCTATGATAAAGTCCTACATATGGAGCTCTTATTGAAGGTTTTGAACCAATTTTATGAAATTCAAATCGATCTTCCTTCATACTATTGACATTAAAGTTATGTTTGTTGTTAGTGACATACATTTATTCAGATTGTAAGCATCTCTCAAGCATATTGTATAGTTAATAGTGTTAACCAAGAATTTCATTTGCTACCAAGTCCCATAAATAGTTTTAGTTTGCACTAAGCATCTTAGTGTAAATTGAGCTTTATAGTTGCTACTAAGTTCTTAGTTAGAATAGTGAGAATCCAGTGTTGACCAAGTGTTAACTAAGTGATTTAGTTTATAAGATGAGTTTCACAGTATTCACTAAGTCACCAATGTAGACCAAGTTCAAGACTACTTGGAAGTGATCAGTGAGTGCATGATGATGTTGAGAATTGACAATGGATGCCAAGTATCAAAACCTCACCAAGTCAGTCTTCAAAACTTGAGTTCCTCTAGTATGGGTCAACTTTGTGCATTTTGTGTAAACTTGTATTTTGGTCGAATTCATAATTTGATTAATTAGATTAGTATATATGTAATGTATTGTATCACATTCAAAGTGTGTAAGTAATATGAAAGGAAGGCAATAAGAAAAAAAGAGAAAAAGAAGTGAAGTACAAGGCCATAAGTAGTATAAGGAGTAGAAAAGATTCATCTATCATAGCAAGGTGATTTTATACTCAAAGGTATCTCATTCAGCAAACCAAGTTGTAGATAAGAGATCAAACTATTGTTTCATCCTAATAGGTGGATGAGTCAAATCCTTTAATAAGGTAGACCTGACAGTCTTATATAAATCTCTTTATCAGGTACATATTTCATTGTGTGTATGTAAATCCTTTAGCAAGGTGGACCTAGAAATCCTTATTGCCCCTAACAGGGCAGATCATCAGAAGTAATTATTATAAGCCTTAACAGGCCAACTTTATATTGCAGTACTAAAACTTGTGGGTATCATCCCCACCCCAGTTTTACTTTCTATTTGGAATGTTTCTGCATCACCAAATTGTGTGTCAAAAGTGTTATGTGTATTTTCATGTTTTCAATTTCTCATGCATGCAACAAGATCAAAATACATATAAAGGATTAATTGGTATTTAAGGATTAAAATTTTACAAGTTACTAATTCACCCCTCCCCTTTTAGTAACTTAGCCTATCATAATATTTCCAACAATTGGTATCAAAGTTTTTGTGGTTCTCAAAGAAAAGTTTAATAGCTTGAGCAAAGATCAAAGGCTATGGAAATATTCAAACTTGATAAGGCTATTGATAATGAGAAGCTAAATTTTGAAATGGCTATTACATGACTCAAGAAAGAAAAGGAGCAACTTTCTCAATCCCTAAAAAGAAAAAAAGATCTTGCAATCTAGATGAATGACCATCTCTACACTAAAGAAAAATGAAGACATCCATTCAGCAAGCAACCCAGATGAAGCCAATGAAGAAATCAAAGAACTATTAGAAAACTATGGTTCACTTCAAGAAGTAAGAAAACTAGGAAGAGAGAAAAAAATTTAGTTAGTAAGACTATGTGAAGTTATGGAAGAGAAAAACAAGATAAAAGAAGAAATAGAAGGAAAGAAGAATGAGATTCAACATTTATCCCTTTAGTAAGTTGACTTCATTAATTATCTCACCAATGTAAATGAAGAAATCATGAATCTAAGATCAGAGAATGAAAGGTTGTAGAATGATCTAAACATTAAAAGGAAAATCAATGAAAGGATGATGAAATCTCAAGTAGACATAAATCAGCTAAATGAGCAAAGTCATTACAGACAAAAGGGAAAAGAAAGAATTGGATACAAAAATAAGGTGAATGATCCAAGCAAGGATCTCAAAAGAATCAAAGACCTATTTGTAGTCACTATGGTAAGATAGGTCATACAACAAAAAAATGTTAGAGCAATGGGAAAGAAAAATTCAATGGAAAGTGCTACAATTGCAATCAGCATGGTCATAAGGCTAATGACTACAAAGAGAAACCTAAGTTTGAAGGAAAATGTCACAAATGTAAGAAGCGTGGGAAAAAGTCATTAGAATGAAAAACTAAGATACTAAACCCAATAGAATAGATTTTCAAACCTATATTTGGTTGGGACTATAACACTTGGTGTAGATATCATTACTGTGGAGAATTTGGACACATTGGAATGAATTGTGTAAAGCATCACATGAGGAAAAAAGATACTACCAAAAGATGTTTCATTTGTACAAAACTTGGTCATCTTGCCAAGAATTGTATGAATATTGGAAGAATTGAAGATGAAAAGAAGGCAAAAGCTGATAACATTAGAAAGAAAATGAGATAGCAATGGGTTCCAAAATCTTCTAAGAATGCAAGTCCAAGCTATAATGAACAAGTCACTCAAGAATTGGATGACTCCAAAATTTCCAATTGATTTCTCAAAGGAGAACTAGAACTAGGATATTGAAGAAAATATCTAATATAAATTCCATTTGATAGAATGAAAGATCCAAATCAGCATTCAAGATGCAAAGGGATCACTAAGTAAAAGATATCAGTCATTACTGAGTTACTATCTTACCAAGTGAGGTCAGGTTGTAGACTCTATCAAGAAAGTTTGGGAGTAACTAAAGTTTTTTGTGGTTACCAAGTCATGAAAGACTTTTTCAAGCATTCAATGCAAGTGAAGTGGATGATAGTCTATTGTTTGAGTCAATAATTGTATTGGGCATTTATGAAAAAATTTGATAAAAAGGGTGAAGTCATTTTTCATCACAAATTCTCAAAAGCTATCTATGTAGAGCAATCTTTTGAGCATTCAAGAAATTTGAGCAAATTGTTATTGAAGATTTTCATGTTCTCCCAAACCTACAAAGTGAAAATGGCATCTACTAGTAGCAAGTCAAAGAAAGGATCAGATATATTGGTTCAAGGCATGGAATGGAAGGCACTAAATTTCAAGTTGACTCTTGCCATTGCAGAAACCCTAGATCTGAGTAGAGCACAATTGCAAATACCACCAAAGGTACTATTAGTCAATTATATCCATTTGCATTTCAAGTGTGATATTCAAGATATTGGTACATTAGAAATGGATGAAACCCTTGAAAAGCTATGCGTCAATTGTATGTTGAAACTAAAACATCAACATCTTGAAGCAAAAGGTTCAACCCATATTCCACTTATGCCACAAGAGTTCCAAATAAAATGGATAAGATATATTCTTAGTCATGTGCATAATAGTTAGCTATGGTTAGATCAACTAGTCTTGATAACAAAAAAGATGATCCACTAGATTACTAGTCTTCCCATGTTGACAAAAGCAAAAACGACAAAAACCCTAAGTCAGGTTGAACTAGAGAAGAAAACCCTTGCCACGTGGGATGGAAGGGGAATGAAAATTAGTAGTGTGATTGATATGGAACTTAAGTTTGGCATACATATAATTCCTCACACATTTTATAGTTCAAGCAGATTGAACAATGTATCATGTGAACCAGTAGACCTGGCATACAACGTGGTCAAGAATAACCTGTCACTTGACCTTGTTGAGTTACTACTAAACTAGTTCAACAAAAACATGGAAAGCATCTAAACTTCCAAGAAAAATCCATGTAAATTTGATTCATTCTTGACTTGTTTATTCTTCTATGTTCAAAATTTCTTCCCATCAAAAGGTACATAGTTTGGAGGAAGGATGGGCCCATTCTTTATCAAATTAATAAATATATTGCCACAATGGGAGAGAACTATGTAATTATCATGGACAAATACTTTGATGCATTCAAAGAAAAGATGAACAATAGGTACAAGATTCTAAAGAAACTGGTTGATGATTATAAATATGATATTTGTTTCATTGTTGATAGTGACAAAGTATACATTTAAGCAATCAAGCCAAGGATAGTTTGGGTAAAACCTCTCGATTATGAAGTAAACATTGATGAAACCAAAGACATAATTGAGGCATTGATCAATGAACCTATTGATCCTAAAGTTGCATACTTTGGCACCAATGATGAGGAAAAACCCAGAATAGAACTGGAGATCAAACTCCCTCAGGCAATCAACAAGGGCAAGAAGAGAATTGCCAAATAGAAAACCAGCACCCCTCTTCTATTGACTAAAGGAAAAGGAGAAGATGAAGAAGTAGAAAATGAAGAGAAATTAGAGGATGAAGAACCATTGAAGAAGAAAGGAAAGGTAATCATTACCAAGCTTTCCAAGACATCTATTGTTGTGTTCACCAAAAGATCATCCAAGAAGAAAGCAGACAAAGAAGAAGGAGATTTAATCTTCAAGAGGCCTCCATCCACCTTCCAAGAAAGATTGAAGGAATTAGAATCAAGGGCTAGAATAACAAACTTCAAAGCATTAAAATATGAAACAAGGACTAAAGAGGAGCAAAAGAAAATAGAAGATTTGGTAATATCCAAAATTGGTAAGTGGAAGTACTCACTAGACTAGCTAGCTCTTTAGATTCCTAATGTTTTAATGGATAAAATTAAGCCAGGATGGGAGAATGCTATGAAAACAACAAGAGAAACATATGAGAAAACCCTGAGGCAACTCATGCCAAGTTTAAATGACAAGGAGGTAAAGGAATCTCTAAAAGAAAAATGAAGAAAAATTTACTTTGAGATTCAACACTTGTCTTGTATTGTTAAATGATATTGAGCATATAGTAAGGAATGCTACAAACACTTGGAAGAACATCTATCTTCTTCACAAGCCGAGTGATTTTGTAGTTAGTGTCAGTGACAAGGATGAGGATGATGATGATGAAAGAAAGAAAGATGAAGAGATCAATGATGAAGAAGTCACTCATTTTGACAATGTTGATAATGAAGAGGAATAGGGGTAGGAAGCTACCAAGGAAGACTTATAAGATACTAAGGAGACCAACCCCATAAAAATTGTTGTAGTGGTCATAGCCTCACTTCCTCATTCTCCAAGAAAAGTTATGAAAACATCTAGCTTAGAGAAAGCTTCAGTAGGATTGATTATGGCAAATACAACTAGCACAAGCACTCAATCAATCTTTACACCTGTCCAACTCAACACCACATTGACTAAAGTGTCAAGCATTTCATCTACCGAGAAAAAAACACTTCCTTCTACATCAGTTTTGTTAACTCCTTCTATTTCTACTATTTCTACTTTGGCAATAAGTACTTTATCTACTTTTTTGGAAAGCCCTACCATTTCTACAATTGATTCTATTCCTAGCATGCAATTAATAAGTGCAAGGATAGTTGAGACCAAGCCTCAACTAAGAATAATTTTTTTGGGTAAAGGAAAATAGAAGGAAGAAGACATAGATCTTGATGAGGAAATTTTCATTCCTAATTGGGATATCTCCAATCTCAATCTTGATCAGATGCAAACATTCAAAGAACTTATTTAGAAGAAAGCCAAGAAGTAGAGGCTTAGAGAGGAAAGGAATAAGGAATTCCAAATAATAGAAGATGCCAAGAATATAATTATAGAGGCTATAAACATAGAGGTTGATACTTCTCAACCAAATTTGAATCAGTTAGCAGAGGTAGTCCAAAGATACAAAGAAGATCTGAAAGGACAAGAGAAGTTTTTGCAAAGAGTTGAAAAGAAATTTGAGAATAAAGTTTTGGAACTTATTGCTCAACAAATTGTTATTCATCAAGTAGAATTATCTACTATTATAGGCTCACTAGAGACCTCTTACAACAATGTATCTTCTCTACTTGGTAAAATTTGTGATATATCAATTTCCACTAAGGAAATAAAAGATAAATTATCAAAAATTGATGAGGATCTTAAGGAAAGCACATAAAAAATGCACCTTGACCCAAGTTCATGCTCTACCCACTTCAACAAGATTAGATTTCTAACTAATAAGCAAGTAGAATTTTTGAGAGAAGAGGCAAGAATAATGGCTACATTGATAGATATTTAGAACATGATTCTCCTAAACATGGATGCATTGTAGAAACACATTACACATGCAAAAACACTCATCCATGACAATAACTTCTCTATTGCAGACCATATGATTGAGCTATCAGTAGAAGTGTAGATTTCATTATACACATGCAAGGTGTTGCAAGAGAATTGGAACAAGACTTTGGCACTCATCTTGAAGGTAAATTTAGATTTCTTGTCAAATTTTGGCATTATTGTATAGAATATATAGCATAAATCTTTGGCATTAATGTCAAAAAGAGGGAGAACATTGGAGAATATTGAACATTAAAGATGTATATTGTATAAAGGGGGAGAATATTGAAGACTATAGATAAGATGTATATATCAGATGTGAAAAGATGAAAAGTATATTGTATATTATGTATGGGGGAGCATTATAATGTTATTCATGTACAAAAATACATCTCTTTACAAAACCAATTTTGAAAAATCTCAAAAATAGTATACTCTACCAAGTTGGAGTCATAAGGTGATGGATAAAGGTGTTAATGAACTTTTTGAATTTAGTTTTAATTGATAAGTGTTTTTTTCACTAATGCCAAAGGGGGAGATTGTTGACATTATAGTCATGTTTTTTATTAGTGACATACACTTATTTAGATTGTAAGCATCTACCAATCATATTGTATAGTTAACAATTTTAACCAAGCATTTTAGTTGCTACTGAGTCCATTGGATAGTTTTACTTTACTTCAAGCATCTTAGTGTAAACAGAGCTCTACAGTTGCTATTGAGTTCCCAGCTACAATAGTGAGAATCCAATGTTGACTGAGTGTTAACCAAGTGATTTAGTTTATATGCTAGGTTTCATAGTATTTATTAAGTCACTGGTGCATACCAAGTTCAAGACTACTTGGAAGTGATTAGTATGGATTGAGATTATATGTCTACCGAGTGCATGATGATACCAAGAATTGATAGTGGATGTTGAGTTTCAAAACCCCACTGAGTCAGTCTTCACAACATGAGTTCTTGTAGTATGGGCCAACTTTGTGCATCTTGTGTAAATTTTTATTTTGACCAACTTTATAATTTGATTAATTAGATTAGAATATATGTAATGCATTGTATCACATCCAAAGTATGTAAGAAATATGGAAAGAATGCAATAAGAAGAAAAGAGCAAAAGAAGAAAAGTACAAGGCCATAAGTAGTATAAGGAGTAGCAAAGATTCATCTATCATAGCAAGGTGATTTTATACTCAAAGGTATCTCACTCAGTAAACCAAGTTGTTGATTAGAGATCAAGCTATTGTTTCATCCTAACAGGTGGATTAGTCAAATCCTTTAACAAGGTAGACCTAACAGTCTTATGTAAATCTCTTTATCGAGTGCATACTTTATTGTATGTTTGTAAATCCTTTAGCAAGGTGGACCTATTAGTCCTTATTGCTCCTAATGGGGTAGATCATCAAAAGTGATCATTATAAGCATTAATAGGCCAACTTTATACTACATACTAAAGCTTGTAGGTGTCATCCCCACCCCAATTTTATTTCTATTTGGAAGGTTTTTGGGTCACCAAATTGTGTGTTAAAAGTGTTATGTGTACTTTCATGTTTTCAATTTCCCATACATGCAACTAGATTAGAATACATATAAAGGATTAATTTGTATTTAAGGACTAAAATTTTACAAGTTACTGATTCACCCCTCCCCTCTTGGTAACTTAGCCTATCATAATATTTCCAACACATACTTCAAGACTAATCTTCTAATTTGTATTAAAACAAAGAAAATTCACTGTGATTAAATTATAAATAGGTTTAACACATGAATTAATCTATATGCATATAATAAAATGCTCATGAACAAAGAATAACTTGACTGATCACATGGAATCAATAACAAAATTTGATCAAAAATTATGTCTGCTTCTTAGATCAATATATAGAATATATTTCAGTCAATTTTGATTGATTCTAAATGTTATTTCTTTACCTTCAATCCTCTTTACAATCTTCATTTGGAATATATGCATTCCAAATAGATGGTTCTATTTTTCCTATAGGAAATAGGATGACAATCAGAGGTTTTTTGTTTTTGCTCTGCTCTCACACCTCTAATTTGATCACCACACCTAAATCTTAACCTCTTAATGGAATTTATAATGTCCATGGTAGTTTCAAACTAGTTAATTACTTGCAAGACCAACCAACTAACTTTTGCAACCTTCATTACAACTTTTGGGTTCAACATTGCATTTTGCAACTTTTATGCAATGTTTGCATCTTCAACACAAATGACTCCCAATTTTGTAAAAAGCTTCCTAGAATGTTAAAATGGACAAATAATGAAATTTTAAAACCTTTTTACTCTTAGATAGATTATTTTTATAAATGGACCAAATGAATCAATTCAAAACCTACCTCTTACAAGTTGATTTCATGGCTTAACTTTGTTCTTTTTCTTGTTTTGCAGGGCTTCTTAGGAAAATTTTGATGCAAACTCTAATGTAACAATAATTTTTAATAATTGGCACTATCACATCCCTTCTTGGTCTATTAGAATTATCGCTAATTGTAGAAACTCAATGTTTAATATTACCAAGGTGATAGTTAATTTCTTTTAAATGCCAGCATGCTTACAAATTAAGATTATCTATGTGCTTTATTATTATATTGTAATCTGCATGTTCTTATTTGATCAAGGAATAACAAGTTGAGAGTTTCATTATTAAGTATGAATATTTTAGAATGATTATTGCTACTCGTATTGTTGTTTAACCTTGATGCTTATCATAACTAAGCAATGTGGAGGATTTTTCTATACATTATTTTAGTTTATTGGTTCATGTGATGCTTCTTTGTTAAATGATAGGCTCTCCCAATAATAGGTGTAGGGGTGCCAGTACTTTGTTTAAAAGAAATGTTCATACCTACCTATGAAACTTTTGTTACCATTTAATCTCAATGCTTATCTGAAAGGAGCAATATGGAAGGATTTACTATATTTTCTTATCTTCACAATGAAAATTTCTTTATTAAAATAAGCTCTCTTCTAGAATGCATTATATTTATTCTATCCATGGATAGAATGTATTTAAATATCTTTCATTTTATACTAGTTACAGAATTTATGACACTGATAAATTCTTGTGCTCTATGATACGTCATTGTCAAAACAACCCAAATGAAAATGACATCCATTAAGGGATTTTCTTGGGAATCATTCTAGGAATATGTTGCCACTAATGCAGATAGCTCTCTCACTATAGTAGGTTTGCTAGAGTAGATAAACACTACAAGAGATAATATTAACTACTTGTGGTACATTATGAGGTGAAATATACATTTTCCACATCTTTTTTAATGGTGTAGTTTTATCAATTACCAAGGTGAATATTTTAACAAACACTCTTACTAATTAGAATGATTATTTTCTATTGGTTCCAATTTTCACATTATTGATATTTATAACTATATCTTAGAAAGATCAAAAAATTTATTTTCTTTTAATCCATAGATCACAAGATAACTTTAGTTGATCTATTGCATGTTTATATTTTCCATTTATGGAAATATCCCATTAGCGCAATTTGACTTGCTATGGAAAATACCTTCTACGTATCAATTGAAAACACATTGTATGATTATTCTTTAAAGGGTGCTAGCTCAATGGAAGAGAAATTTCTTTAAAAGTAGATGGATGGTGGTTCAATTCCATCATGCCCTATTATGGCCAAATACACTATTAAATATGCTACTAAATATTTGATCAAATATACTACTAGATATGCTACTAAATATACTACTAAGCATGTGACTAAATATACTAAATATGTGATCAAATATATGATTAAATATGCTACTAAATATGTGGCTAAATCAACTATCAAATATACAACTAAATATGTGATTAAATACACTACTTAATATATGACTAGCCACATGATTAAATATACTTCTAAATCAACTACTAAATCAATTACTAAATATACCACTCTATATACTACTAAATATATCACTAAATCACTGATCAAAATTAGTGATCAAATAAATGACTAAAATTTCGTAGTAGTAAATTTAGTAGTGTTATAAATGACTAGATATTAACTACTATTAGTCACATGACTAAATTTAGTCACATATATACAAATTTTAGTGGGTTTTTTAGTCACATTGTTGTTTTTGTACTAGTGATGACTTTGTTCAAAATTTAGAAGATAAAGTACACAATATGGTGAAAGATATCATTGACAAAGAAGATAATGTCATTGTCAAAGATATTATTGGTGAAGACCCTAGAGATGAAGTGAAAAGGGATGAATATGTGATGACTAGTATTGAGCATAACATTGAAGAGAAGCCAATTACCAAGTCAAAAACATGCACATATATTGCGATACAAACTTATCAATGTAAAAATCAAAGAATAAAAGAAGTCTCAAACACTAAATAAATCTCAAATTTTAATGCTAATCCTATTATTACTATTATTCCAATGCATACAAATGCAAAGAAAACTAACAAATAAACTCAAACTACTCAATGGGGAGACACAAATACTAAACAATAGACTAAAAATGTTAATGATGAAAACACACTAATAGGAGGAGATAAAATAAATAATAAAGCAGATGATCCTTCTACTAGCAATAGGCCACAAGCCTAGGGACCTCCTAGTGATGGAATTAAAGGGCTATTAGGAAAAACAAGGATGCAATGAAACAATCAAAGATAAAGCCTCATGTTTCGTAGACACAATCAATTCCATAAACAATAATTGATCAAGGAAACAAGGAGGAAGAAAAAAATAAAGAGAATAAGACTAGCAAAACAAACCAAGAGCTAAAGGCTACTTTTCCAACAAAGACATCTCCAAGTACTAGCAAAGTTAGTTCTAAAGGTAAGAAGTTAAAGAAGAAAATTACAACAATAGTTAGGTCTAATCTAGTTACTATTGATGAGGTAATTATCATTCTAGATTGGAACCCAAACACATTATATCTAGATGTTCTAGCTAAATATTGTAAATTATGTAGTAGGAAGGCAGAGAAAGATTAGTTAAGGAAGGAGCACAAGAATAAAAAAGCTCTATATGATATCAAGGATACATTATATCTAGATGTTCTAGCTAAATATTGTAAATTATGTAGTAGGAAGCCAGAGAAAGATTAGTTAAGGAAGGAGCACAAGAATAAAAAAGCTCTATATGATATCAAGGATATCTGTCTGAATGTTCTTCATGATGTTACACTTGATGAGAAGATTCCCATACTAGAAAAACTTGTACATATACTTTAAAATTTGAATGATGCTAATGTGGATGCATAAGAACATTTGATGGAAATATTAGAAAAAAAATTTGAGAATAAACTGTTAGAGTGTTGGAATTTAAAAGTGAGAAGATTTACTTCTGAGGTGGGGGGGTAGGGGGGTGAATCAAAAGTAACTAACTTTAACCATTTTAAACCTTTTAGCTAATATCATACACATGCATCTAAATAATCTAATAAACATAAAAGTAAAGACATGCATGAAAATAGTTAAGACAAGATTTGGTAACCCAGAAACTCTCCAAAATGAGAAGGTAAAACTGGGGTGGGGATGACACCCACAAAGTATCACTACAACAATATGTAACTATTCAAGGTTGCAAAGTTTGACCACTTCCAATGGTCTGCTCTATGAAAGGCCTATCTTGTTAAAGACTTTACACCCTATAAAAAGTGACCTAGTTAAACATATAGTTGGAATGCTACCCTATTAAAGGATTTACAATCCTGTTAAGGATCTACAATGTGGCTACTAAACCAATATAGCTGCTAACCCAACCTATCAACATAGGATTTCCATTCATAATACAATGGTTAGAAAGTATAGTAGAATGTCTTGACTTGATGACTTGCAATCCTCAATTGCTAATTCTAGATCCTTGTTCAGCTCTGTCTGCTCTAATCCTTGCTTGATCTGATATGTCACTCTTCTCAAAGCTTTGATACTCTATTCTTGATCAACTAAATTTTTGCAATGTTTCTATGCTTTGTCTAAGTCTTTATACCCTTTTGAACTTTTCTATAATTTACCCATACACCTCTCACATTCACTCTTACTCATGCTCACACAATGGAGTTTTGACCTCCTTTTAAAGGCTTCATAGACTTAGGGTTAGGTATGAATCTACAATCAATATTTACTCTTTATTTCTTGATCAATTCCTACACATTTCCTATTGGTTGCATGCCTTCTCCATTTTTCTTATTGGTTTCATGTTGATTACATAGGTAATGCAAAATATTTGATCTTATCTTAAAGATCCTTTGAGATCATCCTTTGTCTGATTCAAAAATGGTTTACATATGAGTTTGTGAAGGCATAAACTCATATGTTGATTCTATGTTACTTGACACTTACTAGTTGTTGATGCTCAGCACATATAGAAATTTTGTCTCACTCAGCTCCTATAGAAATTATATTTCACTTGGCATCTATAGTGACTTGACATCTATACTTTGCTCAACACTTGAACTTCGCTCAGTACCTAAAGATCACTCGGCACCTGAAGTTCACTCAACACCTATTGAATTCTCTAGCTTAACACATAGTATAGCTCAACTTCTATATTATAGTTAGCATCATCTTGAGAATTGGTTAAGTGTGTTGACACTCAATTGTCAAAACTAATCTAAGATCAAAAATCTCCCCCTTTGATATGAGTGGCAAAAAAACTTAACTCAGCTTTATAAATCTAATCTCTATGAGTATACTACACATTTTGTTTGGCATGTATACAATTCTTTTAAAACTTTATAGTAGACTATATACCTTCAAAAATTTATAACTCCCCCTAAGCTAATGTGCCTTTTTTGTATCCAAAATTCCTACATTGAATTTGTCTCATTCTAGTTCCTATATTTTCCTTCTTATTCCTTTGCCTTTGTGTCTTGTGTACCCTATTTTTGCTTTGTTTGTACTCATCTTTGTTTCTACTAATACTCTTTCACACATCTTCTTGTAGTTTTTGCATCCTTTTGGCTATATATCCTTATTACTTCCTCAAAATTTGAATATGTCCCCCTTTGGATATCCTTTATTACCTTCAAATAATTTAGTATCTCCCCCATTCGTATTTATGCAAATATCTCTATCTCCATATCAAAAATGTATATCTCCCCCTTTTTGACACTTATGTCAAAGGGTCCTAAGAATGAATAGAATATTTAGCCAAAAAAAAATTATTTACCTCCATGATCATCTTCAGAGAAGCATCCTAGTTGTTCAAGACAATTTCCAATGATTTGTGTTGGATGGTTATTCTACTGCAAGATGTACAAGACCGTTTAAAGTAGAAAGATTAGGGTCTTTCTTTAAGACATTTTTTTCATAGGCTTGTTCCTTATGGAGTACTTCTAGATGTGGACTAATAGAGGATTGAATCTATATTAATTTGGCCTTAATATTGGCCTCTTCTACTGTCAGTACAACTAACTCCTTCTATATGTGAAGTGTAGTTGCAGAATGCTTCTCACTTTGAGCTAGATCTTTGGGTAGTTGTGTGCTAGAAATCGTGAGATTTCATTCCAAGCTCAATATCCTCTAGCTAGTTTCTTGTGTGAAGAGAGATAAATCACACAATTTTGAGTACAATGAGAACATATTCTCAAGTACTTTTTTCACTTTTTCAACTTTCTTAGCCAATTCTACTTGTGAAAGTGTTATCTCACTAGATATCTTCTCATTGACTTTCATTTGAAACTTTTTTTCTGACCACTCTAATAATTTATCATTTGTATCAAGGTCTTCATTTTGTACCTAGTCCACTATGTTGGACAATTTCTCCATGATGGACTAGGTTTCATCAAGTACTAGAAAGCTAAATGCAACAAGGAATATATCTTGATTTCCACAAGTGCTTGCTTCTGTCTATACTCATTTCTTGGTATCTCTTATTTCTTCCTTCTCTCCAGTGCCTCTTGCACTTCATTAATTTGTGCCAAATTCATAGTTTTGTATTTATAACTAGGTATGACTATTTCCTCATCAATTGAAAGGTCTCCATAGTGAAGTACAATTGCTACCTTGGTGGAGCTCAAGCCTGGTGCTTAAATCTGCAATGGTACTACATCAATGCTTGGCTGCTTTGTAGGAGTCCCTGAGGTAGGCAAGTTGGCCAATGTTTGTATTGCCTCATTCTCCTTTTATTTAGGGGTTTTCTCCTCTTCCTTTTCTTCTTTCCTACAACCTTGACCAATAATGATGATTTGAGGAGGTGCACCTTGGCTTTGTGTTGTAGGAACATCTTGTCCTATTTGTTCCTTTGTTGGCTCCTTGGTAGTTGTTATTTTGACTATAAGATCAACTTTAGCAGTTGTATCCTATGCTTCTTTCTCTTTAGGTTGATCTATTATAGCTCTAGGAGGTTGTGAATTTGGCTTGTTTGTTTTCCTTCTCCCTTGTGATTTCTTCTATAGCTTTTTGTAATTCTTCCACACTCACCAAAACTAGATTTGTTCATAGTTATGATTGTAATGTAGTTTGGTGAAGGATATTTTTGAGATCCCCTATAGTGAGTGGATTGATGTTTTGAATTGAGGTGTCATGAACATCCTTGACAATTACTATTTCTATAAGTGTTATGTGTGGAGGACTTGATGGTGGCATTTGGGTGTCTTGGACACTCTATTCTTTTTGCTTCTCTTGAGTTATTGTCTCTTCACCCTGTGTCTTCTCCACTATTTCTTCTTCTTTTTCTTTCTCTACCTCTTCCTCTTTCTCATTTTCTTCTTCTTCTTCATCATTTATCCCTTCAAATGGGTCTTCTTTCCCTTCTTTCATAGTTTTCAATCCATAAATTAGTTTCCACATCTATGTGTACTTTTGCACAACATCTTTAATTTAGTTTTGTAAAATTTTGAAAGCTCTACTTGGGTGCAAATTTGCTCCCATGTTTCTTTCTAGCCTTAGTTATTTGACCTTTAGTTAGGTCTAGCATTACATGATCCAATGTTGACTCCCTTATATCCTTTTCCATATTAAGGTAGTAATGCCATTTATTCTCTACAATGGAGCTTAGCTCCTTAGGCATTGAATTGTCTAGTTCAAGTGGCATGGTCTTGAACTTAGCCATCATGGTGTAGATAGACTCTTCCACTATGTTTTGTTGTTCCCTTGACAAATTATTGAAATAAATAGTCTTTAGACCAGTTAGATCTGCATTATCTCCAATGTTATTGCAAAAATTTTGCAATTCAGACTTGGTAGAACATCTTACCAATCTGAATTGATCTTCATTAGAGTTTGTCCTTTCTTCATCTGATTTAGAAGGTGCAACATATTTTCTTCTATTATTTTTCTCTGCAGGCCCTCCTTGATTTTTTTCCTTTTGTTTCCCCTATTCTTTTTCCACTTGGGTAGTTTCCCTAGTGTCTACCCCTGTAGTTGGCTTGGTTGGGCTTTGCTTTGTTGCCTTTTTCTTCTTCCCCTTTGGTTGTGCAATTGGTTGTTTTTGAGTTTTTCTTTTCTTTGGCTCAGCCTTTGGTGCTTCCTACTCAGCACCTTCCTCCTCTTTAGCATCCTCCCCCATACCTTTGGTTAAAGCAAGTGGTCCTTGACCTTGTTCTTCTTCATCTTCTTTAGCTTCTTCACCTTCTTCTTTTGCTTCTGATGTGCCTTCACCAAATTTGGCTTTTAACTTCTTTACAAGTTTATCTTTCTTTTTTAGTGTGGAGATAGTCTTTAGCTACATATCCACCTTTGATCTAACCATTTCATAGGTTCCAAAATGTGGTGCACTTTTTTCTACTTCCTCTACTAATAATGCAATTATTGCTGTTGATGCTTCATCTATATTTATTTCATAACCAAGAGGTCTTAACCATCTCACTCTTGGTATGGTAGCTTGAATTTATGTATAGTCAATATCTACAAGAAAAAATACATCATTTACATGCTTCTCTATTAATGACACTGGAAATCTTTTCCTTTACTTCATTGACTTCTTGAAGTCTTCAAAATATCTAGTCATTAAGGTCTCAAAATTAGCTCCCATTTTCTCTATGTATTCATTAACTTGAGATATTATTGACCTATCAATTTTCCACGCAACTTTTCCAAAATAAGGAAATTCATTTTGTACATAAAAGAATATAAAAATAAAAATAGCACCTAATTTTCATTGGGCTCCCTTGGTTCTTCTTATTGCTGTTAAATTTTCATTTATTCATTGCAATTGCAATTCTGCAAGATCATAAGTATGATTATTTTTCACTAGTTTATAACCAACATCCACTGCAATGCAAGGCACACTATTAAGTCTGCTAGATTGGTAGAATTTGTGTGTAATAACCCTAATAGTAAAATCAATAAGAGGGTCTTGAATGGTATTGATTGTCATCCCTCTCTTGTTCCACTTGTATATTGTAAGGAAACTTAGGTGCAAAAACAGCTTCCTACACTAATCTCATAAGGAAAGTATGATGCAAATCCTATTAAAATCTTCTACACTTACAGATTCAATATCATGTAAACAACAATATTGCAGCCAACCATGCATATAGAAAATAGACAGAGAAAGGAACACATAACACAAGGATTTTCCAGTGGAGAAAAACCTTTCGGTAAAACAACCCCACCCCTTCAGAACTTGCACAATGTATTATCTTCAACATGAGGTTACAATACACTTGCAATGCAAGTTCAACATCAACAATCGAAGACTCCAGTAGCTACTCGCAGTACCAACAATACACTTTTTTTGCATCACATCTCTTCGCAACCCTAAAAATGCTTATAACATGCGCTTCACTTTAGGGTTACTCAAATACCTTAGTTGCCACATGTCTTCACCTATCATTGAATCTTCCTAACATAGCTCTTACGTGTCATAGGAATCCATCATAACCATTTTAGTCATGATCTCCTTACACACAATTCAAGATGTCGACACATCAACATTATTTGCAAGAAATACATTTTACAAAACAAATAATAAGAATAGGAATTATACAAGGTTGAGACACCTTATTCTTAACATTCTCCCACTTGTCGAACACCTTGTAAGAGCAACAGGAACATAACAGGAACTAACCGCTATAGGCGAAAAGGCCCATAGACTTTGAACACCATCTGAACTTCTCAGTGCCCACTGGTTTTGTTAATGCATTTGCAACATTCTTCACAGTATCTACCTTTTCCAAATTAACCTTTCCATCTTCCACCATATCTCTCACAAAGTGATATTGCACATCAATGTGCTTCATTCTGGCATGGAAAGTTGGATTCTTTGCAAGGAAAATAGCACTCTGACTATCACACCAAATAGTAATCTATTTTGCATCAACACCAACATTAGAACACAATCTCTTAAGCCAAATGGCTTCCTTACAAGCATGAGTAGTAGCCATGTACTCAGCTTTTGTAGTGGACAAAGCAACCACAGGTTGTCGCTTGCTCATCCAACTGATGGCACCACCAAACATAGTGAACACATAAGCACTGGTGGATCTCTTGCAGTCAATATCACCTGCCCAATCTGAATGCACAAACCCATGAATACAAACTAAATGTGGAGATCCAGAAGAGTTACCATGATAACATATGGATTAATCTAATGTACCCCTCAAATATTTGAATACTCGCTTAACTGCATCCCAATGTATCCATCCAAGATTAGCCATAAATTGACTCAGGACTCCCACTGCTTGGGCAATGTCTGGTCTAGTATAGACCATAGCATACATAAGACTACCAACTGCACTAGCATAAGGTACTCTACTCATGTCCTCCACTTCACTAGGAGATTTTGGACAATCATCTACAGATAACTTTGTTCCCATAAGAATAGGAACACATAGTGGTCTACAATCTGCCATGTTGAACCTATCCAACACAGACTTCACATACTTACTCTGACTCAACCAAAGTTTTTTGTTAGACCTATCTCTACTGATTTCCATACCCAAGATGAACCTAGCTGCCCCAAGATCTTTCATCTCAAACTATGCTGACAACTGAGATTTAAAATTAGAAATCATACCCTTACCCTTCCCAAACAGCAACGTATCATCAACATATAATGCAACAATAAGAAGGCGATCATTTTCAATTCTGAAATAAACACAATAATCTGATTTTGATCTTACAAATCCAATTGACAACACAAAGGCATCAAACTTAAGGTACCACATCCTAGGAGATTGCTTCAAACCATATAGAGATTTCTTTAATCTACAAACTAAGGATTATTTATCTTTAACAATGTAGTGCTCAAGCTATGACATATAAATCTCTTCCTCCAAATAACCATGAAGGAAAGCTATCTTTACATCCATCTGTTCTATCTCTAAATCATATGGTGTAGCAAGAGATAACAGAAATCTAATGGGTGTCAACTTTGCAACAAGAGAGAATATTTCACCATAATCTATTCCCTCTACTTGTGAATACCCCTTTGCAACCAATCTAGCTTTGTACTTTTCAACACTGCCATCTACATAGAATTTCTTCTTGAATGCCCATTTACAGCCAATAGATTTTCTCCCTTTAGGCAAAGGTACAAGATCCCATGTTTTTTTTCTCTCTAATGAAGCCATCTCATCATCCATAGCCTCAATCTAGGAACTTGCATCTTCCATGCCCAAAGCCTCTTTCACAGATCTTGGCTCATCAGTGTTAGTAATCAAAGCAAAAGCACAACTGGAATCTAACATAGAATAACCAAACCTTTCTAGTTTCTTTCTTTCTCTTGTGGATCTCCTCAAGGGCTGAGGTTGAGGTTGTTCTTCCTCTTCTTCTGAACTATTAGAGCTGTAAGAGCTCTCCTCATCATTAGACCCAACATGGTCTCTCTGTTTAGTCTTCTCAGGGGTAGGAGGCAACTGAACAACATCTTTTTCCTTTTCTTTTTCATCTGGTTGTAGCACAATAGGAGAAGATGTTAGCTCTCTAAAAATAACATTTCTACTATACAACACCTTACTAGTCACAAGATCCCAAAGCTTGTATCCTTTCACACCAGCACTGTACTCGATGAAAATACATTTAACAGCTTTGTTTTCCAACTTAGATCTTTTCTCCATTGGAACATGTGCATAAGCTTCACAACCAAAAACATGAAGATTTCTAACTGAAGGCTTCTTACCAGACCACACCTCCATGGGTGTCTTACCAACAAGGGCTAATGTAGGAGATCTGTTAACCAAATAGCAAGTAGTGGCCACAACTTCAGCCCAAAACCTTTGTTCTAAACCAGCTCCACTAAGCATACTCCTAGCCTTCTCCATCAGCATCCTATTCATTCACTCTACAACTCCATTTTGTTGTGGGGTATACAGAGTTTTCTTATGCCTCTTGATACCTTGTTCTTTATAGAACTGTTCAAACTCTGCTGAGCAAAACTCACCACCATTGTCATTTCTCACACACTTAATCTTCTTACTAGTCTAATTCTCTACAAGGGCTTTAAATTCCTTGAATTGACTAAAGACTTGTGTCTTACTTTTAAGGAAATAAATTTGTGTCCTTCTACTATAATCATCTATGAAAGATACAAAAAATACAAACTTCAAGATTGAAGGAACTTTTACAGGACAAATACATCAGAATGAATAAGATCCAAAACATCAGAAGATTTGTGAGAACTAGAGTAAAATTGAACACGATTTTATTTACCATATACACAGTGTTCACAGAAGTCAAAGTCGAGATTGCAATCATTTAACTCCTCAACGAGATTTTTATTTTTCAAGGTTCTGAGACCCTTCTCACCAATGTGGCCAAATCTCATATGCCACAACATTGTCTTTTCTGCAGGAATCTTACCTTCCAAAGTGTTTGCATCCTTAGGTACACTTGTTGCACTACCATCAGAACCACTAACCACAGTCTTCTTTACTGCTCATTCAGATGGTGGAGATGAAGTGATAGCTACTCTCTTCTTTGAAATAGAAGAACTATTACACTAAGAAATGTGTGCATCAAGCTGAAACAAAGTATCTCTCCTAGTACCCTTAACAAGCACCATAGCTCCTCTCATCATCTTACATCCATCTTTAGAAAAAAAAACTTGCACACCTACATCATTCAGCATACTTACAGATAATAGGTTTCATGCCAAACCTGGAATGTGCATAACTCCATTGATTCTCTTTACTCATCCATCAGGAAATTTGATAGTGACCCTTCCGCATCCAACTATCTTTAGGTGAGAATCATCACCCAAGTACACCTTTCCACCATCGAACTCTTCATATCTTGAGAACTAGTTTTGATGAGAGGTCATGTGAAAAGATGCACCTGAGTCAACCAACCACACATCATTAGATGCATGGGCTGCCAAAGCTACGATGAATGCATCGCCATCTTCTTGAGATTTTTCGAAACCAAAATCTGAGGCTTTCTTCTTCTTCTTAGGCTCTTTATAGTCTTTACAAAAGTTCCCAATCTTATCATAGTTCCAACATTTTGCCTTGGACTTATTGGAAGTCTTTGACTTCCCACAGGATTTGGATCTACCCTTATTGTCAGACTTATTGTCATTTTTCTTTCCTCTTTCCATGGATCTCCCACGAATACAAGGGCTTCTTTTTTTGAAACAGAAGCCTTTCTCCACATCTCCTTTGATAGCAGTGAAGACACCACATCATCCATTTTGAAGGTGACTAATGTGCTTCTGAGAGCCATCACAAGATGGTCCCATGAATCTGGTAAAGAACACAAAAGTGTTTAGCAACGATCCTCCTCCTCTAACTTGACACTAGCTGATGTCAACTATGCAGCGAGTAGATTAAATGCATTTAAATGATCCATTAAGGATCCACCTTCCTCCATTCATAGAGAATAAAACTTCTTCCTCAAGAACAACTTGTTCACCAAAGATTTGGCCTGATACACGGCCCCAAGTCTCTCCCACAAACTATATGCAGTTTTCTCATCTAGAACATTCAGAAGGATTGCATCGGTTAAATAGAGTCTTATGAGACCCTTAGCTTTACGATCTTTGATATCCCAATCTACTTGAGCTATAGTTTTTGTTCTTGTAGTGCTTGTAGTCGCTTCCCATAGGTCACGATCTTCCAACATGTCTTCCATCTTGAGTTTCGACAACTTGAAATTAGTGCCATTAAATTTCTCCACCTCCATTCTTCCATATGATGAACTCGCCATCTCAATCTACAAATAAGATTCAAGATGGTCTGCACAAGACTCCCACTCAACTTGAGATTAGCTCAAAAAGCCCTACCCAACAACTAGGATCAAAAGTTGATCAAGCTCTGATACCACTTGTAAGGAAACTCAAGTGCGGAAACAACTTCCTACACTAATCTCATAAGGAAAGTATGATGCAAATTCTATTAAAATCTTCTACACTTACATATTCAATATCATGTAAACAACAATATTGCAGCCAACCATGCATATAGAAAATAGACAGAGAAAGGAACACATAACACAAGGATTTTCTAGTGGAGAAAAACCTTTTGGTAAAAAAACCCCACCGCTTCAGAACCTGCACAATGTATTATCTTCAACATGAGGTTACAATACACTTGCAATGCAAGTTCAACATCAACAATCGAAGACTCTAGTAGCTACTCGCAGTACCAACAATACACTTTTTTTGCATTGCATCTATTTACAACCCTAAAAATCCTTATAACATGCACTTCACTTTAGGGTAGAGTGTACAGTACTCAAATACCTTAGTTGCCACATGTCTTCACCTGTCATTGAATCTTCCTAACATAGCTCTTACATGTCATAGGAATCTGTCATAACCATTTTAGTCATGATCTCCTTACACACAATTCAAAATGTCAACACATCAACATTATTTGCAAGAAATACATTTTACAAAATAAATAATAAGAATAGGAATTATACAAGGTTGAGACACCTTATTCCTAACATATATGAGCAATGTTAGTATGCTAATAGAAACCAAATTTAAATAAAGCTTCTACAAACTAAACAAAATTCATAAACTTCAAGATAGACTAAGATGAACTCTTAATTGAGAATATGAGCCATTAATGGGCTCTCTCAATGAGAAGCTCTCTTTTTGAGTGGCTTTGTCTAAATAGATAGGATGTATGCTCAAGCTTATGCTTCAAGAAGGGCTTCAAATGGAGTTGGAATTTTGGTGTGAGTGTATGGTTTTGATGTAAAATGGCTTCTTAAAATGGCATTATGACTTTACTTCATGGATTGTGTTCTTTTGCAAAGGGGAAGGATCCAATTTATAGGCAAGAGGCTTGAGGGATTGAAGGCTAAGATGCAAGGATGGGGAAAAGCTCATGGAGGGCTCAGATTACATGAGAGGAGAGCACATGGATTGTGCTTCCTTACAGCCAATCAAGGAATGACACATTTCACAAGGTGAGAGGATGGAGGACAGGAGAAGGATGAGTCAACAAACGAGGCTCAAGGGATAAAATCTTCATAAAGACCCTCATAATGGCTTGTAAGAGCAATGAAAGGGCTTAGAAGAGTCATTTATGGCCTAGTGGGCTTCATAAAGCTTTATGGTTGGGATATTTTGAGGGAGATGAGAGGAATTTCGACTTGGGCTTGATTAGGAAATTTTTAAGCTTGCTTAGGATTGTACAAATGATTAGGGGATGGATTAGGATGGTTTAAGATTATCTTAGGGATAGGCAAGTGGATGGCATTTAATGAGGGTGGGTGAAGGAGGAGATATTTGTTAACTTTGGCTTGGGTTAGTAAGTCTTAACCCATTTTTAGGGAATGTGACAAGGTTATGAGGGGATTAGGATTAGGTTTAAAGACATCTTCTAGAAGAGTCTAGACTTTGGATGAGGATAAAGACTTTCTAGAATAGTCTAGAATTTCCTAGGAGGAGGATGAAGACTTTCTAGAAGAGTCTAGAACTTCTTAGGATGAGGATAAATTAGATTTTTAAGAAATAAATAAAGTTTTATTTATTTCAAGGGTTTGGGTTGAGGAGATATTTATTAAAACTTTTTTAATAAACATGAGGATTAATATTTAATCTTAATTAAATATTTTGAGTTGTGATTAGGGGTAGGAAATGATGGGATTAGCCTTTAATCAAAATTAAAGAAGGATTAGAAGATTTTGGAAGAGGTTAGTGGTCTAAAGGAAATTGGCCAAGTTTTGGGCAAAAAATAATTTTTTTATTTATTTTGGGTTTTTTGGTCAATTTATTAATTAAATAATTAATAAATAAGGAAATAATGTTTAAATAAGATTTAAACATTTTTGGGACGGATTCCTTAATTAAATATTTTTAATTAAGACAAGGGGATTTAATGGCATAAAAATAAATTAATTAATTAATTAATTAATAAATGATGATGTCATCAAGGACTTTTTCAGAAAATAAAAATACTTTATTTTCTAAAGGATTTTAGGTGTCTACACCACTTGGCACCAATATTCTTCTCAATTTCCTCCTTACAAACACTCGTAAGGGTCTTCAGTCGATCTAGGGTTAGGTACCCTATCACTCTATGCACAATTCTCTTTGTGATTTTCATAGGGCCATCTTCCATCCATAAGTTTCCATCATGTATTCAATTGAGTACTAGCCTGATCCATTCAATCGTGAATACTGTAGGAAATTCTAGGCCATGCGTTAAACCCTTCTTTTCAACAATTTGATATTCTTCCTTCAACACTCCATTTTCACACAGTCTCTCATAAGCTTCCCTCATTTCCATGTCACCTATGGCTCTAATCTTGCAATTATAGAATCTTCTAATGTCTTGAACCATAACTACCTTAGGGGGTATGATAGATATGGCTCGAGCTAGGTCATTTTTATATGCTACTTCTGGTATAGGGAAAAAATTGGGTTGTTTTACCCCATTAGACACAAGCTAGACTTCAAATGGTTCCTTCTCCTAAGTCTTCCTAGAGCTAGAAGCCATTTTTGAAAACTAGGTTTTGTACACAAAGAAAACATGAAACTATGTAGCTTGGCACAAATGTAAATACCTCAAAATTGATGAAATTATACTGAAATGTTGTTGAAATCTACCTAAACACTAGATTCTCTATTGTGAAGTCACTCTACACTCTTCTTTGTCTTTTCTCTTCATTCACGATAAAGAAAAGTGATTGAAAATGTGATAATATACCCTATTTTCATTACATTTAATGCTTAGTGCATTTATAGTTGTCCACTCAGCTTCTAAAGGATTCTACATTACTCGACTTCCATAGGAGGATTACTTTACTTGGCTTCAATTGACATTTCTCTTTAATTGGCTCCCTCTACCAACTTAGCTTCTATTGTCTTTGGAGATCAACTCAACATGCATTGGAATTTTACTCAGCTTCTAAGGGCAACTCAAAAACACTTATTAAATCTTGAAAATTTAACTTTGCATCTATGTTCATGCTAATCTTTTCTTTTTATTACTTTTTTGTTTAGGAACTAATGTATGATAAAGCTTTGTAAATCATTTCCTCATCCCTTCTCTTCGCTTAGTTTGATGAAATGTGATCACTTGACCTTTTAGGTGAAGTGATCCCTTCATTTGATGTGTTGCACTCATCTTTCTTCTTCTATGTCTTATTCATTTCTCTTTTGATGTGTTCAACATCTACCTTCTCTTTACCTTTGTTTTTCTTTGAATTGGATGCCTTTGACCTTGTTAAGAAATTCTTACTAATATGACTAGTCTTTAAGCAACTAAAACATAAAACATGTAGTTTGACTCAACCATCTACTGTAGTTCCCTCTAAAATGTGTTCTTATGTAATTTTAAGGAATGTGTCCATATTCCTAATAGTAATGATAGCTATACCTAGTATTGTAGTCCCAATTGTAGTGATTTCCATGGTTACTTCCTCTAGCTAACTGATTAGGTGTCCAAATAGGCTTTGATATGCACTCAAAATCTCTATGTTTGTACTTCTTGTAGTTGTAGTTGTTCTAATAGTCCTAGTTTTGTAGTTATATGCTTGATTTCCTTAATTTTTGCACTTATGACAGTGACTCACATTCTCAGGTTTATCATGCTGATGGGCATTCTTGCTCCTACATACATTAGAGGTATGTCCCCTTTTACCACAAAAATGACAAGTAGGTTTAATGTTCTTACCTTTGTTACTCCTTTCTTCTGCAATCTTGGATGACTCTCCTTGTTCAGTACTGATGTATCCTAGTCCTAAAGTGTCATTGCTAGCCCTTGGTGATATTTAGTAGTTTCTCAAAGTACTTGATGGCCTCATTAGCTTTATTGAAGCTCTTTGTAATCTCCTTCTCTCTTTTTAGGTCATTTTGAAATTTTTCATTTTGGATCTTTGGTGTAGAGATCTCAATGTCCTTGACATTCAATTCATGATGTGCATTCATCATCTAGCTTAGGGTGTCTAATTGCATGTTTGAAATTCTTGCAAGCTCAATTGACTTTTCTTCTAGTCTATTGGCAAGATTTTTCTTGTCTATTTCTAGCATAGCCTTATCTTCAATAGCTCTTTTCTTCTATTCAGTTACCTCACAAAGCATCATAGCTTGTCATTCTTGTTCAAGCTTAAGTATTCTAATTTCTTTTGCTTGAGCTCTATTCTTCTCCATTAGGTCTGCTATTGTTGCATCGAACTCTTTGGAATCTCCATTTGTAAATAAGTTTAAGGTGTTAATATCCTTGTACTATGTATCATTCTCAGCTATGGCAATGTCTCTTCTTCTCTTTAAGGATTTTCTCAGTTCCTCCCTAACTTCTTCAAAAGTGTTTAGAGCAAGTTGTATATCAATTGCCTAATTCTCTGTGATCTTCCCAATTTTGTAGACTTCCATTTCTAGATATTTTCTCCAAGCTATAAGGCTCCTTCTTGTGAGAACTTGGCTCTGATACCAATTGTTGGAATTTACAAGTGGGTAGATTTACTTCTGAGAGGGGGGTGAATCGAAAGTAACTAACTTTAACCATTTCAAACCTTTTAGCTAATATCATTCACATACATCTAATTCATCTAATAAACATAAAAGTAAAGACATGCATGAAAATAGTTAACACAATTTGGTAACCCAAAAACCCTCCAAAATGAGAAGGTAAAAATGGGGTGGGGATGACACCCACAAAGTATCAGTATAGCAATATGTAACTGTTCAAGGTTACAAAGTTTGACCACTTCCAATGGTCTACCCTATAAAAGTCTTGTCCTATTAAAGACTTTACACCCTATTAAAAGTGACCTAGTTAAAGGATTTATAAACATTCACTTGGAATGCTACCCTGTTAAAGGATTTACAATCCTGTTAAGGATCTACAATGTGGCTACTAAATCAATATAGTTGCTAAGCCAACCTATCAACATAGGATTTCCATTCACAATAGAATGGTTAGAAAGTATAGTAGAATGTCTTGACCTGATGACTTGCAATCCTCAATTGCTTATTCCAAATCCTTGTTTAGCTCTATCTACTCTGATCCTTGCTTGATCTGATATGTCACTTTTCTTAAAGCTTTGATACTCTATTCTTGATCAGCTAAATTATACAATGTTTCTGTACTTTGTCTAAGTCTTTTAAACCCTTTTGCACTTTTCTATAATTCGCCCATACACTTCTCACATTCACTCTAACTCATGCTCACACAATGGGGTTTTGACCTTCTTTTAAAGGCTTTATAGACTTAGGATTAGGTATGAATCTATGATCAATATTTACTCTTCATTTCCCACTCAATTCTTGCACATTTCCTATTGGTTGCATGCCTTCTCCATTTTTCTTATTTGTTGCATGTTGATTACAAAGGTAATGCAAAAGATTTGATCTTATCTTCAAGATCCTTCAAGATTCATCCTTTGTCAACTTCAAAAATGGTTTACATCTAAGTTTGTTAAGGCAAAAACTAGTATGTTGATTCTATGTTACTCAGCACTTACTAGTTGCTGATTCTTGGCACATATAGAAATTTTGTCTCACTTAGCTCCTATAGCAATTATGTTTCACTCAGCATCTATAGCAACTCAGCATCTATCCTTTTCTCAACACTTGAACTTCACTCAGTACCTGAAGATCACTCGACACCTGTTGGTAAATAGATTTGTTCTTCTTCTTTTCCTCTTTTTATGTGCCCAAACTTATAATGAAGAACAATTTTACACAACAATTGGGAAACCATTTCTAAGAATATCTAGTTTCCCTCTGAATTGAGGTACAACTCCCTATGTGAATGATGTTCAAGGAATTATGTTTTATTCCTAAGACTAATGTGGGGTATGCTCTTAACCCAAGAGCAGAAGAGGCAAACCAAATTAAGCCTAACTAGAACTTAATTCAAGCAAGAATACTTCACAATACTAAAATAGATTCATGCATCCACATTTCTTATGAATTCATAAATCCACTCGTACAAAACTAAAATAAGTTGAAAATCAAATCTAAACTACAACTGATGAATCAGAAAAAGAGAAACTAACAACATTCTTTCATCAAATGAATTGTAACAATGCTTATTACATTCATTCATGTTCTATAAAATAGGGGAAATGAAACTCTGTTCTTCCTCAGTTCTCTGCAACACAGAAAGGGAATACTAACTAATCACAATACCTACTAGAATAGAAAATGATTGAAACAAAGTGTCATTCAATTGTCTCTGCAACAAATAGTACTTCACACTAAAATTTTGTCAAACTTTCATTAATCATTTAACTTCATACATATAGGGTTGAGAGATGACCATTACAATAGGAATTTCAATCAGTTCATCTTTTGAATATAACAAATGGCAAGATGCCAGTTTGTCAAATTACAAAAATTTACAAAATTTGCAAAATTTATATCAGGAAATGAAAAGGGAGTATTAAATAAATCACTTAGATTTCTTTCCTTTTTCAATTTTTGCCCTATATGTTCTGGTAGCCACTATAATTGGGATCATTTCTTCATGACTAGGCACATGTACATTGGTGAATCTTAAGAGCCACTTTGAATGTCTCTAGCCAACTCCTTTACTGCATTCAGCTAACTTGTCAACTCTTCAGATGCCACATGTATGTATCCACCAAGTGTCTGCAACTCTACCACTCTATTCAGAATGCTTGAAGTAACCCCAGATAGATTACTCAAGTATGTGGAGAAGTTATTTTTCATTACTTCCACCCTAATGAAATCCTTTCCTTGCCCATTATTTTGTCGATCAGTGTGTAATCCATAGTTAAGTGCCCTATTTTTGGATCTTGTCCCAATATTAAGAAGGTCTTCTACTTTTTAGCTTTTACAATGGTAGATCCTGAGTGAACCACTTGAGATACAACATCCTTTGAAGGAAAACTTTCATCTTTTCTCTTCCTCTTCTTCTCTAAAGTACCTTCGAGCCAAGACTCTATACTAATCACTTTGGAGGCTGTTCCAAGTGATTTAATGCTGAACATTTTCTTCTTCACTAGAGTCATTGTCGATGTAGTTGCAAAATAGGGGGTCTTTAGATCTCGAGAAAGAAGCTTGGATGAACTTGGAGCTTTCTTCTCTTCTTGAGTTTTCTTTGCAACTTCATCAGACTCAGTGGATTCACTACTACTACTTTTATCATCTCTGATCTCCACTTTTTGAATAGGAGAACCAGCGAGCTTAAGAATAGGAGCACTTATAGATCGAGTAGGGCTATGATGAGGGGATAAGACAGGAGCAACATGAGGAGATAGAGTTGGAGTGACATGTGGAGGTGAGCCTAGAGTAGGAGATCCATCTTTTTGTTCTTCTATTTCTTTTTTAGCTTCAACTTCAGCTCCAATGATTGGTAGTGATCCACCTTGACAGGTTGGGGCTCTTGGAACATTTTTCTATGGGGGTTGATCACCTCTGCCTGCAGATTGAGTTGGGCCTTGAGCAGGTGCAGTAGTAGCACTGGGTGTGGTACTTTGAGATGAAATGGGAGTAGCTACAGCTAGAGAAGCTTGAGTAGTTTTTCTCTTGCTCTGGCTTTTCTTAGTTTTCCACTCAACCCACTTCCCAGTCCTTTTGATAATTCTTGCCATCATGACATCGAAGTTTTCTTCTATGTCAACATATGGTTCAGAACTAATGGGAGTATTCCTCAACTTAGTCAAATATGTATTATTTTACATATTTTGACCATCATCTTCCAATCCCTCCACATCTAAATTTATACCATATGTCTTTACCTGATCAATTGTAAATCTAGCAAAGGCATGATGTCGAATCTCTAGTTCATTTTTATAATTTGCCAAATAATTCTCCATGGTTTTCACATGTTTGATTACGCTTCCAATTTGGAGCACATCTCTAGCATATCCATTACAATCAAACAAGGGCCTTACTACTTCATACTCTTCCAATTTGTATTTACTCTCAAATGCTTTGAGTATATTCTTTGCATCTGACCTAGTTTCAAAACTGTATGCTCCAACTCTTATAGGGAATTCATACCCTTTCTTCCTCAAGATGATGCTTAGCATGTTCACTTGAATTGCTTGCCTCACTATCTCCATGAGCACAATCATATCATTTGGATACCTGGGTAGTTTCATTGGAAAACTATCAAATGTTGCAAAACACAAATAAGAAAATGATGAGAACTAAATGAAATAACTTCCAAATTGATTGATGGACTGAATCTCCACTCTGGACACCCTTGGAGCTCCCTGCAAATCCTCATGGTGAATGCATCATTTACCCAAATTTATTCTGCATATCTATTATGTAATTGCAAGCATGGATAAAACTCATAACTTTTTACGTTATCAGGAAAATTCTCAATTCTAGGGAGTCATAGCCATAATTGAAGAGAAGCCAACATGTATATCAAGAAAGAGGACATATAAAATGAATTATAAATCTTGGCTACACTAAGAGCCCTAGAAAGATGCTCACTGACCTCATAAGCCCAGTCAATATATTATGTGTTTGAGCAAATAACTTGCACCAAAAAGAAGTACTGCTCTTCAAAATTAAAAGCTTCTACCTCACCTTTGAGTCGATTTAACAGAACCAAAATGTCAACAATTTTTGGTTTGAGGTCTATGCCAAAAAGAGTTTTAGGGACTTTACTCTTAGCTCCCCTTGGGTTTTGAAACCAAGACTGCATGATCTCCCTCCTCCAAACCATCTTCTTCAAAGAGTACTCAGACATGGCTCCACTAATCATTAAATCAGAGAACTCCTCCTGTTCTGGAATTCACAAGCAATTCACTACTACTTGACAATCAATTGAAATCAACACTATTTGGTCAACCAATAGAATTTTCTTTTTATCTAGATTATAATGATTGATGCATTCCAAAATCAAATCTGGGGCTTGTACTACTACAAGGAGCACAGCTGCTTCCACTAATCCACTTCCCCAAACTTTCTCCATTATGGGATGAACTAGCTCTACTCTTAATCTCCTTTGAAAATCTTGCATATCATAAAAATAGAGTAAAGTATTTGTGATAGTCGACCATGCTGATTTAACTCCACCCAATCCATCAAAACTTGCGAATCCATTCGCCATTTTATTTGATGTATGATAGAAAAAATTCAAACAATTGCAGATGATAGGAGAAGCAACTCTGTAACTTTGAAAATTACTTGAAAGCACTATCCAATACAAAAATATAATAGTAAAATGGTAGTTCAAAAAAAATTTTACTTCCCTCTTTATAAAATAACCCTAGATTTGCCCATTGAATTTCATAAATCATGCCACACAAGAGAAATTAAGGGTAAATCCATTGGATTGGTGGATGTAAAGGTTCTAAAAAATTTATCTTTTTCTTTTCACTATTTTTGTTGGCTCAATGGTAACTCTCATTAATTATTGGTTTACTTTTCATTTTCACCTATCTTCCAGAAAAGTAAGAACAGAGAACTTCCTAGGGCAAAATCTGCTTAACTCAATTTTTCTTGCAAAAGCCTTATCAATTCACTGATTTAATTATATTTACTTAACCAAAATAGTCTTCAATCAATTCACATACTTACCATGCTTGCAGGAATGATTTTCCTTCAAATGTAGAAAATGACCTTCGAGGGTAGAAAACCCACAGTGAAGAAGTAGATTTCCAATTTTCCTCTTAAGCTTTTGCTTTTACCTTTCTACCTTAAGCACTTTACTAACAACCTTCAAGAAACATAAAAGAGGCTTCGTGAGTGAAAAATGGGGTTTGCTAGTAACTTTACCTTTCTATTTAGGCCTTTGCGAAAAATTTACCTCTTGGGTCGAAGTCTGCCAGAGGAGAAGCTACTTCTGAGTTTTTCAACGATGTTTATCCTGATCATCTTAATAAGTTTTGAGTAATTTCCACTATGAAAACATGATAATTATGAATTATTTGACCATAATATGGCTTACCTTTCCTTGTTTCAACCTATAGATAGCATTTATGGATTGCTACGGAGTTTCACCTTCTGTGTGCAAAAACCCGCTATGGAGAAGAAGAAACTTTGTTTTCCACCCAGGCCCATTGTTTTACTTCTTTTGCACTATTCACTTTATTTTAAGCCTCCAAAAAACTCGAAACTAACTTCACAAGTGAGAGGTGGGACCCATGGCTCTCTTAATTCCTTTACATACACCTCTTTAGAAAATTGACTTCTGACTTTGAAGTCTACCACAGAGAAGCTCTTTCCTGATTTTTTGCCAATCATTATTCTTACTTCAATAAAGCTAACCAATAGCATTTTCCAGTCTTTGTGGAATTTCACCTTTGGGGTGTAAAAACCCTGCTAAGGAGAAGCCAGAACCTATTTTTCTGCTAATTCAATTTCTCTATTTCTAGATCAAACGAGCTGCAAGAAAATCAATTGATGAAGCATAATTCAAGAATCCCCATCAGGTATGGTTCTAAACTACCCTTTAAGGCTCACAAAAATCAAGAAATACCCACTCGAGCTATATGTGACACGGGAAAAGGGAAAAGATGAAAACTCAATGGAAAAACTCAACATCTAAAGAGGAAAGACCTATTGACCAAACTTTGACAAAACATGACATTAGTGCATTTTCCACTTTGCAAAATTTTTATATGGTGAAAAGTGGGGCAACAGCTGGCTCTGACTGAGGACTTGGGTAGAATATGCCCAAGCAAAGGGACTTAGAATCTCTAGTTTCATAGAAGAAAATAAAAGGTAACAACACAACAAAAACAAAACAAAATAGGAAAACAAGGAAAAGACACCAGAAAGGGAAGGCTAACTAAGACACACACAAGACTAAGTCTAACTATGGTACATTATAGGAGTTACCTATTTTCAATTTGTAACTTGATAGAGCTTGAGATCTTGACCATTATAAGTCAGGGGTAGTACTTCACCATATTCATACACCAATTTGAAAGAATTATTTTTAAATGTTTGTTGAATTCTGAAAGGGCCTTTCCATAGAGTATCAAACTTCTTATGCATTCCTTTTGGTGCCTTTCTTTTGTCCCAGAGTAGCACTATATCTCCAACCATAAATTTATGAGGTCTTTTTTTCTTGTCAAAAATTTTGTTTACTTACATTTGGTGTTGTGTGATATGATCAACAATTTCCATCCTTTCTTCTTCCAGTTTACTCAGATACATGATTCTCTTTTCTAGACCATCCTTATAGACATCATCTTCAATTACTATTCTAAGTTTGCTTGTGGCCAATTCCAATGGTAAAGGTATATTAGCTTTAGTTCCATAAACCAACTCAAAAGGAGATATTCTAATTGCCCTCTTAGGTGTTACTCTATCTGCCCAGAGCGCCTCATGGATCTTCTTGTGCTAGGTTTTCTGATTATCTGAGACTAACTTCTTAACAATATTAATTAAATTCTTATTGCTAGACTCTGCCTATCTTTTCCCTTGAGGGAAATAATTAGATGAATGACTAACGGTGATCCCATACTCAAAACAAAAGTTAGTAATTTCAATTAAAGAAAAATAGGACGCATTATCCATTACTAACTTAATAGGAACATTAAACCTAACCAAAATGTTCTCTTTTATGAATTCACACACCACCTCAGAAGTAGTCTTCTTTGTGGCCTTAGCTTCTACCCACTTAGTGAAGTAGTTGATTGCAGTTATGATATATTGATGACCAGTCATGGATGCAGGAGTAATTGGACCAATGAAATCAAGGCCCCATTGTTGAAAAGGTCCTTCAATGATAACAGGTCTTAGTGGTAGTGGAGCTAATTGAGGGTGAGTAGAGAACATTTTACACTTTTCACAGTTCGCTACCCATGCATATGCATCTTTGAACATCCCAGGCTAGTAATAGCATTGCCTTAGTATTTTAAAAGCTGTAACTAAAGAAGAGAAGTGTCCTCCATAGGCCTCATCATGAAATGCTTTCAACAGCTTTTCTTGCTATGGTTTATCTATGTACCTTAGAAATGTACCATCAATAGCCTATTTGAAAAGCTTGCCATCCCAAATCACATACTTGGCTACTTTTAATTTAAGATCTCTTCTTTGTTTTTCATTCAAACCTTTTGGACATTCACCATATGTTAAAAAGTAAGAAATGTTTTCGAACCATGAATTATAGAGACTGACTGCTAGCACCAATTGCTTCTCATCTGATTCTTCTAATCCTTTAGTGATTTTTCTTTTTGCAATTGCTCTATATAGAGTATTTCCTCTTATCAACTTAGTAGGTTTAATCTCAATATCATATTCCTGTATCTTTGCCACCCACACTCCTTTGACATTGTAACCTACTTCCTATTGCATTAGCACACTTTTACTACTATGTCTGGGACAAAGACAATAGAGTGTGAATGTAAGATATAGAAATGGAAATTCTTAAGTGCTCTAACCACTACATAAGCATGCTTTTTGATTTGTGAATATTTCAGTTCGTGATTTTTCAAAGGTATTCTCATGAAAGCAATGGGAGCTAGTATTCCTTCATCATTCTCCTGCACAAGAATAGCTGATAATGTATGTTCTAAAGCATAGCAATAAATAATAAAATCTTGCTTGTAATTTGGATGACATAGCACATGGGCATTAGCAACAACAGTTTTTATATTCTGAAAAGCTCACTTTCCCTCCTCACTCCATTTGAAACTTGGATTTCCCTTCATCATATCTATTATATGCTTAGTAGTTTCTGCAAAATCGAGAACAAACCTTCTAAGAAAATTCACCTGGCCAAAGAAAGATTTAACTCCCATTTTGTTTATAGGTAGGCTTAGTCTTTGGATGGCCTCTACTCTATCAGGATCAATTTTAATGCCTTCCTGTGACACTATATGTCCAAGTAGTTTTCCTTCAGTTACATAGAAAACTGACTTCTTTGGATTGAGAGAAATCCCATGCTCTCTACATCTTTGTAACACTATTCTCAGATCTTCCATATGGTCTTTTCTTTTCTTTGAGAACACAGTGAGATCATCTAGGTATATGACTATTATTCGATCTTTCATATTGATGAAGCCCTCACTCATACATCTTTGGAATGTAGCCCCAGCATTGATCAGTCTAAAAGGCATCTTGTGATATGTAAATGCACCCCAAGGAGTTGTGAGCACTATTTTATGTTGATCTTTCTTTTCTACTTTGACCTGGTTATATCTTAAAAAGTCATCAAGCATAGACATCATCTCAGATCCAGCAACTGTTTGTAACAAATGGTCCATGTTTGGGAGAGAAAAATTATCTTTGAGAGATGTCTAGTTCAAATTACAAAAATCTACACAAATCCTTATCTCTCCATTCTTCTTCCTGACAGGAGCTATGTTGGCTATACAAGTAGAGTGATGGATAGGATAAATGATCCTTGCTTTTAACATTTTATCAACTTCTCAAAAAATGGCATCTGCAACCTTTGGATTATAGTTTCTTTTCTTTTGCTAGAAAGGTACTGCATCTGGTTTGAGGGGAATCTAATGTTTCACCTCTCCTCCTATGTAGCTCTTCAAGTCTACATAGCTCCAAGCAAAGACATCACTATATTCTTCGAACAATTTCTTTGCAATTTCTCTCTCTTTGAGAGTACAACATTTTCCAATATTAATCATTTTGGGACCGTGGACATCCCCAATGTTCAATCCTTCATATTCACCTGTGGTAGGTCCCTTTTATGTTCTTTTTTGCTTAACATAAGCATCATGTCTATTAAATAACTTTTCCAAAGCTATAAAATATGGAGGAATAATATTGCTTTTCAGTTGAACCTCACCACTTTTTTTATGATCATCATCCTCACGAGACTCAGGTTCAAAGCTAGCTTTATCATTTTCAAGAAACAACTACAAACTCTTATCATCATTAAAGACTTACCAGGATTCTACATTAACTGGGACGGCAGATCGAAATATAATTTCAATTTGATATTTCTTATCCTTAAAATCTGGATGTGGGAGTAACAAGAAAGCAGAGACTGCAAGTGAGTCAGCCTTTGTATTCATTTCTCTTGGCACAACTCTAATGGAGAAGGCATCTAAACTTTCTATCTCATCCCACACCTTGTTCCTATAATTCTTTAGTTTATGATTCTTTACTAAGTATTATCCTTTGATTTGTCTCACAATAAGCTTTGCCTCACCTTGTACCTTTAAGACTTTTATCCCTCTTTCTTTTGCAATAACTATCCCCAAGATTAAAACTTCATATTCTGTTGTATTTTTTGTGTTACCAAATTCTAATTTGAAATCTAAGGGCTTAGCATTTTGTTCTAGAGATATCAATACTATGCCAGTTCCCAAACCTAAGGAAGCACAACTTCCATCAAATTTGAGTGTCTAGATGTTTGAAGCCCCTTTTTTTTCATCAAGAACCTTCTCAACCTAATTCTTGTTCTTTTTTTTACCTGAATCTTCTTTAGTAAATAACATATAATTATTGAATTCCAATTTCTGATATAAAATTTGAGCTTTGGGATCATCCAATTTCAAGACTGTGAATTTTTCTTTTTCTTCAGGTTCTAACTTGACCTTCTTATTACCAATGGGTATCACAACTTGGGACCAGTCTAGCTTAATTTCTCCTCCTAAGTCTTAGTAGAAACTTCTACTTAGAAGGAGTCCATAACTTGCAGGAATATCAGCTACCAGAATGGTTAATAGTCCTGAGTTTCTTTTCTGGATCTGAGGCTAGAGCTACTTGTGCATCTTTAATTTGTCCAAGCAAAGGGACTTGTTTTGCATCCATAGAATAACATCTCCCATACACTTTAGTAAGATTCAATCCCAAGGCTTTAGCTACAGAATATGGCATAACATTATCTGATGCACTTGAATCTATTATACAATTACTGAAATTACATCCATTAATATACAATGAAATATAAAAAGGTTTAGGCTTCTACCTAGGGAAGGTTGATAAAATAGTAGAATCTTCTTGATTAAACAAGCTAGATGTTATGGTTTCATCTTCAATTTCAATAATCACATTATGATTCAAGTCTGAGGTACCTCCTTTACATTTATCCACTAATCTCGTTAGCTCAGAAGGATGTGACTTTAAATGATCAATAGTGGAAATTTGAACCTTTGACTCTTCACAAAATTGAATGAAATCAAAAGATGTATGGTCCTTACCTATTTGTGAAGTGGATGTTTCTTGATCAGTATGTACCTTACTCATAGAAGGACTAGAGTTGTCTTTGTGAGTAGGACCTGAGGCTTGATTCTTCATCCTTTTTCCATGGGTAAGTACTATGTATGACATTTCATCAATAGTTGCATAACACTCACCTTTTGATTTAGAATCCAATTCATATTCAAAAAATAAATTTCCAGAGTCCCCATTTGAACAAGAATCAGGTTCTGAACATGGGACTACAATATTTAATTATTTGTAGATAGCAATTACATCATATGAATAGTCTCCAAACAATTTTTGCTGTCATGATTCGTGGTTAAATGAAAGATGCACATATTTCTCTTTTTCGATGTTGCTTTAATTTGCAACCTAGGTTGTGAACCTATAAGCTGCAGAAATCTACTTTCATTGCTTCTTCTAAGTGAGTTTTGGTAATTTCATTGATAAGAGTTATTGAATCTAAGTAATTTTTTTTTCATTGCAACTAATTCATTAGACAACTTCTGAATTATTTCTTCTAATGATGTGGTATTACTAGAACTCCCTTTAGTTTGAAGTTCTCATTTCCATTTTCTTGTAGAAATTAATTCATCCTCACATTCAATAGCTTTCTTTTGTGTGTCAACTAGATCAATAGGGCATGCTCTTCTCATATCATAGTTGATATTTGGAGGAATAGCACTAATAAAGAAAGTTTTTAAATTGCTGGGCATGGGTTTATTAGCAATAAGAATTCTGCTATTAATCTTATTGAAGTTGGCAACAAAATCCCTCATGCTCATAGTTGGTTGCTTCTTAATTGAAGTCAACTGTGTTAGAAAGGTGTGTTCATCTTCTATAGTTTTGAATCTGGCTTCAAATTCAATTCTCATCGTGTCCCAATCCATTATTGAACCATCAACTAAATGATAAAACCAATCTGTTGCATTATCTATAAGGGTTTCTACAAACAATCTTACAGTGATATCTTCATGTCCCACCCCCAATATATGGGTAGCCACAAAGAATGCTTTAATGTGTTCATCTGTAGTGACTTTCCCATCACCTAAGAATTTAGGGCATTTCTTCCTTGAACCAGCTAGAAGTGGATGATAAGCATTTAGTGCTAATGGCCCTGTTGTCATGGCCAATGGAGCAGCCATGATTTTTCTAGCAATATATGGCAGAAATTTAACAACTAGAGGTGCAGTAACTTCGTGAAGTGCTAACACCTGACAAGTGGAATGCGAAGTGCTAGTGTCTTGACTTCTAATAGGGGAAGGGGGTCTACTCTGACTTTTACCTTCACCTTTCCATTTTGGAACTTCTAAGATAGGAAAACTGAGCTCTGTTAATTTATCAAAAGTGGAATCTTACCCACCTTATTTCTTGGTACTTTAGAGGAACCTAAATTTTTCCAAGATGCTAGGTCTGATTTAACTCTAAGCTTACTGTCTTAATTATCTTTTTTCTCTCTAGATATCTCTCCTTTGAATAGCTCTTTCAAAAGCTTTAGCTCTTCTTTCTTCTTCCTCTAATATCTGGCTAGCATTCTGATAATGTTCAGTGTTCCTTTTGTGCCTCCAAACAAATGTGTTAAGAGATGAAATTATGTCCTCTTGGTCATCTTGAAAACCAAGGTTAGGTTGGAGCACTAGGATTATGTTTCCATGAGGTAGTACCATCTTTCCTCATGACATAGGCTTTTTGATCAAGTGACTATTTGTCTCCCCAACAGAGTCACCAAAAATCTATTGGTAAACAGATTTGTTCTTCTTCTTTTCCTCTTTTTATGTGCCCAAACTTATAATGAAGAACAACTTTACACAATAGTTGGGAAACCATTTCTAAGAATATCTAGTTTCCCTCTGAATTGAGGTATAGCTCCCTATGTGAATGATGTTCAAGGAATTATGTTTTATTCCTAAGACTAATGTGGGGTATGCTCTTAACTCGAGAGCAGAAGAGGCAAACCAAATTAAGCCTAACTAGAACTTAATTCAGGCAAGAATACTTCACAATACTGAAATAGATTCACACATCCACATTTCTTATGAATTCATAAATCCACTCGTACAAAACTAAAATAAGTTGAAAATCAAATCTAAACTACAACTAATGAATCAGAAAAAGAGAAACTAACAGCATTCTTTCATCAAATGAATTGTAACAATACTTATTACATTCATTCATGTTCTGTAAAATAGGGGAAATGAAACTCTGTTCTTCATCAGTCCTCTGCAACACAAAAATGAAATACTAACTAATCACAATGCCTACTATAATGGAAAATGATTGAAACAAAGTGCCATTCAATTGTCTCTACAACAAATAGTACTTCACACCAAAAAAATTCCAACCTTTAATTAATCATTTAACTTCATACATATAGGGTTCAGAAATGACTATTACAATAGGAATTTAAATTGGTTCATCTTCTAAATATGACAAATGGCAAGATGCCAATTTGTCAAATTACAAAAATTTACAAAATTTTCAAAATTTATATCAAGAAACAAAAAGGGAGTGATAAATAAATCACTTAGATTTCTTTCCTTTTTCAATTTTTTCCCTATATGTTCTAGCAGCCACTATAATTGGGATCATTTCTTCATGACTAGGCACATGTACATTGGTGAATCTTAAGAGCCACTTTGAATGCTCTCGAGCCAACTCCTTTACTGCATTTAGTTAACTTGTCAACTCTTCAGATGCCACATTTACGTATCCACCAAGTGTCTACAACTCTACCACTCTGTTTGGACTACTTGAAGTCATCCCAGATAGATTACTCAAGTATGTGGAGAAGTTATTTTTCATTACTTCCACCCCAATGAGAGCCTTTCCTTGCCCACTATTTTGTGGATTAGTGTGTAATCCTTGCATGAGCTCAAATTCTCTATCTTGGATCTTCTTCACCATTTCCGTTCTTTCTTTGAGTCCTTTGTCTGCCTCTTGAGTCATCTCCTGCTTGAATTGCGTGTTTTGAAGCCATTCGAACAAAGGCTCAGTTCCCTTCTTCAAAATATTCACTTCAGCTACCTCTTTTGCCTTCATTTGGATGACCATATTTAGGAGAGAAATGCATTCATCACACCTTGCCTTTTCTGTGGCCAAAGTGTTGTGATTAGAAGTGATATTATCCTTCTCAATTTCTAGTCGAAGGATAACATTTCCAATTTGATCAATCAAAATGGTTCCATCTGTACTGAGCTTCTCAATCCATTCTTTTTTGATCTGGCCAAAATGTCTATCTTTTTGGAGCTGCGAGATGAAGGCTTGCACTTCTTCTACAATAGGGTTCTCAGTAGTAGGTATGCCAGCAATGGTTGCCAATGGAACAACTAGTTGCCTGATAAATCTTTTCAACTCTTCAATCTCTGCTTTCATTCTAATTTTTGACAATTTGAGGTTCTCCAATTATTCTTCTATCACCTCATTACTTGATCTCCATAGGCCCTCTTTTGTATCATGCCTAGCTTCCCTGAGATCAATTTAATGTAGAGTGAAGTCCTTTGGTGTCATATCTTCAATTCTCCCTACCTTGTTTGGTTTTGCTACCTCCATAATTAAGTGCCCTATTTCTAGATCTTCCAATATTGACAAGGTCTTCTGCTTTTTAGCTTTTACTATGGAAGATCCTGAGTGAATTGCTTGAGATACAACATCCTTTGAAGGAAAACTTTCATCTTTTCTTTTCCTCTTCTTCTCCAAAGTATCTTTGAGCCAAGACTCTGTACTAATCACTTTGGAGACTATTCCAAGTGATTCAATGCTAAACATTTTCTTCTTCACTGGAGTCATTGTCACTGTAGTTGCAAAAAAGGGGGTCTTTGGATATCAAGAAAGAAGCTTGGATGAACCTGGAGCTTTCTTCTCTTCTTGAGTTTTCTTTGCAACTTCATCAAACTCAGTGGATTCTCTACTACTACTTTTATCATCTCTGATCTCCACTATTTGAATAGGAGAACTAGTGAGCTTAAGAATAGGAGCACTTACAAATGGAGTAGGGCTATGATGAGGGAATAAGATAGGGGCAACATGAGGAGATAGAGTTGGAGTGACATGTGGAGGTGAGACTAGAGTAGGAGATCCATCTTTCTATTTTTTCGTTTCTTTTTTAGCTTCAGCTTCAGCTCTAATGACTAGTAGTAATCCACCTTGATAGGTTGGGGCTCTTGGAACATTCTTCTCTAGGGGTTGATCACCTCTACCTGCAGATTGAGTTGGGCCTTGAGCAGGTGCAGTAGTAGCACAGGGTGTGGCACTTTGAGATGAAGCGGGAGTAGCTACAGTTGGAGAAGCTTGAGTAGTTTTTCTCTTGCTTTGGCTTTTCTTAGTTGTCCACTCAACCCACTTCCCAGTCCTTTTGATAATTCTTACCATCATGACATCGAAGTTTTCTTCTATGTCAACATATGGTTTGGAACTAATGAGAGTATTCCTCAACTTAGTCAAATATATATTACTATACATATTTTGACCATCATCTTCCAATCCCTCCACATCTAAATTTATACCATGTCTTTACCTAATCAATTGTAAATCTGGCAAAGGCATGATCTCAACTCTCCAGTTCATTTTTACAATCTGCCAAATAATCCTCCATGGTTTTCACATGTTTGATTACGCTTCCAATTTGGAGCACATCTCTGGCATATCCATTACGATCAAATAGGGGGCTTACTACTTCATTCTCTTTCAATTTGTATTTACTCTCAAATGCTTTGAGTATATTCTTTGCATCTGACCTGGTTTCACAATTGTATGCTCCAACTCTTATAGGGAATTCATACCCTTTCTTCCTCAAGCTGGTGCTCAGCACGTTCACTTGAATTGCTTGCCTCACTATCTCTATGAGCACAATCATATCATCTGGATACCTGGGAAGCTTCATTGGAAAACCATCAAACGCTATAAGATGCAAATAAGAAAATGATGAGAACTGAATGAAATAACTACCAAATTGACCAATGATCGCCATCGCTTTTGGACTAAATCTCTGCTCTGGACACCCTCAAAGCTCCCTACAAATCCTCATGGTGAATGCATCATTTACCCGGATGTATTCTACATATCTATTATGTAATTGCAAGCATCAATAGAACTCATAACTTTTTACATTATCAAGAAAATTCTCAATTCTAGGGAGTCCCAGCCATAATTGAAGAGAAGCCAACATGTATATCAAGAAAGAGGACATATATAATGAATTATAAAACTTGGTTGCATTAAGAGCCCTAGAAAGATGCTCACTGACCTCATACGCCCAGTCAATATACTGTGTGCCTGAGCAAATAACTTGCACCAAAAAGAAGTACTGCTCTACAAAATTAAAAGCTTCTACCTCACCTTTGATTCGATGCAATAGAACCAAAATGTCAACAATTTTTGGTTTGAGGTCTATGCCAAAAAGATTTTTAGGGACTTTATTCTTAGCTCCCCTTGGCTTTTGAAACCAGGACTGCATGATCCCCCTCCTCCAAGCCATATTCTTCAAAGAGTACTCAGACATGGCTCCACTCATCATTAAATCAAAGAAATCTTTCCATTTTGGAATTAGCAAGCAATTCACTACTGCTTGACGATTAATTGAAATCAACACTATTTTTTCAAGCAATAGAATCTGCTTTGTATCCGGGTTATAATGATTGATGCATTCTAAAATCAACTCTAGGGCTTGTATTGCTACAAGGAACCCAGCTGCTTCCATTGATCCATTTCCCAAAAGTTTCTCTATTATGAAATGAACTAGCTCTGCTCTTAATCTCCTTTGAAAATCTTGCATATCATAAAAATGGAGTGAAGTATCTGTGATAGTCGACCATGCTGACTTAACTCCACCCAATCCATCAAAACCCGTGAATCTTGTTGCCATTTTATTTGATGTATGATAGAAAAAATTCAAAAAATTGTAGATGATACAAGAAGCAACTCTGTAACTTTGAAAATTACTTGAAAGCATTATCCAGTACAACAGTATAACAGTAAAATGGTAGTTCAAAAAAATTGTTACTTCCCTCTTTATAAAATAACCCTAGATTTGCCCATTGAATTTCATAAATTGTGTCACACGAGAAAAATTAAGGGTAGATCCATTAGATTGGTGGATGTAAAGGTTCTAATAGATTTATCTTTGTCTTTTCACTATTTCTGTTGGCTCAATGATAACTCTCATTAATTACTAGTTTACTTTTCGTTTTCACCTATCTTCTGAAAAACTAAGAATGAAGAACTTCCTAGGGAAAAATTTGCTTAACTCAATTCTTCTTGCAAAAGCCTTATCAATTCACTGATTTTCTTCTATTTACTTGCCCAAAATAATCTTCAATCAATTCACATACTTACCACGCTTGTAGGAATGATTTTCCTTCAAATGTAGAAAATGACCTTCGAGGGTAGAAAACCCGCAGCGAAGAAGCAGATTTTCGATTTTCCTCTTAAGCTTCTACTTTTACCTTTCTACCTTAAGTACTTTACTAAAAACCTTTGAGAAACATAAAAGATGCTTCACAAGTGAAAAATGGGGCCCACTAGTAACTTTAGCTTTCTATTTAGGCCTTTGCGTAAAATTTACCTCTTGGGTTGAAGTCTGTTAGAGGAGCAGCTACTTCTGAGTTTTTCAATGATGTTTATCCTGATCATCTTAATAAGTTCTGAGTAATTTTTGCTATGAAAACATGATAATTTTGAATGATTTGACCATAATATGGCTTACCTTTCCTTGTTTTAGCCTACAAATAGCATTTATGGATCGTTGCGGAGTTTCACCTTCTGTGTGCGAAAACCCGCTATGGAGAAGAAGAAACTTTGTTTTTTGCCCAGTCCCATTGTTTTACTTCTTCTACCCTATTCACTTTATTTTGAGCCTCCAAAAAAATTGAAACCAACTTCACAAGTGAGAGGTGGGACCCATGGCTCTCTTAATTCCTTTACATACACCTCTTCAAAAAATTAACTTCTGACTTTGGAGTCTGCCACAGAGAAGCTCTTTCTTGATTTTTCACCAATTGTTATTCTTACTTCAATAAAGCTAACCAATAGAATTTGCTAGTATTTGTGGAATTTCACCTTTGGGGTGCAAAAATCTTGCTAAGGAGAAGTCGAAACCTATTTTTCTGCCAATTCAATTTCTCTATTTCCGGATCAAATGAGCTGCAAGAAAATCAATTGATGAAGCATAATTTGAGAATCCCCATTGAGTATGGTTCTAAACTACCCTTTAAGGCTCACAACAATCAAGAAACACCCACTCGGGCTATATGTGACACGGGAGAAGGGAAAAGATGAAAACCCAATGGAGAAACTCAGTGTTGAAGAAGAAAGACCTATTGACCAGACTTTGACAAAACATGACATTAGTGCATTTTCCACTTTGCAAAATTTGTATATGGTGAAAAGTGGGGCAACAACACCTAAGTTCACTCAGCACATATTGAATTCTCTGGCTCAGCACACACTATAGCTCAGCTTCTATATTATACTCAACATCATCTTGAGAATTGGTTAAGTGTGTTGACACTCAATTGTCAAAACTAATCTAAGATCAACATAGAGAAGATTGCTCAAAAAAATTCCTTATAATAAATGGAAATTTCCACTTTACTCACTAAATTGGAAACTATTGTTCAAAATCCTCTCTTTTTATTTAAGAAATTATAAGATTCCCCAAACTCACACAAGACATCAAAGGTAAGTTGTATACAATTGGATAAGATGTGAAGTCATGTGTAGATAGGTTAAACATTGACCCATAATCTTATATGGTTCATTATCCAAAAATGAAATTTTACATAGGGGTACAACAAGAATTATTAGATGAAGAAACTAGAAAAAGCGAATAAATAAATGTGATGCAAGAATTGTTGCTACCTCATCTCAAGGTCATGAAACATTATATTCAAAGCGATAATGACCTAATTATTGCACCAAGGTTGCTAATTACAAATAGTATGATTGATCTTGTAGAATATATGAAAGTGGAGAAGAAAAATCTAAAGATGTTGAAGATAATTAAATTAGCATACCACTATGACCATCACAATGAAGAACCATAAAGTATTTTTTGATCACTTCGGCATGCGTCTTAGATAACTATTTCAAATTTTTGAATTTTTTGGCATAAGTGTCAGAAAAGGGGGATTATGTATGTATGTATATGAATATATGTCTATATTCAATGAATATGGATAGGGGGAACATTTTATATATATTTTTTAGTCTATGTAATGATGGAGTCATAAGGAAACTATGCATAAAAAGAGTTTTGAAAAAAAAATTGAAAAAACATGTTATACCAAGAATGAATTTTTTATGAGAAGGAAGTATGTATGTAGGAGTTCTACAATTTTTTCTAAGTCAAGTTTGAGCTATCATGCATATATTTTTTCCACTAACACCAAAGGGGGAGATTGTTACTCCTATGAATATTCATATTTTCATTAGCGTCAAATAGGTAACTGACAAGAACATGAGTTATTGATTGATAAACATTGTTATTGAGCCATAATATATTGCTTAAGAAAATATAAGACATAAGTGTAAGTATGAAACAATTATACTAGAGGACAACATACATTGAGTAGTTCTATACACACTAAGAATAGACCTTACCAAGCAATTCAAGTTCCACCAAGTTAGAAGGACATCAAGTGACAACATAACCACTGAGTGTGAATAAAGCATACTCTAAGTTATATAGGAAGTACATAAATATTTGGAATGGCACAAAATCTTATGTGTAATGATTCTACTAAGTGGGAAACTATTTTTACATGGACTAGGGAAAGGATTTGGTAAGATTCATTGATAAATGTAATTTGATTTTTTATGATTCCAAGGTAGAAAGTAGGCCAATAAAATTAAAGAAATGAATATGGAGAGTTAAGGATGATTTTAGATTATTGATTTTGCTCTATGGCATATTCGAGATTATTCCCAAATCCTAATTAGGTCAATAATCAAAAGAGGTAAAAGATACCTACTTAAGGACCTATATTGTACAATTTAATATTGTTTCTACTATTGATATTGTTGTAGATAAAGTTTTTGTTGCTATTGTGAAGTTATGAGATGGTTGCACTAGAGGATTAAGAAGGTAGTTCTATAGTAGACTTGAGTTTTGAGTAGCATAAGAAAGGATTTGTTACATCAATCACTAGAGGTGATAAATCATTGAACAAAAAGGGGATCTAAACAACAAAGTAATTTATAAATTCACATATCAATTTCATAACTATTTTTTTATCATTTTAACAATTAAATCCTTTAACAGGATAGACTTGACACTCTAGCCGTTATAAATTGTTGGAAAATGAAGATGGGGTAACTGAGAGGGGAGGGGTGAATCAGTTACCACAAAAACATTTTCAAAAGTCCCAAAGATGCCTTAAACTTAGTTGCTGTTGCTACTCAAAAAATTACTGCTTAAAACTTGATAGATGTTTAGTTAATTTATGAAGCATTTACTGAAATAAGCGACTATGCAAAAGAAAGTAATCATTAACACAGTAGACACCAGATTTACGTGGAAACCCAATATGGGAAAAACCACCAGCAACTAGTCACCAATTTTCACTCTTCTAAAGTGAGCCCTGTTAGGAGCCAACCCTGTTAAAGGTTACAAAACACACTATTAGGTGTGACCCTGTTAGAGGATTTAATCACCCTGTTAGGAGTGGCCTTGTAAGAGGTCTTTTGAACAATTCAACTGAATTGCCACCCTGTTAAAGGATTTATGAAATGGCTGTTAAACCAACTCTGTTAGGAGATTTTGGAATCACTATTACAATGGTTAGAAAGAAACAATGAATGATCTGAAAATACATGCAACTTATCTTGCTGAATACAGATCTCAGTTTAGCTCCACAAGATCCTTACTGATCAAATATATCTCTGCAGCTCCAAGATTTCCCTCTGCTCAATTCTGCTTAGGCACACGCAAGTCTCTTCCTTGCACTTCCTTGCACTATCCGTACATACTTTCTATCCTCATTTTTTCGCATCTTGAGGACCTCTTTATATATTATTCATAATACTAGGTCGGCCCAACCAACTTGTCAAAACAATTCCAAAGTCGGCTTGCCCAACCAACTTGACGAAACATATTCCAAAGTCGGCTTGAACTAAAAAACAAAATTCTTCACTGGCCGACGCTACTCGATCAATACAGAACAAAAACTTCCTTCCTATGTTAACCGGCAGAACTCGGTAAAAACTACAATTACCGGGGAATTCGGTAAACCTGCCACTTCCTTTGGAAACTGACTGGACTCGGTAAAAGTTGTCTTCGACTATCGAGTGAGCTCGGTGAAAACTCAGCTTTCCTTAGCTTACCGTGCGAACTCGGTTAACACTAACCGTTCGCTACAAAATCCTTTGATACCCGAGTGATCTCGGTAAGAACTAAACTTTCCTTAGCTTACCGAGTGAACTCAGTTAACACTAACTCACCGTGTGACATACAGGAATGCTCGGTATACACTGCAAAAGGCTTTTACTGACCGACTGAGCTCGGTAGACTCTGTAAATTATTTTCTTGGTTGATAGAACTCGGTAGACTCTGTCTGATAACTGATATGACATTTGTGTAACATCAAAGACAATACACAATTATTTAATTGTATCCAACAATAAATATCTTAACATAGTACACACATTGTAATTATGTGATATATTCCTTGAAAAAGGTAGATCCTTGTAGAACTAGTCATATTACTCCTAAAAAAGTAAGTCACTAGAAGTGACAAAATATTGTAGCCCTAACAAGGCAATCTCTTACTACAATAGTGAGGGATTTGTGGATACCATCCCCACCATAGTTTTCCCTCTAACCAAGGGTTTTTGTGTGACCAAATCATTTTATTGTGTGTCATGTGTTATGATTAATGTTTGCATGCATATATTGAATTATATTAGTTACATTTACATTCATTTCAATATTGAAGTAATGTATGTGTGTGTTTACCAAGTGGGCAAATTGTTAAGGGCTAGTCAAATTTGAAAGAGAATAAAAGTTTTAAAGGATATTGATTCACCCCCTCAACCCCAAGTATCCTACCTTTCCTAAATATTCTAACATATCCTAGGAGGCCTAATCCTTTTTTTCTTTGTATTACTAATAGTCTATAAGTCTTGATCATTATTTGATCCTTCTTTGGACTATTGACAGTCTAGGGAGCCTAGTCTTGTTTTTGATCTTTTAAGGACACACACATCCTTATGCCTAGCTATTTTTTATTCTTCTTTTGGGACATGAATTTTCCTTGAGATTGAATCTTTTTACCACCCATGCTAGGCCATTCAATTTATCTTTGATGGGTTAACTAGCATGCCACACACACTTGATAGACCATTCAATGTCATATTTTATCACAACACACATTTATATTTCATATAGCTAAAAATAAGGAACACAAACCTTATTGGAACATTGAATACACTTTTTATCTTGTTAGTGACATATCTCTTTTTTTGATTTTGGATGTTATGAAGGCCCAAGTCATTTAGGTGTTTGATAGTTTATTCATCTCCTTAGTCATGATGAGATCATCATTTTCTTTTGATATACTTTAACTTGAGTTTGAGGTAACTTATACACCCACTAAAGTGGTAGATAAATGTATAATATTAAAATGGAATAACCCATCATTTAAGACTATCTACACCCCTACATTTAGTGACCTTATGTACCATGGATGAACTTGTGCTCAATTAGCTCTTTTTCTTATTTTGTCATGCATCTTCCATTTTTATCAATGCAATATTTGAAACCTCATATTTATCTCCTTTTGGACAACTCCAGATTAGGTTGACACAATTTAGCCTATTCTAGACTAGGTTGAAAAAAATTGATCTTTTTGGATTTTGAATCTTAGGGCTAATTTTGTTTCAAGGTTGCAAATTAGAAAATTGAGTGACTAGATCATCTTTCTTTGTTTTTGCACCTAAAACCTACTTAAAAGGAAGCCTAGGCACCTCATTTTCACATCCATGAAAAATTCAAAATTATTATAGAAATCAAATGTGTAGGTTCAATCATTCAAGCAAGAATATTTTCATAAAGCATTGAAGTCATTCAAAAATTCAAGGATCCTTTGTCAATATTTTCTCTTCAAGATCTATTGTTTTGTTAGCCATCAAGTGAGGAGATCTACATTGAGGATTTCATCATCTTATTCATTGATGCACATTTACATCCATGGCTCTATGATGAATTTTTGATATATCCATAGAATTTGTGGAGATTTTTTACATCCTTCATTAAAAATTCAACATCTGCAACACACAAACATTACAAATCCTTATTATAAAGGTTTTCTACAAATAAGGTCAATATTTACATATGTCTTTTGGGATTTTTTAGAATAACTAAGAGGGGGGATGAATCAGTTATTCAAGGTCTAGATGTACAAATAAAACTTTTCAAAACTTAGTGGACCCATAAAACATTCATACCCATGCATGCAACTTACTAGATTATGCAATCCCTAAAAACTTGTATGTTATTGTCAAATCAATCTTGTGGAAAAGTAAAGCATGAAACACAATAGATTCTTCAGCATACTTAACACAATGATTTACATGGAAACCCAATTTGGAAAAAACCACTAGTAACATGCTACTCCTTTTCACTCTTCTAAAGTGATGCCCTATGAAAGGCCAACCCTATTAAAGGTTACAATACACACTGTTAAATGTGACCTGGTTAAGGGATTTCAATCACCCTATTAGAAGTGAGCCTTGTTAGAGGACTTTAGGCCATTCACTTGGAATACCACCCAATTAAAAGATTTACAAATGATTGTTAGGTCAACCTTAATCCAAAGGATTTACCCTAGACTGATACAATTATCAGAGAGTTATAGTAGAGCTTTGATCTTATACAACTTACAACTTCTCTTTTAGATTACAGATCTCTATTCAGTCCTACATTCTACTTGGCTTTCATCCTTTATTGCTCTGATAGCTTGTTCACCCCTCAAGCACATATCTCCTTAATCCTTCTTGCTTAACATGCCATTGCAAACTCTCCTCTTGGGTCACTTGATGAAGTAAAACCCTTTGCTCCTTCTCTTCCTTTGGTTCTCACACATGACTCTTTTTCTTCATGACCAGACATTCCTACAAATAGGAAATTAGGATATTTTCCTTCTCAATTTCCATCATCCAATTTAGGGTTTTGGATAGATTAGGTAGGATACAATGTATCTACCCCATATCTTGTCTCCTCTAGAAACTTCTCCTAGAATCCATTTGAGTTCACCTCAAAAATTGTTTACATTAATTTATGTGCCACCATCTCATCAACCTTATCTTTCTCTTGGTTCACAAGTTTCAAGAAAGCAAACTTCTCAGCTTAGATTCAGTGAATCTTTGATCTTTAACATAATGCAGTAGCTCAGCATTATCAATACTTTGATGCTCAGCACATATTGTGTTGCTCAACATCAACTGTAAAATTACTCGGCATCAACTAAAGTTTACTAATGCTTGGCATCAACTAAACTTTACTCGGCATCAACTATCTTGTTTGGCAGCCACTAGAATTTTCTTACACTCAACTCTAACTGACTTTCTGCTCGGCTTGCACTAACTTTTGTCAGCACCTACTATCCACTCGGTCAAGCTTGGCAAATAAACTTTGTGCAACTTGTTCTTCTAAACTTTCTTATTGTAGCCAACATTTGTAACCTTAAGTAGATTATCAATACATCATGTCATCACTGACTTAATTGATCATTGTACTTCATTACATAATTATAATTCAACCTTTCCTCTAGCTAATTTTGTTACCTCTTATTGATCAAATCCTCTTCATCAATCAACTAAGTGATAGTACTTGAATCTTATAAGTAGTTGTCTTACCATCAAATAGCAGGTTTGACATTAGTGACAAAACAATGATTGAAACACTTAGTCTTCTTCAACAATCTCCTTCTTTCAATAATATCTCTCAATAATGATCTTTTCAATCATATCTCAACAATGTCTTCCTTTCCTTACATGTTTTACATTTTAATTTCAAGGTTGATTCCTTAATCTATGGCTTCACTAATATATTCCCTCATCAAACCAAAACAAAAACTAGTTTTTATTGTCTAAGAGTAGGATATCTGAATTGGGACCATAGATCTAGAGAGTACTTGCTTAAACATTTTAGAAGAGGTTGGGTAGAATTTTCTACTCTATCTCAAGAACATGTCAATATTCATGTAAAGTGTCCAAACACTTTACTACTAGTTCAAAATATTTTTAGAGACCTTAGAAAAGTAACAATTTCTACTTTTTATTATGATTGAAATTTGTAGTCAAAAATTCTATTACAAATTCAGATCCATAATTTTCAAAGAAAAGGGGCATATTCCATTGCACATTTTGAGGTGAGTACTTTATCATTCATTTCAAATTTTAGTCTAGACCTATTTCCATATCTTAATTGGGTTGAATTCATATATTTAGCACTTGGATATATCTTACACTTCTCATCTAATCAATTAGCTCAATTTCATTTTTACATTTACATATTTGTAATTGAAACTTAACATTGCATGAAAAGGGACTTTCTTGTGTACTTTATTGATGTAATTTGGGACATTGGCATCACTTTATCCATTTGGGGTTTTTTAATCTAACTTGAGTTATATTGAGAATTATGTTTGGAAGACCCTCTTTCTCTTGTATTTGTTGCCAAAGTGGTTAGTTAATGAATCCATCTCATATAGTTTATATTGTTAAATCCATTAACCCCCATTTTTTACCTAAATAGGTAGAGATTCACCCCCTAGTGAAGGTTAATAAGGAATTCAATTTGGCACTATGGGTGACAAAAATGTAGGTAATGTGATTAATGTCAATGATAGAGAGGCTAGAGAGTTATTTAGGAATATTTCAACCTTAACTAGGTTTCCTTGAAAAATATATATTGTGTTATATGTTATGTGGTGTGGATCTTACATTATTTTTTAATTTATATTTTTTTTAAGTGGTTTGAAATTTTAATTGTTAATATACAACTTATTCACCCCCCCCCCCCCCCCATCTGCACTTAACTCCTTTTGGGCCTAACATAAACCTTATCTTTAAGCTATTAACTCACATACAAAGATGCATCAAATAATTAGTTGAAATTTAACTTATGTTTAGGATTTCTATGTGTGAAAAGTTATCTTGGGAAGCTACTGGGTTTTTTTCTTAGGTAGAATTGGAAGAGCTTTCCTAGGATTAGGTTGACTTGGACAATCATACACCTAATTCTAACATTCTAACAATAGTAAAATTTAGATATAGAGTTCACTTTTCCTCTTCTAACCTTCAAGGTAAGTTCATTCCTCTATTTTCATCTAATATCATACATTATCATTTATCATTTTACATATCATGTTAAAATTAAGACTAAAGGGATAAATCATAATTCCTTCTCTCACTTAGAGATTACATTATGCATCCCTTCATCCTTTTTGGGTTGTGCTAATCATATTTTCTCTAGGTTAACTTTTGGTTACGTTCCCTAATGTTGTAATTTGATTTGGTGAGTGATATTTATTCCTAGCATTGTTCACCATTTTATATTATGCATTTTGATGAACCTAACTTATAACATTACATTCTTTTTTTTTGGTGTTCTATTTCTCTCTATCTAGATCTAACTTGTATGCATTATACATTTTTTAGATTATATGTATTTAGATCCATAGATTCATTCATTGCATTTTTAATTCTACTTGTATACTTTACATTGCATGTTTCAATTTGATAGTTAAATGTGCTTTTCATAAAATAATTAATTTTTTATTGCATCATAATTCCTTCTCTCACCTAGAGATTACATTACACATCCCTTCATCCTTTTTGGGTTGTGCGAATCATGTTTTCTCTAGGGTAACTTTTATGGATATTCCCTAATGTTGTAATATGATTTGGTGAGTGATATTTATTCCTAGCATTGTTCACCACTTCATATTATGCATTTTGATGAACCTAACTTATAACATTTTCATTCTTATTTTTTTGGTTTTATATTTCTCTCTATCTAGATCTAACTTGGATGCATTATACCTTTTTTAGATTATATGCAATTAGATCCATAGATTCATTCTTCACATTTCTAATTCTACTTGTATACTTTACATTGCATGTTTCAATTTGATAGTTAAATGTGCATTTCATAAAATAATTTCTTCAAATCCCACAAAATAATTCCTTCAAATCCCATAATTGAATTATATTTATATTTCCTTTATTTTCCTTATGCATGAGCTTTATCATTTTAAGTTTGGCCTATTGCATCAAGTTAGAAGAATTCGTAGATTTATGGGTTCCTTTAATCCCAAGACTTCCTTCTTTCCTAGGAATCTTGACAAGAGAAATATGAATCTTGATTAAATTAATCCTACCATGGAGAATAATGCTTCTCATTATTCTCATTATGAAGATGAATCCTGAAGGGTTCCTCATATAAAAGTCCAAAATCTTTCTCATGACTTTGATAAATTTGGACAATAATTAGGTCAAGAAAATAAAAAATCTTGAGATTATTTGTCTTGTAGAATGGTTAAGGAAATTTGCTAAAAATTATGAACATGACATTAACATTTTGTGTACTATTGCTTATCTCATTGATACTCATGTCAAGCCTCCTACATATTTCCTCTTGATCTAGGCTTGTTCCACCTACTACTAGTGTTGACACCTCTATGCCTATTGTTGGAACACTTAATTTTTTGTAATATTAAGTCGTTCACTATTAAAACCTTGAAGAAAAAATTTTGCACTTAATCATATGTAGGCATATCAGTCATGAATGCATATCTTAGGAAATCAAACTCTAAGTATGTATACATTTCCAAAACTCAAATCTATCTCATGTATGCTCTCTTGAACCCTAGTTTCCCCGAACATTAATATATTTTCAATTTGGTCATATTTGAAAGTTAATTTCACCCTTGTGTGCACCATATAAGTATTATGCTCCATTTTTCCAAAAAGTATAAAAACATAATTTTAGTTTTCAAATAAATTGATTATGTTAATACATTGTGTTGATAAGTGGATATATGAAATGAATTTTAATTTATTCATCTTGTACCACTATTCCATTATAATCCAAAAGGATATAGATTTATTTATCTAGCTTCATGTATTATTGGAAACTTTATTATTATAAATATTGCAATACATTTATTACATGGTCATAGAATATTGAAACATTTTTTGATTTTGTGTGTGTGTATGTGTATGTATATATGTCTATATATATTGTGCCTCACTTTATAAATATCAATAACATTATGCTATATTTGATGATACTTCAATCTTTAAGTTTAAATATACTTTTTTCACCATATCACAGGGACTTTAAGTCGAGGTCTCTAAAAGAGTGACTTAGATTAAACAATGAGGCATTGGAAAAATATAAAATCATTTGACAAATATCAAATGGTATGGAGAGGCACATATTCAATGATCAAGCCAGTGGTCATACCCACTCTTATGAATGTCTTGTTGAGTTCAGACTTCTCATTGATAGAACATGATATATATTGATCCTTGTGATTATTTTCCACTAAAAGTGTTTATACCAATAAAAGAGATCAATTAAGGGCTCATTTTTTTCTAGAATATGATTAAAGAATTAGAATTTAAAATTCTTGATTTGGGATTGTGGAACTTGAAATCTATATTACGATTTCTAGAATTTATTTTGAATCTGTTTGGTTCAAACCAAAAACATATTTGATATTTGAAATTTTTTGTTCCAAGCCAGTTTGGTTCAAAATATGAATATGTGGTTCAAAAAATGAATACAAAAGTTATAGTGAGAAACACAATTCCTATCTCCAATTTTTTCAAGGACCTCTTCATGGTGCTTCCAACTCCACACATGTCAAAAATGTCGATGTTCATTACAAAATAAAAAAGAAAGAAAAATTAAAAAGAAAGATGAAAGAAATTGGATATGTGAGGCATTAGTAATTTTATAGTAATTTTATTTAATCCAAACATATGAGCATGTGCGACAAGAGCCAAAAATTTCCCCCAATCTAAAAAAATTGCATTTGTACAAATTTATGCAATAATCTTTCTAATTTCTTCAAGCGGCACCTGATAATTTTTACAAAATAGCATTCAAAGGTTGCCCAATGTAGATGCAAAGGGTGTCATTTCTTGAAACACCTCACTCTCTTGGTTACAACTCAATTAAATTTCAAAAATATGTGCAAAAATAGATGCTCCTAAATGGGCATCCAAATGTCAAACCCAATCAAATTTCACTTTAGCTGAAATCCTCATTTTCAAAAAATGGGAATTAAAATGAGAATTCCAAGTAACAAGTATTTTTAAGGGAGATAGAATTCTTATTTTGGGGGTCAAATGGGGATACTAAATCCACATTTTCCAAAATTCTAATTCTCATTTTGCAAACCCAAACAATGGATTTGAAATTTTTAAGAATTCTGAATTCCAATTCCTGCTCAAACTCGTGATCCAAATGGGCCCTAAGAGATTTGTTTTAAATCATCCAAATGATACATATCCACTTAAGTGAACAAATAGAAATGGTGGAGTGATAATCTCTCAAATCCCTAAACCTATGTTCCATGTAATGCTTTAATTTGATATTTATGTCTTATATTTTTAGTAGTAAATATTTAAGCATAAATGATACATTAAATATATTAAGGGAAATGATTTATTCAATGATCTATCACCTAATCAGGAGGCCTATTTTGGAAAATTCTTAAAATGTGAAGTATGTCATTTCGAGGTAAGAAGAAGGGAGAGTATTATTTTTATTTCAATTTTAAATATTATCTTTTATTGTAATTAATAATTGAATTCTTTAGTCTTATACTTGGGATAGTGAAACCTTATTCATTTAATTATTTTCCCAAAATATTTGAATTGCCCTGGGGTTAAAGCATTATTTGAAATTAAAATATTTTAAAATTTATATATTTTCTATATGGTGAAATTTGAAAAGTATATATTCCTTTATCACTTTAATTTAGAAGGAATTGTTTCACATGCATAAGAAAATATTACAAGAGGTGTTACCCTATCAAGATTACGTGTTATATCTTTTGGAAAAATAGCAAGCTTTATAGCATTAATTATTCTTTTAATTTATTATAATTTATCTTTGTCATGTCCCCTTCTCCGCACTAGAGTTATGGCACCAAGTTAATCTATCTTCACATCCAGATAGATTAATGGAATTAACTATTAGGATGCCTACCAGTCACGTCAAAATTTTTATCTTAAGTACATCGGTTATAATATTAAAGTGTGTAGATAAAGTTAATTTATGTTATAAAGGCATACTTTATAAAATGACTTAAATGACTACAGGACAAAATTGTTGTTTTATCCCACATCCCTTATTTCAATATCTTTGCCTTACTTTGAGGTTATAAATAAGGGATTTTGCCTTGGGATTCACACACAAGAAATTTATGAACTTGGCATATTGGCATTTTTGGTTGCTTAAATGTGACTGGTCACTTTGAGGATGGAAATCCTTGAAGTAAATGTGAGACATTAGATGTAGCCCTAGCTTCTCTTTGGTCACTTCATTTTATGGATAGATTGAATGGAGATTTTGTTGCAAATCATGTCATTTCTTGGAAGTAAGTACAAATAAAGTAGTTGCATAATTTCCAAGTTTAAATTATTTGAAGCTTAGTCATTTCCAAGTGGGATAATTGGATGGAATTTTAACTGCAAGTTATTCCAATTTGTTGGGTTATCATATCAAATCCCTACATGTGATTGAGTTTCCTAGTTGTTAGTGATAACAAGAGTCTCCGAGCCAATAGCAAGAGGATTCACAAAATGTGTTTGCATGGGAGATTGTAAGGACAACCTGAACATTACAACAACCTAGTTGAAGGTAGCCGGTAGTGTGTGATTACTACAATAGACTCAGTCTCAAGTTTGGTAGGTAGACGAGTTGTGGGAGGATGTTTTGAGTAAAAATTATATGCCATAGTCTTGCAACATACAATATCCAGTAGAGTAATATTGCAGGCTAGTAGTCCTCTTATGTTGGAGTTCTCAGTCGTGCATGGTCATATAGCAAGCCACCCATCTCCACTCCAACATAACATTGTTGGTTGACTACTACAGGTGTAAGGCATCAGCACAAAGACATAAGACTATCGTGGTACATTTAAGGTGCATCAATACAAACTCTTTCTTTCATTCAAAATGTTGACTATAATAGCTGAAGTGTATTATTTTCCATTCATAGTATTCTATCATTCAATAAGTAGGATTCAAATAGCCTTAACACTATCAAATTACTAGCATAGCCATTTATTAAATATCTGGTGTCTCCTTCTATTAGTAAGTGATTATGAGAAGACATGACTTTCTAGTTTAGGATGAATGCATACTATTTGACAAAATTCCTTTAGTCACATTCTAATTTCCTTGTCAAATTAAGAAGTGTTATTATAGTGATATCAGAGCCACAAGACCTACCATCTTGTGGGAAATTAAAAAAAACTTGCCAACCAATTTTTATCCAAAATGACAGACAAGAATGAGTAAAAGACAACATAAATTTAGTCACCTACAATTAGAACAACTCTTTAGATAAAAATGAGATTGAAGATAGTTTTATAGTGGATGAGGAAATAACATTTGGAATAGTTGAACAAACTGATATTACTCAACAAGTTGATCAATTGGGACAGGCTGGACTAGAAAACAATGTTCAAATGGTACATAATGAGATGGAATAGGAACATGAAGTAAGGGAAACATTGCAAGCTATCAAAGATGGACAAAACAACATTGCTAATGCTCTTTAATAACTAGTAGGTACTATGCAGTAGTTGGCCCTGATCCATAGAAGAGCTCTAAGCCATCATAGTGGAGGCAATAGTATAGTTGGGTCTCCCTAAGCCACTAGAGCTCCCACACATAACACTAATAAGCCCTTGATGCTAGTGTTTAATGTAGAAGAAGAAGTAGTACCACTAGTAGCTCCAAATTTATTACTAGATAATGTTATGGAAATGTTTGATGAATGGAATTTTTTTTTAGACCCAATTAAAAATAATTTGACCTTTGTCTAGTATTTAAATCAAAAAAGAGAGGTTGATAGATAGCAGTAGGATTGAAGACTGAGGGCACCTAATAGGGACCTAAAACATGCTATGAACAAATTAACTCTCCCCACCTTTTATGGCAGAGGTCACACATCCACTAGAGCTTGGATTCACAAGCTTGATATTTATTTGACAGTTAAGCCCATGGCTAAAGCAGAAGCCATCAGATTTGCAACAATGCACCTAGAAGGATCTATGTATGATTGGTGGCATCATGGATTAGTCACCCAAGATCATGACCTCATAACTTCATATGATATTTTTAGTTCCAAGTTGGTTACTCACTTTGATAGGAAAGATATTGAAGTTTATTACAAAGATTTGGCTCAGTTATGTCAGAGTAGATCTGTGGGTAAGTTCATTGATGAGTTCCAATGTATATTAGTTGTGGTGTTAGATATGTCAAAGCAACACAAGGTAATTTTATTCATAGAGGGGTTATAGGATAGATTTAACAGTTTGGTTAAGGTGCTTAAACTAAACACCCTAGATGATGCAATTAAGATCACCCATGATTTGGATTCACCTTAATCCCTATTGCAGCCTCTGAAGAAACCCTATAGAGGGTCTACATCAATCCAAGGAAATAAAATCCAACAAAAATGAAATCCTTCCAGATTGGATTTTGAGACTCATAATGAACTCAGGAGGAAGAAATTGTGCTTCACTTGTAGGGAACCTTGGACCCCTTATCACAAATGCCTTGCTAAAGGAAAGATTCACTATGCTAAGGTTTTTTCCAAGGATGAAGGAGCAAAAAAAGAAGGTGATGATGTTGAGGACAACAAGGAGGAAGAATTCAAAGAGTAGCCCCTTAAAGAAAAAAAGAAGAAGGTCACTACAGAACAACCTCCTGTTATAGCCACTCTTTCTAGTGATCCAACATGTCATCCTTTCAGAGTAAAGGGTGTGGTTAGGGGATAGATCATTGTTTGTCTTTTAGCTACAAGAGCATCTCATAAATTCATTAGCATAGAGATGGTATCTAAGAGAAGGTTACAAACAATTGACATACTTGAGTTCAAAGTAAAGGTAGAAAGTGGTGAGGTTTTGAGTTGCACAAAGAAAGTACCTAGTCTTTAGATACAATTTGATGATTACCTTTTAGAGACTAACTTTTATGTTGTTGATTTGGATGGGTTGGATGCCATTCTAGGTAGATAGTGGTTAAGGACTCTTTGTAGGTACACCTTTGATCATGAGACCATATAGTTGGAGTTCTCATAGGGTGATCGGTTGGTAGTCCTAAAAGCCATACCAGATAGTGGACCCAGGGTAATAATAGCTCACAAGATGGAAGCCATTTTGAGGCATGATGATATAGAATGGGCAACACGATGCTCCATCTCTTCCAAAGAGACACAAGATACAAGACAGCAGTACCATTGTGACATTTAGATGGACCTAAACAAGCACAGAAGGGTATTTGAGGATTTTCCCCTAGGTATTCTACCAAATAGAGGGTTTGAGCATATTATTGAGCTAGAGGAGTGCACCAAACCCATCATTACCACTCCTTATCATCACTCTAGGCACTACAAGAAAGAGATAGAGAAGACAATAAAGGAACTCCTAGATATGGGACATATCAGAACCAGTTCTAGCCCCTTTTCCTCTTCAGTGGTGTTGGTTAAGAAGAAGGATGGCACCCTTTGGATTGTATAGATTATCGCACCTTGAACAAGAGAACCATTAAAAATAGGTATCTGACTCCTCACATTGATGAGTTTTATGGGGCTATTTATTTCTCAAAGATAGATCTTTGATTAGGATACCACCAGATATGAGTTTGAGAGGAGGATGTGTAAAAGATAGCTTTTAGATGCCACTACGGACACTATGAGTTCTTGGTGATGTCATTTGGACTCATTAATGCACCACCCACTTTCTAGTCATGCATGAACCATATCTTCTAAAAATAGCTAAGGAAGAGTGTGTTGGTTTTCTTTTATGACATATTAATATTTAGTAGGACTTGGGAAGAACATTTTTAGCACCTAGATGAGATTCTTAGCCTCATCAAAGGACACTTTTTATTCACAAAAGAGTTTAAGTGCAAATTTTTGTTAACTAAGATTCTCTATTTGGGTCATGTGATTGGTGTCAAGGGATTTAAGGTGCATTAGGAAAAGATACAAGAAAATTTTGGATTAGCCACTACCAAGAGATGTATCTGAGTTGCGAGGTTTCCTTGGTCTTTGTTTCTATTACTGGTGATTCGCCAAAGGTTTTTCTCAGGTAGTAGCATCCCTTATAGATCTAACATAGAAATGGGCATTTAGGTGGATAGAAGATTTAGAGGTAGCCTTTGATAGACTGAAATAGGTGATGAGTGCATGTCTAGTTCTAGCACTTACAAATTTTTCAAGACCCTTTGTTTTGGAGTATGATGCCTCGAGAAGCAAAATTAGGGCAATATTTATTTAGGATCATCGTCCCATCACTTTTGAAAGTAAGAAACTTAGGGGTAGTGAACTACTATCTTCTATTTATGATAAGGAGATGCTAGCCATAATTTATGCCTTAGCCAAGTTTAGGCAATACTTGGTGGGAAGTAAATTTATAATGAAGATCAATCATAATAGTTTATGTTACTTCCTAGAATAGGAGGAATTGAATGAAAGATAGTAGAAATGGTTAGCAAGATCCAAGAATATGATTTTGAGATTGAGTATGTCAAAGGAAAAAATAATATAGTTACTAATGCTCTTTCCTAAAGACCCCCAGTGCTAGAGTGCTATGCTATTTCTAAGATTTCAACTATTAGTGGAGTATTCTAAAAATACTCATGCATGTTAGATTATGGATGGTATACTTTAGGATGAGTAGTACAAGGTAATGAATGATATTATATATTATAAAAATAGAATCTACCTAGTACCTGAATCTAAACTAAAGGGGGATATTATGCACACCATACATGATGCACCATTAGTAGGGCATCCAAGTTTTTTCAAAACTTATAGATAGATTAGGGAGAGATTCTCTTGGAAGGGGTTAAAGGATGATGTATTGCAGCATGTTAGAGAGTGCCAGACTTGTCAGTAGAACAAGTTAGAATAGGGCTTTCTAGAAAGTTTACTTTAGCCTCTCCTTATTCTAGCTCAGAGGTGGAAGAGTATCTCCATGGATTTTAACATAGGGTTGCCTATGGTCCAAGATAGAGATTACATTTTTGTGGTGGTGGATAGACTAACTAAGTTTTCTCACTTCTTTGCTATTGTCACATATTGGCCTACCTCTCAAGTGGCTGAGTTGTTCTTTCGAGAGGTTTTCCATCTCCATGGTTTACCCAGGACTACTGTGAGTGATAGGGATAGTAGGTTTCTTAGCACCTTTTGGTAGGAACTTTTAGATTGACAGGTATAGAGTTAACTCCTAGCACTAGCTATCACCTGCAGACAAATGGTCAAACTGAAATAGTGAATAAATGGGTGGAAGGGTACTTGAGAAATTACATTCTAGGTCAACAAAGAGCATGGGTTAAATGGTTGTATTTGGGGGAGTATTTATATAACTCCACATATCATATATCCATTTGGATGACTCCTTTTCGTGCTCTTTATAGTTACGAGCCTCTCTCTTTTATTGATTTAGCCTTACAGGATAGCAGGGCACCATTGACCAGAGATTGGATTGTGGATTAGTAGGATATCCTCAGAGCTCTCGAAGATAATGTTCAATAGGCACAAAACTAGCAAAAGTTTTATATTGATTGACATCATACTGGGCAGAGCTTTGAGCTAGGTGATAGGGTTTTTCTTTATCTACATCCATATAGACAGAGCTCCTTGAAGAAAAGTGGATCAAAGAAACTTAAGCCCAAATTTTACGAACCTTATCGCATCACCAAGAGGGTGGGAGAGGTTTCTTATGAATTGGATTTTCCAGGTGACAGCCAAATCCACAACGTATTCCATGTCTCATGCCTCAAGAAAACCATTGGCTAGTAGATTGTTCCTTCAGAGAGTTTGCCCCTACTTGATGAGGAAGGTAAACTTATTTTGGTGCTAGATGAGGTGATTTAAACCAAGGAAAGGAAACTGCATAATAGGACTATCAGAGAATATCTAGTTTTCCAGAAAGACTTACCATATGAGGACACCACTTGGGAAGGTGAGTCTATTTTGTAGCACCTCGCATTGAGATTACTTGAGGGCAAACAATCCCAAGAAGGGAGGACTATCATGTCCCCTTCTTCACACTAGATTTATGGTGCAAGGTTAATCTATTTTCACATCTAGATAAATTAATAACATTAACTATTAGGATGTGTACCAGTCACATTAGAAATTTTATCTTAAGTACATCGATTATAATATTAAAGTGTGTGGATAAAGTTACTTTATGTTATAAAGTCATTTACTTTATAAAGTGAGTTAAGTGACTACAATATGAAATTGTTGGTTTATCCCACATCCCTTATTTCAATTTCTTTCCCTCACTTCAAGGTTATAAATAAGGGACTTTGCCTCAGGACTCACACATAAGATTTTTATGCGCTCAAAATATTGGCATTTCTGGTTGATTAAATGTGACTAGTCACTTTGAGGACAAAAATCCTTGAAGAAAATGTGAGATGTTGGACAGAGCCCCAGGAAGGGAGGACTGTAATGTCCCCTTCTTTGCACTAGAGTTATGGTGCAAGGTTAATCTATTTTCATATCTAGATAGATTAATAACATTAACTATTAGGATACGTACCAGTCACATCAAAAAAATTATCTTAAGTACATCAATTATATTATTAAAGTGTGTGGATAAAGTTACTTTATGTTATAAAGTCATTTACTTTATCAAGTGAGTTAAGTGACTACAGTATGAAATTTTTGTTTTATCCCACATCCCTTATTTCAATGTCTTTCCCTCACTTGAAGGTTATAAATAAGGGACTTTGTCTTGGGACTCACACATAAGAAATTTATGAACTCAGAATATTGGCATTTCTAGTTGATTAAATGTGACTAGTCACTTTAAGGACAAAAACCCTTGAAGAAAATGTGAGACATTAGATGTAGCCCCAACTTTTCTTTGGTCACTTCATTTTATGGATAGATTGAATGGAGATTTTATTGTAAATCATCTCAATTCTTGGAAGTAAGTATGAATAAACTAGCAGCATAATTTTCAAGTTCAGATCATTTGAAGCTTAGTCATTACCAGGTGGGATAGTTGGATGGAAGTTTAGCCACAAGTTATTCTAGTTCGTTGGATTATCATTTCAAATCCCTACATGTGACTGATTTTCCTAGTTGTTAGTGATAACAAGATTCTTCCAGCCAATAGCAAGAGGATTCATGAAATGTGTTTGCATAGAAGATTGTAAGGATAGTCTGAATGTTACAACAGCACAGTTGAAGGTAGCTAGTAGTGTGTGATTGCTACAATAGACTCAAGTTCAATTTTGGTAGGCAGACAGGTTGTGGGAGGATGTTTTGAGTACAAATTATGTGCCACAATCTTGCAACATACAATATTTTGTAGAGTAATATTGCAGGCCACTAGTCCTCTTACATTGGAGTTCTTAGGCATGTGTGGTCATACAGTGAGCCACCCATATCCTCTCCAACATAACATTGTCAGTTGACTGCTACAAGGCATCAGCACAAAGACATAAGACTATCATGGTACATTGAAGGTGTATCAATACAAACTCTCCCTTTTATTCAAAATGTTGACTGTAATAGCTGAAGTATACTATTTTCCCTTCATCATATTTTTTCATTGAATAAGTAGGGTTCAAATAGCCTTAACACTATCAAATTACTAGCATAACCATTTCTTAAATATCTAGTGTCTCCTTCTGTTAGTATGTGATTATGAGAAGACATGACTTTCTAGTTTGGGATGAATGTATATTGCTTGATGAAATTCCTTTAGTCAGATTCTGATTTGTTTTCCAAGTTAAGAAGTGTTATGACAATCTTCGAGATAAAATTTAACAATAGGCTAAATATATTTTGAATAATATCACATTAAATATGGAATGTATTTTCAAGATATATTGTTAGAGTAGATTTTTCATTACAACAAAAGATCAATATGTCAATACTTGATACAACCACTCAACTTATACTACAAAGGAGGTGGTTAAACACTTTTCACAAATCCTAAGGGGAGCACATCACAAATTTCTAACAATCTTCACCCCAATGTTACTCGAGGGTACAAGGATTCAAAACTATGACCAAGCTTTGATACTATTTATTACAAGATAAGGTTGTCATTGCACCAAAAGATTAACCTGCTAATGCTTGATACAACTACTATACTTATAGAACATATGAGATGGTTAATCCATGTCATGAATATCCTCAAGGGGATTCAAATTATACTATTAGGGACTAATATGTACTGAATGTATTTCATTGGCTCCTAACAAATACCATCCTCTTGCAAGAAATTTATATATTATTGAAGTATTTTTGGATGACTTAATATTTGGAGAAGATGATGAATAAAGTGAAGCATTTTCTACTAAAATTAAGAAATATTTTTATATGAGCATGATTGGGGAGATGAAGTATTTCTTGAGTTTGCAGATTGCGCAGAATAGTGAAGGTGTTTTCTTATCATAGACTAAATACTCGAAGGATTTTTTGAAAAGATTTGGTTTAGAAAGTTATAAACATGTTAGTGCACCTATATAGGTAATTGGTCATAACTTATCTAGCAAAGATGGGATACCTACAATTGAGCAAAAGAAGTTCATATACATGGTTGGAGGCTTGCAATATCCTACTCATAGAAGACCAAATATAGCTAATGTAGTTGGCATTATTGTAGGATTTCAAGCTAATCCTAAAGGAGCACATTATGTAACAATAAAGAGGAATTTGAGATATTTGAAGGATGTGCATAATTGTGGGTTGTAGCATGACTAGATCAAATGACTTTACTCTATATGCATATACTAATGTTGACTGGGTAGGTAGAATGGATGGTAGAAAGAGTACAAGTGGTGAATAATTTTTCTTAGGAGGAAGATTTTTTTCTTGGCTAAGAAAGGAACAAGATTGCATTTCACAAAGCACACAAGCAATATAGTATATAGAAAAAACAAATAATTACAATCAGATTGTGTGTATGAAGTAGGTGTTTAAAGATATTGCAATTGATTTTACTGAACCTATTGTCATACATAGTGATAATAAAAGTACATTAAGTATGTCTAAGAATTTTATGTTACATTTTAAGATAAAGAATATTTCTATTAAGTATCATGTTTTGAGAGAGAAGGTTGAAGAGAAAGAAATTAGACTATAATATGTTTGTACAAAGGAGAAAATAGAAAATATATTCATAAATCCTTTTTCAAAGGATACATTTGAGTATTTGAGAGGTATACTTGAGGTTATGCCCTTACCTAATTTTGAGTAGATGATGTAGAGATTACATCAGTCCAATGGTACATAGAATTATTTTTTATTTGGACTAAATGTTGATGCCTCCTCTATGGGGGAGTATCTATGTTTTAGTTGAGTCATGAAGGACTTTTGATAGTTGATGCCTTAACAATGTCTTTAGACACTTGAGATGATTGAGGATTTTGAGTAGAAAATTGATGTAATGATTCCTTTTTCATTGATGTTACTGAAGGAGAGAATGCATGAAAAAAATCTTCTGTGAATGGGGGAGAAGTATCTCCTAAGAATGAGGGAGAAAAAATATCCATGAAAAGTTGATGTCATCAATGGGGGAGTAGAAAAACTAATGGAGAGTTATTCTTGAGAGATTTAGTTTAATTGATTAAGAGGATTTGAAAAGAAGATGACTACAGTAGTGGAGCAGTTATAGTAGAGTGGTATGTTTGGTATTCTTGGAACCTAAGTGTTTTTCATCTACGTTGTCATCAATGTCAAAGGGGAATATTTTTAGCATGAATGCTGATGATATTCCTATGAGGGAGTATCCTAGCATTGTTGGAGCATGTCAGATAATGTTAGTATGATTATATGTTGTATTCATGGTAGTTTTTTTCATTGATGTCAACATACTGAAGACTAGTAGAGTAGTAGACAGTGATTAAGACCGTATGGTTTGAGGAGTAAACATGAGGACAAGTTCAGTTGGGGACATGTTCTAAAAAGTATCCTTATTCTATGGTTAATTATGTATGAAGTGAGTCAAATTATGGTGATAATTATTCAAGACTCGTAGAAGACAATTTACAAATAGAGCTCCTAAGAATTTTTTTCTAGTAATCATGGTAAATCTCTTAGAAAGGATAGCATCTGATTGAGAGAAGTTAGACAAAGAAATAAGACATCTTGATGATGATTCCAATGAGTGTGAAAACTCCAAGGTTTCACATATGAATATTTGTAAATAATATGAGCCAACAATGTTATGTAATTATGGGAAGATATAATGTAACATGTATTATTTTATCTTAATGAGGTCCTATTGTAATTGTAAATTGGGAAAGGCTCAAGGTTGACTCAAAAAAATATTTTGAGGACTTGGTATAAAGGAAAGATGTTTTCCTTATGATTTAATATGAGTAAGTGATCTAACATATTTATGTCATACAAGTTTGTGGATCTAGTTTTGAGATCTGAGAAGTATTGTGTGCAGTAAAAGCATAGAGAATGAGCACATCTTTTATATTTGGTAGAGAGTTCTAGTGGATAGTTAATCATTTGGTATTTTTCTAAAAGGAATAATACTAAGACTAATTGGATAGTGAGTTCAGTGGTCTATCCTTAAAGCTATTTGGATAGTGGGTTCTTCTTCCTTGTACTAATATGTAAATTCCTTGCAAGAGGATGGACTATGCTAGTAGCCAATGAAATACATTTAGTACAAATTGGTCCCTATTAGGAGTCTTTGAATCCCTATGAGGAGATTACAACCTTTTTAGGATTTGTGCTACCCTTGTTAGGAGTTGTGGAAGGTAGAAGGACCCACTGTCCATATAGCTTCAGGGGTAGACCAATGAACTCACTATCCAACTAGTCTCGGTATAATTATTTTTAAATAAATACCAATATATCAACTTTCCATTAGCACTATCTTCCAAATATAAAATTTTTACTCATTCACTATGTCTCTACTACACAAAATACTTCACAGATCTCAAAGCTAGATCCACAAACTCACATCACACAAATCCCTTAGCTCGTTTTCTTGCATTAATCACTTGCATTCATTGCATCATACTAAATCACAATGAAAGAATATTTCATTTATACTAAGTCCTCAAAATAATTTATTGATTCATCCTTGAGGCTTTCCCAATTTACAATTATAATAGGACCTCCTTAAGATAAAACAATACATGTTATGTTATATCTTTTCCGTAATTACATAACAATGTGGAATCATGGTCTTTAAAAATCATCACACATGAAACCTTGGACCTTGAGCACTCATGAATGTCATCATCAGGATGTCTTATTCCTCTATCTAACTTTTCTCAACCAGATTCTATCCTTGTTAGGAAATATACCCCGATCACCAAAAATAACTTCCCAAGAACTCTATGTATAAACTATCTTCTACAAGTCTTGAATAATGGTCACCATTCTTCAACTTACTTCATGTGGGCTTAACCATGGGCTCATGACACTTTGTATAGCATGTCCCTAACTGTGCTTGTCTTTATTTTTACTCCTCAAACCATACAGTCTCAAGCATTGTTTGTTGTTGTATCAGTCTTCAGTATGTTGACATAAATGAAAAACACTACCATGAATGCAACATATAATGACACTAACATTCTCTCACATCCTCCAATAATTCTAGGATACTCCCCCATAGGAATATCATTATAATTCATGCTAACAATTATATGTATTTCTTATGTTAAAATGTACTTCATGTCAACCCTAATTTCTAATAGTAGGTTATGTTTTTACATGGTGCTAAATTTATTTTTTTGTGCAGAAAATAATATGAGTCATTCACGAGATGAAAGCTAAGGTATTGATTTAATTATAAGGTACCATTTTAAATTCTTTTTGTGCATGAATTATTCACTAGATATAAATATGGAGAACAAAAATACTCACAAAATAAAATCAAGGAGATTAATGGAGGAATATACATCTCATTTCCTCAAAGCCAAAAGGTGTAACCTTTTAGGTAGAGATACCACACCAAGCCCATAAATTAATTATTTTATTAAACTTTTCATTGTAATAATTAAGTGTTCAATTGCATTTTAGGTTTTAGTTAGGAAATTTCATGATGATCTAAAGCTATTTGCATCCTTTCATTCTTTATAGAGGATACATGATCATTCACAGTAGATATAGTTAGAGAGATATAGAAAAAATAAATATTGCAAATTATGAGACACTTGATTGATTCTTATTGTAGTATGACTAGGTAAAGCAACTTGAACATGGCTCAATTGTACTTTTTTTCTTTGAATCAATAAAATATGTTGTTTCTATCTCAATTTGGGAAATTGGTTTTTCAATACTTGTATACTATATTGTCCTCTTGGAACTAGAACTACTATTAGATAGATCAAAATTCATGAATACTCTTGATTATCAAAATTTTCATATTGCTTTATGGCATCTATCAAATTGGTTTTATTTAGTTGGGGTTAAATTTATTTAGACTAGGGTTTCATGTTCAACTAAGTTCTCCATCCAAAAAGTGATGGTGTGCCCAGTTGTCTCCAAAAGTTGTTGATGATAAGTACGTATAAGGTTGACTCCATTTGCCCAAATTGGATAAAGGGGCTAATCTATTGATTGATTTGATTTGATTTACAATTTCATATTGGTGCAGTTCTTTACCTATCCATGAGTATTTTTTTATTCCAAATATGTATAAGATAAGGGTAATATGTCATTCAGACTCTAAATTTTAATGGGTAGGATGATGAAATGTTGATTGCCCTTTTTTATGAGATCCCTATATTTATTGTTGATAATGAGGAATCTTACTTGGGCCAACATTAAAGGAGAATTTTGAGAAGCAAGAAAAAATGGATTAGTTTGATGGGGTGTTCTTATTTCAAGGGGTAGACAAGGATTGTTTGACCTTTAGAGGTGAAATGAGTGATGAAGATGGAAAATTATTTCATCAATATGAGCAACACAATCAAATAGAGGATCATTCTTTTCATTAGATTTATGTGGAACATTTCAATACATCTAAGTTGATGATGGTGGGAGGATGGTTCATGGATATGTCAAATATCCCAAGTTGGGAAGAAGGCCAACTACTTCAACAAGCTAGTTAATGGATTTTTTTAATGATTTCATTTGTAATAAATTACATATAATAAAGTAGATTCTTTCAACTTTCTAAGAAGTGCATGAGTACAATTTTTTTTCCTCTTGTAGATAGAAAAATTTTAGATTTTTTTTTAGGTTGTAGAGTTGCAGATTTTATGTTGTGTGAAAACATTGCATATTTTTAACATTTTGAGAAATGTATCATTTTTTTATATTGGTGAATATGTTACCAATTGATTAATTTAAGCCTCTGATCTTATGGTTATAACATAGGAATTCTCTTTGAGTCATTGGAAATATTGGTTATTTATGCTAGCATTAGCCCACATGGATAATAAATTTAAGAGACCTTTATAGGCTAAGTGCAATATTTTTTCAACACAGATAGTGCACTTTGTTTTCTACGAGAGTTTCACAACTCACTATTCATAAATTTTTAGAATTATATCACCATTAAGTTGATTTATCTTTTTTTTTACTTTCTCTCATTTAATTTTATTGAAATTTAAGTTTTTAAAAGAAAATATATGTTTTTTAAATTTTTTATTATGATTTATTAATTTAATTTGTAATTGTACATTTATTTACAATATAAAAATTCATGGCTTACACTAACCAACATTTGAACCCTACCTTGCCAAATAATGATCCTAAATATATTCTACAACCACCTCCAAATGATCTTCTATCCCCTCAAAACCCTCCCCAAATTGAAAATTTGATTGAAGATTTGATTGAAGATAGTCTAAACTGATTGAGGTTTTTCCAAATGACATATAATAATATCTCTAAATTGACTCCCATGATTTTCACCCTAAATACCATTTTGGATAATATTGAGACACTTTTCAAGCAACATAATATTGCTCTCCATTGGCATGAGGAGATGCATGCCCAATTTGATGATGGGTTGGAGTATGATGGGGTTGTGGCCCTCAACATTATCAAAAATGGAATAGAAGACCTATTTGTGAACCCTAAAACTGGACTAAAAGTTGACCCCAAGAAACCTAAGTTATTTATAAAATGGTGCACCAATGAGAACATACATTCTAACTTTTGCGATCACTAATGGATGGTTTTTGATAAACCATCACAAAATGATATAGATGTACACTCCTATTTCTTGAGAAAATTATATATTGAGTTTGTGAAAGGGGAAAAAGTGAATTACTAGAGAATGAGGCCAAACTTGGGCATGTACACAATTTTTGCACTTCTCTAAACCCTTCTATCCAAGGTATCTCATAGATTGCAACACTCAAATAGCAGCTTAGTGCTCCCTATCCATGGAGTGCAAAGGTGTGTGCTTGTGCATATGAGAAGCTCTTAGCTTAGCCTTAGAGACACAACCCTTACTATTAAACCATGAAATGGGAGATTCCTTAGATAGGAGAAAGAGTGAAAATGTCCAAAAGAGCTCTCAAACATGCAATGCAAGAATGCAATTAAGCTAAACAAGATGAATGTGTTGCAACCATTGATAATTAGGCTATGTGAGCTATGTTATAACAAAGGAAATCAAGCTATTCTAAATGAGTCTATTACTAAAATAAAGGAAACAAGAATGAGGTAAGAAGAATAGAAATTCTCAAGTGCTCCAAGAAACCTATAGTATAACATTAGCTCAAAAGGGAACCTTAGAGTGGGAGAGAGCTCTCTCTTTTAAAGGTAGATGTATGATTGAGATCAAGATCAAGAAATCGATGATTAAGGGTGGGGTTGACTTTTTGCATGATCCATGTGTAAGAGAAAGCCAACCAATGAAAAGGAGTTTACTTATCATGTGAGACAAAAGCCTTTTCTTTTAATTTATAAATAGGAAAAAGACTTTATGTGTGCACATTGAGTGGGTTAGAAGAATGGGGTTTTTTTATTTAACTAAAAGGGGACATGTTCTTTTAATCAAATATGGACTTAGGATATTATATTCAAACTATAGGTTAAATCAAATAAATTGATTTTTAGCCATTTGGCCTAGTTAAATGACTAAATGATTTAGCCAAAATGCTGAGAAGGGGGCTAATAGTCTAGATGACCATTTTTAGGTGATCACATTTTCCCTTCTTTGACTAATGTGTGGTCAATCTAGGAACACATTATGTCAAAGAATATAGAAGCCAAGTAGGTAGCCATAGATAGAGAGATGTCATTTCAAAGAATGAAATATAGAGAATGAGATAGAAAGTCCTGAATGTGCAACTTGATAGCAATAGTATTGAACACTAGGAGAGAGACAATATTAGGATTCAAGAAAAGTACTATTGGGTAGTCATTTTACATGAGGTCAATGGTAGGAATCCATTGCACAATTCCTCTCTTGAAAAGTTAATCTTTGGGGATCAACTCCAATGTTTAGTAATTGTCTTGCGATGTACCAAAATCCACTCAATTGAAGATAAATGTGGTTTTTCATGAGGAGGCCTTTGTTGGTTCTGATTTAAACTTTGAATGAATTTTCTATCTCAAAATAACACACAAAAGAACAATATTTTTGTATTTTTTAGGTTTTTTAATCAATGCAATCTAACAGTGCAACTAAAATGAGTTCCTATTCTAACAAGGGGTTATCAAAGCAAATAATAAACCTGAAAGAAAATAAAATGAAATTGAAATAACTTGAAATTGAAATCCTAAATGGACATAAGCTATAAAAAATAACATGCTACAAGTTAAACTTTCGAAGAAATTGGTAGGAAACCAATGAAAACAAGAGCAGCACTTCCTAGAATCTATTGATGCAATCATCAATGAGAAACTTTAACAATCGTATGATATTTCACCTTTCATCAAATTGCAAGGTCACGAAAAGTGCCCTCATGTGAGACAAAAGGCTATGTAGGCACAATTTGATGATTTTGTCTTAAGGTAGATATGTTAGTAGAATTTGTAAATCTGTACCAAACACCAGAACAAAAAGATCACACAATTAGAAATAATGCAATAAACCTTTGGCTCAATCACAATTCTATGAAAAAAAATCACAAAACAATGACATATTCAGGAAAGAATCACTACACTCCAAATGCTAGCACCAAAAGCATAATTTTATTGCATAATAATGGTAGCCCTTGTTACATTTTACAATGGGGTATTTGTAATAAATTGTCTCCTCAATTTGTGTTCAAAGTGAGAGATACCTTCATGCAATAAAATGCTTTTAAAATATTAAAACAATCTAAATATATACATACTAACAATTAATCTGGTGCTTAGAGGGACTCCATCCATATTTTATTCATTAATTGGATGCATGAGCCCTTTACATGTAAAAAATAGAGAAAGCATGAGAGAGAAAATAGGAGGAAGCCTTCAGTCGAAGTGGAAGTGCATGGAGGCACCAAAAATAGAAGTTGGTCCTTCACTAGGTGCGTGTCAAAGTTAAACTGTTGTCAGAATGTGTTATTGATGCATGGAAAGTGTTATTTTTGCAATTGGCAGTTAACTGTTAGTGCACTTTTGAATTATGGAGCTGTGAATCTGTGGACCGACAGAGCTGCAGACCTATAGATCTGCATGAAAATGCGGAGCTGCGGACCTCGACAGGGTCAAAACCTCAAAATTTTACTAAGTGTCAAAATTGAAATTATGGCATCTACATTTTGTTTTTCTTCATCCCAAAGCTATGTTTGGATGTTTGCCCTTGAATTTCTCTATCATCTTAGTAATTCTAGCCATAGCTAGAGGATCTAAAGCCTCATATTTATACTTTACCTTCTGTCTATAGTTGTCCACCTCAATTTGAGTCTCTGCAAAATCTCTAAGTTTGGTTTCCAACTCTAACAGTGCTTCTTCAGTCTTGAAGGCTTGCTTGATATCTTCATCACTAGATGCTTCCTCTAATGTCTTCTTGAAATTCTATAATATTACCTCAACTAGAAATAGCTTCTCTCATTCTTCATCTTCAAAAATTTCCAAGCATGCATCACTATACAACTTTTCTGCTTCCAAAATTTTCTCTTAGGCTTGGTCCTTGAGCCGATGGATCTCTTCATGTAATATTTCCATCACTTTATTGCCATCTGCTATCTTCTCTATCCAATCATCAATCAAGTCTAGCTCTTCTTTGGTATATACATCGATCAAAGTGTGGTACCTTTCCCCTTTTATGGCTTGTAGAGTTTGCAAATCCTTGCTCCATACCCATACCTCATCCATGATACTAAAGTCCTACCTCAAAATTGCTATGATCTTATTCACATTCTCCTACATAGCATGCAATAACTTCAAATTCCCTATGATTGTGGTGATACCTCTATCCTCGAGGCTTTCTCACCATTCTTGACAAGATTTCAAAAATGGATTGAGTCGTACACCTTCCCCTTCTCTAAGAATGGTATTTAGAGTCTACTTGGGGAACTCAAGATCAAGAGGACCAAAAACTTTGGCTAGATCTCCCTTTAGGATCTCAACTTGCCTTCGAAGTGTTTGGAGTTTGATCTCATCTTGTTCCATGTGCCTAAGAACCTCTTTGACTCCCATAGTCATCATCTGTCAGGCTAAATCCCATGTAGGCCTTCCTAACATAACATCCTTTACTTCATAATCCTCAAGGCTAATGAATTCTACATCTATACCTTCAGGAGGCAGAGGCACTTGTGCAAATAAATCTTGGTTATGTATGGTAGTGACAAATGCAAATGGCATTGCATCATGTAATGGAGAGTCAAGTTTGTTCAAGATTTTTGTAATATCACAAATATCATCCTCTAAAACATAGAACTGAGGATTAGCACTTCTCATTATCTCCTTTCATAACCATCTAGAAATGTGTTTCTTTGTGACCTTAGCTCTTGACGATGAAGGGGTGTGTTCAACTACCTCCTTCCCTTTATCACTCTTACTTGGAGTCATCTCCTATTGTGAGGACTCTCCTTCTATAACTTCAGTCTCCATAGATCCTATAGCCTATTTCTCAACATCTTGGGAAGGTTGTTGCACATATTCTACCATTGGTCCCACCTTTGATGCTTCATCAGTAGCCCTTGGCTCTAGTTTCTCTTGTGGTGATGGTTCATTTTGAACTTGTTCCTCTTCTAAACTTAGAGGTGGGGGAGTTACTAAACCCTTATCTACCACAGTAATCTATGGTGGAGATGGAGGAGTAAGATCAGGATGCTATGTATCTGGCAGTATCTAAATCCAGTCTTCTTGTTGGAGTTCACCTATAATGGTGTCTTTGATCTTATCTCCAACCAACTCTATACCCACGAGCATGAAATCAAAATCCATCATGGAGAAAACATCCTCACCTCCTTTCCTTTTCTCATTCACCTAATGATGCACTTCATCTTCTGAAGAAGAGAGTTCTAATGGTTCTACTTGGGTGGATGGCTAGGTACTTGTGGCACTCTTTCTGCTTTCTAACTCTGTAGCTTTTACTAACCGAGTTCTTCTTTGTAGGGGTACTGGTTCCTCCTCCTCTTCTAATTCTATTTCTTCCTCATCTTCTTCTTCCTCCAAAATAGTTTTAGGAATAGATGGATTAGGTACTAATCTTTTGCTGATCCTTTTTTTTTCTTCATCTTAATCTTGATCCTCTTATTTTTCTTAGAGATGGAAGGAGAAGGGGGCTCTTTTTGTACAGGAGGAATGGAGGCTTCTGGAATCTCTCCCTCTTCTAGTTGGCTTGGCACAATAGGAGGCAACTGAGGTTCATCTTGGATTTGAGTAGCTCCAATACCTTAGGACTCTTGTGAGCTATGTTCCTCCTATTGATGAGACACATGTTTTGCAACCTATTCTATCTAAATCCTCTGAGGAGATGTTCTCTTCCTCTTTCCCTTTCTCTCTGGAGGGTGATAGTATCCAACTGGGTGATCAAGCTGGTAGATTTTCTCTGGCCTAATAGGAAATTGGAGCACAAAGATAGGAACTATGACTTTCCTTCCTTTACCCCTTTCTGGATGAGCATGTGCATGGAAGATTACAGTATTAGGAATTGGATCAAGTGGAAAAGGTTTCTTGATCCAATCCTTTGTCATTCTAATGACATGTCTCACTTGATGATTGATGTCATCTCCTTCCTCTCTATCAACCTTTGCATTCAGAGTGGGTCTTTCACCAACTTTATTTTCATTTTACAGTAGATCTAGTAATTCTTTAGATTCTTCTAGCCTTATCCCATCAGGGATATTCAAATGGAGAGCCTTTTCTACTAGATACAAAGTCATCCTACAATAGTCCCTGATGCAGACATCAGTCATTTTTGGTGTTCATACAATGATCTTCAATGGCATCCTCATGATGGAAGTCCTTTCCTGCCAGGCTTTCCGCTTTACCAACATTGTCAAAGTATGGCTGAGGAGAGTTGTATTCTTCAAGAGGATAGTTCTCCCATTCCCACTCGAAAGTCAAAATATCCTATTTCTGCTTCACTTGATATGGCCCAATGACGAATGGCCATTCCTAGAAAGGTCTCCATTGCCTCTTTATCTTCTCATAGGCCAACTTAATTTTCCTAGAGATCTCCAATAGTACCAACTTGTCACTTGGGTATCTCAGAAGCTTCTAGGATTGATGGATGCACCACCTACCTTAAGATACATGAATGTCTTGAACTAAATGAAGTAGGCTCTGAGAGCTGTGATCTATGCTTTGGCTTCATCAGATAGCCTCTTCCCATAGTCTCCCTTAATGAATTGAATTATCACAAAGATAAAAACATCATTCATAATTATATACTCCTTGCTCTGTGCTGAGAGCTTCTTCTTCACCAACTGAGGGTAGACTATGTATGGTCAAGCATTGGGGTCCTACAAATTGCCTATAAAACTTCTTCTTGTCCTTCACTATCCTAAGTTGCTCACACAAGTTTTCACTTAGTGTGGTGGCCCAATCTAGTGGTATCCTTGCATTTCTGATGGTCTTAATGAAGTTGACCATGAATGTAGTGAGATGATCTACTGTAGGTAAGCCCATGACTCTACTTTAGGGAATGATAGAGTATCCAATGTCATCCTTCATGTATCCTTGAGTCATATCCACTTTTTTAGTTATCCTTCCCCAATGAAGCTTCTCAATTAGGTACGAGGATTTTATAATGTCAATGGCCTCTTGATGATGCTCCCTATACAATCTCTTAGTCGCTTCATAGAAAATTTGAATGAACTGGTCTACTCTTGGTAGGCGGAAAACCTTCTCAATGTTATCAGGTTGCAAATCCAATACCACTTCCCTTGTGATGCTTTTGACCACCCTCTCATTAGGAATGAAATTTTGTGATAGGGCCATGATTAATTCAGCCAATTGTACCAACATAAGATGTGATGTTGTACTCAATAATCTAGAACAAATCAATATAAATACCAAGGCTGACCTCTCTGTTGGCTTGTTGCAAATTCTCATGAAATCTCCTAAATTCATGTGTCTGAGGTCGGTATCTTTGATCTCAGCATAGTCATCATGAAATCTTGATTTTGAAGGTATGCCTTAGAACTTGAATACTACAGGTTTGGGTGTTGCTCCGGACATGGACATCATTTGGTTATGTTACCTGCACATTGTGAGAAAAGCATTTATCAGTCATAAATAGCGTAAAGAAAAAACAAATAAACATGACTAATAATAAAAAGGTCCCCTTTGGACATGTATTTATTTCTATTTTTATCCCCCTTTTTCTTTTAAAACATCTTATACTTTTTTTTATTTTAAAACATTTTATACTGATATAGGAGCATCCAGAGGTCTAAGGGCAATCCTGTGTCACCCAAAAAAATATATCTAGACATAGTTTTTGTTTCATTTGTTTTCATTTATGGATACCCATTTGGGTATAATAAAGGTTCCAACTCTCACAGTTCCACTATTAGTGTTCTAGGTTAGAGTTTTTAAGCACCTTGGGATATGTGTAAGTGCTAGAAAAATAGGACTATGTAATTGAGCCATAATTATGGTGAGTTATAAGCTGTAAATTGGAAGGGTGATTAAAATTTTAATTTAGAACATTCCAAAAAAAGAATCAGGTCAAAAGGCTACACGATTTTAAAGTTATCACAATTTTTCAGTCTCTGGTGACCTCCTAAGAATGCTTCAAAGTCAAGTTATAGGTACTAAATGAGCTCAAATGGGCCTAAAAAATGAGGGATGAGTGAAGCTTTTTTGGGCTATAGAGTGCACTGAGAGCTTTCCAAAAATGTAAACAGTTCATCAATCAGAGCTACGGTTCAAAAGTTATGCCTCCCAGAAGTTTGGCTACCATTTCTAGATTCTTCTAATTTTTCATTGACTTCTAAAGCAACTTCTAGAGCCTTCCATTTTGGCGGTTGATGCCAACTAGCACTTTCTAAATTTTATTCCTAATCCTTAACCCTTTGGGGTCTAATTAAGAACATTTCTGGCATTGTAAAAGGCAGTTCAGAGTGGAGTTTGAGAGAAGGTACTAGGAGAAGAAATTATCTCCAGATTTATACTATTGTAAGCCCATAGGGCATGTTTTGGAGTTTCTTTACTCTACACTAAGTGTATTAGCATATTTTCATAGTTAATAAATTTTCTCTTTCCTATTATGTCCATTATATACTTGGTTTGTGTCTCCATCAAGTGGTATCAGAGCAGGTTTTCCTGAGTGTGTAGATAGAGCGTTGACTATGAGGTAGTTTGCACCAGGACTATGTGGTTGTGGATTTAAGTTAAGAAGATGCCTCCACAAAGAGAGCATGGTGGAAGGGCTAGATCTATTAATCCTAAGGAGGTTAGAGCCCTCCAAAGGCAGGTTCAAGCATTGCAAGAGGAGCTCCGTAGAAGAACAAATGTTGCTGCAGGCAACAAAAGTGAGGATGATAATGAGGAAGAAGAAATTGGACCAAAGGGAGAAATTGAAGAGGAAGTTCTAAATTAGGTAGAAGAGAGGCTTTTTAGGGCCATTACTAAGTTTGGAAAAAGATCTACAATTGATGTGGGTGTATTTTTAGGAAATTTGAAACTAGACGATTTGATCGACTGGATCAATGAACTGGAGGAGTACTTTGAGTATGAGGATATCAGCAACCTAAATAGGGTTAAGTTTGCAAAGGCCAAACTAAAAGTCTATGCCAAAATCTGGTGGCAAGAGGTTCAATTGGAAAGAAATAGAAGAGGAAAGGAGAAGATCACAAGGCGGGATCACATGGTGGACAAACTAAAGAAGCAATTCATTCATGTTGACTAAGAGCTTGATTTGTTTAAGAAGATGCATGGGTTAAAGCAAATAGGAAAATTAGTCCAAGAATATACAAAAGAGTTTTACCAACTTCTGATTAGAGTAGGGCATGCAAAAGAAAAAAAGGAGAAGGTTGCTTGTTATATCAGTGGGTTGTGACCTAACATCCAGGAGGAATTAAGTCCAGTAAGAATTACTAGTGTTGAAGAGGCATACTAGTTTTCCCTACAAGTTGAAGAGAAGCTAAGTAAAATGTTTGAAGGGAGACAAAGAGGGTGTGTTCAAGGAGGAATGGGTAGTGGTAGGTCATCTAGAGGCCAAAATGAGACCCAAAAGAAAAATGAAGATGTGGGTACTAGTAGGAACCAGAGGAATGAGGATTTCAATCGCTCACATGATCAAAACTTTACAGATTAGAGAGAAAGAGGTAGAGGATGTGAACAAGGTTTAGGAAGAGGAGATTTCTTTGGTACGTGTTTCCATTGTAATGAACAAGGTCATCTTGCCTTTGAATTCCCTCAATGACAAGGAAGGATAGATAGGAGAGCTGAGGGTCAAGCTAGGGTTGCTCATGTGGATGAGGATGCACAGTCATCACATTTAGGGGATGGAGAAAGAGGAGAGACTTTAGTAAATGAAAGGGTCCTACTAAGTGGTGAGATTGAACTAGGACAAAGGAGGATTCTATTTCACAATAGGTACAAGTGTGAGGATAAATGTTGCGATGTGATCATCGATGATGGTAGCTCTGACAACTTGGTGTCAGAGGAGATGGTTTCTAAGCTGAAGCTCAAGAGGGAGAAACACCCCCAGCCCTATCGAATCACTTGGGTGAAGGATGATCATAAGGTCCTAGTAAATGAAAAATGTTTAGTGAAGTTTACAATTGGGAGTTACCATGATGAAGTTCTCTGTGATATTATTCCAATGGATGTCTACCATCTATTGTTGGGAAGACCATGGCAATTTGATAGGCATGCAGTACATGATGGTCATGCAAACACATACTCTCTAACAAAGGATGGAGTTCACCACAAACTGAAGCCCATGATAAAGGAAGGTGAAAAGGTATGAAGCAGTGCTAGGATCTATCTTGTTGATGGAAGAAAGTTTTTAAATGGCATGAAACATCAACGTATGTGTTATTGTTTTGATTCCTAGAAAAGATAAGGAAGGTAGTAGTGAAATACCACTTGAAGTTTCAGATTTATTAAATGAGTTTGTAGATATCATCTCTGATAATGTTCCAGAAGGATTTCCACCAGTAAGGCAAATTAGTCATTAGATAGATTTAATCGCTAGAGCTAGTTTTCCTAACAAGGCTACTCATAGGATGACTCCTACTAAAACTAAGGAGCAAAACAGATAGGTTCAGGAGCTATTAAGGAAGGGTTTGATTTGAGAGAGCCTGAGTCCATGTGTAGTACCTACAGTACTAGAACCAAAGAAGGATGGAGAGTGGAGAATGTGTACAGAATCTTGAGCTATAAACAGGATAACCATCAAGTATCAGTTTCCTTTGCCAAGAATGGATGATCTTATGGATTGTTTGAGTGGAGCTCAGTACTTGACAAAGATAGATCTTAAGAGTGGCTATCACCAAATATGGATATGAGAAGGAGATGAGTGGAAAACTACCTTCAAGACTAAGGAGGGTCTTTATGAGTGGCTAGTCATGCCCTTTGGATTGATGAACACCCCAAGCACCTTCATGCGGCTTATGAATCAGGTACTTAAGAAGTTCTTGAGAAAGTTTGTTATTGTCTATTTGGATGATATTTTGAAAGGTTGAGGGAAAAGAAACTGTTAATTAATCTGAAGAAGTGTAGCTTTGCAAAAAAAGAGTTAGTCTACTTGGGGCTTTTTGTATCACCTAAAGGTCTCAAAATGGATCCAAAGAAGGTAAAAAACATCTTGGAATGGCCTACTCTAAGGTCTAATAATAAGGTAAGATCATTTCATTGTCTAGTTAGTTTTTATAGGAAGTTCATTAAGAATTTCAATGGCATATGTGCACCCTTGACTGACACAATAAGAGGGGATGAAAAAGAGTTCAAATGGACTATGGTAGCTGTGAGAATTTTTGAATTTCTGAAGAAGAAGGTGACAGAACAACCTGTGTTGGCACTTCTTGATTTTAGTAAAGTGTTCTAGGTGGATTGTGATGCTAGTGGCAGTGCTATTGGGGCTGTATTGAGCCAAGAAGGTAAGCCTATTGCATATTTTAGTGAGAAATTGAATGATGTGAAGAAGAAGTATTTTGTTTATGATCAAGAGTTCTATGCAATAGTTCAAGCCTTAAAGAAATGGAGACATTATTTATTGGCAAAGGAATTTTTTTAATATACTGATCACCAATTATTATAGTACCTAAATAACCAAGGCAAATTGAACTGGAGGCATATGAAGTGGGTAGAGTTCTTGCAGAGCTATACATTTGTGTTGAAGCATAGAAGTGGAAAGTCTAATAGGGTTGCAGATGCATTGAGTAGGAGGCAGTTGTTGCTTACAATAATGCAAGTTGAAGTAGTTGGGTTTGATGAACTCAAGAATCTGTACCCTAAAGATCTTGATTTTACTGAAGTGTGAAAAGCTTGTAAAGAACCTGTTGTTATAGATAGAACCAAGTGGCTAGACTATTTGATTTAGGATGGTATGTTGTTCAAGGGCAGTCAATTGTGCATTCCAAGGAGTTCCATGAGGGAAAATTTGATTAAGGAGAAACACAGTGGAGGGATGGTAGGACATTTTGGTCAAGATAAGACCATTTCCATTCTTAGAGAACATTATTTTTGGCGTCAAATTTCATAGGATGCGAAGAAGTTTGTATAGAGTTGTCAAGTTTGTCAAGTGGCCAAGGGATTTAGTCATAATACTAGACTATATCAGCCATTGCCTATTCCATCAAAGCCATGGGAGGACATAAGTATGGATTTTGTTCTTGGATTGTTGAGGACACAAAGGGGTAATGACTTAGTATTTGTGGTGGTTGATAGGTTCTCCAAAATGGCACATTTCATTCAATGCCACAAAACTCACGATGTCATCCATATTGCAGACTTGTTTTTCAAAGAGGTGGTGAGACTACATGGTCTCCCAAGGAGTATAGTTTCTGATAGAGATACTAAATTTGTGGGGTATTTCTAGAGAACATTGTGGAAGAAGTTGAGAACAGACTTGAAATTTAGTTCCACACATCACCCACAGATTGACGGCCAAATAGAAGTGATAAATAGAAGTCTGGGCAATTTGTTGAGATGTCTAGTTGGGGATAAGCCCAAGGGATGGGATTTGATTCTATGACAAGCAGAAATTGCTTATAATAACTCTATAAATAGGAGTACTGGTAGATCACCATTCAAAATTGTATATGGAAGTAGCCCAAGAACTACACCAGAATTAAGAAAGATGGAGCAAGGGGAGAGGACAAGTGCTGAAGCAAAAGAATTTACTAAACATATCAAGCTCCTACATGAGGAGGTCTAGGCACACATTATCAAGATGAATCAATAGTATAAAGCTAGGGCTTATCAAAGGAGAAGACATAAGGAGTTCCAAGTAGGTGATCTAGTCATGGTACACTTAAGAAAACAAAGATTTTGAGTAGGTACTTACAACAAGCTAAAGATGACAAAATTTCACCCCTGCAAAATTTTGAAGAAGCATGACTCAAGAAATGCATATGACATGGAGTTGCCAAATGGAATTCACATTTCTCCTATCTTTAACATTGTAGACTTAAAAGAGTATCATGATGATGGTGTAGATGAGGGGTTGATGCTAGAGCCATGTCCAATTCCTACTTCTAAGAAGGAGGAGATAGAAGAGATTCTAGAAAGTCATGTGGGCAGGAATACTAGAAATAGGAAGTATGAAGAGTACCTAGTTAAGTGGAAAGGATGATCGATAGAGGACTCAACTTGGATATCAGTAGCTGAGGTTTCCCATTTGGGATTTCCTCTACCGTTCATAAAGTGACAGGGTCACTTTTCAATCTACCCTGGGTGTCTGATGTAGGAGCATCCAGAGGTATAAGGGCAATCCTATGTCACCCAAAAAAAAATATCTGGACATAGTTTTTGGTTCATGTGTTTTCATTTTTGGATACCCATTTGGGTCAAATAAAGGTTCTAACTCTCATAGTTCCACTATCAGTGTTTTGGGTTAGAGTTTTTAAGCACCTTGGGATACGTGTAAATGCCAAAAATAGGACTATGTAATTGAGCCATAATTATGGTGAGCTAGAAGGTGTAAATTGGAGGGATGATTAAAATTTTAATTTTGAACATTCCAAAAAAAGAAGCAAGTCAAAAGGTTGCACAGTTTGAAAGTTATCGTAGTTTTTTAGTTTCTGGAGACCTCCTAAGAATGCTTCAAAGTCAAGTTCAAGGTACTAAATGACCTCAAATAGGATTGAAAAAATAGGGATGAGAAAAGATTTTCCATAGGGCTATAGAGTGCACCAAGAGCTTTCTAAAAATGTAAACAGTTCGTCAATCGGAGCTACGGTTCAAAAGTTATGCCTCTCGAAAGTTTGGCTACCGTTTCTAGATTCTTCTAATTTTGCACCAACTTCTAAAGCAACTTTTGGAGCCTTCCATTTTGGTAGTTGATGCCAACTAGCACTTTCTATAATTTATTGCTAATCCTTAACCCTTTGGGGTCTATTTAAGAACATTTATGGCATTGTAAAAGGCAGTTCAGAGTGGAGTTCGAGAGAAGGTACTGAAAGAAGAAATTATCTCCAGATTTATACTATTGTAAGCCCATAGGGCATGTTTTGGAGTTTTTTTACTCTAGACTAAGTGTATCAGCATATTTTCATAGTTAATAAAGTTTCCTTTTCCTATTGTATCCATTTTGTACTTGGGTTGTGTCTCCATCATATACTTTTCTTTTTAATTTTAAAACATCAAAAAAATGCAAATTGGAATCTATGGGCGCAGTGCTGAAGGCACGCGATGTCGAGCATGCGCACTAAGGTGTGAGGCACTGAGTGCATGTGTAGAGGCATGTGATACCTAGCCCACAATGCCAAGGTGTACAGTGCTCAACCCATGGCGCCAGGGCATGCAACACCTGGCCTGTGGCACCAAGGTGCACAACACTAGGGCATGTAGCACCTGGCCTATAGTTCCAAGGGTCACGATGCCAAGGTGGGCATCACCCATCACACATAGCACCAAGGCATGTGGTTCTATGGAAATCAAGGCCGAGATGCACAGTGCCCAGCCCTGAGCCATGACTCACAAAGAACATGGTAAAGAGGGGGAGGGGTGCTCACCATGCTCCTCCTCTTGAAGAGTTAGAAAAAAATGGGGGAAAGAGGAGTTGAAGAAGGGTTTTATAACCCCTCCCTCCTTCACACATCGAGCAAGATGATGCACGCATGCGCAAGAGCTAGGCGTGCACACATTTTTTTTGTAAATTTTTTTAATTTTAATTTGCATTTCAATTTTCTCAATGTTTTTGTGATTTTTTTCATTATCTAATTTTTTGTGATTTTTTCAATTTCTAATTTTTTTTTTTTTTTTCTTTTTTCAATTTGTAATTTTTTTTACTCTAAAATTTTAACTTTTAACCAAATTTTCTTCTCCCAACTCTCAAACTATGAGTTTGGGAGTCAAAAAAAGTAGGGGGTCCCCATTCCTAGTGAGGAATGGGGCATGTGTTGTGGACACCACAAAAAATAGCCCCAAAAAAAAGAAGAAATGACCAAGGCATTTCTTCATCAACAAACATTCCTCCAACATGTGTCAAACACCAACCAAACTTTGAACATCTCGAGCGTCTTTTAGATGACTCTTCAATCAAAATCTCAGAATTTGAAACCTTCAAACTCAATGTATGCATTATGTATTCATTTTCTTTGACATGTCAAGATGTAGTCAATCAAATTTTTCTGACAACTAGAAAATAATCTTCCACTCTTCCCAGCTGTATCATTCAGAATCTCGACGAAGGCTTTTTATCAATCAATTGCTTGACCAGATGAGAGAATTAGTTCGAGGGCTCTTGACAGGATGCCACATTCTTTTAAATTTCTAGCTTTTGAATAATTGCTCCATGTCATTCAAAATGTTACTTTTTATGTAACAATACTTTGGATACAAGATACTCTATTTTGAGAACGTATCTTTTTCCATTTTAGATCTTTAGAATCCTTCAGACTTAACATCGTATTTTCTCTCTTTTTTCTTCTTCTTTTTTTCTTTTTTTTTTCTTTCTTCTTTTTTCTTTAAATTTTTTGTATCCTGACTATGCTTAGACTATGTAGTCAAAACATCGATGTTGTTTCTTGGATTTGATCTCTTGTGAACATCCCTTGCATTCCTCTTTTAAAATTTTTAGAAAATTCTCATGCCAAACAATGATCTTAGCAACCTTTCAAGGAGACCCCTCCTATTTGAACTAGTTAGAGTTGGGATCATCTCTTGTCATCTTTGACTTCAAATTGACAACACCTAACACAATCAAATCTTTAAATTTGTAAAGTGTTGAGAACTTGTTGGTCTAGGTCTCTGATTTCCAGACTAAAAATATCCTATTTCAATAAGAAATATCCATTGCTTGGTTGGTATAAGACTCACAATTCTCCAAATGTTTTGACAAAGAAATATCTCTTCCTAAAACCAAAACCAAAGAGTGGTTAGTGAAATCTTTGATAAAATCTCAAGTACACCCTACCCCCCAGGACTAACACAACTTTGAAAGCAAACACACAATGTGATAGCAAACACACTTGCAAAAATGAAAATCTAAGCTAAATGCAAAAATAAAATCTAACTAATTTTTTTTTGTCTTTTGTCTTATAGGCTTCGAAATAATGCTTCAAAAACTACCCATTTACAAGGGAATAAATTCCTCCTATAAGGAACTGAGCCTAAAAGTGTTTTCTCCTAGAATCTCCATGATTTGATAAGGGTCTATCCATAAGCGTTGAAACTTGGTATGACTACTTGGCTTTTCTTTTGCCTTATCCAAGAGTAGAACAAGGTTGGAAATTCTAAATGGTTTTATTGTGGCCCTCTTGTCGAACCATCTTTTTAGAATAGCTTGATGCTTAGCCATGTGTTCCAATGTAGCTATTCATTTCTCATCTATTTCTAAGAGATTCATCAATCTAATTTTTACTTTGTCAGCATCTTCAACATACCCACTCATGAATTTCAAAAGTAAAATTTTGAGATTAAGTGGGAACACTACTTCTTGCCTATAAACAAGCAAATATGGAGAAGTCCCCAAGGCATTTTTGATTCTCACTTGATCTATCCATAGGGTGTATTTGAGTTGTGTATTCAAATGCCTAGGGTTCTCCTTCAATAATTATTTTATTATTGTAATCATATTTGTTTATAGATTTTTCTACCCCATTTACTTGCAGGTAGTAGTTTGAAGAGAACTTGATAATGACTTTGTTTTCAAATGCCCATTGGGTCAAGAATGCAGATGCAAAAGTAGATCCATTATCATACTCAAGGGAAAATGGCATTCCAAATATAGTAACAATGTGTTCTTCCAAAAAGTCTATCACCACCTTTGCAGTGTAATTTTTGAATGTTTCTACTTCTGTCCATCATGTACAGTAATCAGTAGTTGTGAGAATAAATGCATGTCTAGTTGATAATGGTGGGTTGACCAAACTAATGAAATCTAGCCCCCACTTTGTGAAGGGGCATATCTCGTACATAGGTTGTAAGGGAATTATTGAATTACTTTCTCTATTGGTGCTGGTTTGACAAATATGACAAGAGCATACATGCTCGAAAGTGTCTTTGAATATCGAGGGCCAAAAAAAATTGATCTTAGAATCATGTGGGTTGTTGCTTTTGTCGAACCATGTCTTGTACCATACTTGTCATCAAAGTGTTCCAAGACTTCCTTTGCTTCCTCATGGCCTAAACACTTCAAATAAATCCCTTCATAATTTCTTTTATACAACTTTTTTTCATGCAGCATATAAGATTCACACTTCATTTTAAATCCCCTACATTGTGAAGTGTTCATCCACTTTGGGCATTGGTCTTGTAGGAGATAGTAAAAAATGTCTTGATACCAAACATATGTCACCACTCCCTGATTAATGTCAACTTGTGATACAACCATCTTCTTTTGATCATCATCATTTGTTTCATCATCAAACTTGAATTCCTTTTCATTTCCATCCTGGTTATCAAGTATCATTTTTGACAACCCTTGACCTCTGACTAATCTCATGGATTGAATTTTGAGATTGAATTCTTGAAGAATGGTCATCCACTTTCCTCTCCTTTCACCAAGTTCATTCTACATCAAAAGAATTTTTACTGATGGATCAGGTACAATTGCATACACCTTACTTCTCAGTATGTAATGGTGGAACTTCTTTACTACCTTAATTAATGCAAAGGATTGTTTATCAAGGTTTAAATAATTCAACTCTACATTCTTCAAAGGACAACTCATAAAAGCAATGGATATTTCATCTTCCTTTTCCCTCTTTTGTGTTAGGATCCCTACACAAGAATGTTCAGAAGCGAAGGAATAAATCTTGAAAGGTAACTCATAATCTAGACTCACCAAAATTGGGGCCATTGAAATGGTGACCTTGATATCTTCAAATGATTTCTTTATCTTCATAGACCACTCTATTTTAGCTCCCTTCTTTAGTAAATCATTAAGAGGATGAACTATCTCTACAAATCCACTTATGAATTTTTGCATAAAGTTTATCTTTTCGAAGAAAGACTTCAATTCTTTTTGACTATGTGGAGGTGCTAACTTTAGAAAGGATTTGACTCTATCTAGATTAATGGAGATTCTAGCTTCAAAAATAACATGTCCCAGGAGCTTTCCTTTACTAATGCCAAATGAGGATTTCTTGGGATTGAGAGATATGTCATATTTATGACACCTATTGAATACTTTTCTTAGATCAGAAATGTGAGTACTTCAATCTTTTGAGAAAATAGTCAAGTCATCGATGTAGATAATTATACACCTATTAATCAATCTTTTGAAAGCTTCATCCATCACACATTGAAATGTAGCTCTTGCATTAATTAGTCTAAAGGGCATCCTTCTATAGGAAAAAGTTCCCCACTTAATTGTGAAAGTCATCTTTAAGCAATCTTCTTCATCAACCATCACCTGGTTATATCTTGAGTATCCATCTAGGAATGATATCATTTTTGAACCATTAACAATTCACAAAACCTCAACCAATGAGGGTAGAGGATAGTTATCCTTCTGAGATGCTAGGTTCAGGTTACAAAAGTCAACATAAAGTTGAATCTCTCATATCCAGTAACTTCTTTACTTCTTTCATGATCAGGGGTTCAATGAGAGGATTTACCAGTCTTTGTCTTTGTCTTTGTCAGAATGACTTGACATTGGGCTTTATCAGGATGTCATGTGTGATAATCTTAGGATCATAAGTCTTTATCTCTTCATAGCTCCAAGTGATGACATCCTTATATTTAGTGAGTAATTTAAGCATGTCTTACCTTTCCTATGAGTTGCACACTTTTCCTATTTGTACCATTATTGGCTCTTCATTAGTACCCAAATTGTACGAGTCACATTCTTTGATTCCCTTTTCTAGGTTTTCCCTTCTATTAAGCACTAATTCATCATGGTCAAAGATATGTTCAAGTTCAACCATTCCCTTTGGAATAGTGTTAATTTTTAAATTCAAAATTTCATTTAGTTTTTAAAATTAGAATTCCATCTTCATCTTCAAGTCCATCATATTCAGGTCTATCATCTAGTGTATCATCAATTTCTTGTCCCTCAAAATGGCGACTACACATGATAAAATCAAGTATATTTTAATCATCTTGAAAGACCTAAAAGTTTGTAATATTATTAGGGATGGATGGAATAGTGACCAATTCTACTAAAAATCTTTTCAACTTGGTTCTTTCAACTAGTTACAATGCACTAGCTGAGATGGTGAGAGCATCTGCTACCATATTCTTTCTTCTTGGAATGGACTTGATGTTTAAGGCTTCAAAGTCATCCAATATATCCCATACCCTTTTCCTATAAGCAAGTAATATTTTTTTATTGAAAGAGTATATGGATTTTACTTGTCCTGTGACCAATTGGGAATCCCCTTCAATTTTAAGAGTTGTGACTCCTTTCTCCAGTGCAAAGAGAAGTCCTCGAATTAATGTCTCATATTTTTTTGCATTATTAGTACATCTAAACTATAACTGATATGCGGCATAGAAAGACCTACCTTTTGGGTTAACCAACTTGATACCTACACTGGCTCCCATCTTGCACCTAGAACCATTGAAGCAGAGTGTCCAAATTGCATTTTCCCTGGGTTTTTTGACTTTATGTTTATTTGTCCTTAACTTCTCTTTCACTTGAGCCTTGAATGACTATTTTTTAGGAACCCAATGTAACTTTCTTCGTGTAGGACTTGATGAATCCCCTTCATGATCTGTAGATAGAGGAAGCATGTGTTTTTCTTGTTTTTCTTGAATTTCCCCTATCAGTGCTTTGATTTCTTCAATTTCAAGTTCAGGATGAATGTCTACTGAAGTCCATCCTTTCCTTTCACATATCATCTTCTTCTTTGGACTTTGATCATTCTAGGAGGAGAGGAAGACAAACCTCCACCATCTGAAGAGGTACCACTGTATGACACATTTAGATCTTCACTTTCTCTTCATTCTTTTCAACAAGGTGGGATGAGTTCATAGAATTTTGACTTTCTGTGAATTGATCGATTGAGGTGTTTTTATCCTTTTTTTCCCATTATGTGTGTCAGTACCTTTGTAACTACTTCTTGGCAAGATGAGCATTCAAACTCAAAGTGACTAATTTTGTATAACTGACAAAATCCTAGAAGGAGGAGGATGCTAGGATCAACTTCCTCTCCTAAACATTGTAAATTAGTTGCCATACTATCTATGAATAGTGTCATGGTTTCACTTTTGGGTATTGGTACCTTGGATTCTTCTTTCTAATCTTGAAGTGTATTATTTGGAATCATGTCCAATACCACACTTTTTATGAACCCAAATCTGATTGTAAGAATGCTATCTCATTTGGGGCATTGTAATCTATGATCATTGTTTTCAATTTGGGCTCAACATCTATCTTGATTTGATTATTCAATCCTTTCCATGGCAACCATAATTGAGTGAAGTTTGTAGAAAACCATCATCTTAGACATTTTTTCCTTTCTCTACTTAGAAGCATTCCATACATTTCTAGGATATCTACCACATGTATGTCAATAACATCCTAAATCTAAGGGTCAATCATCAATTGTATCCGCACATCTTATAGTACACCAATGACTTTCACCTCTATTTTATCCAACTGTATCACCACTCGATTAGAGGGTTGAGGACTAACTCCTAGGCTTTGAGCTATTGATAATGGCATTACATTATATGAAGCTTCTAAATCAATGAGGCAATTGTGAAGGTTCTTCCCATATATCCTAATGCTAAGCAAAAATGGGGGTACCTCAACTTTGTCTTTGAACATAGTGGGCATCGCTTGTGCAGCATTTACTTGTTGTGGCATTGTCTTTTGAGGGATAGCATTCATATTGTGGGAAACCTTTGTATTATCCTTTGTTGTGGACAATTCTATAACATGTCAAACATGGACATGTTGGCTTTAGTTTTCTTCAAATCTTCTACTGCATTGTACTTTTTAGTGGAACAAGTGGGGTTCTTCACGATTGTCAATACATTAACTAGGTTCTGATACTATTGTCCTCCCTGCATTGGTCTTACTATGGTAGATTGTTACTTGCTCTTGGATCAAGTGGAGTTGGTTGCAACCCTGGAGGGATCCCATCTATCAAAGGATCCTTTCTATTTCTAAGATTTTATGTATTCTGATTGTCATTTTGGAAGGCAAACATCTCATCATGTTGAAGGTATTGTTCTTGGCTAAACAGGAATGAGAACTCCTCATTTTTTTATTGTTCCATTTGTGGATTCTATGTAGAATCATAAGATTCCAATAGCATAGCATTGAATTATATAGGAGGAGTATTTTCATTTACTTGTGAGTTTTGATTCGCCTCCTGATTACCATTGTAGTATGAACCATTGTTGTTAGGCACATTTTGGCTATCATCATACTGATTGATATCAACATATTGCACATTGTTTTTGTTGTTAGCAGGAATGCTTCCATTATTCATACGAGTGTTCTATTGTCAGTTTTTCCTTTGGAAGGCATTGTTGCGATCAGGAGGATTGAAGTTGTTTCCTCTTCCATTGTTTCTTGCATTGTTGTTGTTATTCCCATTGAAGTTCATGTTGTAATTTTGACCAAAATTGTTGTTGTAGGGGCCAGTGTTATTTCTTTGGAAGTTCTTATTTTTTCCTTGTGACAATCTAAGATGTGTCAACTCATTGTTTATTTGTGACATAGACTTCTTCATTTGACCAACTTCCAAAATAAGATTGTTATTCATTTCCACAAGAACCATTGCTTGTTGTTGAAAGAAAGTTGTCTTTGGAGGCTCATACCCCGAATATGTTATCGCTTGACTTTGTGGAGTGGGTGCTTATTGTAATGGAATTGGGTTCATAGGTATGAATTGGCTAGGCACAGTGGGTGCTCCCCTAGGATATGTTGGTATCATAGGGACTGCTTGTGCTAGAAGCATCATTCCTCCTACATTAGGATTGGCTTGCTTTGTGAACATGATTTCTTCTGCAAAGACTTTATCCAATATGTCAATATTTGTTGTAGGAAGTCTTCTTAGAAAGATCAAAGTAAGAAGGTCCATAGTATTCAAATAAATCTTAATAGTAGCTTCAACCAGTATGGTGTATAGCATTTCCAACTTGCAGTAGGCCATATGAAAGCGATGGTTGAAATGAGAGACTATCTCAGCTGGGTCCCTTTTGATTGATATGAATTGTTGATGTATCATAGCTAGATTGATCAATGTTTTGAATTGTTTCAAGAACAATTTTTTGAAGGTATCCCAATCTCCAATGCATCTAGGTGGAAAATTGACATACCAATTGAGGGCAATTTCCCCCAAAGAATAGGGGAATAAATGAAGAACCGCATCCTCATTAGCCACTTTCTTGTGATTGCAAATTTCCTTGAATACCTTGACATGATCTTCAATGGTTTGAGTCTTACCATAGATGAATCTGGGGAAAAACTTCTTGGGATTGTTAGGGAGGTCATGGAGTGCACCTCTCAAGTTTATTGGTGAGTCTACAACATTTACAAAAAAGGCCATTCAAGGGTTTGGTGGACCTAACAGTGGTTGTTGAGGAGTAGCTATTGGAACATGTGGTGGTTGACTAGGTGGTTGGAGTGGAGGTGGAGTTGAAGAAGATGATGAAAGCTTGAATGGAAGTGGTTGAACTCAAGATGTTCCCTTGTCACTACGTGGTTTGCAAAAGTGGGTAAGCTCAAAAAACTCATGTGCACTTGGTGTAGACCTTCACACTCACTGAAATGGGGATTTTGGATCAATATCATCCAGCTTGCATCAATTCTTGGAAAAAGTGCACCTCTATAGAAGTACACTTTCTCACTATTCTAAATTTTGTGCACCCTAGAGTTTTGCATACCTATGCACTAGTGAAGTTGTGGACCTGTGTAGATGCGGACTTGCGAACCTACATACCTACAAAGCTAGGGAGCTACAAACCTAAATTTGTCAAAAAACTCAAGAAATTTTTTGAACTTTTGTGAAGCACATATTATTATAGAAGTGGCAAGGCATGTGGTGCTAGGGTGTGCAGTGCCTAGCCCATGGTGCCAAGGTGCATAGCACCTAGTGTATACGATGCCAAGGTGTGTGGTGCTAGGGTGAGTAGCATTGAGGCATGTGGCACCTAGCACTGAGCCACGGCTCACAAAGAACATGGAAAAAGGGGGGAGAGGGGTGCTCACCATGCTCCTCCTCTTGAAGACTTGGAAAAAAATGGGGGAAAGAGGAGGGGAAGAAGGGTTTTATAACCTCTCCCTCCTTTACGCACCGAGCAAGACAATGCACACATGTGTGAGAGCTAGGCATGCACACTTTTTTTAAAAAAAATTGTATTTCAATTTTCTCAATGTTTTTGTGGTTTTTTTTATTTTCTAATTTATTTATTTTACTCTAAAATTCTAACTTTTAACCAAGTTTTCTTCTCTTGACTCTCAAACTATGAGTTTGGGATTCAAATAAAGTAGGGGGTCCCCATTCCTAGTGAGGAATGGGGCATGTGTTGTGGACACCACAACAAGTACTAACACCTAAGCAAAGCAGATGGCTTGAGAGAAAATGAAGAGATCAAGCATATGCCCTTGAGAAATAGAAATGAGCAAGATATGAGAAAATTGAAATATAGAAAATTCCATGATGACAAATAAGTGATTAGAACCCAAGACTGACCATAAGGAAATGATAGAATGCCCCAATTTGACTAGAATTGACCAAGAAAGATATAGTATGAAAATTAGGTAAAATCAAGTGGAAAGGTGCTCTAGAAGAGAAAGATGTGAATTGAAGTTGGTATGAAGTGTAGAAATTATGAAGAGATCAAGAAATGAAGATTCCCTAGTGAAGATTCAGAGATTAGACCTAAAAAGGTCAACTAACTTCATTGAAGAAGGTAGAAATTTAAAATATATATTTTCCCATCAAGATGAACTTGGATTTTGATTTCAATCCCAAAAATGGATCCAAGATGTCAAAATTAGCTAGGGGTGTAATTTTTGTAGAATTCTAAGGAGTTTGAAAAATGGGTCAAAATGAGGTCGAAGGACTACATAAGGTGTCCAAGGGTCATTTTCAATCAATTTGTCTTTTGTGGTTCTTGAGATCTTTGGAGTGATTTTGAGAGAGAACAATGGCTCTTGCAAGCATTTTGACCCATAGATACCATTTCAAGAGCATTCAGTTGCACAACTAGCCTCCCAACTATGAGGCCTTGGTGAGTCTTCAAAATTTTCATACTTTTTAAGTCATTCAATGCACTTTTATCACATTTTTAATGCATTTTTATGGATTTTTGAAAAAATATTGTGTGATTCTTAAAAAATCATCGCATGCCTATGCTAAGAAGTACCACACAATACTTCTTCTATCAAAATTGTATTGCATGTCTTTAGAAGTTCCATCATATCGGACATACCCAAATATTTCTCAACATGGTGCAAACTATTGCATGGAAGGAAAGTATCACTTGGTTCTTGTAAGAAGTATTATGTAATACTCAATTAGCAAAATGTATCGCCTAACTATTATAAAAAGTGTTGCAAGATTATATGTTGAGCATATTTGCATGTGTAGAAGCAGATTTTGAGTGTGGGATTGTTGTTTTCTATCATTTTGATCTATTTATGATGTTATATGATTTGTATATAGTTGATACTAATGTTTTAATGTTTTCTTGACTTGGTTATGTAAATGGTATTTCTAGATGTATTGATCATAGCCCCCAAGGTGGTGGGGTTGTGTTTCCTTTGTCATTTAGAGAGAGATGAGAAGGCCACCATAGATGTCATGGGATGTAGGTGGTTATTGTGCATGCCTCATATATGGTTTTATGTGTGTGTGCATTAATTATCTTGTAGGAGTTTAATGTGGATATTCAAGGACCAGCATACTAGTGCAAGAGTCATCAAAGTCAACCATAATTGTAGAATCTTTGCAAAGCAAGTCAATGCTTCCTATTGCATGCAATACGCAAATTTAGTGTGTGCTATATTTTGGGATTGTTCATGGTCAATAATGTTTCTGTTATGAAACTTTATGAGTTGTAATTGATCCTTATTATGAAGTGATCATAGGTTTAGGAGTTAGTGGTAGTTTCCTTTTAAATAATCGACTGTTATGACTCTTTTGGAGTTAGTGAAACAAACTAGTTTTTAATATAGAACTCTTGCATACCATTTCAAAAAATGCAATTGTTTTTATGGATGAATAGAATGCTCAGTTCAAGTTTGCAAATTTCATCTTGATTGTACTTTCCATTCAATCATTCAATGGGGCCCACTTGATGAGTGAATTTATTTGTTAATGTAGAGTTCATTTCCTGTTCATTTATTATTTTTAGAACTCTATTGTTCCTCTAGCCATTGATACTAGAATTAGTAGCTTGTTCCTATAGCACAGTCAGTTGGAGTAGTTCCTAACTATAATTTCCCACTTTGATTAGAATACATTTGCTTACTCGTTTTAGTTTAATTTTTTTGAAGCATAAGCATTTGAATTCCTTAAATAGGCTTAGAAGAGGAGGTTTGAAGCATATACTTTGTAGATGCCATTCCAATTTTACATTCCTGGTCAATAATTAAATGAGACTAAATAGTGCATTAGGAATCATTTGGGGTGTCCAATCCTAAATTAAGTAGTCCACTACTTTGGGTTTCTAATACCATTGTTTGGCCAAGAATTTTTGGCATTGTTGTTAGGGATGTTATTAATTCAAACTAATCCTTGTATTTGCAGTCTTAGTTTTAATTTAGTACTTCAGTAAGCACTTTTATGCATAGAAGAAGAGATCACCTCTAGAGATTTCTTCCTAGTAACTATCAACTAGAACCATTTGATTTATTTAATCCTCAAATTGAAGAACCAAAAAGTGAGAATCAAGAAGAAGAACCCCTTGAAAATCCATTTGTTGATGCTCAGGAACACATATCCTCTTCATCATCTAAAGAATCATTGCATTTGAACAACCTATTCGTTGAACCTGAATATTAAGATAGCCTACTTGCTCTTGTTTTATATCAGCCACCACCACAAGGTCCTCCTCCCAAAATGGCTACTCAAGCTCCCTTTCATTTTCCTATACCTCAATAGAAAGGCAATTAGAATCTAAAAAATATACCTACTACTACACTTACCAAATTTGATGGCCTCCTAATAGAAGACCCTGAGACCTTTCTCTTTGAATTTGATATTCTTTGTTAGAGTTATGACTATACCACTGGTACACACAAGCTGAAGTTATTCCCATCAACTCTAATAGAAGCTTATTTGAGATGGTTCATGGGGTTGGGTGCTAATGTTGTAGCAAATTGTGATGTCATGTGTACAATGTTTCTTACAAAGTACAAAGAAAATTGTAGAGGTCAAGATTTGAAAAGTGATGAAATTTTTAAGATGTCTTAGAAGGAGGATGAAATACTAGAGTATTGTGTATCTAGATTTATGTTTAACCTACAGCATAATACTCAAGACTAGCTAAATGAGGCATCTTAGAAGTACCTTTTCTTAAAAGGTGTGAATGATGGAAGTATTGAGGCTCTAGACCAAATGGCAAGAGGTGATATCATGCAAAAAGTATGGGTTTACCTAAAGAATATATGTGAAAATTACTTAAGGACCACTATGAAGAAGGGTAGGGGACTTAGAGCCCTACCACATAAGTCCAATGGTGGTTCTAGAGTATCTAAAATGGAGCTGTCTAATCTACTATCTAATTTCAAGTAGGAAATCATTAATGATGTCACCACTCAATTGAATAGTATGCAAGCAAGGAGGAAGAAGGAAGAGTTAGATGTTGTGCTTGCTGAGTTCTGTTCTCATTACAAAGAGAGGAAAAGAAATTTTAAATGTAAGATGGTTGCATCTGTGGATGTTAGCTCAATACCCACCAAGTTCAAAGCAATAGATGAGGGGAATGGAGAAGTTTTCTACATTTCTTAAAGTCATCCATGGGCTTAGAGACAACGTATTCCTTTGGACCTACTAAATAATTTTGCTTATAATAATAATAGTAACTATTGGCCAAACCAAAATCCCAAAAATTCTGCTCCTCAAGGTCAGAATTGGAATCACAATTGGTCCAATCAATAGCCATACTATAACCAAGCCTATATCTAGAAACCACCATTTAACCCATACTAATAGCAATATAATTCCTATCAGTAGCTACAACAAAATAATCAATGGTCACCTCATGGTAACTGTCAACCACAACCTCAGTGGGAACCTAATCAACCTAATCAACAACCACCACTAATGCCTTCACCTTAGCACCAAGCTATTATGCCACCACTTCCTATAGCAAATAGTACTCATCAAAAGCCAACTCAACTTCTAGCTTAGCCAACTCCAAATCCTAATAATAGTTAGTAGGCCTATCCCTTGCTTATAAATGACATCCATATTAGACCAGGAACTACACTGCCTACACCCAGAGAGCTAATAATAACCAAAGTTGCTAATATTGTGGATATACCCATGAGCCATCCTATTAGTGTTCCACCTCTTGCTCAAACTACCTAGTGCCTAAGAATCTTCCTTATCTACACAGATTGTCTCAAGTTGTTCCTCCAAAAGAAAATCCTCTAGCCACTGATTTGATTGATCGGCTGAAACAAATGAGTGTAGATTTCCTTGTTGGATGCACTTAAAGAAATTCTAGTCTACACCAAAGAAATTTAAAAATCTTGTATCAAATAGCCTAGAAGGAAAAAGAAAGACCCTGATACTATCCATGTCTTCGGCTAGCTCTTTGATTTCATGCTAAGTAAAGTTGTCATGCCTAAGTATTCAGGCCTAGGAAGTATAGTTGTAACAATCTTCATTAATGGTACCCAAATTTAGAATATTTTAATTGACTTGGGACCATCAATAAATGTTATGACTAGAGAAGTATTGTTGAAGTTTAGTATCATTGGTTTGTAGGACACACCAACAATATTGCAGTTAGTTGATAATTCAATAGTCAAGCCTGATGGTATGGTTGAGGATATTGTTGTTACTCTGGATTCTTTAGAGTGCCCTTCAGATTTAATAGTCTTGTCACCCAAAGCCACTCTTTGAGGTTACTCATTAATCCTAAGAAGTCCTTGGTTAGCCACGATTGATGCTTGTAATATATGTTATTCAAGAAAGATGACCATATCAGATGGAATAAATACCAAAAAGTTAACTCTGTATTCTCTAGAAAAACCCCAAAGTGAACTTGATGAAGTTGTCTGGCCTGACTTAGGAGATGTTACTCTTGAAGTAAGCTTTGTGCAAAAAATCATGGTCATTGAGAGAAATTTATTCATGGTATCCCAAGAAGAAGATGACATTCTCGCAGCAATCCTTGCTAACCAATATGGTTCTAAGGAGTCATCTTATGATGATCCAAATTGTCCCCCTCAAACAATACTATCCAAGAAAACCACATCTCAATTTCCTATAGCACCTAATTACCTTCACACTTTTCTACCTCATGAGAAAAAGTCTCCATCCATAGTAGAAGTGTAGATGTTAGAAAAAGTTGAGATAGTTGAAATTTCTTCATGAAAGGAACTAAATATTAATAAAAACCTCACTCAATCTTAGATGTCCAGTCTTCTCAAGCTTTTACAAGATAGCTAGCAAGCTTTTTCATGGGATTACACTAACATGATAGGCCTAGATCCTAAACTCTATACTCACAAAATATATAAACCCAGAATACAAGCCAGTAAGGCAATCTCAAAGAATAATAAACCCTTCTTTGAGAGACATAGTCAAGAATGAGTTGCAAAAGATTCTTATTACAAATTTTATTTATCATATCTCTAACAGTTAATGGGTTTCTCCTCTTATCATTATTCCAAAGAAATGAGGAAAGTGGAGAGTCTATGTTGACTATAGAGAACTTAACAAAGTCACTAAGAAGGATCACTTTCCACTACCTTTCATTGACCAAGTGCTTGATAATTTGGTAGGTAAAAAGTACTTCTCATTTGTAGATGGTTTCAGTGGGTATAATCAGATACAGATATTACCAGAAGATTAGGACAAAGCAAAATTTATCTTTTCTTGGGGAAATTTTGCTTATTTAGTCTTGCCATTTGGATTATATAATGCCCCTGCTACTTTCCAGAGAGTAGTGTTGGGTATTTTCTCTGACATTGTTGCTAATTGTGTTGAAATCTATATGGATGACTTTACAACTCATGGAGCAACATTTGAAAAAGCACAAGCTAACTTGGAAAAGGTTCTTAAGAGATGTCAAGATTATAATTTCTCTCTCAATAGTAAAAAGTGCTACATGATGATGGAGGAAGGAGTAGTCCTAGGACATTATCTTTCATCTTTTAGAATTTAGGTTGTAGTTATAAATACACTTCTCATACCAGCTAAGCATTAAAATATCATAAGTTTCCTTGGCCATGTTGGTTACTACAAAAGGTTCATAAAAGATTTTAGCCAACTTGTAGCATTATTGTATAATTTGTTGAAGAAAGAAGTTGAATTTGCATGGACAAAAGAATGTGAAGCATCCTTCCAAAAGTTGAAGGATGTTCTTACAACAACACCTATTCTTAGAGGACCTTATTAGAAGCTTCCATTCCATATCCATACAGATGCATCTGATTATTCTATTGGAGCAATTCTGGGACAAAAGGAAGATATTATTGAATATGCAATTTACTATATTAGTAAAAAAATTCAAGGAGCATAATTGAATTATATTGTTACTGGAAAAGAGTTTTTAGCAGTTGTTTATGCACTAAACAAATTTAGGCACTATATTACAAGCTATGAAGTATTTTTTTATACTGATCATTCAGCTATCAAATACTTAATGAATAAACCTATCATTAGTAGTAGACTAGCATGCTGGTTACTCTTCATGCAAGATTTTTATGTAAATATCATAGAAAAACTAGGCAACGCTAATGTAGTGGCCCATTTCTTGTCATGACTACACATTCTACATAATCCTAGAGCAATTGATGATAGTTTTCCTAATGAGCACTTTTTTTCTATTGATTATTTTAACCCATGGTATGTAGACTTGGAAAACTACCTTGCTACAGGGAGGAACCACCTCACTTTTCTCCTAAATAGCATCATCTATTAGTTGAGAAGAGTTTTAACTTCTCTTGGATCTCAAGCTTTATGTTTTATATAGGACCAGACTAGGTCACAAGGAGATGTATTCTAGATGATGAAACTTATGACAAACTTTGGGCATGCTATGATGAGCCATGCGGAGGACACTTTGCCACAAAGACGATAGCCTATAAAATCTTGACAACTAGGTACTACTGGCCTACTTTTCATAAGGATACAACAAAGCATACTTGACACTGTGATAGGTTTCAATGTATGGGACATCCAACAAAGACTGATGAAATGCCTATGTAGCTGCAAATAATTGTCACACCCTTTGAAAAGTGGGGTATTGACTTCATTGGACCTATTGACCCCTCTTCTCATGGAAGGTCTTACATCTTAGTATGTACACATTATGCAACAAAATGGATTGAAGCTAAATCTATGAGACATGTCAGAGATCACAAAGTTGTTGACTTTCTTTATGAATGAATATTCATCAGATTTTGGGTACCAAGGGAGATTGTCATAGATCAAGGAGCACAATTCACATCTAACCTCATTACTAAGTTGAAACAAGAGAAAATGGTGTGTCATGGAAATTCTTCACCCTATCATCCTCAGACCAATGGCTAGGCTGAAATCACAAATCAGGAGATAGAATCTATTCTCACTAAAATAGTAATTGTGCATAAAAAGGATTGGGCCACTTGCCTTCATGAAGCCATATGGGCTTACTGTACCACATGGAAAACCACTACAATGTTTACTCCTTTTGAGTTGGTATATGGAAAATCTACCTCTATGATTGAGTTCTAGCAAAAACCACTTTGCATTGCTTTAGATCTGGATATAAATATCACCAATGCAAGAAAGATTGATTATTACAATTAAATGGATTTATAGAAAGTTTTCTCTACACAATACAGTGTTGATACAATAGCAACAGAAAAAGTGGCATGATAAGTTCATCTATGATAAGAAATTTTATGTTAGAGATTGGGCACCGTTATATGATTCATGATACCAACATACAATAGTTTCATGCCAGATGGCTTGGGCCTTGTTAGATTATATCAGTATTTGATAATGGAATTGTACAAACTTCAATGATAGATCCTATTCAATTCAAGTTACTTGTTAATGGGCATCATCTGAAACTTACCACAAACCTATAAGCTATGATGAGTTCCTCAAGCAGTGCTAGAGCAAAGTTGAAGCAATAATTCCTATACCCAAAGAATCTGGGTCTTACACCCACGATTCTATTGATTCTTGATTCCATTAAGGACCACCATAATAAATATTTCACATTTCATGGAATACTTTCTCTATAATAATTTTTCATCTCACCTTCTCTCTTTTCCACCCATCCACCCCATTCCATCACTTCACATATGCAGGTGTAGTTTTTTTTGGACAAGTCTTCTTGCATCACCTCTAGGTTAGTGCCACATATACTCATACATTTTTTTTATTCATTAATTTTTAGGATTTTGTGTCATTTTAATTTTTCACTCTCTCTTAACCTAGCTTGGTGGGACCCATGCCATTACTTAGTTGGGGGGGAACTATTCTATTTTCAAATTTTAAAATTGGCATGTAAAATTTAAGTTTGTGTCTTTAAATATGTTTGGGACATGACGTGATGATATGTCCTTTTGTAATTGCATCATCAAAATCAAAATGAATGAAAGATATTAAAAGATGATCTTGATTTTTAATGATGTGCTAGACATGTTCAGGGTGGTAGCCTTGGCACGCGCGAGCTTTTATGAGATGTTATGTAAAACTCATATCATTAGATTACATGCAAGAAAATATTTAATTTAATGAATCAAGTTGCAGTTTGTACATTGTCTTTCTTCTGTAGCATTTTGTTCCATAATGCATTGAGCTCTATGACTTTCCATCGTTGAGTTCTACAAGAATTGTATTCTGCAAGTTGGAAATTTTTCTAAGATAAGCAATGGGAGGTGACCTCCAAAGACATGAACTAGTGGACCACACAGTTTTCTTAAATGATGTGCCAACACTAATACCCTATTTTAGATCTTGATGAAATAAATATGATTAGGAGTTAATTAGGTTATGGTTGACATTTTGTTACTAATAATGATTATGAGATCCTATTAGACACTAATGTAGATTTTGTTTATTATAAGGTTGATACCCTATCCAATAACATTAGGTTGATAGGATAAGACTACATGAAAATGAGACTCAAAATGTTCAAGTTGAGAACTTGGTCACGAGATTCAAGGTATGATCTATTAGGCAATTAGGAAAGATAAAATAGCATTCACTCTACTAAGAACAACAATGAATGTAGGTTATAATGACAACAAGACATATGGTTACATTTGAAAATTGGTTTTATTTACATTTTGATATTTGAGACCTTGATATTTTGATAGATCTAGATGGATAGTGGATTTTCCTTATCTATGGATTTGATACTATAGTAGTTTATTACACTGTTATGCGCACAAAGAACCTATTATTGTATAGGAAATGTTCAAACATATTTGAGTGCAGTTTTATGACATGATATTATTAGATTTTAATGCAATGTAAAATGTTAATTTATTCTAAATATTTTTAGTACATGGATGAATATTAATTTGATTATGATGCTTACCCCATGAAAATTTTGATATCTTAACATTTTGAGTGGAATAATTGAAGGTTTAGAAAAAGAAATTTAATTTGAATTATGTTACTATGGATATTATTATAATTTTCACTTACGTTATGTATGCTTATTTGATTCCTTGGACTAATAATGCTTGAGTTGATGTGCAAGAAGAGGGACCATGGAAACTTAATGGGGAAACAAGCTATAGACACATGTTTAAATGACTTTTCCAAGGTGAATCTTTGTAAGATTCGTAAACCTTGTTGTGATGTGTTTATTTTGTAAATGTGATATGTATGTGTGTGGCATGTTTTTCATGTGTAGATTTTGAATGTGTCATGTGTGACGTTTTAGTTCATTTTGTGTGTGTGTCACTTGACACTTGTGCTTGCTATGTGAAATGACATGTTATTTGTCAATGCATCATGTGGCCACCTTATTCCGTGTTAAATGCCTCAATTGAGGAATTTGATTATTGCCTTAGTTAGTAAAAGGACAAGGTTATCACCTTGGGGAAATTTGAAATTTGAATTACCTAGCTTTGGGAGGATCATAAAGTAACTTTAAGGTAAGTTGTGATTAAAATTAACCCTATCCATGTTATTACTATAGGTTAGGGAGCTATTGATGACCTCTATGGTTTCTAGTGGACCTAGGAGACCCCATGAAAATGACATTCTTCATTGAATCTAAAAATGAGAAGGATATATATAGAGGTATGGCTAAATGGGAAGCTTGCTTGGCCTCTCTCTATCTTTAGAGACTATTAGGATTTGAAGAGGAGGGAGATCTACTACAATTATTCTTTTCCTTTCTTGGAGGAAGGTTGGTACCATGATCCATGAAGTTCTTCATTCTACATGTAGATTAGAATTGGTGTTCTTCATTTCATGATGAGATTTTGGTGTATTGTGGTGTGTTTGTGAATAAAAGATCTTTGTTGTGTGTTGCATGTGAGTAGTGATGTGTGAGTCTTTCTTTGATTTTTCTTGTTTCATGTTATGTGTTTTATGAATTGGGTGTGAGGCATCACTCACCCTTGGGAAGGAAGAGATGCTTGGGTGAAGGGGTTAGTTGGGCTCACACATGTAGTTGAGGAATTCTCCCTTGTGCGGAGATGGTTGTATATGTTCTATGGAATGTGAATTATCTTGCTCACTTGCATCTTGGGAGGTATAAGGAGGTATGTAGAAGGGAAGATATTGGTTACCCTGAAAGGGCATTTTGATATTGAAAAGATGTGTATATTGTGAATGAAATCTATGTAAATCCTCCTCATGGTGAGAGCCCACCTTCACCCTATTCTTGATTCATTTGTTGAATCTTTGTGCATAACCTTGTATGGGATGTGTTGTGATGTCTCATGCTTAATCTTGTCTTATTTTTGTGTATAATCATGGTATGGGAATGTGAAGAATGCAATGATTTATGCCTTGTTTCCCCAAGCTCGGTGGGTGGTCTCCTTGATGCCTAGTTTGGGAGGTGAGCCTACATGGTTCCCATTTTGTCTTTCTTTCGTAGATTTTCACTTGAAGAGTTTGGAAGCTTGATGGTCATGAAGTTCATTACTTGCATAGAAGAATACCCCTTTATAGTTGGTGTTGAAATGGAGAAGTGAACTCCAACCTATGATGAGCATTCTTTGTGTAGCAATGTGTTGTCAGTGGTCTCAAGTAAAGAGATTTTGAGATATCTTGTTGTTTGATTCTTCATTGTGTATTGTGAGTAAGGTTTCCACCACCTTGGAATTAGTTGATGTTGTTTTGATGGTATTTTATCATTGCTTAAATTTTGTATGTGTTAAGAAAAGAATTTGTATCATGTTATATCATGGAGAATAGATTGAGCATTATTATTTGATACCTTTATCTTCATAGTATTGCATGAGAATAAAATTAGTTGTAGATGTTCAATATTGGAAGTAAAATTATCTATACTTAGAATTGGAATGTGTTGAAAGAAAGAATCTATGTGTGCATTGATACTCCATTAAGGATGATTAGAACATTGTCATATTGATATTCATACCTTCTCAGTTGTTAGTTGAGTTACATTGATATTCAATTTTGTGTTTAATCAGTTGTATTAGTTAGTAAATGGTCATGTAGATGGTTAAATTATGTAATATGGATGTTATTGATTTGTATTAAATTTGATGTTCATGGGATATGCTAACCTGGTAATTCACATAAGATCCATGTAAAATTCTTGTTTGTAATTGCAACAAAAAAAAAAAACTATGTTGAGCTTGCTTAATTAGAATAGAGAACATAATGAATATTAAAATGTCAAACTAATGTCAATTTGAATCTAGACAATCCTATGATTGCATAAGAGGACTTAAACAAACAAGAAAAGTTCAAAAGGAAGAAACAAGCCTGTAGATGCAATTTAACTCTCTGGAAAATATATGGGCTAAAAACAACAAAATTCCATTCTATTACAGTCTAATAAATTAATAAACCTTGTGTAAAATATTAATATCTTTTTTGTCAATAGAAATAAATTATTTCAAAAGTAATAGATATCAGACTTAGCTTTTTCATGATGTGACCCTATGGAGAAAATAGATACTCAATATTAATAAAATAATCAATAACATACACTACAATTCTTAATGACCTAACATAATAAATAAAATAAGAGACTCTTGCAAAGCCCCACCTAACTTGTCAACCACCCCTCCATCTACTTCAATTGAGCATTAATTTAGATAAATGTATATGCTAATAAAATATCCACCTAGGTGACATAAGTCTTGAAAAAGTTATGAGCAAATCTTGCTCAATCACTGACATGAATCTGACAAGTGTCAAATCACTTCCACTTGCCTAGGCACTTGAAGCCTTGAAAGCAAACATAGTGCTTTAATATATTTTCTTTCTCTATGCAACACATCATAGGAAGTACCCTCTAGTCTACCAATAATGATGTTGAAGTGGGAAGTTGACCTTGCATGGGGATTGATGGAGTCAAAGCTAAAGCATAAGATATCCTTGACTTCCACAAAAAGCATGTAAGCTTGTAAATTTGACCCCACATGTATTGGAATCAGCACTTCTTCTATGAACACTAAGACTAATTCACATGCTTAGGTATTAGTGATGGGTTGAGGTTAATAAAGTTATGGAACTATTTAAGTAGGGGTAAAGAAATCTAAGTTATTCAATATAGGTAGGTTTCTAGGAGAGAGAAAATTGATTTATTAGTTTTGACTCAATTTTTCCTTATCTATTTATTTATAACTAGATTAAACTTATGTAAATTTTAGGATGTAACTTAGGTGACAACTTAAGGTGATAGCTATATATATAAATATAATCAATTATATGGTACCCTAGCTACACTATAATAAAGGAAAAGATTTTATATATATATATATATATATATATAATAGTGATATACAATTATCTTAGATTAATTACTAAGGGTAACATAGGTGGGATTAAGATGATGCTATTTTAATTGTTGATTAGCCAAATATTAAATGTAAAGTAATAATATTAGTTCATTTTATTAAAGGATAATGCATACTTAAGTAGGAGGCATAGGTGTATTCCAATTTATAACAAATTTAAATATTAATATCAAGGAAATTATTCAAGCATAGGTGAACTCAATTTTAATGAAATTAAAAGGATGAATGGGTAAAACTTCTTCGTGGTGTATTCCTAAATCTTCCCATAGCTCTAACAAGCCAAGTTATACCCACACTACATAATGTCTTCCCTTGAGGGCTCATATTCATAGGAATTTCAAATAATTTTCATTTTGTAGTTAGTAACTATGAATCTTTCCATGGAAAAAAACTTGAATCCAAGTTTTTGAGTAGGATTACCTTGCTCCTTTATCTTACTTCTTTGTTTCGGGTTAATGGTTGTTGAGCCTCCTTCCTTACCTTCAGTTCGAAAGTAAAACAATAAAATAAAATAAAAATTTGTGTTGTGTTTTATTTTATCCTTGCAAATTTATGGCAACAGTGTATCAATTTAAGAGTAGATTAGTAAGCTAGTGGAACCTTGAAAAATAAATAACTTATCATCTCAAATGAACCTTGATGTATAATGTCCTTTTTTTAAAAAAAATTGGTTGTGTTTTTCCCTCTAAGTTTGGGCATGACAGTATTGAAATGAAGAATTGATTATATTACTAGGTTAATTCCATAGCTGATGGAATGCAGATCACCCTCACTAGTTTATGCAATATTCCTTCAAAAGAAACTTGTTAATTTCAAATTAACAAGGATTGTAGAAGGCCTCAATCCATCCATGTCAATTACCCATGAATTTTACTATGCCTTTTAGTCTACCCCAATGACTCTAAAGAATCTGTTGTGTGAATTATACTTGTATAACCTAGCAGTTCCTGATGAGACAGAGTGGAATTCACTCCTCTATGTAGAATATGTATAGCTCAGAGCAATTATGTCATGGATCTAGAATGAGATATGTCATGAACACTAGGCTATGCTATATAGGGAGAAAGAAATGTCAGTTCCTTTAATGATGAGGCTTGAGGTATAGCACTCTAGAAGAACATATTTTTATTGGATCTCTATCATAGAAAACACTAGTGGAGCCAATAAGATCTATCCAGTGAGAGAACAAGCCTTTGTAGATTGCAACCATCATTCCTCTTGGGATTTTGTTGTAGCAATTAATACCTCTAGGAAGAGGTGGATAAGGATGTCATATGATCTAAAGAGAATGGAACATCACTCACCTCAAAATTTAACCCTTTCCACAAGGAGAGTTCCATGGTATACTATGTTGGGTCGGACACTCCTTAACTATTGGGTTTCATCAAGGTTTTAGCCTCAACTCTTCCTTCAACCATTGTTGGAAATGAATGATAGTATAGAAAATTATGACATGGCCTCTAAAGCCTAAGATTGGGAAAGACTCAAAGAGACTCATGGATACTTTGATTATATTCATGATGAGCTAGGGTAGAGAACAACTAGTGATTTGAGGATCCATGCCAAGGTTTAGAACTTTATGATTGTTGGGGGCCAACAATAGTTCAATTTGGGGGGATGATGGGCTCCTAAATTAGCCATCTTTCACACCACTTTTTATCCTCTTTCTAATACATTTGATTGCACATAGACATACATTTATGGTTTTAAGCATATGAACTTATGGTTTCTATGTATATGATTGTGTGTGTGTGTGTGTGTGTGTGTGTGTGTGTGTGTGTGTGTGTGTGTGTGTGTGTGTGTGTGTGTGTGTGTGTGAACATAAGATGGAATGTGGATACCTCTAAAGACATAGTATCTACTTAATTTCATGGACAGGAATGGTGAATATAATAGTTATACATGTTAATGGATGTTTTCTCTCCTAAGCTATGTTTTGGGTAGTTACCTCCTATAGCCATAGGTTTGCAAGAATGATAATTAAGACTAGCACCTTTTCCTAATATTGATGATGTGGATATATATGTATATGGTTGAATGTGTGTGCATTAATAATCTTGCAAGAATTTAATGTAGATATTCAAGGACCATCATACTAGTGCAAGTCATCAAAGCCAATCGTGATTGCAAAATATTTGCAAAGCAAGTCAATGCTTCCTATTGCATGCATCGTGCAGATTTAGTGTGCACTATATTTTGGGATTGTTCATTGTCAATAATGTTTATGTTATGAAACTTTATGAATTGTAACTGATCCTCATTATGAAGTGAATGTAGATTTAGGAGTTAGTGGTAGTTTTTTTTTTAAATAATCAACTTTCATGACTCTTTTGGAGTTAGTCGAACAAACTAGTTTTTAATATAGAACTCTTGCATACCATTTCAAAAAATGTAATAATTTTATGAATGGATAGAATGTTCAGTTCAAGTTTGCAACTTTCATCTTGATTGTACTTTCCATTCACTCATTCAAGGGGGCCTACTTGATGAGTGAATTTCTTTGTTAATGTAGAGTTCATTTCCTATTCATTTATATGTTTTAGAACTCTATTGTTCTTGCAACCATTGAGACCAAATTAGTAATCTATTCCTACAAAATAGTCAATTAGAGTAGTTCCTAACTGTAATTTCCTACTTTGATTAGAATACATTTTTTTACTAGTTTTAGTTTAGTTTTCTTGAAGCATAAGCATTTGAATTCCTTAAATAGGCTTAGACAAGGAGGTTTGAAGCATATACTTTGTAGATTCTATTCCAAGTTTATATCCCTGGTTGATAGTTAAATGAGACTAAATAGTGCATTAGGAATCATTTGGAGTGTCCAATACTGAATCAAGCAATCCATTGCTTTAGGTTTCTAATAACATTGTTTAGCCTAGTAGAAAGGATGGAAATCCAGAAGATATTTCATGATGTGACCATCCTAAATTGACACCTCATTTGGGAGAGGTTGATAGATAAGTATAAGGATCAGTATCCCTTAGTCTACCTCCTTTTCTTATTGGTTTCCCAGGCTTTAGCCACTAAGAAGGGCTAGAAGAGATTCCCTCTAGGATGGTTTTGACTAGTTACAAATTTTATAGATTGACTGAGATTGATGGCATGGGGAACCACCATTCTTGTTGATATGTACCATGAACTTCATGGGATGGTCTACCAAGATGGTCAGATTTGGGCATGTGGTGCATTTTTATTGTAGATATGGGCTTGGGAGCACATAGCAAATATATGACCATGAGTGAAACCACAAGAGCATAGCCACCTATTCATCTACTATATAGGGTTCATCCCTCAGACACATAGTAGGGATGTGACATACTACCGATGACTATTTAGTGAGCTCACATCTTTTATCTGGAGGCCATATTGTTAATGTGCCAAATGGTCAAACACATGGGAGCTTGAGTAAATACATTATAGTGGGTCATTGGTTGGGAGACATGTTGAGATCATGGAGAGGTTTGCTATCAACAAATTCTAGAGACAAGTCAGGCAAAGATAATTTATTTTAATGGAGACCACCACATCACCCACTTTCATGGAGAGGAGGACCAGGGATGGCTTCCTATGCTAGACTACTAGATGGTTGTGAGAGATATAGTAGCATTAATTAAGGAGCCTTGGGATGACCAACCTAACTTAGTGGATGTAGAAGTTAATCTAGCATACCTTTATGAGATATAGAAGCATCCCTCCCCCTAATTTAGTAGACCAAATGCACCACCTATTAAAGAAAGGTAGGGGGGATAGTAGAGATGGTGGTAGAGGTGGCGGCATAGGTGGGAGAGGGATAGAGGTTGAGATAAGTTCTTGAGCTTCTAGGTTGAGATAGACGTGGGCCCGAGTCACAAGGGAGGAGGAGAGTGAGGAGGAGGAGGAGCACTCCCTTAGGTGCAAGAGGGTGGACCAAGCAGAGCCACTATAGGAATAGCATGTTGGGGGTGGAGGAGAGGACCCTAGAGATGCTCATATATGAGCACTAGAGGTAGAGATACAAGCAGCATGTATCAGTATAGTCATGTGGGATCAACAGTTGATTAATGAGAAAGCATGAAGTGAGGAGCTCTAAAGAGAGTGAGATGTTGTGAGACACAATAAAAAGCATCATGGTACACAAGTGGCCTATTATTATGATATATATAGAGGTGTGGTGCCACTAGGATAGGGACTACCATACTACTCCAAGTAGGCAAGGAGATTAGAGTGTGTGGTACAACTACTAGATAGGAGACAAGCTCCACCTCCACAACCACCACCATCCTAGAAGGGTGGGAGTTAGTCCTAGAATTAGGAGTAGGTATAGGATGATGTCCTTGTGACACCTTTTGTTGTATCATATGTACTTTTCAAATTGTTATCTAGATTTTCTATCCCATATTGTATTGATTGATCATTATATTAATATATATGAGATACTAGATTTGATTGATTTGTATTATGTACCTATCTCATTTTTATGCTCATGTGATGGTTGTTGTACATGGATATTTTAGCACTTGTATTTATGTTTCCATGTGATGTTTTAGTTTCCTACTCATGTTTATGTCTACTTAGTTTTACGGTCATGTTTACATACTCATGGATCTCTCTCATAGATATTTTTAGCTCTCATATTTTTGATGTAGACTCGTGTTTTGAAAATGTGATAATTGGATAGATTAGGTTTGATGATTAGATTAATCCCTTGTGGCGGTAGGTATAGAAGAAGCAAGAAAGTCAATATTATTGACAAGGAATGAAATTAATGGTTGAAAGAAAATTTGAGAAGAGATGAACACAGTTAGCTAATGTGTCTATTAAAGATGAAGAGAGCTCTCTCCATATGCAAAATGCAAGACTTAAGATAGAATGAACCTATAATGAAAACTAGTATGAAAATGGTTTACTTGCAAGGGATGCAAAACATTTAGAATTTCAACATTGAGCATTATTAGGGACATCAAAAGATCATACAATCATCACTAGTATAGCTATGAGGATATGAGGATATGAATATGATCTATATCAGATAAAAATATAGAAATCCAACCTAAGAATTGAAGATATGTAAGTCAAGATGGTTAATGCAGTTAGATTCCTTAAGTTTATTATAGCAAGAATACAACTATATCAAGCCATAAGCACCAGGATAACCCCCAAGTATGTTCTTACAAAAAAAGACAAGGATAATACATTATAAGTCCAAAGTATCAAGTAGGACAAGCACAATGTCTCTCAACACCTTAGACTAACAAAGCATACCCACAATTAGAAAACAACTCAAACATGTCTCATGCCCCCAGTCTTCTAGTCCATGACATCCTCAAAAGACTATTAGGGAGGAAATTCTTAGCAAAGAAATTGTAATAAAAAACATACAAAGAATAAAAAGTTCAGCATATCTAAGCAAGTTTAATGTTTAAGTGTGTGTGTGTGTGTGTGTGTGTGTGTGTGTGTGTGTGTGTGTGTGTGTGTGTGTGTGTGTGTGTGTGTGTGTGTGTGTGTGTGTGTGTGTGTGTGTCACATGGCCATTTCTTCAAGACTCGCATCTAATACTAAATAATATCATAGCATCCTAGATTGTAGGTAAGGCATTCGAGAACTATTAAGAAATACTCGATATCTAGGGGGGAGTGTTGAGAAACACTATTATGCATGAGTTTCCAAAGAAATCCTAACACACAAGAAGAAGCTGATAAGATAAGCATTTGTGTCCCAAGACCAAGACAAGAGACAATTAATAGCTAGGAAATGTATTATGGAGTGAATGGGTGAGACTAATAGACATAGGTGTGAGGGTCTCAAGTAGCACATATTTCTAGGTTTTCACCACTTGGCATACTTTTTCAAGGAATTTTACATTTTTTTTGTATTTTCTATATTTTATTTTTATTTTTTGATGATAAATCAAAGCGGCTATTGCTAAGTTTTCACTCAGATGGTCATTTTTTAGGATATTTTCTATTTTTAAGGATTTTTCAAGACCATAAGATATATACATAAAATTGAGACCAAAGATCCTTAGACATAGAGCTTTTCCAGATGTAGAATTTTGATAGGCTCAATAAGTTGTTCCCCTATAGGAGTAGAGAGTTGATATGCACCAAATCAAAATGCTTTTGTAATGATGTAAGGACCCAACCAGTTAAGCTCAAATTTTGCTTTATGTTTCCTATTTTATTGATTCTTAGGGTTCTCTCAAAGAGCAAGTTCACCCACTTGGAACTCATGATGATGGACCTTTTTTTTGTAGGTAGTAGACATCTTTTTTTTATAAGCCCTCATCTGATCAAAAGCAGCCTTATGGAGCTCATCAAGGGTTTCTAGCTCATGTATATTCATAGCCCTATGATCTTCATCGGTTATCAACCCATGTAGGAAGACTCAAAAGGAGGGAATCTCAACTTCTAAAGGTAAGATAGCCTTAGAACCATAGACTAGAAAAAAAGGTGTAGCCCCTATAGGAGTACATATATGTACTCTTATAAGTCCATAGTGTTAGATTAATCTATAGGTGTCAATCTCTCCCCTATTTGTGGATCGTTCTACATGGGATCTTTGGTAGTATTTTGTTAGAGGCCTTAACTTGGTCATTCCCTTGAAGATAGTATATTGAGGACCAATTTTGTTTCATCTTGAATTTCTTTCAAAGTTGCTTAAGGTCCTTATTTTTGAATTGTCCTCCATTAACAGTAATAATGGAGCATGAGATACCATAGTGACAAATAATGTGGTTGAGAATAAACAAGGCAACATGTTTTCCTATAGAAGCACATAAAGGTACAAATTCAACCCATTTTTTGAATTATTTAATCATTGTAATGGTAATTTTGTACCATTGAATGAGCTTTGATGAATTCTTCCCACTAAATCAAAGGTTTACTACTAAAGAGGCCAATATGTGATAGAAGGGATGAGCTCATGACTAGGAGCATGAATCATGTTACCATGTAGTTGACACTTCTTGCAATACTTAGCATATCTGATAGTGTCAGCCTCCATAGTTCCCCCATAGTAGCCTGCCCTAAGTATTTTTCAAGAAAGTGTAAGGCCATTAGAGTGTGCCTCATAAATATCATCATGGACTTTGGCCAATGCTTTTTTGGACTCTTCTAGTTAGACACCTAAGAAGCATTTTGTCTAGACCCTTCCTATAAAAATCACTAGAAACAAGGGTATAGTGAGAGGCATTTCAAAGGAGTTGATATATTTGGTTATGCGTGAGGTTTTTAGGGATTACCTGATCATACAAGTAGAAGAAAATAGTGGAGTAATGGGAGGAGTCATGACCAACAATAATGCAGATCACATGATTGTTGAGGGAGTCATATGTAGGATGATGTAATTCTTCTACCAAGAATTAAAAGTGTGATTCACATTCTTGTAATTAAAGAATAGATGCTAGATTGGCCATGGCATCTATAGCCTTATTTTCTAGCCTAGGAATTTTTTGGAATGTCACAAATGTGAAGTAGTTTCAAAGGGCATTGATCAATTTCTTGTAAGATACAATCTTGTCATCTTTAGTTTGATCATCATTATTAACTTGGTTAATAACAAGTTGGGAGTCTCCATAGATGTGTTTCTCTGTGATCCTTCATTCTAAAGCCATTTTAATACTGTTGGTTAAGGCCTTATATTCTTCTATATTGTTGGTGCATGGGAACAAGAGTTTGTAGGACTTTGGGATAGTGTAACCATGAGGCATGACAAATAGAATGCCCACACTAGCCCCAATCTAAGTGTGAGAGCCATCAAAAAACATCTTCCATGTTCTTTAAGTGACATACATGATGGAAGCATTGGGAAATTCAATCTACATAGGAGTAGTATCTTGGAATGAAAAATTAGCAATTTGATCAGCTATGGCTTGTCCCTTAATAGCTTTGTGTTCAACATACTGAATTTAAAATTCAAAGAGAATCATCATCCATTTAGCAAGACATCCAGTAAGCACAACCTTACTTAATAGATATTTAAAGGGATCAATTTTTGCAATGAGATGCAATGTGTGAGCTAGGAGGCAAACACTACTACAAGGAAAGCCTTTTCAATTTTTCATAATTCATTTCATAAGCCACCAAAGTGTGACTAAAGTATTGTATAGCTCACTCCTTTCCATTGTTGTCACTTTGTGCTAATAGTGCTCCTAGGGAAGAGTCTATAGTTTAGATGTATAGTATCAAAGGTTTTCCTAGTATAGGTAGCATCAATATTAGAGGTTTAGCCAAATATCCTTTGATTAGATCTCAGCTTTATTGACATTTCTCATTCTAGTTAAATGTGGAGCCTTTGTGCAAGTTCTTATTGAACGATTGAGCTTTGTTAGCTAAGTAAGAGATAAACCTCCTAATAGATTGAAGACATCCTTAAAGACTTCTTAATTGAATGATATTCTTAAAAGGAGGCATTTACATTATGTCTTGCACCTTTTTTGGATCAAAATTAATGCCTTTTGCAAATATGATATAGCCAAGTAATTTTCCTGATGTGACACCAAAGGCACAATTTTTAGGATTTAACCTAAGCTAAAAATATTCCACGTGTTCTAATATCAAACTCGGGTCATCAAGATGTGTATCTCTTTTTTTAGATTTGGCCAATGTGCCATCAACATAGTCTTCCATGTTTTTAGGTATCATGTCATGGAAAATAGTGGTCATGGCCCTTTGGTAAGTGGCTTCTACATTATTTAACCCAAAGGACATGATGTTCCAACAAAAAGTACCCCATGCACATGTAAAGTCCATTTTCTCTTGATCGCCAAGGGCAATTTTGATTTGATTATATCTAGAGAAGTTGTCCATTAAAGAATACATTTCATAACCCACTATCATGTCCAGTATCATATCTATGTTTGGAAGTAGAAAATCATCCTTAGGGCATGCTTTATTCAAGTCTCTAAAATTTGTACACACATGGATGGACATGTCATGTTTTGACATAGGTACAATGTTGGAGATCCACTCTGCATAGTCAATGGCTTGAATGAAATTTGTACTCAAGAGCTTTTCTAGTTCTACTTTAACCAAGAGAGCAAGATGTGGATGCATTTTTCTCAACTTTTTCTTGACGGTTTTGACACCAAGAGAAATAGATAGGTGATGCATGATTAGATCTATGTCAAGGCCAAGTATATCTAAATAGGTCCATGCCAAGTTGATTTTATTTTCTTGAAATAACTTAGTGAAGTTCTCCTTTTCCTTAGCCAATAGAGATTGAGCAACATGAATGATCTTGGAAGACTCTTCTGTACCAAGATTAATAGGGTGTGTGGGTTCAATGAGAACTGAAGATCTATCCTAAAAATAGCTTGGTAGACTACCAAGTACCTCATCCTTGGGTTCCTCAAAGAGGTTTTCACCCTTGGATACATCTTTTTTTTGTTTTTTTAGGGTTTAGACACCACCACAAAGTGGTTTTTGCCATTTAAATGCTTATTTCTTTTTTTTTCTTTGATTTTTTGGATAAAGTACTTGATATTTTTTTTTCTCATGTTAATTATGGGTTTGTTGGTGGAAGATATCATGGGTTCAATAGTATTGAGGTAGCAAGCGATCTCATAGTTGTTATGAAAAGATGGTAGTTTAACTTTTTGGTATTAAGCAGACCAATGTATGAGATTAGGGTGGATCAATAAGATGGAAATGGAGGCTTAAATATTGTTGACATGGGAGGAGTAGTCTCTAGTGACACATGAGGTTGAGCCTATAGTGACAGCCCCAAAAGAATCGAAATCAGGAATAGACCTAGAGGTACTAGCATGATCTACTAGAGCAAATTGCAAACCAAACTTATTAGATCCTTTACTAGACTCGTCAACTACATTTGGTAGGGTAGCATAGGCATGGATGAAATCCACACCTAATTCACAAGATGCATCTAAAAGTCACTAGTACAAAAATGACAATATATTACTAAATAAACTACTAAAATTTGTAGATATGTGACTAATTTTGATAACATGACCAATGGTAGTTAATTGCCAGACATTTATCTCCCAACCAAATTTATGACTAAACTATTTTAATCATTGATTAGGTCATTGATTTAGTCTTTTATTGTTGTTACTTGGTAGTTTATATGGTAGTTTATTTGATAATTTTGGTAGTTTAATTGGTAGTGTTTTGGGTAGTATATTTCGTAATTTTTTGGGTAGTATATATGGTAATATATTTTTTAGTTTATTTTGTAGTATATTTAGTAGTATATATGGTAGTATACTGGGTAATGTATTTGGTAGTTTATTTAATCATTAATTTAGTCATATTAGGGCACGATGGAATTGAACCACCATCCTCCTACTTATAAAGTAGGTGCTCTTCCTTTGAGCTAGTACCCTTCAATGAATAATGAAAAAAATTGACAAAGTTGTCTTCCCAACATTAGATCTACCATGATCATGGTCACTATAACATGATATACTCTTCTCAAAGAACACAAATTTTAGTTATTATGAAAAATAATAATCTAAATCTTTATCAATAAAAATTCAACAATTTTAAATTCTTTTGTTCAAGCATTTTAAAATTATATTTAATGTCAATTACACTTCTCTAAATTAATTATAGTGATAGACTCTTATGTAAATTGATCGAACTTAGAAAATAAAAACAATTGACTCACACATATTCATCTATGCTAGGAGAACGAATATAAAATACATTTTTTGTGGTAAGAACATAGAATATTATAAAATAAAGCTTCTCAAAATGTTATCAAATCTTAGGGTGTTGTATGTGACAAGAATATAAATGCCACTATCAATCAATGCATTAATGTTTGTCTCTCCTACAGTAGAGAAACTAAATACGTTAGATGGAAAATATATATCATAGTCAGCGATAGGGAGGTTGGAGGAAATTATGGGGATAGACATCTAACTCAGTGAAATAATAGATACATTGCCCTTTATTTCTTTGGGATTCCTCAACTGAGAGAAACATACAAAACACATGCAATAACAATAATAGTGGGAAGAAGTATATTTAACAACCTAGGAACATTCTGGAAAAGATAGTGAATATAACAAGAATATGGTAATCCAAGTCCAATAAATTGAATTGGTAATTTTAGGTAGTAACATTATATCTATTGGGTAGCAGTGGTTGTCTAGGATTACTTGGTTATAATGTCTATGAATATGAAATAATAGAAACATAAGACTTATAGAAGAGATATGATTCTTGAGTGAAGGACATCAAATCCCAACAACATAAGGAATGTTTAATACAAATAAGGATTAAAATATCAATAATGAGAAGATGAGAATACATCTAATGACTTGTTATTACAGTGCATTTTATAAGAGAGAATCTGTAGGAAGAGTTTGATGTGCAAATCAAGAAGTTTAATCACTGTGCTTGGTCATAATGGTCAACAATCTATATATGATGGGATATCAACTTAATGAAAAGAGATAGAGACCCCATAAAATTAGTAATGGATAATAAAGGATTTGAGATTAAGAGAATATTAAATACATTAAATTGACTAATCTATACAATTTTAGATTTTACTCCATTAATTCAATCACCACCATCAAATAGTAAAAATAATATTTAAATTAGAGACTTTCTCTAACTAAGGGACATTACATTGTAATTTTCTCCCAACACTTCTAGATCTTATTGTAGCAGAAGCTTTCTACTTTAATTGGGTTCACCTAGTTCTCTTATTTCTACACATGTTTCTATATAAGACTGCACCTAAGCAGAGAAGGTCTCTATATATTGATACAATTCAGCATTCTTGATGATCAACTCCTCTACATTGCACCACACTCTTTATCATTAGTACAATTATCAAATTTTCACAATTTCAAAAAAGATATCATGTGGAAATCTGTTATGACAAAATGTGAAACCTGAATTCATTTTTGGACTTTCAATTTTGACTTGGATTGTTGTTTGGTCTCTTTCAAATATTCCCCATCTCAATGAATTTTCCTAGAATTCATGAATTTCATAGAGCTCATGAGTGAATTCTTTTTTCTAATTAATGGATCTTCCTTGACATATTTTTTAACATTGTTTCAAGCTATGGTACTAGCCTAATCATAAACCTAGAACTCTATACATTGTTTCTATGAAATGATAGGCAACATTGCTAGAAAAAACCAGTATTTGAAAGAAATATGGCTTCTTAGAAGGACACTGATGATTACTAAATGTGTTTTGAACTGGAAGTCAACCATACATAGTACTCTTCGCACAACTACCCCATGCTCTATGCCCATTTACATAATGATTGGCAAGCAATTACATGCTTTTAGCATGCTTTCAAAAATGGTAATCTCCTCCTTTCTAGGATAAGTGTTTCTTTCGCACAGAACTAAAACATCACATGCTTTAAAAAAAAATTGTATAACATAGGTAAAGGTCCATGCATTCAAAGGACAAAATGTGCAAATAAGGATAACTATATTTTGTCTTGCTTAACTATGTTTTCTTAGAGTAATCAGTGCAATAGTCTATTGGGTTTTCCCATTTCAATCAAAAATAGCATTTGTGTATTGGAGAATGAGAATTTGGGCATGGATAATATCCACTCTTATCTCTAAATTAGGATCAAAATTCAATCAGACACAAATGATCATCTCCATCAGCAACATAAGTATCACACTATTCCCAAAACATAAGAGAAGTGCAGTTAGGTGGAATTTGAATGGAAATGATGTACCTAAAGCCAACCCAACTCAATTACCTCAACTAATCTAGAGGAATGTATGAATTTTTTTACCAAGTTGGCAACAGTTGGAGATGATAGTAATGATGAACAATTACTTCTTAAATGCAGACACAATTGAGAAAAAAAATTGAGGAAAAAGATTAAAATTTTTGCAGATTGTAGCATTAACTAGTGAGTCAAAGTAATAAGTGGAAAATAGATGCCTATCTCCATCCATAATTTACCATAAAATAATAATTAATTAATTGAAATTTCTAGGAAAATTTTTATTATCCCTTTTCACTTGTAGATTTGCCATGTTATATATCTATAGTTTTTCTTCTCAGAGTAAGTTCAATAGCCTCGGGAGTAGTATAAATGGAAGATGAAAATAAAGACAGCTAACAGTGTAAATAGAAGTATAATTATCTAATTTTTAAATAGCATAAGCAAATCTGCACAAGGACAGTTGACATTAAGTTGTACAATTAGGGAGAAAAGTTGATATTGAATTGTGTAAGTACCCCAGTATGATTTTCATATTTTATAATTTTCTAACAATTTAGAGAGTTTCAGAATGGTTTTCCAATTAATCTCAATTCTTTGGCCCTTTCTATTACAAGTAATAACAACATCTACAAGCTCAAACATGGACCAACTAGGAATAACCTTTATTTCTTATTCTAAAAAATGCATGACTTTGTTCTCTGATCCATGGATGAAAAATTTGTTTTTAAAAGACTACACTGGGTGGATATCTTCCCTCACAATAAGTATTTCTGCTTGGATTAAAATTTGATTATTCAGCTTGGGATAAATTTCATAATTTAGCTTGGAGAAAAATTATAATTGAAAGAAAAATGTGCTAGCAAGTTGATTAGTAATATCAAAAGCTTGTGGTTTTGAGTTGAATATAATTATGCATAATTAATTTAAATTTATCTTTTATAAGGGAAAGGTATAAAGTGGCATGATTTCTTAACAAGGCATGCATATAATTGAAGACAATAATCCATGATGGTTTCATTAAAATTAAAAATGATTCGAAAAAGCCACGGGAAAAGAAAGAAGTGACCACACTACCTGATTTATTTTCCCTCCAAAGGTTGTCAATCTTGTTGCCTTGCAACAACAACTCTGGATGAACTTTTAGTAGTATTGACCTCATCTAAATCTAATTAATATTGTAAAAACCTATTGGAAGTTGTAGAAGGGAGAGTTATATTTTATTTGGAATTGGTTTGGTGCCTTTTGATTGAGTATTTTGAAAGTTATGACAAATTTACTAAAACTTTCCAGAATCTATTCCTAAGGTTATCTATCATAGGAAAAATATCATAACTTTTATTTGAACTATTTGATCTCTCTGTAAATTGTACAAAATTTTTGAAATGAAGTTACCTAGAAGTCCACTGAAGCGATTGGCAAAATAATGCCAGTTGCAAAAGTTATCAATGACTGATTAAAGACTGTATAAACATTGTGATAGCTGCAATTAAATTTTTGAAACAAGATTCAAGTATCTATGCATTTAATGGGTTTTATAATGTTGGAAGGTAATTGCAATAGTCTTAATAAATGCTTGAGGTCTTCATAGTGTTTGAAATGTACAAGTAAAGTGTGTTTAAACTCTTTTATTGCTACTCTGTCATGTAGAATATATGATAGCAATAAGTCTGATTTTCATAGCAATCATCTTTATAAAGTATGTTTTCCAATGGATTTTGTTGATATCTAATGTCTATAATCATAATATTGAGGCATATTTCCACTTTGAACATTAGTCTACTTGAAGTTTCAAACATTTCTTTGATCAGAGTTTATGATTAATGCTCTTGTTTGCAGCCATAGACTTTCTACCATGTGGAGAGCATAGAAACTACATTGTGGGATATGATGAGTTATTGATGGAATTTTTGAGATTATTGAATGTGATAAGTATTATTCTCATGTTTAAATGCCTCATGAGTGTGGAGATATTGTTTACTATTTCCAATTGAATCATTAAGATGCTTGATGATTTGAAGATACCGGTTTTCTTATGATGATTTGGTGAAAGTATTAGAAGAAACATATTTTTTATGCTACTAAATATGTTGAATATGATGTTTAAGTTGGGTTAATGGATTAATCCTCATGGTTGATTTGGCGATTGAAGTAAAGTTACATAATGCTCTGCATCAATATTGTACTACTATACTTTTGATTGTAGCACATTTCATGAAAACCTTTGACCAGTTAACAACAACAACATCAAATGCACCATGCATTCACTTATCATTAGTGAGACTACTAGCATATGTTGTGGTTTGTTCTTCTAAGTTGTAATTGATGAAAAAAATATTTCTATATATTGTTGCATATTGAAAATCTTTGATATCAAGATCTCATCTATTGTCAACATAATATATGAAATATAATAGATTGTAATATAATTAAATACACTAACATCTCCTTATTATACTATTCTTGTAAATGCAACCTTGAAAACTTGATTTTTTTCCCAAGAGACTCTCCCTTAAGACAACTATACATCCTGAATTACACTGTTCTAGATCAAGTTTCTAACCTACATCACTGTATTGAATTTTTGGAAATTCTATCTCTTCTAAAGGAACTCACTGAAATTCATATTTAAGACTATTTGGGACTAAAGAAAATCTCTTAAGATTTCACATATGAAGAGGCTAAAGCCGTTGATACACAACTATAGGGGACTTTTTGAATTGTCTGACTTTAGGTTATTGTAGTCATTGCAAGAGTTCTCAATATATGAAATCTCAAGAATCTTTATATTTAAACCTCAAAAATAATCAAGGCACCTCTCATTTTCCTTTTACTCTATGCTTGTCTTGTACTAACTTATAGTTTAATTACACAAATTGGTTTCTAGACTATTAGTTTCAAAGCATTCTAGAGAAAAAAAAATTATAATGGTTTAAGGGCACTATATTCTATAGTTAGCAGGCTGTAAATATTTTCATTGATAATAACCCTTATAAGTATGGGAAAAAGGAGATAGGACACACGGTTAGAGAGATGGATTATTGGAGAAGCAGACATAATACAATTTGAAATGTCTTATGTCCAACATGAGATATACAAGAATCCAACTTGAATCTCGAACATGGAAAGGAGCCATGTTGTAGTCTACATTTCTATCTTCTGATTAATGGCTTGTATCCATAAGTATAAAGCCATATTTTGATTTGTTTTTAGCTTTGTTTTTAATGTATATGTCCAAAATTTGGGGTCTACTTTATGATTACCTTAATCATCTCCTATTTTTACAAAAAGCATGTTCTCTATAGTTAGTATTTTAGCAAATGGGGTTTTAGAGTGCTTAGAAAAGAAGATGGAAACTAATGGTGATTATTTTCTACATGCTACATTAGACAGTGTTGAACAATGTTCAAAGATTATATTTTCTTTATGGTGAGGTTCAAGGGTGGGATTAGTTCAGTGAGTGTAGAAATAATACCAAGCTCATTAACCGCTAAAAAACTATAGACAGAAATAAATTGTGTGTGCACATTTTGCATTAAAATAACCCCATGGTTATGATGGTGCAAAGTGGATTTGTGGTCTGAGAAAAGCAAACAGAGATAATGGGAGAATGAATCGAAGTGGGGGACTACAATTCTTCTTTAAAGGAGAAGATAGGAAAAGAGAATATTTAGTACTAAAAAGTTAGGGAAAGGATTTAACAATTTAATGGAAGATTGTCATGAAAATCTAGCCTTTGAATATGAATGAAATTGAAGTTACGAAATTTTTAGGTTACTATTTCTACATCTACCTATTTACATTTTCCAGTGTGGGTTTGTATTCAATCTTGTTGTTGATTCTTTTATGTAAAAATTATCTTACAGATAAATTAAAAGGAAAATTGGCAAATTTGTAAGGATTCCAAAACCCTAGAAAATGAGCTCAATTTCCAAATATTAGGAATTACCAAATTCACACTACATGAGCATCATCCCAAATTTGTAGCTTCTGGTCTGTTGTCTTCTTTCACTATTGTCTGCTTCCTATAACCAACAATTCAATCATAATCAGAAAGATCTTTGGAAATTAAGCCTCACTCAAATATAAAATGCAAAGTGATGAGTGACACACCCGTTCAGAGTATTGAAATAGAGATGATCCCTTATGGTGACAACCATGTCTAGCTTCCTAATCCATGGTGGTAATCCCATGGGTTGTGTGGATATTTATCTTTTCACCCAAGTATGAGCCTCTTAGCCATGCCATCTAATAGCGAAATAGGTCACTGTCTATATTGAAGGCTGCTCAAACCCTTATCGCAGTATCAAGGGCCTCCCAAACCCTCACCCCCTACAAGAACACTGATGTCATGAAGTTGCGAGAGGCAGGAGATCAGGGCCATGAAACAAGTAGCCCTTGGCCCATGTGAAAAAGTGTAATAATCTAATCCGCTGCCTCAAATCAAAACATAAAATGTATCGTGAACTTCAAAAGTCAATTTGTCCTCTTCTTCATTTGGAGTTCAATGATGATGAAAAGACACAGGAGTAGTGACCATTATGCATTAAATACATAAGGGTGTAATTTTATTATTATATTATATTTTATATTTATATATAATCGTAGCATAGAAAATATATTTTTATAAATAATTGTTTTATCATATTATTTTGCATTTCTGGTTTCTCTCATATTATATAAGATTACATATATCAATTTTATTTTTTCTAATGATGTATTATTTGGTGTGGTTCAAAATATTGATTAGAATAAGTTATAGAATTCATTTCAATAATTATTCATTGATTCTCATAAATTGTGGAATCTTGATATCTACTATAAAATATATTGTAGCATGATAATATATATCATTAAAACAATATAGAAGGTAAATGATAATAATTTAACATATAAAAACTGTGAAATAATCATAAATTATTTAATTATACAACTATTAATTAATATTAAATGACATGTAGAAGCAATAGATTTTAAGTCTAGATTTTGGGAACCACATTTAACTTGTTTAAAATATACGTCTTACTCTAGTTTTCTTGGGAATTTTCTCTATATTCTAATTATTCTCACAAATCCAAGTTATCTTAAATGGTTTGCCTAGACAATATATTAATTTAATTACATTGTTTTTCTCACACAAGATATTATTGCTTTAATTACACTTGTGTTTTCTAATCTTTTTTTTTCATTGAAACAAATGAGAATGTACATTTGCATGACCTTCTATATAGATTAGTTATTCTTAAAAGTATCCATGAAATGAATACTTTTTTCAAACCCTTTAAGGCTAGTTGTATATGCCTTCTTTTATTTCTTCTCATGGTAGGTAGTGTTATAACTGCCTATCACCCCCAAGTTCTATGACTACCTCTAATCTAATGACTATTGTGGCAAGCTCATGTCCTTCTATTATTGGCATGGCCTCTCACATTCCTCCTAGTAGAGTTATACATAATTCTCATTTTTATTATTATATCACAAACTATTTATACACTAATCCTAATTTCACATGATTCTACCTATGGCTCACTAATAGGAAGATATTGAGAGAGATTGAGAGAGAGAGAGAGAGAGAGAGAGAGAGAGAGAGAGAGAGAGAGAGAGAATTAAGAATATAATAAAATATCCTTCCATTGTATTTTGATAGATTTTATACCCTAATATAAAGCACTTATTTTGGAAAAATCAAGGAGACAGTGGAAACCTATTTTGACACAAATTGTGCACATTCTATAATCCTTGAAAGAAAAATCTTATGGGGAAGATAAGAAGGCCCATGTCAAATATGCTCATGTTTCCATATATATTCAATTTCATAATGATACAAATTATTTAATGATAGAAATGGACAATTTTTCTATAGTAAGAGGCAATATTCTATTATAACTAGACAACCCTTGTCTAAATTTTTTAATGTATAAGTAAATTTTTGGAGTTCATAAATATTTTTTGAGGAGTTTGAGTGCAGATTGGAGTGATATTGAGTTCATTTCTAGTTCAACATTAGTTGAGAGGACAATTAGGGAAATTAAAGTATGATGATATATTGATACAATAAAAACATCATCAGTCAGCAATAAAAGTTATAAAAAAGTTAAGAATGTATTAAAATGATTAAAAATTATTGATCATTCATATAGTCACTTGTTTGGGTGACTAATTATTATTGATCAATTTTTTAGTCATATATTTATTCATTTATTTAGTCACTTATCTTTTGCTAACCTTGTGATTTTAACTGTTGATCAAATTAGTCATTTATTCTATCGCTTATACTTATAAATTGAAAAATATTACAAGAATTTATCACTTTTAGTCACATGACTAAATTTTTTGGTATTGTGACTAATTTTTTAGTCACATAGTCATTTATTTGCTAAAATTCTACTAGTGGGTGATTCTTGTTTATATTCACCAGAATCTATACTCTAGTTCAAATGATCAAGAGAGAAATGTTTTCTCTTATCCTTCCTTTGTTAGGATCTTCAAGGTCAAATTCATTAGGTTTTTGTTGTCTAGAGGTGGAAGCCTTAGCATCATTATGGGTGACCATTGGTTCTTCTCCCCAAAGGAGAGAAGTAGGAGGCATGAAATCCTCTTCTTGGAGAATAGAAGTAGCAAAGGGTGGATTTTCATCCTCTGATTCACTAAACATGGGAGACCTTCTATCAAACTTGGATGATTCATCCTCTATCCCAAAGCCTAGGCTAGTAGTATCTCTATTTTTGTGACCCTCAATATGATTTAAGGGTTCTACAAGAGCTTTCATATCACCAGTTAAGGACTCTTGGCCATGATAGCCCATGTTTTTCAAAAATTTGTAGCCCTTTCCATAAAACTTATGAGAAATAGGAGTAGTGACTATAACCTCCTCAACATCTTCTTCCTCCCTATAGATTAAATCTCTTATAACCTGCTATTTTTCTTCTTGTTCTAAGGGAATAGAGAACTACAGAAAGGTCCCAAAAATGGTCATAGTAGAAGCCAAGGGCTTTAATTTTTTAGAAGGTTTCCCATAAGATCTAGGAGAAACTAGAAAAGTAGCAATAGAGTCTAGAGTTTACTTGCCCATACCAAGGCTCATAATATTCAATTTATGTTCACACTCTTTAAGGGATGGTTTGAGCTCATAGGTAGAATGATTTTTAGGAACTAACATTTCAACAACACATAGCCTGTTGATAGACATTGAGTTTTCCCCTGGAACAATTATCTGGGTGTCATTGAAGGGAAGCTTTATAAATTGATGGTATGTTGACAACACCACTTGCATGTCATGAATCCATGGTCTTCCTAGCCAAAAATTATATGGTATCGAGATGTCTAAAACTTGAAAGAATGCATCTTTTTCAACAAGACCCACATGGATTGGCACATAATAAGGCCTTTAGAAGGTCATTCAACCTCATCATAGCATTTGATGGTGATCTTTTTCTTAGGTCAAATAGAAAATTCAGATGTGCCTAGTTGTTGAATAACATTGAAGGAGATGGTGTTTAACCTAGCACCATTATCTATCAAGACTCAGCAGATGCAAGTAAAGAAGATTTGGACTTCTATGTGTGAGGCTAGGTTATGGGGATGACTAAGTGACTTGTCAGCTTCTTCAAATAATGTGAGATAGTGTGATGAGGAGATATTGTTTACCATGTCTTGTAATAGCTCAATGTCAATATTTGTGGGAACATTGGTTGTGCATAGAGCTTTTTCTAGAATTTCCTTGTGAAAAGGAGATAGTTCTATTGGAATTTACAAGTGGGAAGATTTACTTCTGAGAGGGGGGTGAATCAAAAGTTAAAAAAATTAACCTCTAAAACTTTTAAATAAGATCATTCACATGCATCTAACACATCTACTTAACATGAAAATAAAGACATGCATGAAAATAGATAACACAAGATTTTGGTCACCCAAAAACCCTCCAAAATGAGAAGGTAAAACTGAGGTGGGGATGACACCCATGAATTATCACTACAACAATATGTAATTGATTAAGGTTACAAATTTTTACCACTTCCAATGGTCTACCCTATGAAAGGTCTACCCTATTAAAGGCTTTACACTCTGTCAAAAGTGATGTGTCTAAAGGATTCACAAACACTCACTTGGAATGTTACCCTATTAAAGGATTTACAACCCTATTAAAGATCTACAATATAGCTATTAAACAAACCTATCATCATAGAATTTCCATTCTCCTAATATAATGGTTAGAAAGTATAGTAGAATGACCTGATTTGATGACTTACAATCTTCAATTACTGATTCCAGGTCCTTGCCCTGCTCAGTCTAATCTGATCCTTCCTTGATCTAATATGTCTCCACTCAAAATATTGATACTCTACTCTAACCAACTAGATTTTGCAATTTTGTTTCTTCTCTAAGTCCTTACACCCCTCTGAATTTTTCCAGTATTCTCCCATAAACTCTCACACATGCATATAAATTATGGGGTTTCAACCCCCTTATAAAGGCTTCGAAGGATTAGGGTTAGGTATGAATCTATGATCAATATCCATCCTTCTTTTCCTACTCAAATCTTTACACTTTTCCTATTGGTTGCATGCTTTCTTCATTTTTTTGATTGGCTACATGCTGATTACATAGGGAATGTAAAAGATTTGATCTTAAGTTAGCTCAAAAATGGTTTACATCTGAGTTTGTGGAGGCACAAACTCATATGCTGATTTTGTGTTACTTGGCACTTACTAATTGCTAATACTTAGCACATATAGGATTTATGTCTCGCTCAGCATCTATAGTAACTCTGTCTTGCTTGGCATCTATTCTTTGCTCGGCACCTATAGTGACTCAGCACCTGAAACTTGCATGCCACCTGAAGTTCATTTGGCACCTATTCAATTTCTAGCTCGGCATAAACAATAGCTCGACATCTGTATTATACTTAGCATTAACTTAGAATTTTCTTAAGTGTGTTGACACTCAATTGTCAAAACCAATCTGAGACCAACAATCTCCCCCTTTGACATGAGTGTCAAAAACACTTAACTAAGCATTATGAATCTAATCTCTTATGAGTATAATATACATCTTATTTGGCATATGTAAAAAACTTTAAAAAACTTTTTCAAAATTTTGTAGAGGACTATATACCTCAAAAACTTATAACTCTCCCTAACCTAATGTGCCATTTCTATATCCAAAATTCCTTAAGCTGGATTTGTCTCATGTTGTTTAATCTAATACTCTCTATCTCTACTTTGTCTACTCTATTTCTACTTTGTTCTGTTTGTACTACCCCTTTCACACATCTTCCTTGCAATTTTTGTATCCTTTTGGCTATATCTCCTTATCACTCCTCAAAATTCAAAAATTTGATTATCTCCCCCTTTGCAGGGTATCCCTCCCCCTTTGGGTTTCATTTATTATCTCACTCAATAATTAGCTCTATAATGTATTATCTCCCCCATATCTACATAATGTATTATCTCCCCCTTTTTGACACTTATGTCAAAGAGTCCTATGAATGAATTGAATACTTAGCCAAAAAGGTTTTATTTACCTCCATGATAATCTTTAGAGAAGCATCCCAATTGTCCAATGCAATTTCTAGTTCTTTGATTTGGATGGTTGTCTCTATTGCAAGGTGTACCAGGCCTTCTAATGTAGAAAGATTGGGATCTTTCTTCAAAACATTCTCTACATAGGACATTTCTTTATGCAGAACTTCCATGTGTGAGGTGATTGCAAATTGTATCTATATCAATTTGGCTTTGATGTTAGCCTCATCTGCTGTGAGTATAGCTAATTCCTTTTGGGTGTGAAGTGTTGTTGCAAAATGCTTCTCCCTCTGAGTTGGATCCTTTGGTAGCTATGTGCTTGATACCTTGAGATTCCTTTCCAAGCTCAATATCCTCTGGCTTGTTTCTTGTGTGAAGTATGCAAAATCACACAATTTGGAGTACAATGAGAATATATTCTCAAGTATTGCTTTTACTTTCTCTACCTTATTAACTAGTTCAACTTGAGATAGTGCTATCTCACTAGATATTTCTTGTTTACCTTCATTTGAAATTTCTTCTTAGACCATTAAAGTAATTTAACATTAGTATCTAGGTCTTCATTTTGTACTTGGACCACTATGTTGGATAGCTACTCCATGATGGGCTTTGTCTCATTAGGTACTAGCAAGCTGAAAGCATCAAGAAAGATGTCTTTGATTTCAATCAGTGCTTTCCTTTTTCTATACTCATTCTTGAGTATTTCTTGCTTCTTCCTCTTCTTCTCCAATGCCTCTTGCACTTCATTGATCTGTGCTATATTCATTTTTTATAGTCATAACTTGGTATGACTATCTCTTCATCCATAATGAAGTTCCCTTGCTACCTTGGTAGAGCTCAAGCCTAATGTTGATATTTATAGTGGTATTGCATCAATGCTTGACTGCTTAGTAGGAGTCCCCATAGTAGAAAAATTAACTAATGTTTGTATTGCCTCTTTTTCTCTCTCCTTAGCCATTTTCTCCTCTTCCTTGTCTTCTTCAGTTCTACCTTGATCAATTATAGTGATCAGAGGAGGTGCACCTTGACTTTGTGTTGTAGGAGTAGAGGTATCCCTTTGTCTTGTTTACTCCTTTACTTGCTCCTCAGTAGTTGAAGTTACTATCACTATGGAATCAGCCTTAGCAGATGCATCTTGTGCTTGTTGCAATTGTGATTATCCACTTGTAGCTATAGGAGGTTGTTAAGGTGATTCTTGTGTATTCACCTTCTCATTGGTAATATTAGCTACTTCCTTGTGTAAATCCTCTACACTCACCAAATCTAGATTTGTACACAATTGTGATTGCAAAGTTGTTTGGTGAAGGATCTTTCTAAGATCCTCTATAGTCAATGGATTAATATTCTGACTTGAAGTATCAGGAACATGCTTCACAATTACTCTCTTTGCAGGTGTAGGTGTAGCATATGGAGGACTAGGTGGTGATATTTGTGAGTCTTGGACACTCTATCCTATTGTTGCTTCTCAGTTGTTGCCTCATCACCTTTCTATGTTTTCTTCTCCACTATTATTTCTTCCTTCTCTTTCTCTCCTTCTTCATCCTTTTCATTTTCCTCTTTCTCTTCATCATTATTTCTTCCCTCAAAGGCATCTTCTTGTCCTTCCTTTACTATTTGAAGGCCATAAATCACTTTCCACATGATAGTGGATTTCTTCACAGCATCCTCAATCTTATTTTGTAGAATGTTGAAGGCTCTGTATTTGGGTGCAAACTTGCTCCCATGTTTCTTGCTAGCCTTGCTTATTTGACATTTAGTGAGGTTAGGCATTACACAAGGAAAATTTGACTCTCTTATTTCTTTCTCCATGTTTAGGCAATAATGACATTTATTTTCAACAATGGATTATAACTCCTTAGGCATAGTATTGTCAAGTTCAAGTGGAGTAACCTTGAACTTGGCCATCATAGTGTAAATTAATTCTTCCACTATGTTCTACTCTCCTCTTGTTAGCTTATTAAAATCAATGGTTTTCAATCCAGTCAAATTTGCATTATCCCTAATGTTATCACAAACATTTTCAAGCTCAGATTTAGTGGTGTGACTTACCACTCTGAATTGTTCATTATCAAATTTTGTCCTCTCCTCATCTAACTCTGGGGGTGCCACATATTTTCTTCTCTTTTTCTATACTAACCATCCTTTTTGTGTTGCTTGCTACTTCTCCTATTCCTTGGCTACCTTTTTTGTAGCCCTTATATCTGCCTTTATGGTAGGCTTTGTTGGGCTTGGCTTGGCTTCTTTCTTTTTTCTTTTTGGTTGTGTAGTAGTTTGTTTCTATGCTTTCCTCTACTTGGGTTCTTCCTTAGGTACTTCTTACTTGGAACCTTCTTCTTCCTCAGAATCCTCACCCATTCCCTAGGTTAATGCTAGTGGCCCTTGCCCCTATTCATCTTCATCATCATTTGCCTCTTCATCTTCTTCTTCCTCTACCTTAGCTACCCCTTCTCCAAATTTAGCTTTGAGATTTTTCACCAATTTATCTTTTTTCTTTAATGTATAAGTTGTTTTCAACTCCATATCTACCTTTGATCTCACCACATAATATGTGCCAAAATGTAGTGCACTCTTATCCACTTCTTCTACTAGTAGAGTTGTTATGGCTGCAGATGCCTCATCAATGTTTATCTCATAACCAAGAGGTCTTGTCCATCTAACCCTTGGTATGGCTGCTTGAATGTAAGTATAATCAATATCCACAAGAAAACATACATCATTTACATGTTGCTCAACTAATGAAATAGGTATCCTCAGTCTTTGTTTCATGGATTTATTGAAATCTTCAAAATAACTAGTCATTAATGTCTCAAAATTTGCCCCCATTTGTTCAATATATTCATTCACCTGAGCTACAATGGTCCTATTTGTTTTCTAGCTAACTTTACCAAAGGATGGAAATTCATTTTGTACATAGAAAAATATGCAAATCAAAAATGCACCAAATTTACATTGTGCTCCCTTAGTTCTCCTTATAGCTCCTAGATTTTCATTGATTTGCTGCAATTGCAATTATGCTAGGTCATAGGTATGATCCTTTTAAACAAGCTTGTATTCAACATCTATTACAATGCATGGAACACTATTGAGTCTACTAGATTGATAAAACTTGTGGGAAATGACTCTAATAGCAAAGTCAACAAGAGGATCCTTGATAGTATCTATAGTCATGCCTCTCTTGTTCCATTTGGATCCTATGTTTTTCTTAATGGCTTCTTTGGAGTCACTCCTAAGGGTCTTGGGCCGATCTAGGGTTGGATACCTTATTACTCTATGAACAATCCTCTTTAATATTTTGATCGGGTCATCTTCTAACCATAACTTCCATCATGAATCCTACTCAACATTATTTTGATCCATTCAATTTTGAAGATAGTGGGGAACTCTAGGGCACGAGTTAAACCCTTCCTTTCAACAATTTGAAACTCTTCCTTCAAGACTCCATTTTCACACAACCTATGATAAGCTTCTCTCATCTCCATGTCTATAATAGCACCTATCTTGTAGTTATAACATCTCCTAACATCTTGCAACATTACTACTTTAGGAGGAATTATGGATAGGGCTCTAGTTGGGTCATTTTTGTATGAAAGTTCAAGGATTGGCTGAAAATCAGGTTGCTTAACTTCATTTTACACTAATTGAACTTCAAATGGCTCTTTTTCTTGAGGTTTCCTAGAACTAGAAGCCATTTCTTCTATCTAGGGTTTAAACATGAAGAAATTTGAAACTATTTAGCTCGGTACTAGTATAAATACCTTAGAATTGATGAACTATGTTGAATCTACATAGAAATCTATTCAAATGCTTGAAATTCTACTTGGAATTCATTCAGCTCCGTTCTTCTTCTTTGCTCTTTGTTTGTGATGAAGAAATATGATTCAAATGTCATCATATACCCTTATTTCATATCATTTAATGCTTAGTGCATTTATAGCTGTCCACTTGGCTCCTTAAGCATTTCTACATTGCTTAGTTTCCATTGTCTTTCCACCACTCAGCATACACTGGAGTTTCCCTTACTTGGATTCAACTAAAATTTCCCTTTGATCAGCTTCCACTACCAATTTGGCTTCTAATGACTTTGGCAAACAACTCGACATGCACTGGGATTTTACTCAACATATGAAGGTAACTTGGTAACACTTGTGAAAACTTGAAGTTTTAACTTTGCATCTCTATTCATGTTGATCTCTCCTTTTTAGTACATGCTTGTCTTGGAACTAATGTATGATAAAGATTTGTATACAAGTTCCACATGTCTTCTTTTTCTTAGTTGAATGAAGTGTGACCACTTGACCTTTTAGGTGAAGTGATCCCTTCATTGGATGTGCTACTTCCATCTTTCTTCTTCCATGTCTTAGTCATTTCTCCTCTAATGTGTTCAACGTCTATCTTCTCTTTTCCTTTGTTGAACTTTGAGTTGGGTGCCTTTGATCTTGTTGGGCAATTCCTACTAATATGACTAGTCTTCAAACAACTGAAACATGTGGTTTGGCTCAACCATCTACTATAGTTTCCACTAAAATGTGTTCTTATTCAATTTTCAGGGATGTGCCCATATTCTTAACAGTAGTGATAGCTATACCTGGTGTTGTAGTCCCAATTGTAGTGATGTCCATGATTATTTACTCTTGCTAGTTGATTAGGTGTCTACATAGGCTTTGATCTGCATTCAAAAGCTCTATGTCCATACTTCTTGCAATTGTAGCAGTGACCTTCAAATCTTGGTGTTCTGATGGTTCTAGTCCTATAATCATGTGGTTGATGTCCTTACTTGTTTAACTTGTGACAATGACCCATATTTTTAAGTTTTTCATGTTGATGAGTATTTTTGCTCCTACACACATTAGAGGTATGTCCCTTTTTATCACAAAAATGACAAGTGGGTTTATTATTCTTACCTTTATCACTTCTTTCTTTTGCAGTCCTAGATGACTCTCCTTTTTTCAGTGCTAGTGTATCCTAGTCCTAAAGTATCATTGCTGGCTCTTAGTGATTTTAGTAGTTGTTCAAATACTTGATAGCCTCATTAGGTTTGTTGAAGCTCTCTACAATCTCCTTCTCTTTTTTCAAGTCATTTTGTAGTTTTTCATCTTGCATCTTTAGTGTAGAGATTTCAATGTCCTTAACACTCAATTCATTATGTGCATTCATCATCTGACTTAGGGTGTCCAGCTGCATGTTGGAAATTTTTACAAGTTTAATTGAATTTTCTTCCAATCTATTGGCAAGGTTTCTCTTGTCCTCTTCTAGCATAGCCTTATCTTCAATGGCTCTTTTCTTTTGTTCAGTCACTTCACAAAGTATCATGGCTTGTGATTCTTGTTCAAGCTTAAGAGTTTTGATCTCTTATACTTGGGCTCTACTCTTCTCCATTAGATCTTCTATTGCTGCATCAAGTTCTTTGGAATCTCCATTTAAAAACATTTTTGAGGTTTTATCTCCTTGTATTGTGTATCATTCTCAACTATGGCAATCTCTCTTCTTCTCTTTAAGGATTTTCTCAGTTCTTCTCTAGCTTCTTCCAAATTGTGTAGAATGAGTTGTATATCAATCACTTGGTTCTCTATGATCTTCCCTAGTTTGTATACTTCTATTTCTAGATCTTTTTCTCCAAGCTGTAAGGCTCTTCCTTATGAGAACTCTGCCCTAATACCAATTCTTGGAATTTACAAGTGGGAAGATTTACTTCTAAGAGGGGGGGTGAATGAAAAGTAACAAATTTTAACCTCTAAAACTTTTAACTGAGATCATTCACATGCATCTAACACATCTACTTAACATGAAAATAAAGACATGGGTGAAAATATATAACACGAGATTTTGGTCACCTAGAAGCCCTCCAAAATGAGAAGGCAAAACTAGGGTGGGGATGACACCCATAAATTACCACTATAGCAATATGTAACTGATTAAGGTTACAAAGTTTGACCACTTCCAATGGTCTGCCCTATGAAAGGCCTACCCTATTAAAGGCTTTACACTCTATCAAAATTAACCTGTCTAAAGGATTTACAAACACTCACTTGGAATGTTACCCTGTTAAAGGATTTATAACCTTGTTAAGGATCTACAATATAGTTGTTAAGCCAACCTATCATCATAGGATTTCCATTCTCCTAATACAATGGTTAGAAAGTATAGTAGAATGACTTGATCTGATGACTTACAATCTTCAATTGTTGATTCCAGATCCTTGTTTTGCTCAATCTGATTTGATCCTTCCATGATTTGATATATCTCTGCTCAAAATGTTGATACTCTGTTCTAACCAACTATATTTTGTAATGTTTTTTCTTCTCTATGTCCTTACACCCCTCTAAATTTTTCTAGCATTCTCCCATAAATTCTCACATATGCATATGAATTATGTGGTTTCAACCTCCTTATAAAGGCTTTGAAGACTTAGGGTTAGGTATGAATCTATTATCAATACTCATCCTTATTTTCCTACTCAAATCTTTATGTTTTTCCTATTGGTTGCATGTTTTCTCCATTTTTCAGATTGGTTGCATGCTAATTACATAGGGAATATAAAAGATTCGATCTTAAATTGGCTCAAAAATGGTTTACATCCAAGTTTTTGAAGGCACAAACTCATATGTCAATTCTATGTTACTTGGCACTTACTAATTGCTGATGCTTAGCACATATAGGATTTTTGTCTTGCTCAGCATCTATAGTAACTCTATCTCACTCAACATCTATTCTTTGCTTGGCACCTATAGTGACTTGGCACCTGAAACTTGCTCGGCACCTGAAGTTCACTTGGCACCTGTTAAATTTTTGGCTTGGCATATATTGTAGCCTAGCATCTATATTATACTTGATATCAACTTAGAATTTTCTTAAGTGTGTTGGCACTCAATTGTCAAAACCAATCTAAGACCAACAAGTTCTAGAAACTCAAAGATTTAAATTTGTGTTGGGGTTTGTTGCATTTAGCTAACAAGATCATAGTTGGATATAATTGGGGTAGCAACTTGTTTGGATAAGGAAGCATTCTTAGGATCATTTGTAACTTTGAGGACAACCTTGGCTCACCCCCTAGTGATAGTGTTTACTGTCTGATCATGCAAAAAGGAAGGTTTCACCATCCTAAGAACTACTTTAGGCCTAGTGTCCCTATGAATTTTTTGAGCTTTACATGTTTTGAGGACTACCTTAGGTCTTTCATCATCCTTCTCATAGTTTGGTTCTTGCTCAAATTTAGGACTCATCATGCAAAGATGTTCAACAAGTTCGAGCATGTTTATGACATTGTTTGTGTTAGTGTAGGTATAGTTGATCTTTTCATCATGATTTTTCTTATGAGCATAGGATGATACCCCTTTTTCATATTTAGGTGACGGTTTTTTGAAGGCTTTGTGATCAAATTTTTTTACTAAGCCATATGTTACAACTTTTCTTCCATCAATGAAGTCTTTTATAGACCTTTGAGTTTAAAGAAATTTTAGTGTTATTTCTCTTGCTCCTATGGTAGTTGCAAAAATGATCATCTCTCAAACAATTAGGTATGATGGGTGGGTTATAGGGTCGAGAGTTGTTTGGAAGCATGACAAGTTTATTTCAAAGCAAGGTCTTTAAGACCACCTATAAGATTTTACCATAGGTGTATAAGCATGATTTGGCTTGGAAGATGTTTTCATTATCAAATGTTTGAGACTTTGAAGTCTTTTTGTTGTTTTGCAGCACAGATAGCATTGGAAAGATTAAAAGTTGATTCCTTGGTCTTAGGAGCATCTACTACTCCATCATTGACAACATATTTTTTTTTATTCCAAGTTTTTTTCTTATCTTTATCATTCCTATTGCCATTTTTGTCTTTTTTCAACACAATGTCACCTTTTCTTATAGCAACATCCTCAATGTGGTATGTGCTTTCAACCATATCATTAAAGGATGTTAGTTGTTTCCTAAGATCATAGTAGATTTTAGGTACAAGTGTATTAACAAAAATGTCAAATCTTCTTGGTCTCAAAAATCTGCCAAGGGACCTAGAGTGTAAAGATCCCCCTTGTTGGAGATATGTAGCAAATGGTTTACCTTATTTTTTCTTTATATTGCACAAGTCTAGCATAGTAATATGATGTTGAATGTTATAAGAATATTTTTGGATGAAGCATTGTGTAAGTTCATCAAATGAATTGAGAGGAGGCAACATTTTTGTGAACCATTCCATGGCTTGGCCCCTCAAGCTCCTTGGAAGCAACCTCATGAGATAGGTATCTTCATGCATAAAGTCCATGTTAAGAGCATAGAAGTGTCTTACATGATCATGAGGATCACCATTTCTATCATATTTATCATATTTGGGAACCTCTATATCCCTAGCAAATGGGTTCATGTAAAGAATACAATCAAAAAGAAGAGCACATATTGATTCAAAAAAAAGATCTTGGGTTGTTCCTTCGAAAATTGTAATTAAGTGAGTTGATTTTTGAGTTCTTGCATTTCCTCTCTCAAGATCTTGGCTTCAGTAGGTTTTCATTTTTTAATGATTCTTTGTACATCAAAATCATGAGGGAGTTTACATCCCTTAGCTATCATGGATTGAAAATGTTGGTCCCCATTTTGTTCAAGGCTTTTATCATTATCCTTTGGGCAACCTCATCTTGTTGAAATCTCATAAGGTCTTCACTGGTGATTTTATCATTGTTCTCATTTTCATGATGTAACTATGAGTTTCTAGGTGGTGATGGACATCCTCCAACATTTATTCTAGGAGTTTTGGGAGGTGTGTTATTTCCATCATTAACACCAAGAGGAATGTTATCAAAGGGGTTTCTATGATAACCATGTCTATTTTCAGCATTATGAGCATGAGTATGAGCATCAACCTCAGCTTAATGATAAGATCTTTGTCTATTAGCCATATTTATGGTCTCTAGGAATGCTTGCTCTTCTAAGTAGTTTTTCCTCTCTTCAAGATCCATGGTGAGTGACACATTGTCTTCACCCCTAGGTGTATTAAAGGGCATATTGAGAATATTCTCAAAGCCATAGAGTAGGTTATATTCTCTTTTGACTTATTAGAGATAGACTCCTCCACACAAGGTTGTCTATGAGGATGTCTAGTTGGAGTTTCCAACTATTCAAAAGTGAAAGAACTATGACAGCCTTTACCACTTTCGAACCTAGTCACGATCAGCATGTAAGGGTATGTCTTTCTCTAATAAGATGAGGTAAATAATTTTAAATTTGAAGCTCGTAAGGTTAAGAACGATCACTTGTCAAAGATAGAAATAAGGAGGTGGCTTGTCAAGAGTGCTCAATAATTTACAGCATTAATGACTCAAGCCAAGAAAGTAAGCAAGAAGCTCGATAGAAAGTAGCTAGCATAGAGAGGCAACAAGATTTTGACAAGTGAACATTAGTGACATTTTTAGCTTACATCTGACAAACTAGACCCATCTTTTCAACTCAAAATAGTACCTAACATGAAGATTTTAGACCTAATTTGGGTAGGATGAAGTGATGACACCCCTAAAATAGCCAAGATGCAATTTCAACTATGTTTTGGAAGTAGTAGAGATTGAGCAACATTTCTCAAAGAAGAAGGCGATATTTGGTCAACAAATAATATCCTACAAGCTAGTTAATAGAATTTTTTAATGATTTCATTTATAATAAATTACATATAATAGAGTAGATTTTTTCAACTTTCTAAGAAGTGCATGAGCACAAGTTTTTTTTCCTTTTAGAGATAGAAAAAATTTAGATTTTTGTTTAGGTTTTAGAGTTGCAAATTTTATGTTGTGTGAAAACGTTGCATATTTTTCACATTTTGAGAAATGTATCATGTTTTTATGTTGATGACTCCATGACCAATTGATTGATTTAAGCATTTGATCTTATGGTTATAACATGGGAATCTTCTTTAAGTCATTGGAAATATTGGTTACTTTTTCTAGCATTAGCCCACATGGGTAATTAATCTAAAACCTTTATGGGCTAAGTGTAATATTTTTTCAACACAAGTAGTGCACTTTGTTTTCTACATAAGTTTCACAAAGTGGGTAAAAATATTGGGAATTTTTGGTACCCTTGCATTTTTGTGGAGGTTTTGAAAAATTTAAGAATTTTTGATATGTGAGGAATACTCATCTAGTATGAAAATATTGTGTTTATTGCCCTCTATGTATCTATGGTGTCTTCGCAAAAAAATTTTGTTCATGCATGGGTGTGCAAAGAATCTTTGGAGGCATATGTTTTTGGCCAAAAAAAAAAAAAAATTTCCACACATATGGGATTTAAATGTCAATTATCTTTCCTAATATTAATGAGTTTACTTCATTATGCTTAATTAAATCTAAATTATGACAAATTTTAAGCACATAAGTGCACAATAAAGAACATTGTGAATTGTTTCCATTGTAGATCCCAAATCCTTTCTTTTTGTGAGATTTAAAAACCCATCATCTTTCCCTAGATTAATTGATTAGATATTATCATGCTTGCATGATTAAATCTAATATGTTTGAAATTTTAAGCATACATGGCACAATAAAAAAATTGTGTTTTTGCCATCAGGGTAACATTTGTCATCTCTTTGATGTATTTTTTTTTGGGAAAAATGTTGTGCATTTATCACTCATGGATTTTTTTAACCAGTGAATGGGACACAACCTGAGTGAAAATAATTTAATGTTGAACTACATTTTTTTGCTTCTACATGCAGCACAAGCACTTTTCTTTTGGGTATGTGCATGATTGTGAGGGTTAACAAGTGGCGACATGAAAATGAAACAAGTTTTAAAACTTCCAAAAGTACTTTACAAATTGTGTTGATTTTTTCCCACCAATCCTAATACCAAAGAAAAGAAAAAAATTTCAATCCATATCGAGTACCTAAAACCTATGCATATATTTACAAAATTTGAATATAAGTTTTCCTCATTTCTTCATATCAACTCACTATTTCTAGCCAAAACTATCAGGTATTCAATCATTTTTTGGTACACAATCCATAGTTTCATACATTTTGAGCATTATATCACCGGTACATTGATTTATCATTATTTTACTTTCTCTCATTTAATTTTTATTGAAATTTAAGTTTTTTAATGAAAATATATTTTTTTAAGTTTTTTCATTATAATTTGTGATTTTATGTTTATTTACAATATAATAAGTAATGGATGACACCAACCAACCTTTGAACCCTACCTTGCCAAACAATGATCCTAAAAATATTCTACAACCACCTCCAAATGATCTTCTATCCCCTTAAAACCCTCCCCAGATTGAAGATTTGATTGAAGATATTCTAAACCAATTGAGGGTTTTCTAAATGACATATAATAATATCCCTACATTGACTTCCATGCTATTCACCCTAAATACCATTTTGGATAATAAATAGACACTTTTTGAGCAACATAATGTTTCTCTTCATTGGAATGAGGAGATGCATGCCCAGTTTAATGATGGGTTGGACTATGAAGGTTGTGGTCCTTAACATTACCAAATAGAAATAGAAAACCTATTTTTGAACCCTAAAAATGGACTAAAAGTTGACCCCAAGAAACCTAAGTTATCTATAAAATGCGCACCAATGAAACCATGCATTCTAACTTTTGGGATCACCAATGGATGGTTTTTGACAAACCACCATAAAATGATATGGAGGTACCCTTCTATTTCTTGAGAAAATTGTATGTTGAGTTTGTGAAAAAGAAAAAGGTGAATTGCTGGATAATGAGGCCAAACTTGGGTGTGTACACTCATTTTGTTCACTTCTCTAAACCCTTCTATCCAAGGTATCCTATAGATTGGACCACTTAGATGTTAGCTTAGAGATCCCTATCCATGGAGTGCAAAAGTCTGTGCAGCTCTTAGTTGAGCCTTAGAGACACAACCCTTTCTACTAAACCATGCAATGGGAGAGTCCTTAGATAAGAGCAAGAGTGCAAATATCCAAAAGATCTCTCAAACATGCAATACATGAGTGATCTATGTTAGAATGAAATGCAAGAATGCACTAAGCTAAACATGATGAATGTGCTACAACCATTGCTAATTAGGCAATGTGAGCTATGTTATAACAAAGGAAATCAAGTTATTCTAAATGATTCTAGTACTAAAATATGGATGAAAGAATGAGGTAAGAAGAATAGAAGTTCTCCTCAAGTGATCCAAGAAACCTATCAAGAAACTTGCAACATAATATTAGCTCAAAATAGGATCCTTAGAGGGGAGGAGAGCTCTCTCTTTTAAAGGTAGATAGACAATTGAGTTTGAGATCAAGAAATGGATGATCAAGGGTGGGGTTGAATTTGGGCATGATCCATGTGTAAGAGCAAGTCAACCAATAAAAAGGAGTTGGCCTTTCATGTGAGACAAAAGCCTTTTCTTTTAATTTGTAAATAGGAAAAAGATTATATGTGTGCACATTCAGTGGGTTAGAATAATGGGATATTTTTATTTAATTAAAAGAGGACACATTATTTAATCAAATATGGACTTAGGATATTATAGTTAAAATGTATGTTAAATCAAAAAAATTGATTTTTAGCAATTTGGCCTAGGCAAATGATTAAATATTTTTTCCAAATTGCTAAGAAGGGGGCTTATAGTCTAGATGACCATTCTTAGGTGATTACAAGGCATAGGAGGAGGAGCTTCATAGGATAGACAATTTTCCAATTGAAGAAAATTATCACTTATGTCCCCTGCACTGATGTCTCCCCACTCCTCTAGTATAGCACCCTGATGTCATCATCAAGGCTACCTCAAAAGCTATTAGAGCCATCCATAGATTGAGCAGTCTACTAGTCATCTAGACTAGGTTAATGTTGCCTCCTTATGCTGATGATGTTGGAGCAAGTACATGGGCTAGTAGCTCACATGTTTCCCCATACTTGCATTATGTGCAAGAATTTACACCTAGGTCCCCTAAGTGGTTCTAATTCTTAGTTTTTAGTTGGTGATGATGATACAACAGTTATGGCTACAAAGACTATATCATCTCCTATGAGGGACAAGGAGGGGCAGACATAGCCATGGTCTCCTTCTATTATGGTAAGTCTATACATTTGATTTGTCACAGTATATTTAATTTAAAATTAATATTTATATTAGAATAATTTTGAGAACTTCACACTTATGTATATGTATGTGATTCCTTTATGTTCATTTGATGATTGGGGACTAGATCAAACAAGTTAAAAATGTCATGCTCTCAACTATTTCATTTGGCCTTGAGACCTCCAAGGAAAAAAATAAATTTACTCGTTACTTTCCTATTTGATACTAAATTATACATGGTTTCTCATCTTCTTTTTCTCTTGTAGGTTCAGCTACCAACAAGGGCAATGTTACAAGGTTGATCCACTCTTAATTGACAAGGAGAAGGTAACTAGGTGTTTTAAAGTCAATAAATTCATATATATACTTGTCACTTGTTTGTACTAATGAATTTTTATTGCATTGGGGTGGCCTCAAATGATGTTGTGATGTAGATTTTTCATCCTAAAAGCTAGAGCCCTATTGTATGTATAGTTATCATGTAATTTTTATTTTCCTCTATTTATTAAGATTATATAAAAATAATTGTCATGATTGTAATAACTATATTTCTAGTTCTTGTAGGATACAATGGCTACAATGGAGGGAGAACAACAAAGTTTTGTATCCTTTTTGACCAAGGTGACACTTCCATATGAGAGATCACCATAGGTAATTTTTAATTTGAATTATTGATTATGCTATAAAAAAAAATTATTCTATCAATAATAACATTATACATTAAGTCTTAGATCATTCTTACACTCATACAAGCATTTTTAGGTCAGAGCTAGTGAGGTACCTTCATTGCCTAGGACATATGTGAGGACTTTTATCCACCATAAGAAGTCATGGAGATAACTACATGAGAGTTTTGAATTGCAAATTTTCATTACATTATTGTTCAACATGCTTTTTTTAAAAAATTATATTTACAAATAATATAAATTAACTTGTCTAACTTGGGTTTTGTCTTTTTTGTTCATGTAGGATATATCAAATCCAAACCGTACATCAAAGATGTTGCATTTTGATGTTCCACCAATAGCATAGGATATTGTAGTTGTTTAGAGATGTCTCATGGAGATGATATATGCCACATTATATAAATATATAATTTGATTTTCTAGATATATTTTGATGACATGTACAATATTTTGTATGTGGATGTACATTTTGATATACACAAATATCACATTTGTATATGGGTATATATTGTTATATATTATACTATTGTGATTTATTATTCATGTGTATTTAAATGGGTTATGGAATCTTGTCCATTTTAATTACTTTTAGCATTTCTAATTCACTAAATTTTATTTATGAAGAAAGGTCAAATAAGTCAAAGCAATTTCAATAGGTCTTTGAGGTGCTTAATGCCCCTTGGAGACACTTCAGTGTATGTTGGTCACTACCGTTGTAACAACTTGGTGGAAAAAATAAGGGTTTCATTAGGGATCACCCAACCATCTAGATCTAATGGCATTGATGAATCAATACCATGATGAACAGTTGGGAAGTTGCGTAGTGGTGAACCAATGCCTTAAGCTCTACTATTACAAGTTTTGACATCAAGTGAGAATGTTGTGACAAATTCCAATGAAATGTAATAATCCCATAAATAATATAGGTTATTATAGGCTTTAAATATACAATCCTATATCACTCAACGGTTGATTGATACTCCTCATGAGATCTAAGTTATGACCCTCCGAAGATCATAACTTGATAGTGCTTAATACACCTTGAGGATACTTTGGTGTATAGTGGTTGCATATGTTATAGAACCTATGTGGATGAAATAAAGATGACACTAGGGTTCACCCACCCATCCAGATCTAACGACAATGATGAATCAATGCCATGGTGAATGGTTGGAGAGATACACATTGGTGCAACAATGTATTAATCTCTATTACAAGCTTTTGGCATCAAAAAAGAATGTCGTACCAAATTAAAATGAATTATAATATCCTAAAAAATGAGAGTTTATTGTAGGATTTGACAATAATGCCATTTATCATTTGAAAAATTTTGATGCCCCTCACAAGCTCTAAGATATGACCCTCTAAAGATATTAGCTCAATAATGTTTAGTGAACCTTGGGGACACGTTGGTGCATGGTGGTTGTAAAAATTCTAGAAAATACATGGAAAAAATAAAGGTGTCACTAGGATCCAACCACCCATCAAAATTTAATAGCATTGATTAATTGATGACATGATGAATGGTTAGATAGATATGCACTATTGGACCAATCTACTGAGCTCAACTACAAGTTTTGGCATTAAACAAGAATGTTGTACCAAATTCCAAAAAACATAAATCTCCCATAACTAAGATAGGTTATTGTAGGCTTTGAAAACATGGTCCTATAGCATCTCACAATTCATTGACACCCCTCAAAATCTTTGAGTTATGACCCTATGAAGATTATAGCTCAATACTTTTTAGTGTACCTTGGAGACACTTCGGTGTGTGGTGGTCACAAATGTTCTAGAAAGTCTATGACCAAAAAAAGGGTGTCACTAGGGTTCACTCACCCATTCGGATCTAATGGAGCTGATGAATTGATGTCACAATTAACAATTGGAGAGAGACACAGTGGTGCATTGATGAACTAAGATTCACTATAAGTTTTAATATCAAGCGAGAATGTTGTGCTAAAATCCAATGAATTGGAATCTCCTAGTACTGAGATAATTTATTGTAGGCTTTGACAACATGATCTTGTATCATTTGATAGTTCATTGATACCTCTAGCAAGCTTTGAGTTATGAAGATCTAAAGATTGTAGCTCAAAAGTACTTAGCACACCTTGGGGACACTTCAATGTGTGGTGGTCATGAATATTCTAGATATTCCATTGCCAAAATGATGGTGTCACTAGGGTTCAATTTCTCATCCTTCTTTAATGATGCTAACAAATTGATATTGTGAGCTTCACTACAAATTGTGGTAGCAAGCAAGAATGTTGTGCCAAATTCTAATAAATTAGAATCTCCCAAAATTGGGTGAGGTTCTTGTATACATTAAAAATACCATTATATACCATATAATAGTTTTTAACCTCTCTTGAGCTCCTAGTTATGGCCCTCTAAAGAGTGGAACTCAATATTGTTTTGGGCACTTTAGGGAAACTTTTTTGTGTGGTGGTCATGAATGTTCTAGCTTCTTCATGGCCAAAATAGGTTTTCACTAGGGTTCACATGGCCATACAGATTTAATGGCACTAGAAAATTGATGTCATCATTAATGGTTTAGGATCAATGATAATTTTTTACAATAACTACAATTTGTGATATTATTATGTCAATGAAAATTTATAGTTTGTAAACATGACCAATTTTAATTAGATAAAAATCATCACTAATAGGAAAAATAGTTGTGTAGATGACCATAGGAGTTTATAATCTAAATATACTTTATGAAAACACATTAGAGAACTTTGAAAATGATATGTTTGGACTTATAAAGAAATTATTAAACCAATGATTTCATATTTGCAATTTTTGAAGTGTTTCATCGTTATTATAGCTTAATGATAGAAATATGAATACATCTAGTCCATTCTTTAAAATGTGAAGATAAGATAAAAGGTACTAAATGTAAATCATTGTGCATACTCAATTCCTTATGTAAAAATACATTCTATATCATTGATACAACCATATTATGTACAAATATATTAATGCTCCCAATAACCCTAGATACATAACTACCAAAAAGCCTAGAATCAAAACTAGCATAAGTATCTTTTTTTTGCTTCTTAAAATGTTTATATCTCCATTCATTTCTATTCTTCATGATGTAGACACTCTTATAACATACAAAATTTTAGTATTATAGGAATAATAATAAGTAAATATTGATACAAAAAAAGTAAGATATACTCCAAACTAGGGTAAAGGAATTCCATACATGCTTCATTTGTAATCCATGCATTCACAAGACATGTGAATAAGAAACAAGAAATTTATTTTTTCACCTAATTATTATGAGCATAAAAAAGTAAAGGAATGTAATAACATAAGGGGATAATGCATAATGGAATTACCATCAACTTTTTTTCACTCATATAATGTGTTTGAATCTTTGATATCTATGATATGTGTATCCAATTGCACTATCATAACATATGAATTGAATTGAAGGTGTTAGAAATTTTTAGAATAACTAAGAGTGGAGGTGAATCAATTAATCAAGCTCTATATGTACCACTTGAACAATTAAACATTAAACACATCGCTATTCTACTTATCCTATTACTACTTGGTCTCTACTATAAAACTATCATAAACTTAACTTGGATTGCATAATGAAAAAATCATCACATATAAAACATTCATTAGACATTCATCACAGCTTGACACTATGATTTTATGTGGAAACCCAATTTGGAAAAAACCACCAGCAACATATCACTTTTTTTCACTCTTTCAAAGTGAGCTCCATTAGGAGCCAACCTTATTAAAGGTTACAATACAAGCTATTAAATGTGGCCTAGTTAGAGGATTTAATCACCCTGTTGGGACTAGCCTTGTAAGAGGACTTTGATCATTCCATTTAGAATGTCACCTAGTTAAAGGATTTAACACTTACTGTTAAGTTTTCAAATGATTGTTAGGTCAGCCTCTGTTAAAAGGATTTCAATACAAACTATTTAGAATGATAAGAAAGAAAATAGTAGGTTTTGATCTGTGTGATGAAAACTCACTTTTGTTGGTTCAAATCTTTATTCGATCCTCATGCTAGTTCACTGACAAGCCTTTCATTTTCATCTCTGATCTTGATCTTCTTAGACATCCTTCAAGAAATCAATCAACTCTTCTCATCAACACTTAATCCTTCTACTCAAATTCACTTATCAACAACAACATCACGTCTACAAGCTTTTCTCTTTTAGCTTCACATCCACTCACTTGTGTGGTTCTGATCAAACTTGCTCTGTATGACTTCCTTCACATAAAAACTTGTACACACACTAGTTGGGGTTGGACTAGGCACCAAATGTTTGGTTTTGTATCACCTTAAATAGGCAATTTGTGCTTTACCATTTTCTACATCTACCATAGATCTTAGGGTTTACAATCATATTCAACTTGATTTAATGTATCTATACATCTTCTTGATCCTCCTCTAGAAACTTATCTAGAAACCTTCTATTAGGGTTTTACCTAATCATTACCTTTAATTTAATAATCTGACTCATAAATCTTACCTTTAACACATTTTACATCTCCAAGAAATCAACTAAGTCGAGTTGTTCTTATGATTTCTTTGAATTTGATCTTAAATTATTAGTCCCAATAATCACTAACTTATGACACTTAGTCAATACTAAAATACTTGATTGATGTTTCATCTTTTTGGCTCAACATCAACTAACTTGCTTAGTTGGTGCTAATTCTCATTCAACACTAGATTTTCTCAGCACTAATTGTGGCTCAATTGACACTAGCATTACTCGGCACTCCTTAGTATTTTACTTTTTTTCTCGGCTAGGCTTAGCTTCCTTGACATAAAAAATTACTTTTCATCATCAAATTCTATCTAATCAAATGTCCATTGTAACTCCTTTTCATAACTTCAACCTTTCCTCTAAATGGTATAGTTATGATTAACTCTCAAATCCTCTTCATCAATCAAATAGATATGACATTTAGATTAGGTAACAATATGTCTCATCCATATATTTGACATCAATGAAAAAACAAAAAAAATTCCAATTGTAAGTTTCCAACAATCTCCCTCTTTGGCATTGATGGAAACATCTCAAATATCTGAAATACTAACAATAACTTAGTTACCATACAATCCAAAATATTTCACTTAATTTCACTCTGATTCTCATCCATTCAAACTTCCAAACTCCCTCTATCAATTTTCTCTCTTTCATAATTCTCTACTTCTAAATTTTATCTCTCTTTTCTCGGTAATCTCTCTCTTAATACTTTTTGTAGAAATCTCTACCTCTTTTAGTAATCTCTCCCCCCTTTCTTCTTCAATCTTTCTCTCTATCAGTAATCTCTCCCTCTTTGACAACTATGCCAAAGATGTGTAGTTGTCTAAGTTTAAAATTCTTCATACATCTGAGTTATGTATATTTTGCATGTCTGGCTAATACTTTTCATCTGTCTATGACTGATCATTTATGTTGTACTAAAGTATTCTACATTAGGCATGTCCCAAAGTAGAGTTGTATTGCACCACTATGTAGAATGTCTTATTTAGCACATGTGATGCAATGCACATTCGCTTCTTAATTAGCCTTAGTTAGGGGAATAACCCCTAATTTACCTCTAAGATATTCATGAGCATCTTTAGATAATGGTTTTGTGAATATGTCAGCAATTTTTTCCTTTGTATTCACATATTTTAGCTTCACTTCTTTGTCTTGAACTAATTCTCTCAAGTAGTGATACTTGATATCAATGTGCTTTGTCTTAGTGTGTATCACTAGATTCTTTGAAATGTTAATAGCACTTGTATTATCACAATAGATAAATATTAGATCTATAATCTCTTCTTGCATGTCTTTCAAAAAATTTTAAATCCATATTATATTTGAAAAATTCAGTATAGTTGTCACATACTCGACTTCAATTGTTGATTGGGAAATATATGTTGGAATTCTTTATAATAATTGAGAGGGGGGTGAATCAATTATCCAAGGTCCAGATGTAAAAATAAAACTTTTCATAGATTAGTGAACCCATATCCATAAAACATGTTCATCATGCATGCATCCATTAGATCATACAATCACTTTAACTTGTAGGTTACTATCAAATCAACTTTGCAAAAATATAAGCATGAAACATAACATATTCAATAACACATTTGACACAAAAAATTTACATGGAAACCCAATTTGGGAAAAATCACTAGAAACATGCTACTCATTCTCACTCTTCTAAAGTGATGCCCTATAAAAGGCCAACCCTATTAAAGGTTACAATGCACACTATTCAATGTGACCTAGTTAGAGGTTTTCAATCACCCTATTAGGAGTGAGCTTTGTTAGAGGACTTTAGATCATTCACTTGTAATGTCACCTAGTTAAAAGATTTATAAATGATTATTTTAGGTTAAGATAAAAATAAGTTTTGAAGGGACCTAAAACCCTTTACAAAAGACTAAAGATAAATATTAAAACACCACCATGTTTTACAAGGACCTGAAACCTAAAGTTTAAAAAAATGAAACTAGGTTTTACAAGGACTTGAAACCAAAATTTTAAATCATAAAAAGAAACCATGTTTTACAAGGACCTGGAACCTAGAGTTTAAACAAGCTAGAAAGCAAAAAAGAAAAAACTAGAAAAACTACCTAGACCAGCAACCAATACACCTGCTCTACAACCAACACCTACATTTTAAAATGATTGTTAGGTCAACCTCAATCCAAAGGATTTACCCTAGACTAATACAATGATTAGAAAGTAATAGCAAGGCTAGATCTGATAACAATGTACAACTCGCTTTGTAGATTAGAGATCTCTATTTCAATCCTCCATTCTGCTTGGCTTTCACACACTTTAGCTCTAATAGTGTGTTCACCCTTCAAGCATCCATACCCTTAAGCCTTCTTTTTTTGCTTTCCAATAGTAGTCTCTTCTCTTTGGTCATTGAATGAAGCAATACCTTGGACTCCTTATCTTCCTTAGGTTCTTGCACATGAAAACCTTTGCTTCTAACCAACCATCTCTATAAATAGAAAGTTAAGATCTTTTGTCATTCAAACTCTATTGTCTATTTTAGGGTAGGATTAAATGAATCTATCCATCTTTTCATTTTATTCCCTTCTAGAAACTTCTCCTTCAATCCTCTTTGAATTTTCCATAAAATGGTGCATCTTGAATTCTATGCTACCAGCTCATCAAGATTACCTTCCACATGGTTCACACAATCCAAGAAATCAAACTTGTCAGCTCAGATTCATTGAATTCATGATATTTCTCATAATGTTGACACTTGGCATTAACTTTCTTTTGATGCTCGAAACATACTACATTTCTCAACATCCACTATCAAATCACTTTGCATGAACTAAAGTTTACTGGTGCTTGGCATCAACTAATCTTTACTCGGCTAACACTGTATCACTCGGCATACTCTAAAATTTGACTTTTCTTGGCTCCAACTTATTTTTTGCTTGGCTTGCACTAACATTTCTTGACACCTACTATGTATATTGTTAAGCTTAATAGACTTATTTGTTTTACTCATTCTTCTAGACTTAATTAGTGTATCCATTCTTTGCAACCTTAATAAATAATCAATACACTATAACATCAGTGTCTTAACTAATCTATGTACTCCTTTTTCATACTATAACTTAACCTTTCCTCTAGGTGCTATTGTTAACTCATTTGATCAAAACCTCCTTATCAATCAAAAAAATGATAGTACTCAAATCATTTAAGTAATTGTCTTACCAACAAGTAGCAGGTTTTACATTAATGACAAAACAAGGATTGAACCACATTCGCATACTTGTATCAATCTATTTTCAACAATCTCCCCCTTTGGCATTGTTGGCAAACTAGTTCAACCAGTACAACCAACAATAATACCAAAAAGAAAATAATTCCTTGTATTGAATCTCTCCCTCTATCAACAAATTTTATCTTCTGTATAGGTTAAAAAATTCTATTCTAATCAATGGACAATCAACTCATCCTTATGACTCCCTCTAGATGTAACCATCAAGTACACTATCTCCATCTGAGTAGATATTTCATGTTCCTTGTAATTCAGTTTAATATTCCAACCAATATCTCTAGTAATGATTTCCTAAATATAATCTCCCTCTTTGACAACAATTCCAAAGACTTATCATCTTAATATGGAGATATGAACATTTTTAATTTCTTTCTCTATTACCTAGCTTGTGATTGATCTGTAATTCTATTTTTTTTATTACTTTAGGCAGCTCCTAAAGTAAGATCCACTATATTAATGTATAACATATGTTAATCATTTTGTTTGATGTAGGGCACTTCTAATGCTTCTTAAATAGCTTTGCATAGGGTTATCACCCTAGTTTACCTCTTAGATACTCATGAGCATCCTTAGGTAATGCTTTTGTGAAGATATTAGTGATTTTTTCTTTTGTATTAACATATTTCATCTTCACCTCTTTATCTTGAACTAACTCTCTCAAGTAATAATACTTGATTGCAATGTGCTTAGTCTTTGTATACATCACAGGATTCTTTGATATATTTATAGAACTTCTATTATCACAATAAAGTATCATAGGTTCTGTGATTTCCTCCTTCATACCTTTGAGTAGTTATTTGATCCATACAATGTTTGTACAATTTACAGTAGTAGCAACGTATTCAACTTCAGCAGTTGATTGAGATATGTAGTTTTGTTTCTTTCTAGTCGATGTAACCATCCTTTTTCCTAAGAAAAATGCTCATCCACTAGTGCTCTTTCTATCACCAATATTTCCAACCCAATCAGCATCAGTGTAGGCTCTCACCTCAAATTTTTCATTTTTCTTGTAGTATAGACCATAGTCTTTTGTTCCTTTCAAATATCTCATTATTCTCTTAATAGCCATCAAATGATTCTCCATAGGATTAGCAGAGAATCTTGCAAATATCCCAATAAATAATGCAATATCAGAGTTGTTGTGTACTACATATTGTAATTTTTCAATCATAGACTTGTAAAATATTTGATTTACATTATTTGAATCATCATTATTTTCCAATTTATGTCCTATCACCATAGGTGTGCTTATTGGCTTGGAATCTTCCAATCCAAAAAAATTAGTGTCTTCTTTACATATTTTGACTGAGTGATGTATATACCATATTTCATCTAATTTACCTTGCAAACCCACAAAGAACTTGATCTCTCCAAACATAGACATCTCAAATTCTTTATTCATTTCATTTGCAAAAGCTTTACATAATGTATCTTAAACTCCAAATATGATATCATCAACAAAGAATTTAGATAGTAAAATACACCTTTTTTTGTATTCAAGTATAGATTGTTATTATCATCTTTCCTCTCAAATCCAATCCTTAAAAGATAATTGTGAAGCCTATCATACCATGCTCTTGGTGCTTGCTTCAAACCATATAAATCTTTGTGTAGTCTACATACCATGTTTTTTTTGTTAACATCAAAAAATCCTTCTGACTATTCTATATAAACCTCTTTTTCCAATATGCCATTCAAAAATGAAAATTTAACATCCATTTGATAAACTTTGAAACCTTTGTATGCAGAGCAAGCAAGCAGAGTTCTTACTCCTTCCAATCTTGCAACAAGATCGAATGTTTCTCCATAATCTATCCCTTATTCTTGCTCATATTCTTTGCAAGCTAATCTTTCCTTATTCCTTATGACTTCACCATTTTCATCTAACTTGTTTCTATACACCCACTTGGTACCAATCACATTTTTATCTTCTAGGCTAGGAACTAGAGTCCATATCTTATTTTTCTCAATCTGTTCAATCTCTTCTTTCATGGATTTACTCCAGTCCACATCTTCTAAGGCATCTTTCACTATTTTAGGTTCATGCAAGCTAAGAAAACATGTATCATTTCTCAACTTGTTTCTTTTCATTGGTCTTGAATCTTTATCTCCAATGATTTGTGCAGTAGGGTGATGTCTCTTAACATACTTTGACAATCTTGGTTCTACTTTATTTTCCTCATTTGGCCTTTCAAGTACTAAATCACTATGTACGTCTCTATAAGGTAGTTCAACATCTCTTTCATCTACACTAATCTCAAAATTAGAATTTGCCTCAACTTCATTATGTACCTCAACACATGATTGTAGCTTGTTTCTTGAATGTAACTCGGCATTCATAGTATGTGAGTCACTAAAACTTGTTGTTGATTTGTAACTTAATTTATAGCATCTTCATCGGTAGGCTTACCTTCATAAATTTATACAAATGATTCATATTCTTTTGATTCCTTCATAGGTTCAGCCTCATGTACATCTATATATTCATCACATTTCACATTTTCACTTTCCACAACTTTGTTAGTGTTAGTATTCAAGCACTTATAAGCTTTAATTCTTGTGGAATAGCAAAAAAATATACCTTCTTCACTTTTTTCATCTATTTTACCATTCCTAAAATCTTTGAGAATATAACACTTGCTTCCAAATACCTTAAAATATTTTACATTGGGTAAGTATCCATACCATAGTTCAAAAGGTGTTGAATTAGTGTCTTTCTTGACTTGCACACTATTCAAGGTATAAATAGTTTTACTTATAGCTTCTCTCTAGTATTTCAAAGAAACATTCTTCTCCATCATGATTTTCCTAGCACATTCCATTACATATCTATTCCTCCTTTCAAAAATTCCATTTTGTGGAGGGGTCCTAGGGGCAGATGTCTATCTTTTGATTTGATGTAAATTCTTCTCCTCTGTCAAATCTCAAATATTTTAGAATTTTACCTGTTTCTTTCTCAACTCTTGCTAAGTACCACTTAAACATTTGGATCAAATTTCTCTTTTAGAAACATAACTATCATCATCCTAGAATAGTCATCAACAAATAGCATAATGTACTTATCACCTTTGTAGCTTTACACATCAATTGGTTGACACATGTCATTATGAATAATATCCAAAATTTCTTTAGAGGTATGAGTCTTATTCTTAAAACTTGACTAATTCATCTTGCCTAACTAACATTGTTTTCAAATTATATTGTTAGGTTTCTTCATATTAAGAAAACCTCTTACTCTTCTCATGTTACTGATACTAACCAAGTTATCAAAATTAACATGACATAATCTCTTTTTCCATAACCACACATCATAAAATTCTACAATTAGACAAGTAGCATCATCCATATCAAGATAGAATAGATTACCTCTATTTTGATCACCTTTTCTAATTAGTTTTCCATCGGTATCATATATCTTAGCAATTGTGTTCTCAAACTCAACCTTACAACCTAAACTATTCAGTTGTGACACACTCAAAAAATTATAGTTAAATCCTTCAACATAATAAACATTATCAAATAAAATCTTTTCTATGATTTTGATAGAATTTTTTCCTTTTACTAGATAGGGTCCATCATTACCAAACCTTACACTACTTTCAACATGATAATTCAAGGTAATGAACTAACTTTTATCTCTATCATGTGATGTGAACACCCACTGCTAATGATTCATCTATCATTCTTTTTCACACAAGACACTGGTGAAGTTGCCTCATCCTCATTAGAATCATCCTTAATTGCAACATAAACCACTTCATCATCATGATCGTCAGATCCATCTTTAGTTTCCTCTTGAGCAATGTAGCAAGAATTATTGCCTTTGTCTTTGTAATCTTTGTTGTCTTCGTCTCTTCTACTTTTGTACTTGTCTCCACCTCTATAATTCTTCTTCTATAGAAATCTTGTAGCAATATGACTAACCTCCTTGCAATTGAAACACACGATAGGTAACTTACCTTTGAATTTTCTTTTACCTCTATTAAATCTCCTTGCCAGTAGTGCTTCAAGTTGTTCTACATCTTCCTCATCTTTATCACTATCACTAGAAACATATTTTACCTTTTTCTTCTTGTTCTCATTATGTTCTTTCAATGACATCTTATCTTAGAAAGCAAATTCAACATTATCAGATTTAAAGTTATCAAAATTAGATAACTCAAAAGCAGTGAGCCTACCTACCAGAACTTCAAGAGTCAAATTAGAACCTAGTATACATCTTAGTTCTTGTATTGGAAAAATTCTAATAGCATAAATGGGTTGCAATTTTATCAAAACTTTTCTTAGTACAATCTCATCATCTATCACACTAGTAGCTCCTCTTATTGCATTAACAACATCTCTTATCCTAGAGAAATATTTAGCAACATTCTCACCTTCTTGCATTCTCATGTCATTGAACTTACCTCTAAGACTTTTAGATTTGACTCTTAGAACATTTGTGTCTCCTCTATAAATGGTATGAAGAGCATCCCACATTTTCTTTGCACTATCACAATCCTTTATGTCATTGAACTTGGCATAACTTAGGGTAGAGGCAATCTCCAACATTGCTTGGTTGTGTTCTTTCTTCTTTTTCAAATCTTCATTAGTTAGTGCTCCAGTAGGATCAACATGCTCTATGATGATGGTAGATTGTGCATGATCTCCAAGACCTCCTAGGTGTAGCTTCATTAGAATTTTCCATGTAGGAAATTTATCTCTATTAAGCTTGGGTGCTCTCTTTTTCACATCTTGATCTTTTGCTTCTAGTGCCTTCAAACTAGTCCTCTTAAGAAGATGGCTCTAATTGGAATTCTTTAGAATAGCTAAGAGGGGGTTGAATTAGTTATCCAAGGTCTAGATGTACAAATAAAACTTTTCACAGCTTAGTGAGCCCATATCCATGAAACATATTCATCATGCATGCATCCATTAGATCATACAATCACTTAAACTTGAAGGTTACTATCAAATCAACTTTGTCGAAATGTAAACATGAAACATAACAAATTCAATAACACATTTGACACAATTATTTTGTGTGGAAACCTAATTTGGGAAAACCCACCAGTAACATGCTACTCATTCTCACTCTTTTCAAGTGATGCCCTAAAAAAGGCCAACCCTATTAAAGGTTACAATGCACATTGTTATAAGTGACCTAGTTAGAGGATTTAAATCATCCTATTGGGAGTGAGCCTTGTTAGAGGAATTTAGAACATTCACTTGGAATATCAACTAATTAAAGGATTTACAAATGATTTTTAGGTCAACCTTAATCTTAAGGATTTACCCTAGACTATACAATGATTAGAAAGTAATAGGAAGGCTTGATCTGATAACAACTTACAACTCACTTTGCAAATTATAGATCTTTGTTTGAGTCCTTCATTCTACTTGGCTTTCACACACTTTAGCTCTAATAGCTTGTTCACCCTTCAAGCATCCATACCCTTAAGCCTTCTTACTTTGCTTTCCAATAGCAATCTCTTCACTTTGGTTAGTGAATGAAGCAATACCCTCGAATCCTTTTCTCCTTAGGTTCTCACACATGACATCCTTTGCTTCTAACCAACCATCTCTATAAATAGAAAGCTAAGATATTTTTTCATTCGACCTATATTGTCCATTTTAGGGTTAGGTAGGATTAGGTAGGATTTAGTGAATCTACCCATCTTTTCATTTTATTCCCTTCTAGAAACTTCTCCTTCATTTCTCTTTGAATTCACCACAAAATGATTCATCTTGAATTCTATGCCAGCAACTCATCAAGCTTACCTTCCACATGGCTCACAAAATCCAAGAAATCAAACTTGTCAGCTCAAATTCATCAAATTCATGATCTTTCTTATAAAGCTAACACTCAACATTAAGTTTCTTATGATGCTCAACACATACTACATTGCTTGGTATCCACTGTCAAATCACTTGTCATGAACTAAAGTTTATCGGGGCTTGGCATCAACTAAACTTTACTCGGCTAACACTATATCACTCAACATACACTAAAGTTTGACTTTTCTTGGCTCCAACTAATTTTCTACTCAGCTTGCACTAACATTTCTCAACACCTACTATACAAATTGTTAAGCTCAGTAGACTTAATTCATTTTACTTGTTCTTCTGAACTTAATTAGTGTATCCATCCTTTGCAACCTTAAGTAGATAATCAATGCACTATAACATCATTGTCTTAACTAATCTTTGTACTCCTTTTTCATACCATAACTCAACCTTTCCTCTAGGTGTTATTGTTAACTCATTTGATCAAAACCTCCTTATCAATCAAACAAATGATAGTACTCAAATTATTTAAGCAGATGTCTTACCATCAAGTAGAAATTTTTACATTAGTGAAAAAATAATTATTGAAACACATTCTCATACTTGTATCAATCTATTTTTAATTATCTAATTCTATTTCTTGCTTGTCCATGACACAAATCACTTTCCTAGAAAGAATGCACCTCCGATAGTGCTTTTCTTGTCCTCAATATTTCTTGCCCAATTTGAGCCAGTGAAAACCTTCAGTTCAAATCTATCACTTCTATTTTAGTATAATATATAGCCCTTTGTACCTTTCATAAATCTCATTATCCTTTTTAAAGCTATCATGTGATTCTCTTTAGGATTTTCTGAAAATATAGCAACTATCCCAACTGTCAATGCAATATCTAGTCTACTATGAACAACATATTGCAATTTTCCTATCATGGATCTATATAGTGTATGGTTCATATTAGTATAATCATCATTCTTAGATATCTTATGTCATGTAGACATAGGTGTGCTCACTGGTCTTGAATCTTCCATAATAAAAGTCTTCAATATTTCCTTGATGCATTTGGTTTGTGAAATGAAAATTATAAACTTCATTTGGCATAATTTTAATCCAATTAAGAACTTGATTTCACCAAATATAGACATTTTAAATTTATTTTCCATTTCAGCAACATATGATCTACATAATGCTTCTCTTCCTCCAAATACAATATCATCAACAAATATCTCAGATAATAGTACTTCGTTGTTCTTACCATTCTTCAAATATAGATTTTTGTTATCATTTTTCCTCTCAAAACTAATTTTCATTAAATAGTTATGTAACCTTTCATACCATGCTCTTGGTGATTGCTTCAATCCATAAATATCTTTGTTCAGTTTACAAACCATGTTCCTCTTGTTTGGATCTACAAATCCTTCAAGTTGTTCAATGTATACCCTTTCCTCCAGTATACCATTTAAAAATGAAAATTTGAAATTCATTTGATATACCTTGAAATTCTTGTAATCTAAGTATGCAAGTTGAGTTATGACTCCTTCAAGTCTGGCCATAGGAGCAAAAGTTTCTCCATAGTCTTGACTCCTTCTTCTTGTGTATAACCCTTGCATACCAATCTTTCTTTGTTTCTTATTACTTCACCATTTTCATTGATCTCTTTCCTAAAAACCCACTTTATCCCAATGACATTTTTGTCTTTAGGTCTTGGCACTAAGGTTCAAGTATTGTTCTTCTCAATCTGGTCAATTTCTTCATTCATAGCTTGTATCCAATCTTCATTGTCTAAACCATATTTTATTGTTTTAGGCTCAAACTCACATAATAAGCATGTGACACCTTTGAGTTTTCTTCTTTTCATCACACTTGATTTAGCATATCCAATTATTTGATAAGGTTTATGATGTCTTCTCACATATTTTTCTAATATAGGTAGCTTTCTTCTCAGCCCTTCTTCAAGTTCATATGGAAAAGCAATCTTAGGCTCATTTCCTCTTCCTTATTCTGGTTCTAGTTTAGGTTCTGAATACTTGACATTCACTATCTAATGTCCAACATTGCCTATTTGTGACTCAACATCTTTATTCTATTTCTCGACACCCACTCTCTATTGCTTAGCAATTTTCATTTGCACTCCATCATTTCCTATCTAATGAGAACTTGTAGCTTGACTTGTCTATTCATTTTGAGTGTTGGGAGAATCATCATCCACATAGATTAATTTACTATAGCCTTTAGGTTATTTATTGCATGAAGCATCACCTTTTTTGCAAACTCATCAACTCTCACATTTGCACTTTCCACAACTTTGTTAGTGTTAAAAGTTAAATACTTATAAGCTTTTCTTTTTGTGGAAAAACTTAAGAATATGCCTTCATCACTCTTTGAATCAAGCTTTGCATTCCTATTATCTTTTAGTATATAGCATCTATTTTCAAATATTTTGAAATATTTAACATTAGGAGCATAACGATACAATAGTTCAAAAGGTGTAGCATTTGTACCCTTCTTGACTTGAACTATATTCAGGGTATAGATAGCAATACTAACCACTTCTCTCCAATATTTTTTTGATAGCCATTTCTCCATCATTAGTGTTCTTGTACAATCCATTATTGATGTGTTTCTTCTTTCAACTATCACATTCTAAAGAGGGGTCCTTGGTGTTGACATCTATCTTTTAATTCCTCTATCATTGTAGAATGTATTGAACTCATGTAAAATGAATTCACCACCTCTGTCATATCTCAAACACTTTAGACTCTTCGTTGTTTCTTTTTAAACTTTGGCTAAATACCACTTGAATAACTAAAAATAATCAAACTTAACTTTAGGAAACATCACAATCATCATTCTAGAGTAGTCATCCACAAATAGAATGAAATATTGATCTCCACAATAGCTTTTAACACCAATGGGTCTGCATAGATTAGAATGAACCAATTCCAAAATACCATTAGCAGTATATGCTATACTCTTAAAACTATACTTGGTCGTCTTTCCTAATTGACATTGCTTACACATAGCATTGTCAGGATTTTTTAGTTTAGGAAACCCTCTTACTTTCTTCATCTTACTGATATTCACCAAATTATCAAAATTCACATGACATAATATTATATGCCATAACAAAACATCTTCTTGTTACATGAAAACATACATGTTTCTCCTAGTAGGTCTAAATAGAACAAGTTACATGTTGTCTTCTCACTAGTTCCAATTAGCTTACCATCACCATCATGTATTTGGGCCTTTCTATTGTGAAATTCAACTATGTAACTTGATTTGTTCAGCAATGAAACACTCAACAAATTGTAGTTAAATCCTTCAACCTAGTAATCATTTTCACATTTTATCTTGTTAGTCAGTTGAATGCTACCTTTTCATTTTATAACACATGGGATATCATTACCAACTTTAACACATCCACCGTTGTATAGACCAATATCTTCAAATTTATCTTTATCACCAGTCATATGATTGGAACATCTACTATCAGTTATCCATCTATCACTTTTGTTCACATATGAAATTAATGTAGTTTTCTCATCTTCATCATACTCTTCTTTCATAGCAATATAGAGAACTTCATCATCATTACTCTCAGATTTATCAATCTTTTTTTCAGCAATATAAAAATATTTCTTACCTTTTTTGTCCTTGCTTCTTCTATAGTCTTTTTCATCTCTTCTTCTTGTGTACTTTCTTTCCTTGTTTGCATCCTTATCTTCTTTGTCAGGACATCTAACAGCAATATGACCAACTTTGTTGCATGGAAAATAAATGATAGGTAATTTACCTTTGTATTTACCTCTTCCTCTTCCAAACCTTTTTTCAATGAGCACTTCAATTTCATCAATCTCATCATCAAAACTATCACTTTCACTCTTCACATGTTTTTCTTTCTTCTTACTAAGAATCATTTGTGACTTGAAAATAGATTCAATGATATCAAGTGTGTAGTTTTCAAAATTAGATATCGTAAAAGCAATAAGTCTACCAACTACACCTTCTAAGGTCAAATTTTAACCTGGTGTGCATTTTAGTTCCTAAATTTTAGATACTTTAATGGCATAGATAGGGAGTAGAGTCCTCAATGCCTTTCTTATCATTGTTTCATCTTCAATTGTTCCATTTGCTCCTCAAATATCATTAACAATCTCTTTAACTCTTGTGCAATATTGTACTATGTTTTCACCTTCCATCATTTTCATATCATCGAATTTACCTCTCAAGATTTATGCTTTGGCTCTTAGTACTTTGTCATCACATCCATATATGGTCTTCAATTAGTCCCACATCTTCTTTGTAGTATTGCAATCTTTTAGGTCACCAAACTTAGCATAGACTAGGGCTTAGGAAATCTCCAACATTGCTTGGTTGTGATCTAACTTTTGTCTTAGTTTTTCAAGAGTTAGAGGGGAAATTGTTACCTCTACATATTCATTGCTCATAAAATTGACAATAGCATCATTGATACTAGATATGTGCAGGTTCATTAGTTTCTACCATGTAGGAAAGTTGTCCTTATTTAGCTTGAGTACATCTCTCTTATTTGTCATGATCTTTAGCTTTAAGCACTATCAAACTTTTCTCTATAAGCATTGATCTCTAATACCAATTTTTAGAAATATTTAGAATAACTGAGAGGGGGTGAATCATTTACTCAAGGTCTATATGTACCACTTGAATAATTTATCATTAAACAGATCAATATTCTACTTATCATGATGTTTCTCAGTCTCTACTATAAAATTTTCATAAACTTAACTTGCATTGCATAATGAAAACATCATCACATGTAAAAAATTCATAAGACATTCATCACAATTTGACAGTGGGATTTTACATGGAAACCCTATTTGGTAAAAACCACCAACAACATGTCACTCTTTTTCACTCTTTTGAAGTGAGCTCTATTAGGAGCCAACCCTATTAAAGGTTACAATACACATTGTTAAATGTGACATGGTTAGAGGATTTAATCATCCTATTAGGAGTGTCCTTGTAAGAGGACTTTGATTATTCCATTTAGAATTTCACCTAGTTAAAGTATTTACACAAATTGATAAGTCTTCAAATGACTATTAGGTCAACCTCTGTTAAAAGGATTTCAATACAAACTATTTACAATGATAAGAAAGAAATAGTAGGTTTTGATCTATATGATTACAAGTCACTTTTCCTAGTTTAGATCTTTGTTTGGTCCTTATGTTGGTTCACTAATAAGACTTTCATTGTCAACTCTGGTCTTGATCTACTTGGACACCCTTGAAGCAATCAGTACACTCTTCTCATCAAAACTTAAGCCTTCTACTCAAATTCACTTATCAACAATAACATCACATCTGTAAGTTTTTCTCTTTTAGCTTCGCATCCACTCACTTGTGTGTTTCTAATCAACCTTTCTATGTATGACTTCCTTCACATAAAAACTCACACACACACTAGTTGCGGTTGGACTGGGCACCAAATGTTCAGTTTTGTATCATCTTCAATAGGAAATTTTTGCTTTACTATTTTCTACATCCAGCATAGATATTAGGACCTACAATTAGATTCAACTCGATTCAATATATCTATACATCTTCTTGATCATCCTCTAGAATATTCTCTAGAATCCTTATGTTAGGGATTTACCTAATCATCACCTTGAATTTAATAATCCAACTCATCAATCTTATCTTCAACACATTTTACATCTCAAAGAAATCAACTAATTTGGCTTGATCTTATGATTTCTTTGAATTTGATCTTTTACTATCGCTCAGTAATCACTAAATTTTGACACTCAATCTGTTGGAAATAATCAAGACTAGCTAGGTTATTGAGAGGGGAGGGGTGAATTAGTAACCTCAAAAACTTTAAGTCAATTTAGAACTTAACCATATAAATCATTCGCCATTCATTCATCTAATCTACTGCATGCATACATGAACACAGTATTTTGGTGACCCAAAAACTTTCCAAATAGAAAGTAAAATTGGGGTAGGGATGGTACCCACAAAACTTCACTACTGTAGCATAAAGTTGGCCTATTAGGGCTTACATTGATAACTTTTGATGATCTACCCTATTAAGAGCAATTTGGACTGCTAGATCGACCGTGTTAGAGGTTTTACAAACATACGATGAAGTATGCACTTTGTTAGGAGATTTATACAAAGACTGTTAAGTCTACCCTATTAAAGGATTTAGAAAATAGATTCACCTATTAGGATGAAATAGTATATCTAACTTACAACTTGATTGCTAAATAGATCTTTGAAGTACATATCACTTTTTGTGATTGATATGTCTTTGTTGCTCCTTGTAGACCTTGTTAAATACTTTGCTCTATTGCTAATTCGTATTCACTCTTCTTACAACATTACATATCATTCCTTGATATTCTCATCCATACATTGCAAATGATACAATACATTACATATATACCATTTCAATTACAAGGTTGGCTAACACAAGTAAACAAAACATTACTAAGTCAGCCAAATAGTAGAAAACTCAGGCTCTTCAAGCTGACTTGGTGACCTTTTGATACTCAGTGTCCACTGCATTACTCAGCATCATCATGCACTTAGTAGAAGTAGAAGCTCAATCCATACTAATCACACAATGTAGCTTGGAATTCGGTAACCATTGGAGACTCGGTAGATATAGTGTTTCTCGATAGATATTGAATCCTTCATTTACCTTGTTGTTACTGGGTAAACACTACAAATTCATCACTCGGTAGAAACTAGCTTCACATCACACAAATTGATGACTCAGTAGATACTATGAAGCTTGGTGACCACTATCTATCTAGTGAACACTATAAGCTCGATAAATATTGTTGAGTTGCACACTCACTCAGTAGTTGTAGGAATGCTCAGTGCGAACTATTTAAGTGATGAACTTACTAGGTAACCACTGAATGCTCAGTATAAACTATAGACTAAGTGATGAGCTCGATAAACATATAGAATCAAATAAGTGTTGTTACTAATGACAAATACAACATAATACCAACAATCTCCCCCTTTGGCATTAGTGACAAAAACACTTATGAGCCTTATGTACACTGACAATCTGATTTTTATTTTTTCAAAATTGATCTTTGTAAAGCTATTGTATATACATATCTTACATATCTCCCCCATACATATGGCATAATATATATATACATAGCCTTCTTTGTATACATATCAATTTATTTTCTTCCTTATTTTCTCCACAAGTTTCTTATCATTTCTTACTCACATGACTCTTACTATCTCTTACTCCCCCTTTTTTACAATAATGTCAAAGAGTATATGCAATATATTCAAATAGAGACATCAAAATGTGAGAGAAATTCAGAGTTTACCTTGAGAATAAGAGCCAATCTCTTATCCCAATTGTCTTGCAAAACTTTTCAAGTGGAGAGGGCCACTTGAACTTCTGCAGAAAGTTCAATCATATGATCTACTATGGAAAAATTGTTATCCTGAACCCATTTTTTTGAATATACAATGTGTTTTTGCATTGATCCCATAACTGGAAGGATCATATTTTGTATATCAATTAATGTGGACCAGATCTTGGCTTCCTCTCTTAGCAATTTTGCCTACAAATCTGACAAAAATCTCACCTTCATGTGATGTGATGAGCTTGAACTAGGGTCAAGGTGTAGCCTTTGAGTTCTTGCCTTCATATCAACATCAATCTTACTCAATTTCTCCTTTATCTCCTTAGTATACTCGGTAACATCACAAAGCTTGCCAAAAAGTGATGTTACATTGGTCAAAGATTGTTCAAGATTGCTCAAAATTGAAGATAACTCTACCAGGTTAATGGCAATGTGTTGAGCAATGTTCTTAAGCACCTTATTATCAAACTTCTTCTCTACCTCCTCAATGAGCTTTTCTTGGCTAGAGGTATCCTCATTGAACCTATTTATAGCTTCTTCTAATAGTAAAAAAATGTGTTGAGATGAGTCAACATCAACACCTATAGCCTCAGTTATTATATTTTTGGCATTCTCAATTATAGTGAACTCTCTATCTCTCTCATCTCTAAGTTGCTTATCCCTTGCTTTTTGCTCCAAAAGCTGACTAACCATTCTCATTTTATCAACTGTGGTAGTGTCCAGATCCAACTTGGGAATAACAATTTCCTTATCCAAATAAATGTCTTCATCAATTGCTTTATCAATAAGAAAAAGTTTTAGAGGAGTCTTTGGTTTTACTTCTAAGCTTACTTCCTTGGACTTAGAAATGGAAACAATAGTAGAAGTAGCTAGACTTGCAGTAAAAACTTGAAGTGGTCCAACTAAAGGAAAATTGAAAGAAGTGCTAATTGTGTCCAAAATTGATGTACTATCCAAAAATGAAGTACCAATAGGTGGTGTACAAATTGGAATACTTAAAACTAAAGAACTAACTAGAACAAAAGCTGGTGCAATTAAAGTTGTAGTTGACAAAATTATAGAACATACTGGCAAACTTATTGTATATGGTGTTGTAGAAGTTGACACAATTGAAGAATTGGGTGTTGTGCATACTGCTGAAGTAGATTTCTCAGGAGCTGATGAAGAGGGTTGTAGCTCGGTAGATGAAGTGGCTGACACTTCCATTGTAGATACCTAGAGCTGTGAGGTAGCAACTAATGATTATGTAGAAGATATATCTGAGGTGGTTGAAATTATACCTGCTAAAGCTATCTCCAACCTTGATGATGTAGCAGTTTTAGGTGGAGAATGAGGAAGGGAAGCAATGACTTATGCTGCTATTTTCATTGGATCATCTTCTTCATCTTCTTCCTTGTCTTCCTCTTCAACTTCTTCCTCTTTCTCTTTATCATCAACCTTTAATGCCTAATAGTCTTCAACATCAAAAGTAACACATGGAGTGTTATCCTCTACATCATTTCTATCACCATCATCATCCTTGATTTCCACTAGGCCATCACTGGGCTTATGTAGATGATAGATGTTCTTCCACATGTTTTTTTTCATCTCTAACAACATGCTCAATATCTTTGATTAAAATCAAACATGTATGGAATCTAATCATTATTTTTCATGCATCTGTAAGATTTGGCAGTAACTTCCTCAAAGACTGTTCATATGTATCCTTTGTTATCTGTACAACTGACTCCCACCTTGGCTGCAATCTTTCCAACAATTCTTTTGAGATCTAAGGAGCAATCTGATATGGGGAATATTTCCATTTTCCCATTTTGGTGAGTACCAACTCCTCAATTTGCATCTTCTCAGCATCAGTCCTTGTCTCAAACTTTAGTGCTTTGAATTTTATGATGCCTACTCCTTCTTCCATCTATTTTAACCTTTCATGGAAGGTAAGTGGGGGCTTTTTGAGCATAACTTCACCTTTTCCTTTTCCTTTTGATCTTCTAGTGAAAATAGTTGTGGAGGCCTTTGGAGGTTTGGTAATGATTACCCTTCCTTTCTTTTTTGTTGGCTCTACCTCCTTTTTAGATTCTTGTTCTTCTCCTTCTTCTTCTTCTTCTTCTTCTTCATCCTCTTCTTTACCTTTAGTAAGCATAAGAGGGCCAGTGGTAGTTTTCATCTTGGCTTCCTTTGTTGATTGCCTGGGGTAGCTTGATTTCAAGCTCAATTCTAGCTTTTCCCTCATCATATGTACCAAAAATTGGTAGCTTAGGATCTACTAGTTTATTCACCAATGCTTCAATAATATCCCTAGTTTCATCAATGTTTATCTCATATGGAGAGGTTTCACCCATGCAACTCGGGGCCTGACTGCCTGAATATAAACTCTATCACAGTCAACCATGAAACACACATCATCTATGTAATCCTCAACAAGCTTAGGAGGAACCCTAAACCTATTGTTCATCCTTTCCTTGAAATATTCAAAATAATTATCCATAATGCTATCAAAATTCACACCCATTTCTACAATGAACTCATTAATCAGATACAAGATAGGAACATCTTTTCTCCATACAATAGAACCTTTTGATGGGAAAAAATTTTGCACATAAAATAAAAGACATGTCAACAAAGAACTAAATTTACAAGGTTTGTTCTTTGATGTCCTAATACTATCCATATTCTTGCTCAATTGCTTCAACAATAACTCTAACAAGTCAAATTCCATGTTTTTCTTCACAACCTTAAATGCTAAATCCACTACCTCACATGGCACACTATTCAAATAACTAGAGCTGTAAATCTTATGGGCAATTACATGAATTCCAAACCTTAATTCCACATCAAAAACAATGCTAATTTTCAAACCTCTATCATTCCACTTGACTAGGGTTTTCTTTTGGAGTTCATCCCGACCTAGGGTTTTGGTAGATTTTCCTTTGTTCAGCATGGGGAGACCAGTAATCTTGTGAATCATTTTCTTGGTGATTAATATTGGTTTCTCTAACCATAGTTTTCCATTATGCACATGATTGAGAATATATCTAATCCACTTAATCTGAAAACTTCTTGGCAGGTGTGTGATATGGGTCAATCCTTTGGTTTCTAGGTGCTTATGCTTGGGTTTTAATGAACCATCAACATGCATTTCTTCTAAGGCACTATCCATCTCTAGGGTTCTAATTTCCTAAATAGAACACTTAAAATGAGTGTGAATGTCATTAATTAGAAATACCTTGGGAGGAATTTGAGATTGTGCTCCATTTGGGTTGAGTGCCTCTACAACTGCTAGAACCCACTCCACACCCTTAACCAATATTTTTGAACCTCTTTTTGCCTTGCTATTGCTAGTGCTTCTAGATTTCATCGCTACTTAGTAAGTGAAATAAATTTTTCAAACAAATTCTTCGCTAGAAAAAAATTCTCAAAATTGCTTGTGTGCACTTGGAAATCTCTTAGCTCTATGAACTCTAAAGTCATGGTGAAAAATGAAGTCAAATTCTACCCTTTTTGATGAAAATTCACCATTAATGCTAGGTATGATAATGACGTAGTGCATGAGAGACTGTCATCCACTCACTAGCTCAGTAGAAACTTGTGACTTGGTGATCAAACAAAACTTTCATTACTCCTAACCTAGCTCGGTTGAGTCTATGACTAACCTTTGCTCGGTAAGGCCTGATCTCATGTGATCCCTTTATCTAAAATACTAATTTGGATCTTCTTCTATCTTCCATTTGGAACTACTTGAGATTTGATTTGAAGATACAGTTCCAGTTCCTTCTTCATGAATCTAATTGGAAATAGTGGAGTCACCCACTTCTTGAGTGACATGGCCATCATTTGAACTATTATGCTTGGTAGATTTGGGAATCCACTACTGTCTCATCTACTTCCTGATGTTATCAGCTTTAGCTTTCTTCTCATCTTCAACTCTTCCTACATTCATGTAGTTTTTAACTATGTGACCAATTTTAGTCCATGTATAACATCTTACTGTTGAATCCCTCTTTCTCAAGTGATGCCTTGTGCAGTCTATGCCAATGTGTCCATATTCTCTATAATAGTGACATCTACACCAAGTGTTGTAATCCCATCCAAATATTGCTTTGATAATTTTTTCAACTGGATTGAATGATTTAGTTCTACATTCAGATGCCTTATGACCTTGTTTCTTGCATTTGTGGCATTTGCCTTCAAATTTTAGTTTTTGCTTGCATTCATTAGCTTTATGACCATGATGACTACAATTATAGCATTTTCCATTGAATTTTGTCTTTCCGTTACTCCAACATTTATTTGATGTATGACCTAACTTACCATAGTGATTGCAAGTAGGTATTTGATTCCTTTGGGCACCTTGTTGGAACATTCACCTTCTTCTTTGTATCCAAGTCCTGCTTTACCTTTTTGCCTATAGAGATTCTGCTCACTTTGTTGATTCAATTGATCCATGTCTTCTTGAGATTTCATCATCCTTTCATTGAGTTTCTTTTCAGAGATTAGATCAGCTTTCAATCTTTCATTGATTTGTCTTTCAGTGATTAAGTCATTTCTTAAACTTTCATTTTTAGATCTCTGATTCATGATTTCCTCATTTGCATTGGAGAGCTGATTGATAAGACTTTCTTACTGAAGGGATTGATTTTGATTTGCATTTTTTCTTGCCTCCAAGTCTTCACTTGCCTTATTCCTTTGTTCCAAAATTTCACACATTCTTATTGACTAAATTTCTTGTTCTCTTTTCAATTTTCTTACCTCTTCTTGTAGAGAGCCATTCTTTTCTAGGAGTTCTTTGATTGCCTCATTTGCTTCATCTGAACTTCTTGAAGGGAAAAAGTCTTCAATCTTTTCTTCGACATACTAGTGGTCTTTCATTTCTTTTGCAAGTTCCTTCCTTCTTTTTAGGGATTTGGAAAGATGCTCTTTTGCTTCCTTGAGTTGAGCTATGGCCATTTCCAAATCTAGCTTTTCATTATCAATAGCTTTATCAAGTCTGAATATCTCCATTGTCCTTGATCTTTGCTTGAGCTATCAAACTTTATCCTGAGAACCACAAAGCTCTAATACCAATTATTGGAAATAATCAAGACTAGCTAGGTTACTGAGAGGGGAGGGGTGAATTAGTAACCTCAAAAACTTTAAATCAATTTAGCACTTAACCATATAAATCACTCACCATTCATTCATCTAATCTACTGCATGCATACATGAACACAGTATTTTGGTGACCCAGAAACCTTCCAAATAGAATGTAAAATTGGGGTGGGGATGATACCCACAAAACTTCACTAGTGTAGCATAAAGTTGGCCTATTAGGGCTTACATTGATCACTTATGATGATCTTCCATGTTAAGAGAAATTTGGATTGCTAGGTCCACCTTGTTAGAGATTTTACAAACATACAATGAAGTATGCACTCTATTAGGAGATTTATACAAAGACTATTAAGTCTACCCTATTAAAGGATTTAGAAAATTGATTCATCTATCAAGATGAAATAGTAGATCTGACTTACAACTTGATTGCTGAATAGATCTTTGAAGTAAAGATCACCTTTTGTGATTGATATGTCTTTGTTGCTCCTTGTAGACCTTGTTGAATACTTTACTCTACTGTTGATTCATATTCAATCTTCTCAAAAAATTACATATCATTCCTCGATATTCTCATCCATACATTGCAAATGATACAATACATTACATATATACCATTCTAATATTTTCAATTACAAGGTCGGCTAACACAAGTAAATAAAACATTACTAAGTCAGCCAAATAGTAGAAAACTTGGGCTCTTCAAGCTGACTTGGTGACCTTCTAATACTCGACATCCACTACATTACTCGGCATCGTCATGCACTTGGTAGAAGTAGAAGCTTAGTCTATACTAATCACACAACGTAGCTTGGAACTCGATAACCATTGGAGACTCGATAGATATAGTGTTGCTTGGTAGATACTGAATCCTTTATTTACCTTGTTGTTACTTGGTAAACACTACACATTCATCACTCAGTAGAAACTAGCTTCACATCACACAAACTGATGACTTGGTAGATACTGTGAAGCTGGGTAACCACTATCTGTTCGATGAACACTGTAAGCTCTATAAACATTGCTAAACTACACACTCACTCGGTAGCTAGAAGAATGCTCAGAGTGAATTGTTTAAGTGATGAACTTACTAGGTAACCACTAAGTGCTTGGTATAAATTGTAGACTAAGTGATGAGCTCAGTAAACATATAGAATCAAATAAGTATTGTTACTAATGACAAATACAACATAATGCCAACATGATCAATACTAAAATACTTGATTATTGTTTAATCTTTCAAGCTTGGCATCAACTATCTTGCTCAGTCGATGCTAATTCTTGTTCAGCACTAGATTTTCTTGGCACCAACTATAGTTCAGTTGACACTAGCATTACTCAGCACTCCTAAGTATTTTACTCTTTTCCTCGGCTAGGCTAAGCTTCCTTGACATAAAAAATTACTTTTCTTTATCAAAGTCTATCTAATAAAATATCCATTGTAACTCATTTTCATAACTTCAACATTTCCTCTAGGTTCTATAGTTAAAAGTAACTCTCAAATCATCTTCATCAATTAAATACATATGACATTTAGATTAGGTAGAAATATGTCTCATCCATAGATTTGACATCAATGACAAAGAAACAATTGTTCTAATTGTAAGTTTCCAACAAAATGATCATAATTGTAATCACCTAAAAATGGTCATCTAGACTATTAGCCCCCTTCTCAGCATTTTGACTAAATTAATTTAATCATTTACCTAGACCAAATTGTTAATAATTAATTTATTTGATTATAACCTATAGTTTGACTATGCTAGCCTAAGTTCATTATTTGATTAAAAGAACATGTCCCCTTTTAATTAAATAAAAGACCCCATTCTTCTAACCCACTTAAAGTGCACACATAAAGTCATTTTTATATTTTATAATTAAAATAAAAGGCTTGTGAGACTTTTGTCTTATATGACAAGTCAACTTATATTCTATTGGTTAACTTGTGTGTGCACATGGATCACACCTATTTTCAAATTCCACCGTTGATCATCCACCATCTTCATCTTGATCTCTACGATCCATACATCTTTAAAAGGGAGAGAGCTTTCCCCCTCAATCCATCCTCATTTTGAATATTGTTATGCTGCAAGTTTTCTAACAGGTTTCTTTGAAGCTTTGTGGAGAACTTCTATTTCTTGTCTATATTCTCTCATCCATGGCATCATGGCATTTTAGCTTAGCTTAGCTTTCATTTTTACATGTAGCTTAATCTCACATAGCTTAATATTTGGATTGTAACACTCTCATACATATTTTAGCATAGCTATACTTTGCATCTCATTCTAGCTTAATCTTCATTTGCATTGCATTCTTGAGGAACTCCTTGAGACATTTGCATTCTTGCATCTTGTCTTTGGAACCTCCCATTGCATGGTTTACTAGCAAGAAGAGTATCTCTAAGGCTCATCTAAGAGCCTTCTTATTCTTAAAATATACTCTCTTGCACTCCATGGATAGGGAGCTCTAAGCTGGCATCTAAGCATTTCGAACTCATGGAATCGTTTGGATAGAAGGGTTTAGAGTGGGACACTTTCGAGTGTACACCCAAAAATCATTTGGATAGAATCGTTTGGCGCCAAAAATGTACACTCGAACTTGTCCCACTCTAAACCCTTCTATCGAAACGATTCCATGAGTTTCGAATGCTTAGATGCCGGCTTAGAGCTCCCTATCCATGGAGTGCAAGAGAGTATATTTTAAGAATAAGAAGGCTCTCAGATGAGCCTTAGAGATACTCTTCTTGCTAGTAAACCATGCAATGGGAGGTTCCAAAGACAAGATGCAAGAATGCAAATGTCTCAAGGAGTTCCTCAAGAATGCAATGCAAATGAAGATTAAGCTAGAATGATATGCAAAGTATAGCTATGCTAAAATATGTATGAGAGTGTTACAATCCAAATATTAAGCTATGTGAGATTAAGCTACATGTAAAAATGAAAGCTAAGCTAAGCTAAAATGCCATGATGCCATGGATGAGAGAATATAGACAAGAAATAGAAGTTCTCCACAAAGCTCCAAAGAAATCTATTAGAAAACCTGCAGCATAACAATATTCAAAATGAGGATGGATTGAGGGGGAAAGCTCTCTCCCTTTTAAAGATGTATGGACGGTAGAGATCAAGATGAAGATGGTGGATGATCAATGGTGGAATTCAAAAATAGGTGTGATCCATGTGCACACACAATTTAACCAATAGAATATAAGTTGACTTGTCATATAAGACAAAAGTCTCACAAGCCTTTTCTTTTAATTATAAAATAGAAAAAGGACTTTATGTGTGCACTTTAAGTGGGTTAGAAGAATGGGGTCTTTTATTTAATTAAAAGGGGACATGTTCTTTTAATCAAATAATGAACTTAGGATAGCATAGTCAAACTATAGGTTATAATCAAATAAATTGATTATTAACAATTTGGTCTAGGTAAATGATTAAATTAATTTAGTCAAAATGCTGAGAAGGGGGCTAATAGTCTAGATGACCATTTTTAGGTGATTACATTTGCCCCTCTTTGACTAATGTGTGATCGATCTGGGAACACATTATGTCAAAGAAAATCAAAGCCAAATAGGCAGTGGTAGATATAGATGTCTAATTTTGAAGAACAAAATGTAGAAAAAGATAGCAAGTCCTAAATGTACAGACTGATAGTGGTAGTACTGAACACTAGGAAAAGATGATGTCAAAATTCAAGAAGAATGCTAACACTTAGCAAAGTAGATAGATCAAGAACAAGTGAGAAGATCAAACAAATGCTCCTAAGAAATAGATAGTTGTAGCAATCAGTGATAGAGTATTTTTGCCCCCTCGGGATCGAAATTGAAATGAGGTAAGGGGATACAAAAACTGGCTAGACATGAGAAAATTAGAATATAGCAATGTCCAAGATGACAAATAGATGATTAGAACCCAAGAATGACTATAAGAAACTAATAAAATGCCTTAGTTTGACTAGAGTTGACCTTGAAGGATATAGCATAAAAATTAGGTCAAATCTAGTAGAAAGATGATTTAGACATGAAACGATGAATTGAAGTAGATATGAAGTATGGAAATGATGAAGACATGAAGAAATAAATATGCCCCAATGATGATTCGGAGATTAGACCTCAAAAGTTCAGCTAACTGCTCAGAAGAAAGTAGAATTTTAAAAGACAATTTTGACCATCAAGATGAACTCGAATTTGGATTTTGATCCCGAAAATGAATCTAGGATGTTGAAATTATTTAAGAGGTCAAAACTTTATATAATGTGATGATAAGATAGAAAAGAGATGAAGCGAAAGATTAAGAAGGTGAAAAGACATGAACAAGAAGAAAGTCAAGAAATATATGAAAGGAGTTAGCTGATATGTCCACAAAAAGATGAAGAAAGAGAGCTCTCCCCATATGCAAGAATGCAAGACTAAGCTAGAAAATGAACCTAAAATGCAAGCTAATATGAAAAGTGGTTTACCAGCAAGAAGCGCATAACATTTAGACTCTTAATTTCATCATTGAGCATTTATTAGGGGCATCATGAGATCATACAACCATCACTAGTATAACTATGAGGATATGAATATGATCGATATTAGATAGGTATGTGGAAATCCAATCTAAGCATCAGAGACATGCAAGTCAAGATAACTACACGATTAGATTCCCTAAGTTTAATTTAGCAAGATTACACCTGTATCAAGGCATAAGCGCCAAGATAAACCCTGAGTGCGGTCTTGCAAAACAGTTAAGGATGATACATTTGTAAGTCAACGTGTTGAATAGGACCAGCATAAATGCTTACAACATTATAGACAAACAAAGTATACCCACAAGTAGAAATCAAGAAGACATGCCCCATGCCCCTAGTCTTCTAGTCAATGACATCCTCAAAAGACTAGTAGGGAGGGAACACATGGCAAAGAAATCATCATAGACAACACACAAAGTAGATAAATGTCAGCATAGCTCAGTCGTTTAAGTGTTAAAGTGTGTGTGTGTAAGTCACTTGGCCATTTCTTCTAGACTTGATTCTGATAGTGAGAAATATCGCAACATCGGAGACCATAGGTAAACTATCTGTAAAGTGTTGAAAAACACTTGATGTCAAAGTGGGGAAGTGTTGAGAAACACTATTTTGTGAGTTCTCAAAGAAACCCTAATGCACAAGAATAACTCAATAGGCTAAGTAGTTATGCCCCCAAGATGAGGACAAGAAACAATTCCAAGCTAGGAAATGTGTAGCGAAGTGGATGATTGAGACTAATAGACATAGGTGCGAGGATTTCAAATAGTGCCTGTTGCCAGGTTTTCACCACTTGACAAATTTTTTTCAGGACTTTTTTCAATTTTTTTGTATTTTTGTATTTTTGATTTTTTTGGTGATACATTAAAGTGCCTATTGCTAGGTTTTCACTAAGATCTTTTTTTCAGGACATTTTCTGATTTTTAGGATTTTTTCAGCATCATAGATGATTTTTTGGATTTTTTTAGAAGGTTTTAGAGATTGCTAGTTCTCGAGCAAGATCACATCATTTTCTCCTAATGTCTAGCAAGGTATAGGACACGATGGAGAAACAAGCTAATGGATAAGAAATAATGCATAAGAAAGGAATGTGAAGCAAGTGAATTCTGATCCTCAAGGACTGACTCCTCAAGAGTACCCAAGCTAGGGAAAGAGGTCAAATAGTCATATGAATGATATTTTGGATAAGCAATGGAAATAATGAGAAAGATAGCATGTAGGATAAGCAATGAAGCCAACAAGTGAGATAGCATGAAGTGTGTAGTCCAAAAGAGTAGCCATGTCAAGAGACCTATGAGAACCATGTTTCATTTATTATGATCAAGACCAAGGGGTAAACGAGATAGTATAGCAATGAGATAGAGCAATAAGAATAAAGCTCAAGATGGAGGCTATGAGTGAATGGGAGAGCACAATAGAAAATTTGGTGGATAAGATAACCAATATGCAAAGATAGCTCAACATTGTCAAGATCAAAGAGAGAAGAGGGGATATATGGATGATGGAAGAATTACGCATGATGCTTTTTTGCCAAGTTTTCATCATGGTACTTATCCAAGGTGCCACAAGAAGTAGTTTTCACCATAGGATGGATTTATTTCTCTTTACTTTTGCTACCAAGGTGCCACAAGAAGTAGTTTTCACCAAGGCACATTTTCATTTTTTTTCTTTTTTCTTTTTTTTCTTTTTTTTTTTCTTTTTTTGAATTTTTACAAAGAGCTCAAGTTGTTTGAATGTAGATAGTGCTCCTATAGGAAAGATAAGTCATGATAAGACAAGACCATAGAAAGGTATGCTCAAAGATGTTGATAGGGTGATGAAAGAGAAATGGTAGTAGGAAGAATATATGGAGGATAATAGTTCATGTATAGAAAGTAAGTGTAAGCTTTAGAGGATTTCATGAGGGTAGCTGAAATATTGGACAAGATCAACATTGACACACACCTTGAAGGGTGTTGGAACAATGGAGGAATCATGGATGAAGTAGCTTGAGGTTTAGATGTATGAGGTGGTAGAAGAGATTTGGAAAAAAGTGGAGTGGAAGGCTTTGGAATATTTTTAGGAATATTTTTGGAAGAAGATGGAATGTAAGCCTTTGGAAGCTTGAATGTCAACTTTGAAGTATTTTCAATATTGAAGTCTTTTAAAAGAGGCTTGGGAATCCATATAGCTTTAGATTTTCCTTTTGACACTTCAAAACACATTTCTTCAATAATGGGTTTAGGAACCCATATTTTCTTTGGTTTAGCTCTTTGAGTAGTGGACTTTTGTGGTCTCTTTTGGGCATTCTCCTTCTTAGCATTCACATGTCGATTAGAGGGGACATAGTGATCTTTCTTTTTCAATGGATTCTTATGTTTATTCTCACTTCCAAAGGACTTGGGATTTGTGGATGAATAAGGATGATATGACTGGTTTAGATGTATAGATGGGTGAAAAGTCATCAAGGATGAGTGTCTTTGTTGATCTTGAGGTATTATAGGAGAGCTAGGGAATGAGCTAGGAGTGAATGTAGGAGATGGAGGAACATAAGGTCCCAATATAGATGGAAGGTTTGAAGGCTGTAGCTCTAATGGATGAGGACCAAGGATAGAATTAGGATATGCAAATGGATAGTGAAAAGGAATATCAACATCTTTAGAGTGAGCAACATGGTCAAAGCCATCAATAGGCTCATGAGTACCTTTGATAGGAACAAAATTTTTAATAGAAGCACTTGAAGCTTGAGCACAATTTTGAAGTGGATGTGGAGAAGTAGAACATGAGGGGATGCTTTGATCTTGACAAGTAGCTTTGGATAGCATAGGAAGAGAACTTTTCTCATAATTTTCGGTAAGCTCAAGGGAGATAGTGGAAGTGGTGTCTTCATCATATTTAGGAGGTGGACAAGATATAGGATATGGAGGGGAAAAATATTGAAAGAGATGAAAGGGTGCTTGATCTTGATCTTTCTTGACATTTATAGCTTTTTCTTTTTGAGAGTCCTCTTGACATGGAGCCACTTCCAAGGACAAGGGAGAATGAAGAATGAATGGAGTAGTGTTTGGATTAGGCATAGTAGTGCATGAAGGTTGAGGATGTTTAGGATTAGTAGCATGGAAAAGGTTTGCAGCCAAGTGAAGGTTAGCTTGAGTTTCTTTTAGAGATAGCCCTTGAGGATACACGTAGTCAATGTGGAAAGCATTAGATTCTTTATTTGATGGAGGCATGTTGGAAAGATTTGAAGTGTTGGGAGATGCACAAGTGTTGGAAGAAGTGGAAGATGTAATGGAGCCACTACTAGACATAGGTTCATCAATGTAATCTTGCTCAAGAGAAGTATCCTCAGCACATGAGTCACTAGAGGTTCCAAGATCAACAATCTCATCATCAATGAGATCTTGGATTTTATGTTTCAGCTCTATACAATCAAAAGTACCATGGTCATTAGATTGATGATAAGCACAATAAGCATCCAAGAAAGGATTTCCATAGGAGCTAGACTTCGGCAACATGATGAACTTAGTTTCAAGGAGTGTTTGCAAAATGTCATCATAAGAATGTTCCAAGGGAGTAAAAGTCCTCTCAAAAATATGTCTAGGATTTTCTTGTTGTTTCTCAAGTGAATAGCATGCGTCCATTTCTTCATCATTATCTTGGTCAAAGATAGGTCCATCATGAAATTTTGGCATAGGCTTAAAGGAGGTATCACTTGCTTGTTCTCTAAAGTGGTCTTTAGATCTAGAAGACGAAGACATTTGATGTCTTGAAGTAGAGCATGTAGACCTAGAAGAAGAGGATGACCTTAAAGAAGGTAACTCACATGCATGTAAAGACCTTAAGGAAGATTCATGTAATGATGCAATCTTCTCCTCTAACCTTTTCTCAAGTTTAGACTTCATTTCTGTCATGCACTTAGAGAGATGAAGGTAAGAAAGATCATTTGTCTCTTCTAGTTCTTTGTATTGTGCATATAGATCTTGAAACTCTTTAGTGACATGGAGGATATCATGATCATCTAGATTTGGTTGAAGTTTTGTAGCACAAGGTTTAGATCCCATAGTTTTAGATGCAAAGCCAAGCATAAAATAGTCTAGAAGATAACTTGATGTTGAAACTATAGGAGGTAGAGTGTTCACTTGCCAAGATAGTAGAGAGAGATTAAATTGACTTGTAAAACAATATGTCCAAGAAACTTATGACATGAATGACTCAAGTCAATAGCAAGGCAAGATGCCCAAATAGCCAAATAGATAGAGCAGGCGGGGTGACAAGTGAACAACTTTCCCAACCCAAGAGTGTTATCAAGAAATCAAGGTAACCATTTTAGCAAAAGAATAACTAGCAAGCATGCATAGACCATGAAGAAAAAAAGACCAAGAGCACTAAGAGCAAAGAGCCACTTTAAGCATGTTTAAGGACTAGAGACATAACAAATCATAGCCAAATGATAAAAACCCCCTTAGTAAGTAACACAAGAAAATATTTGCACTTGATGTTTTGACTTGGTTGACAAAGTTTGACAATAGTTGATAGCATAGCAAGTTTGATATTCAAAAACAATTTCTTTCCAAGCAAGATAGTGACACATGGAGTATTCTTCAAACAATCAAGCAAGGGACAAAGCAACCTTGCATGATACAAGCATATGTGAGGTCTTAAAAGAAAGCTGTATAACTATCATCATGTGTATGTTCCAAAGATTTTCACAGGTCTAGCACATTCAAGAACACATCAAGCAATATCTACCTAGAAGTCATGGTTCATTACTCAACAACTTGGCCCACACTTGATGCTCCTTTGCCTCACACCAAGTGGTTTCTCACAAGAGATATTGGCTTTTTCATGGAAGTTCCATAAGCATAACCAAGGGAACACATATGGTGAGTGTAAAATCTTGGGGTGATCCGGGTAGTCCACTAGGATCGATCCTTACACCAAGAAGTTGAGCGGCTAAAAAAGGTAGTTACTAACTTAGGGTATTTAGATAGGGCTTCCGTTCATAGTGTTCCTCTTGCTCCCAATTACGGGACACCTCACCTTGCGATGAGTAACCAATCTCGCGATCACAAGAGTACCTTAAGCATTCTTGCCTAGTGATCTCCCTATGGTCGAAATCCCATAAGCGATCACACTAGGCAAAGATAAACACTACATCTACCAAGGTTTTGTGTCCTTGATAGCCTTGAGTTTATAGTGGGTTGGAAGAGCCAGGTAATCTGCTTGTCCCCACTTGGGTCGTTCCTCTCAGGTTGTCCGAGAGCAGGCCCTCTAAAAGATTCTAAACTACACAAAGAGTGGATCAACTTTTGGAAGTCAAGATTTCTGATTCACCACAAGGGTGAAGAGCATACTCTCCTATTCCAATCATTTTCTCCCAAACACGCCAAAAAAATTCAGTTGCCTCTTACTCTTGAAATCAAATGGTAAGTCAAGATTTCTGATTCACCACAAGGGTGAAGAGCATACTCTCCTATCACCAAAAGATCTCAATTGTAAGTTTTAATGTGCTTAAAAATAAACAACTAGTATGTGCCACACATGTAAAAGTAAAGAACAAGCAAAATTGGGTTTTTATGCATTGGGCAGCTTTGCAAACAATGTTAGTAGCCCTTGCGCATTTGAAGCTTTGACATGCGTTCTTTTTATGCAATGTTTCAATTTTTTTTTCATAAGGATGGCAACCTGTAATCAAAACTTGTTAGCACCAAAAGTTAGTGTGAAATAATATAAAAATTTGCAATAAAAAGTGGTGAGTTGCCTCAAAAATCCAATTTATCTTCCAACCAAGTGCATGCAAAGAAAGTGCAAGTTAATCACAAATGCTCTCATTTTTACTATTTGATTTTGACCTAGTCAACAAGATTGGACTTGTTTGCTATGATTTCGTATCCAAAAATAAAAATGAAAAGAAGAGACCCCTATTAAAAATCAGAGCGCTTTCCAAAAATGCAAGAAATTTAAAAAAATCTCTTCATTTGCGCTCTAGAGACCAATTTTGTCAAAATAGGCCAAATTTATCAAATAGAGTTTTTGATCTTTAATACGACCTCAAAATTAAAAACACAAAGAAAGAACTCCTATTAGAATTGAAAATCATTTCTGAAAATATAAGTTTTTTTGAAAAATTCACTGATTTGCGATCAGGAATGACTTTTTATGAAAAAAAAAAAGAAAAAGTCATAACTCTCGAAAATCATGTCAAAATGTTCTGAAAATTGGACTAAGACATTTTGAGAACATACCCAACCTGCAAAAAAAAATTTAGAACCAAACTCTAAGCAGTTTAAAAGATATGATCAAATCTTTAAACCAACTATGTTTTTGGCCTTCAAACCAATCTACTTATGGGTTGGCCTTAAAGCCAAAGTGATAATTCTACAAAAGCATTTGATTAGATCCAATATGCTGCTGTAAAAAACCAAAGATGAAAAATAAAAGCAAATGGAGTTAGAAACTTGATTCAAGCCCCACGGTGGGCACCAAAAATTTTCATAACTTCAACATTTCCTCTAGGTTCTATAGTTAAGAGTAACTCTCAAATCCTCTTCATCAATTAAATACATATGACATTTAGATTAGGTAGAAATATGTCTCATCCATAGATTTGACATCAATGACAAAGAAACAATTGTTCTAATTGTAATTTTCCAACAAAATGATCATAATAAGAATTCATCCAAGTGAAAAGAGCCCCTAACTAAATAGATATTTTGATTGAATAGGTCAAAAGGGGACATAGGATATCCTATGATCCTCGTTGACTCATTCAATTAAGTTAAGTGTACTTAGGGGTCCTAGGAACCCTAGACATGTAGGTAATTCCATGAAATGGATCAAAAGGAGTCATAAGATATCCTATGGCCCCATTTGACCCATTTGATTGAATTAAGTGTGCTTAGGGGTCCTAAGACCCCTAGACACGTATATAATTTGATAGAATGAGATGGGTCATAGGGAACTGTAGGAACCCTTTTGACTTGTTTGATGACATTAAGTGTGTTTAGGGGTCCTAAGATCCCTAGAGACAGATAATTTGATCGAATGGATCAAAAGGGGTCATAGAATACCTTATGACCCCCTTTGACGCATTTCATCAAATTAAGTGTGTTGAGGAGTCCTAAGACACCTAGACACATTGATAATTTGATAAAATGGGTCAAAAGGGGTCATAGGATATATACTATGATCTCTTTTGATGCATTCAGTTGAATTAAGTGCACATAGGGGTCTTATGACACCTAAGAACAAAAATAATTTGATTGAATTGGTCAAAAGGGGTTATAAGATATCCTATGACCCCTTTGGACCCATTCAATTGAATTAAGTGTGCTTAGGGGTCCTAGGACCCCTAGACACATAGATAATTTGATCGAATGGATCAAAAGGGTTCATAAGATATCATATGACCCTATTTGACCCATTTAATCAAATTAAGGATTCTTATGGGTCCTAGGACCCCTAGATGCATAAATAATTCAATTGAATGGGTCAAAAGGGGTCATATGAAACCTTGTGACTAATTTGAACCATTATATGACATTATTTGTGCTTAGGGGTCCTAGGACCCCTAGACACAGATAATTCGACCAAATGGATCAAAAGGGGTAATAGAATACCCTATGACCCCATTTGGCCCATTCAATTGAATTAGGTGATCTTACAGGTCCTAGGAAACCTAGACACACATATAATTCATTCAAATGGGCCAAAACAGTCATAGGGTACCCTATGACCCTCTTTGACCCATTCAATCAAATCAAGTGCACTTGACATAGATAATTTGATCAAACGGGTCAAAGGGGTTATAGGATATCATATGACCCACTTTGACCCCTAGACACAGAAATAATTTGACTAAATGTGTCAAAAGAGGTCATAGGATATCCTATTACCCCCTTTGACCCATTTGATGACATTAAATATGCCTATGGGTTCTAAGACCTCTAGACACATTAATTATTTGATCAAATGAGTCAAAATGGTCATAGGAAAGGGTCCTAGGACCTCTAGACACATTAATTATTTGATCAAATGAGTCAAAAGGGGACCCATTCAATCAAATTAAATATGCTTAAGAGTTCTAGGACCATTAGACACATAGATAATTCAATTGAATGGGTCAAAAGGGGTCGTAGGATATCATATGAGCCCTTTTGACCCATTCAATCAAATTAAATATGCTTATGGGTCCTAGAACCCCTAAACATGTATATAATTTGGTTGAATAGATCAAAATGAGTCATAGGGAATCCTATGACCCCTTTTGATCCACTCAATGGAAATAAGTATACTTAGAGGTCTTAGGATCCCTAGACACAGATAATTTGATTGAATGGATCAAAAGGGATCATAGGGTATCCTATAACCCCCTTTGGCCTATTTAATCAAAATTTACAGGTACTAGGACACCTAAACACTTATATAGTTTGATCAAATGGATCAAAAGGGGTCATAGGGTACCCTATGACCTTCTTTGACTCATAGTCAAAAAAAGTGTACTTAGGGGTCCTAAGACCCCTAGACACATTAATAATTTGATCAAATAGGTCAAAAGTGGTCATAGGATATCATGTGACTCCCTCTAACCCATTCAATTATTTTAATTATGCTTAGGGGTCCTAGGACTACTAGACACATAGATAATTTAGTCAAATGGGTCAAAAGGGACTATAGGATAACATATGACCCATTTTGACCCATTCAATCAAATTAAGTGTGTTGAGGGGTCCTAGTGTTAGAAACAATAGTCCACCAAGATAACTGAGAGGGGGGTGAATCAGTTATCCAATAATTAAAACATTTATTAAACTTAAACAATCTTAGCCATTCAACCAAAGTAAATAGCAATTATACAAAGATACCCATACACAATTACACTAGATATATTAACTAGGGAAACCCTTGAATAGAGGAAAAACTCCAATGGGAATGATGCCCACAAGATGATGTACTAATATAAATATTCCTTGTTAGAGGATGGACCCTATTAGGAGTCTATTAGAGCATTTAGTACATATTAGTCCCTATTCAAAGACTTTAATCCTTGTTAGTAGAATCCAACCCTATTAGGAGTTGTGCCAACCCTGTTAGGAGTTGTAGAAGATAGAAGGACCCACTATCCAAATAGCTTCTGGGGAAAGACCACTAAACTCATTGTCCAACTGATCTCTCAACTAATCCTTGTAGAATAATTGTGTATTGTACTTTAACTTTCTTCCTCTATCCTGTCAACTAGACCAATCACTGTCAAACCTTGTATACTAGGTCACAAACCTTGGATCCAAGTATCCAACTTTAGATCACACAATAAAACCTTGGTAATGAAGTTTCCTTCACTTCTACTCAGCTATGCTTATCTTCACATTTCTTTCTTCAATAATTCACATTCATCCATACATACTTCTTTTATGATAAAGGAAAATGTCCTTCCTTTATATCAAATCCGTAAAAAATTCCCTGAGTCAGTTGTTACACCTCAATTAACTATTATAGGACCACATTAATAACACGTTACACTTAGCGATAACATTAATCTTATACCTTGCAACTTGAATAAATTTCTATACATGTAACATTATGATGAGCGAGCTTAGCTACATCATCACCAACATGTCTTCTTCACATCCTTCACTTTGGCTTCTTAAAATAATAAATCTTGTTTACTAGAACATGCCTTTATAAACTCTATCTCAGAATAGTATTCACCAAAACTTGGATAACTTCTTCTAGACTTAATATCTTATGCTTTCGAGGTTACCTTCATATACTAGACACATAGTATAATCTTCCTTTAACCTTGCTACTGAAAGTACTCAAAAATTTGTTGCAACCAACTTGATCTTTCCATTGTTCTTCTATCAAATACCACAGAAAACTTTTATGTTGACATCAATGAAAAATGCAATCATGAATATAATATATCATCATGATAATGATCTAATCATGTTTCTACAATACTCCTCCATAGTAATATCATTAGCATTCATGCTTCCAACACCTATGACCCCTAGACACATAGAAAATATAATTGAATGGGTCAAAAGAGGTAATAGAATATCCTATGTCCCTCTTTGACCCATTCAAACAAATTAAGTGTACTTAAGGGTTATAAGACCCCTAAAAAAAAACACACACACACACTTGAATGGGTCAAAAGGGGTCATAGGATATCCTATGATCCCCCTTAACTCATTTAATTTAATTAAGTGTGATTTTATATACTAGGACCCCTAGACACATAGATAATTCAATCAAATGTGTCAAAAGGAGTCTAGATATCCTATGACCCCCTTTCACCCATTAAATTGAATTAAGTGTGCTTAGGGATCCTAAGACCCCTAGACACATAGATAATTTAATCAAATGGGTTAAAAGGGGTCATATGACCCATGTTCACCCATTAAATCTCATTAAGTGTACTTAGGGGTCATATAACCCCTAGACACATAGATAATTCAATTGAATGGGTCAAAATAGTTGAGAGGGTATCCTATGACACTATTAATCCATTCAATTTAATAATGTGTGCTTAGGGGTCCTAAGACCCATAGACATATATATAATTTGATCAAATGGGACAAAAGGGGTTAGAGGATATCCTATGACCACCTTTGACCTATTTGATTTTATTAAGTGTGCTTAGGGGTCCTCAGATCCCTAGACACATAAATAATTTGATTGAATTGGTCAAAAGGAGTCATAGGATATCTTATGACCTCCTTTGACCCATTCAATCGAATTAAGCATACTTAGGGGTCCAAGGGCCCCTAGACACATATAATTTAATTGAAGGGGTTGAAATGAGACATAATGAACCCTATGACTCCTTTTGACCCATTCATGACATTAAGTGTTCTTAGGGGTCCTAGGACCCCTAAACATAGATAATTTGATCAAATAGGTCAAAAGTGGTAATAGGATACCCTATGACCCCCTTTGACCCATTTAATCAAATTAAGTGTGCTTAGGGGTCCTAATACCCCTATACATGTAAATAATTTGATTGAATGAGTCAAAAGGGGTCATAGGATATCCTAGTATGCCCTTTCAATGATATTAATGTGCTTAGGGGTCCTAGAACTCATAGGTACATAGATAACTTGATAGAATGGATCAAAAGGAGTCATACGATTCCCTTTGAGCACCTTCCACCAATTTAATCAAATTAAGTGTACTTGGGGGTCCTAAGACCTCTAGACACAAATAGTTTGATCGAATGAGTCAAAAGGGGTCATACAATATCCTATGACCCCCTTTGATCCATTCAATGACATTAAGGTGTTTACGAGTCCTAGGACCCCTAGACACATTTAAAAAATAATTGAATATGTCAAAATATGTCATATAATATCCTATGACCCCATTTGACCTATTTGATGGCATTAAATGTGATAAGGGGTTTTGGGATCCCTAGACACATAAATAATTTGATTGAATGGTTCAAAAGTTGTCATAGGTGACATTATGACCCCTTTTGACTCATCCAATCAACTAAGAGTGCTTAGGGGTCCCAAGACCCTTAGACACATAGATAATTCCATTGAATGGGTCAAAAGGTTTCATAGAATATTCTAGACCCCCTTTGGCCCATTTAGTCAATTTAAGTGTGCTTAGGGGTCCTAGAACCCATAAACATATATATATTTGATTGAATGGGTCAAAAGGGGTCATAGGGTTACCTATGACCCCTTTTGACCTATTTGATGACATTATGTGTTCTTAGGGATCCTAGGAACCCTAAACACATGGATAATTTGATCAAATTAAGGGTCATAGGAGGCCTAGACATATATACAATTTGATTGAATGGGTCAAAAGAGCTTATGGGGTACCCTATGAACTCTTTTGAACCATTCAATTTAATTAAGTGTGCTTAGGGGTTCTAGGACCCCTAAACACATAGATAATTTGATCAAATGGATCAAATGGGGTCATAGGATGTCCTATGACCTCCCTTTGACCCATTCAATCGAATAAGATGTGTTTAGGGGTCATATGACCCTAGACACATAAATATTTCAATAAAACATTATATAATTTTAGATAATATAATATTTTAGATTTTACATATTATAAAATATTTGAATATTTATTAAATCTTATCAATATGTTGTAGTTAATATCAAATTATATAAATATTCAATGATAAGTTCAATAGGATAATATGTTGTTGGTAGAAATTGATAAACTAAAATGACATATAATTGATAAGGTAATATGGAATAAGAGAAAAAATTTAAAATTTTGAATGCACATAGAAGATATGGGGTACTTGATTAGGCTCAATATTTACCAAGCCTACTTGGTTAACCCAAAAAATATGTTTTTACCTAGTTTATCTTAGTTCCAAACTTCCAGCGGGTATCTATCAAGTTTTATTCCAATCAAATTTGGTGAAATGAAAGAGGTATATTAAGGATGTTCTCCACTTTTCGTCGATATAATTTTTGTCAAAATATGAGTTCGATAAGTAATTATTATTTATTTTCTAATGGAGACACCTATAAAGTGTTGTTTTACTTATTGATTGAAAAATAAATATAACTTTCAAAGGGTATAAAATAGTTGAAATCTAAAATATGCATCGTATTCTATGATTTTCCTACTACAAGGAAAAAACTAAATTTTGTAATATTTTGATTAGTTAAGGTAGTTAGACACGAGAGTATTTTTTTCATTTTGAAAATGTTGTAGGAGAAAATTCATAATTAATTATTTATTTGGAATAAAAATATCCAAAAATATGCATCACATTTGGAGATGACTCTACCTCTTATATCTAGAATCTTATAAAAGAAATACACCATTGTGATTAAGGTGGTTAGATTTACCTACTTCTTATTTTTGTCCTACAATTTTTCATATACTGCATTAAAATATGATTTATTTACCAATAAAAAAAAATTTAAAATCAGATGAGGCCTAGTAGTTTAGAAACTATAGTTGATTTCCTACATATTCTATTTGAAGATTATGATTTTTATATAAAGTTCATAACTAGTCCAAAATTGCACATCATGCTGACATAGCCCTAATTTATTTATTTTTACTGCCACTTAAGGTGATAGTTTGGCCCCTCATGATCTTGCAAATACCCTTTCCTCTATTTCCACTTGCAAAGGGTATGTGCTTTCTTTTCTTGATTTTGGGAGCATTTATTTGCCTAATTATTTCACTTCATGATCAAATGTACATACAAAATTAGATATTTCTTAGAACTTACAATTTTGAAACTTGAGCCTTGTTAGCTTAGAGTTTCAACTTTACTAGTGTATTTAAAGTTAATCTGGCTTTATAAAGGCAATTTTTGTACATATTTTTGGTTCTCTTATAGTTATTTTGCAACAACTCATGCTCAAAAACTATAATTTTCCTATGCCTTGCATTAATAAAACATCTACTCTTTACTTCTTCACACAATTAGTTATATTGTGCATAATGTCCTACCTTTATTTTTTTAAGTACTCTTTTCTATTTCTACCTTATATGTTGCATCAATCTTGTTTGTAGGTTTTGTATTATAAAACTATTTTTCTTTCAACATGTATGAATTTTGATTTACATGTGATTTCTTGGAGATAGGTTAGAAGAGAAACCTGTGTATGTTTTGTTGGTGTTCTATTGATGTATTGCACAATTATAGATAAAGAAATACAAACTTCAAACTTGTACACCACCCTCTTTTTTACTTTTCCATTCCTTATCCCTTTGCCCTCAATATCATTAGTTCAGGTGCATCTTGATTGTAAAGGAAGACAACCTTATCTAAAGATTCAATCTTACATGTGCAAGTCCTAAACTTGAGAGACTTTATCAATGTTTCACAAGGTTTCTTGGATTCATACACCAAGCATGGGTGCAAAAAAAAATTAACAAAAATTCCTAGTAAAAATCTCTTTACATGACACCCTAAAAAGCTTCACAATATCCTTATGTATTTGATTAATTAAAGAGCCCTCAAAAAATATTGTATTTCAAGAGAGCCCTTGAATTTTTAATTATTCTTTCTTCATCATTATTCTTTCTCCAGATTAAGCTCATGGAAGAAGGTTGTTGAGGATGTTGTGGGTACTAGACTTACCCCTGTTGATATTATTCTTAGTATAGTTGATGTGGGTAAGGAGGTTGCTAAGATAATCAAGGAACTGCAGTAGTGGTCTGGTTTCCTTTTGTTTATGTTTTCTGTCTTTATTTTGAAAACTTTGTAACTTGTAGGTTCCAGGTCCTTATAAAACTTGGTCATGTTTTCTGGTTACATTATGTGGTTTTAGGTCCTTGTAAAACCTAATTTTTTGTTTGTTTTTTAGGTTTGATGAGTGTGTTCTCCTAGTGTGCTTAGTCGAATATCCTTTTTTCTACTATTCAAGGTTTTGGGTCCCTTCAAAACCTATTTTTACCTTAATCTAAAAACATGCATCAATTTCTTGGAGTTCTTAATTTCCCTGTGAAGGATGTAACCCTCTTAAGTTCTTTATTACCACTATGTGTCCCTCAAGACACTCCTATTTCAATAGGGTTCATCAATGCATTTTGAGGAATATTCTTCCCCAAACGAAATTCCATGACTAACAACTTTTCTAGATAACTATTTACCTTTTGTCACTAGGATCAATGTGAAAAATCATGGTGACTCTAATCAGGCCATCATGTTTCTTGTAGTTAGACCCATTTGGGAGTTATATTGTAATGAACCAATTAAACTAAATCATTCGCCTACAATACATGGAATTGAGTAATCCATGCCAGATTATTCAGCATGTTTGGTTGATGGTAACAAAGTGTAATCATTCTAAGACATCGTGGCTAAGGGTTCTTCTATAAAAACCCAACCACTTGTAATTTGAAAATAGGTTGGGAATATTTGACCTAGGTTTAATAAGTAAAGAAATATATTGTATCATTTATAGAGTTCTATTTCTCTAAGAACAAGACACTATGGCTGGTAGTCAAGGAGTGTGTATTATAGCATATTATTTGTTGAGCATTCTCTCTCACCCTTGACATTTTTGTTTTTAATAAATCATGGGGACTATGTACTTTTTCCTTTTCCTTTTTTATTAGTCTATGTATCATGTATTAAACTCTTATAGGTGTATTTAAGTATGTTTGCATTTTTTGCAATATGCTCTTCAAGAATATGGATTTTGGGGGTGACATCTTCTCTTTTGACCTTTATGGGGGATATTTATGTCCATTAATAGATATGATCTTATGCAGTGTCTCTTGTTAAGAAAAATTACACTTGCTTTAGGAGTGGTGCACCTTAATTAAACCATTGTAGATGTCTTGTGATCCATATGTCTAGGACTTAGCTTCTTGTTCTTCTATCAAAAATGAAGGGAATTCAATGCACTTTGTTAAGAATGAATGAAGGCATAAAGATTTTATCAGAGAAGACCTTAATTAAACCATTTGCAAATGTCTTGTGATCCATATATCTAGGACTTAGATTCTTGTTCTCCTGTCAAAAATGAAGGGAATTCAGTGCACTTTGTTAAGAATGAATGAAGGCATAAAGATTTGATCAAAGAAGACCAAGCTCTATGTAGATACCACTTGAAAAAATTTGATCTCATCTAACAAAGATTTGATTTTTTGGTTCTTCTCACTTTTCTCCAACACTAACCATGAAGAGTCAACTTCTAAAATTTTGAAGGTTTTATTGCAAGGAACACCCTGCCCCACTACTGCAACACTTCTAAAGTTGCCCCTTGACAATCAATGCAAGCCATAAATTAGAAGATCGATAGTGACCATTTGCATGATAATAAAATAGCTACACATAAATTTACATTTCAACAAAGACACCAAAAAAATTATATTTTACCCTCCACATATACCTATTTAAACTGACTCTAAATGTGAAAATAAAAAGACTTCTTACATTTTAAAATATAAAATAGAATATTTTATCCTCTGTCAAATTATTATACACTATACTTCTCTTGTAGGAGAACTTTTAATTTGATAAAAAAAAAAATTAAGAGCATGAAGTTGAATAAGTACTACATTGTGACCAGTTATTGTCTTTAGTTAATTATTTGTAATAATAACTTATATTTTAAATAATATATGAAAATAGAATAAAATATAGGTTATTAAAAATTTCAAAATATTAATTAGATTAACTATATTAGTAAAAATATTGAATTATGAAATAGTTTGCTCTTTCCTTTAAAAATTGGTTTGTTGTTTTCTTTAATAATTTTTAATAAAATTAGTGTTAGAAAATATTCTTTAGCTTTTAAATATCTATTATATTTCTAATTTTTAAAACAAATTAAAAATTTATTGATAATAAAAAAAATTCTTATTAATTCTCAAAGTTTCAATATAATGCAAAAGGTCATAATCTAGCACCGATCATCACCCCCATACCACTTGAAACAAAGCCCTAAGGGAAAAAAATGTCTAGATCCCAAGACCACCATCCCAATAGATAAACACCAAGTACCATCTAAACACAACCCCCTCCATATGGTAGTCCATACTATAGAAAATTAGCCAGAAAATTAAGTTATAGACACTACCCATTTGAACCATCCCATTGCTTCTTCTCTAGAGAAATTAAGAGAAGGGGCATCACATTCAACACAAAACATAGAACCTCAACCACCCAAACCACAGTGACCACTTCTCCCCTCACCAACGACACCCTGACCAAAGCTTGCTATACTAGCACTACCACCAACCTTCTTCTTAAAAGGAATCTGGCTATAGGAGATGGGATAACCGTCATCCTCCATAGGCACCAAGGACTTTACAAGGGTTACCTTCCTCTTTCTTCCTAGTATAGACATTCCTATCATCTTGCACTCTTCTATATTCTAGAGAAATTCTAACAGAGCCTTCCACCCTTTCCATGCATTCATGATGTTGACTTCCATGGGGCTTGATGAAAACCACACCATAAGTAGTTGGAGCTCTATATTTCCACCACCAATAAGTTGCCAAGGCCTGTGATACATGTTCAAACCAACTCTAACCTCAAATTGCACCACCATACATGCAAGACCACTAGCCTAATTGGGTTCAATGCATGCCTGAGCCACCCTATGAACCGCCTTGTAGGAGGAGCCCACCATAAATGTCAAACCCAAAAGAGAGACCAAATGTCTGTATTGGATTTTTTCTCAAATCCTTGTTGATTAATTCATCCTTGAAAATTAGAACCACGACCTCCCAAAAATCCACATAATCAAACTTAAATAGGTTTCATATCTTGTGGATGGAAATGATACCACTACAATCAAGGATATGACCTGAGGTTTGCAAATAAAACTAGCCTCCATCAAGCTAGTAACAACCACAAACTAGCTACATTTGTAATGAAATGTGTAAGGTAAAAATCCACATTTTACTTTAAAGACCTGCCATGCCTTAAAATTTGAACCAAATTGTGTGAGTTGTCTATCACCCTAGGCAATTACTTTGTGACATGGTGAATCTAAGAAAATTTTGCCATGAGATTTGCACACCGCTAGAACATCAATCTGCCTTAAATAACTAAGGATTAAAAAATTATTATCTTCACTTCCATTTTCATAAATAATAAGGTTTTATGATCATTAATTAACCACCAAATGCTAACATCTTGACAAAAAAGGTCTAGGGATAAGAAGTCCCTTAGATCTTCAAAATATTCAAAATTGTCAGCCAATGACCCATCCACCCTAAAATTGAAGAGTTTGTCAATAATGGGTTTTTCTTTCCTAAAAATAGGAGTCACCTTAAAATCATCAAATTCTTTAAGAAATGCCTTACTCACCTTATGTGCTTATTTAGATATCATTGATCTATTTTTCCTTTCCTAGTCCCATTTATAGTGAGTTTAGAATCTCCCTTTAGGTGGATTTTTATAAACCCCAATTTCTTGGCCATCAAAATAACACCAACAACTTCCAAACACTTTGCCTCATTATTATTACCTTCGGGATGTCTTTTAGCACCAAGTGCCACAATACTATCCTAATCGTTACAAGTTATGTATCCTACTCCCAATAGAACTAGGTTACCTCTGGAAGCCTTGTCAAAATTGATCTTAATCCATCCACTCTCTAGTGGCTCCCAACATCAAGTCTGAGTTTCTTTGGAAAGAGGTTTGACTCTTTGAGGCCCATTAATGAGCTTAAACAATTTAAATCTTTCTCTAAAAATAGTTTTCAATTTGTTTATATTTATGATTATGTTTTAAATTGTATTTCTAATTTTCATTATGTTTCTAGCTTAAATCATTTAGATCTTACTCTAAAAATGATTTTAATATTTTTATTATATATTTTAAATTAATTAAATGCATTTTAGAAAGAAAAAAAGTTTTATTTTTTTTCTTAAACTAATAAAAATAAATTACCAGACAAGAGCCTATAATACAATGGTAAATTTTGAGCCTCACATCTAAGAGGTCTTGAGTTCAAATGTACTTGAGCTTAACACATAATAACAATTAATCTAAATAAATAATAAATAATCTAGACTTCATTCGTTTACCTATCCCCATAACACAATGATAAATTGTGAGCCTCTCATATGGGAGGTCCTGGATTCGAATCTACTCAACCTTAACACAAAAATAATTAATCTCAACAAATCATATTAAATAATCTAGGCATATGTATGTATGTATGTATGCATGAATATGTGTATGTGTGTGTGTGTGTGTGTGTATGTTTGTGTGTGTATGTATATACATACATATATATGCATGCATATACATATATGTGTATATATATATATACATAGGTGTATATACATATATATGTACATACATATATACATATACATATATATACAAACATATTTATATATACACATACATATATATGTATATATGTATATCTATGTATATCTATGTATATATGTATGTGTATAAATAGACATATATTTATACTTATATTTATATGTATATACATATAAATATATAGATATATATACATATTATATAAATGTATGTATATATATTTATATGTATATACATATAAATATATATACATACATGTATATAATATGTATATATATCTATATATATTTATAGATATATATATATATATGCATATGTATATATGTGTGTGTGTATGTATGTATATATGCATGTATGTATATATATATATATGTGTGTGTGTGTGTATGTATGTATGTATGTATATATGTATGTATGTATGTATGTATACATACATACATATATATAAGTATTTTGTGTGTCTGTGTGTCTATATATTTTTGTGTGTATGTATATATATATGTATGTATGTATTATGTATGTATGTATATATATATGTATATGTATATGTATGTATGTATGTATGTATATATATATATATGTATATATATGTATAGATAAACAAAAGAAAAAAATTATATTCTTGTGGGAAATGATGTTTCTAAGGCAGTTGAAGAGTCAAGGGCTAGAGATGCAATGCTAAAGGACCTTAATAGTACCTTTATTGCCTTAACTCCTAAGAAGCAGACTACGGAGACCTTTGAAAATTAAAGACTTATCTCCTTGTGCAATGCAATCTATAAAATTATTACAAAGTAATCAAAAACAAATTAAAAGTGGTTCTATCAAAGGTTATCTTAAAGGAACAAAGTAGTTTCCCACTAATAGATCTATCTATGAGGCAATGATTTTAGCTTATAAGGCAATATATATTGTCAAAACAACAAAGTTGTCCAAAATTATGGTCAATCTAGACATTATGAAGGCCTATGATGTAGTAAATAGGAAGTTGGTTCTATGGGGTCTTGAGAAATTTGGCTTTTGGAAAGAATGGATTAACTGGATTAATAGTTGTATTTCTACACCTATCCTTTGGGTGTTAGTAAATGGTAGTCCACAAGGTTTTTTAATTTGATATTGTTAGAGGCTTAAGACAAGATGATCCCCTTTGTCCATTTGTGTTCACCCTAGCAGAGGTGTTAGACATATTAATATCCAAAGCTAGGGGGGGTGGTAAATGGAAAGATATTTAGAAAATAAATGGTGTGGAACTCCTATCTCATTTGCAATTCACTAATGAAACATACCTAATAAGGGAAGCCTCAGTTAGAGAGGAAAGGGTGATAAAGGGTTTGTTAGATTATTATAGTGTTAGACAACTAAGAGGGGGAGTGAATCAATTATCCTCTATTGTCCACATTCCCTTTCAAACAATTCACCAAACTTATTATAACTTATACTTATTAGTAATCAAATCGATAAATGTGTTAACTTCATCAAAATATAAACTAATAAACTAAATTTCAACTCGAATACCAAGTATCAACATCAATAACCAACATATAGAAATTATAACAATTTTAACATGTAAAAGAAAATAACATGCAAAAAGCATGAATACATCAACACTAGGATTTTAACTTGTAAACCCAATTTGGGTAAGAATCACTAGGGACTAGTCACCCAAAATATTCACTCTTCTAAAGTGACCTTGGTTAAGATCCAACCCTGTCAAAGGTTATAAGTACATTGCTAGGTGTGACCCTGTTAGGGGATTTTCACCAAATATAATCTAGACCTTGTCACTCCTTAATAAGTGGCCTCTCTAAAGGATTTATAAACATTTAATGGAATGTCACCATAAAATGGATTTACAAATTAATATTGTTAAGTCCACTCGGTCAAGATATTTTATGGTACAATTTTTAGAAAGTAATAATTAAATGATCTATTAAAAATAGAAACTCGCTTCTCTTGATCAGATCTCTATTCTACTTAATAACTTTTCTCACTAACTAGCCATCACATCAACACTTCATTCCACTTCAACTTTGCACTCAAATATGCTTGGTATTATCTCCTTAGCACTTTGCATTTGGGTAAAAGCACAAACCTGTGTCACCCTCTTTGGAAATAATCAAGACTAGCTAGGTTACTGAGAGGGGAGGGGTGAATCAGTAACCTCAAAAACTTTAAGTCAATTCAGTACTTAATCCATTCATCATTCATTCATCTAATCTACTATATGCATGAGAAAGATAAACATTTATAACACATGAACACAGAATTTTGGTGACCCAGAAACCTTCCAAATAGAAAGTAAAACTAGGGTGGGGATGATACCCACAAAACTTTGCTACTATAGTATGAAGTTAGCCTATTAGGGCTTACATTGATCACTTCTAATGATCTTCCCGGTTAAGAGCAATTTGGACTGCTAGATCCACCTTGTTAGAGGATTTACAAACATACAATGAAGTATGCACTCTGTTGGGAGATTTATACAAAGACTGTTAAGTCTACCTTGTTAAAAGATTTACAAAACTAATTCACCTGTTAGGATGAAATAGTGGATCTACTTACAACTTAATTTTTTATTAGATCTTTGAAGTATAGATCACCTCTTGTGATTGATGAATCTTTACTTCTCCTTATAGACCTTGTTGAATACTCTGCTCTGTTGCTGATTCGCATTTTTTCTTCTCAAGCATTACATGTCCATTCCTTGATATACACATACACATTCACACATTGCAAAAGATATAATACATTACATATATAACATTCCAATAATTACAATTGCAAGGTCGGCCAAGAAACAAGTAAACAAAATATTTTTGAGTTGGCCAAATAGTAGAAAACTTGGGTTCCTCAAGCTGACTTGGTGACCTTCTGATACTCAGCATCCTCTACATTACTCAGCATCATCATGCACTTAGTAGAAGTAGAAGCTCAGTCCATACTAATCACACAATTTAGCTTAAAACTTGCTAACCATTGTAGACTCGGTAGATATATTGTCACTCAGTAAAAATTGAAGCCTTTGTTTACCTTGCTTTCACTCGATAAACACTACACTTCCATCGCTCGATAAACACTAGCTTCCATCACTCAAACTAATGACTCGGTAGACACTGTGAAGCTCAGTGAACATTGTAGGCTTGGTAGATATTTCTAGATTGCACACTCACTCAGTAGCTTCAGGAATGCTCAATGTGAACTGCTTAAGTAATGAACCTACAAGGTGAGCACTAAATGCTCGGTATACACTGTAGATTGAGTGATGAGCTTGGTAATCATTCATAATCAAATAAGTTTTGTCACTAATGAAAAATACAATATAATGCCAACAATCTCCCCCTTTGGCATTAGTGACAAAAAAATATTTATGAGCCAAGCATTGTATACACTGACATACTGGATTTGATTTTTCAAAATTGATCTTTGTAAACCTATTGTATATACATTTCTTACATGTCTTTACATATCTCCCCCATACATATCGCATGGTGTATACATGGCTTATCATTGTACATATATCAATCTATTACATTCTCCCTTATTTTTTCCATTGTCTCTTACTCCTCTTGACTTCTACTATCTCTTACTCACAATAATCTCCCCCTTTTTTGACAATAATGCCAAAGGCAATCATACTTATACAAAGACACCAAAATGTGAGAGAAACTCATAATGTACCTTAAGAATAAGAGCTAATGCCTTATCCCATTTCTCTTGCAAAATTTTGTAGATATGAAGTGCAACCTGGACTTCTGTTGATAGTTCTATCATATGATCTGCAGCTGAAAAATTGTTATCATGGATCGGTGTTTTTGAATAAGCAATGTGCTTCTGCATTGTGTCCATGATAGGAACGATCATGTTCTAGATCTCTATTAGTGTAGATCAGATCCTTGCTTCCTCTCTCAAGAGTTTTGCCTGCATGTCTGATAGGAATCTAATCTTAATGTGATGTGCAGAGCTTGAACTAGGGTCAAGCTGCAACTTTTGGGCACTAACCTTCAGATCCTCATCAATTTTATTCAATTTTACCTTTATTTCTTTTGTGTACTCATTAACATCACATAGCTTGGAAAAAAGGAATGTTACATTTGTAAAAGAATTTTCAAGATTAGCCACAATTGTAGAAAGTTTTGTTTGCCTAATGGAAATTTTCTGAGCAATATGCTTAAGCACTTTATTGTCAAACTTTTTCTCTGCCTTTTCTATAAGCTTCTCTTGGCCAGAAGTGTCCTCATTGAACTTTTGTACAGCCTCTTCTAATTGTAACAGAATGTGTTGAGATGAATCCACATCAACACCTATTGCCTTAGTAATTATATTTTTAGCATTTTCAATTATAGTGAATTCTCTATCTCTCTCATCTCTTAGTTGTTTCTGACTTGCTCTTTGCTCTAAAAGCTAACTGACTAGTCTCATTTCATCAACTGTGGTAGTATCCAAATCTATCTTAGGTATAATAATTTCCTTGTCCAAGTCTATATCTTCATCAATTGCCTTGCTAGTAAGCAAAATTTTTAGTGGAGTCTTTGGTTTTACTTCAGTGATTACTTCCTTGGATTTAGAAATAGAAACAATAGTTGATGAAGTTGGACTAGCAGAAAAAACTTGAATTGATCCAACTGGAGGAAAACTAAGAGTGGTGCTAATTGTATCCAAAATTAATGTACTTCCCAAAAATGAAGTATCAATAGGTAATGTACCAACTGGAATATTTACAACTAAAGTACTAACTGGAACAAAAATTGGTACAGTTGAAGCTATGGATGACAAAATTGTAGAGCAAATTGACAAACTTACTATACATGTTGTAGTAAATGACTTAGGAGCTGATGAAGAGGGTTGTAGCTCAATAGATGAAGTACTTGACACTTCTATTGAAGATACTTGTAGGTAGGAGGTGACAGGTGATGATTGAGCTATTGATGTGGTAATTGTGCTCAAAGTCTCACTTGCAGAAGCTATCTCCATAGTGGATGTAACAGTCTTTGGTGGAGAGTGAGGAAGGGATGCAATAACTTCTACTGCAATTTTTACTAGATCTTCTTTGTCCTTGTCTTCCTTTTCAGCTTCATCATCATCCTTTAGTGCCTGATAGTCTTTACCATCAAAAGTGACACATGGAGCATTATCTTCTTCATCATTGTCACTGTCATCATCATCATCTTTGATTTCTATAGGATCATTACTTGGCTTATGCACATGATAGATGTTCTTCCACATTTCTATAGCATCCTTAACTACATGCTCTATATCTTTTATCAAAATTAAACAAGTATGAAACTTGATTGTCATCTTGTCTTCATTTTTCTTCATTGCTTCCTTTACCTTTGCATTGGTAAGGCTCGGTAGCAACTGTCTCAAAGATTGTTCATATATATCTTTTGTAGTTTGCATAGTTGATTCCCATCTAGGTTGTAATCTTGCTAGTAACTCATTAGAAATTTGAGAGGCAATTTGATCAGGGGAATATTTCCATTTTCCCATCTTGGAGAGTACTAGCTCCTCAATTTGCATTTTCCCAACATCTGTTCTAGTTTCATATTTTAAAGCCTTGAAGTTTGAGATGTTTGTACCTTCTTCCATTTGTTTCAATATTTCTTGGAAGGTGAGAGGGGGCTTACTGAATACAACTTCACTGCCTCCTTTCTTCTTTGATCTTCTGGTAAATATACCTATAGAGGCTTTGGGTGGCTTGGTAATGATTACCTTGCCCTTCTTTTTCACTGGCTTTGCCTCTTTCTTAGATTCATCTTCATTTGATTCCTACTCCTTTTCTTCATCTTCACCTTGTCCCTCAGTAATCATTAAGGGCTCGGTAGCATTTTTTAACTTGGCAACCTTTCTCTTGCCTTTATTAATTGCTTGAGGAAGTTTGATTTCAAGCTTAATTCAGACCTTTTCCTCATCATATGCTCCAAAAGTTGGTTGCTTTGGATCTACTAGCTCATTCACCAGTGCTTCAATAATATCCCTTGTTTCATCAATATTGACCTCATAAGGAAGAGGTTTCACCCATGCAACTCGGGTCCTGACTGCCTGAATGTATACTCTATCACAATCAACCATAAAGAATACATCATCTTTGTAATCTTCAACCAATTTTGGTGGAATTTAAAACCTATTATTCATCCTTTCCTTGAAATCTTCAAAATGATTATCCATGATGCTATCAAAGTTTACACCCATTTCTACTACAAACTCATTTATTTGATATAGAACAGGAATATATTTTCTCCACACAACAGTTCCATTGGATGGAAAGAATTTTTGTACATAGAAGAAAAGACATGTCAACAAAGAACCAAATTTGCAAGGGTTGTTCTTTGAAGTCCTAATGCTGTCCATATTCTTGTGCAGTTGTATTAACAATAATTCTGACAGATCAAATTCCAGATTTTTCTTCACAACCTTGAATGCCAAATCCATGGCCTCACAAGGCACACTATTCAAATGAATAGAGCTATAAATCTTGTGAGCAATGAAATGAATTTCAAACCTTAATTCAATGTCAGAAATAGTGCTAACCTTCAAACCTCTACCATTTGATTCAGCTAAGGTTTTCTTCTAAGTTCGTCTCGACCTAGGGTTTTGGTAGTTTTTTCTTTATTTAGCATGGGGAGACCAGTAATCTTATGAATCATCTTCTTGGTGATTAATATTGGCTACTCTAACCATAGTTGACCATTGTGCACATGACTAAGGATGTCCCTAATCCACTTAATTTGGAAACTTCTTGGCATATGCGAGATATGGGTTAATCCTTTGGTCTCTAGATGCTTATGCTTGGGTTTCAAAGAGCCATCAACACTCATTTCTCCTAGGGCATTGTCCATTTCTAGGTTTCCAATCTCTTGAATAGAACATTTGAAATGAGTACAAATATCATTGGTAAAGAGTACCTTTGGTGGAATTTGTGATTGAGCTCCATTGGGGTTGAGTGACTCTACAATTGCTAGAACTAGCTTGAAATTTGGCACTTTCCACTCCACACCCTTAACTAGCATCTCTGAACCTCTTTTTGCCTTGCTACTACTACTACTCCTGGATGCCATTAATGCTTGGTAAAAGATAGAAATCTTTTGAACAAATCCTTTGCTCTAAAATTTCTTGAAATAGCCTAGATGCACCAAAAATCGCTTTAGCTCTGAGAATTTTGAAAATGTGGTGAGAAATGAAATTGAATTTTTCCCTTTTGATAAAAATTTTTTCATTAATGCTCAGTAAAAAATTTTCTATGATGACATAGTGTTTGATAGGCTTTCATCCACTCACTTGCTTGATAGAAACTTGCGACTCGGTGATCAAACAAAACTTTTGTTACTCCCGATCTAGCTCGGTTGAGTCTGTGACTTGACCTTGCTAGGTACAACCTGATTTCTTGTGACCCTTTGTATTTGAAATACTGATTGGATCTTTTTCTTTCTTTCATTTGGAACTACTCTAGATATAGCTTGATGATATAATTCCAGATTCTCCTTCATGAATCTAATTGGAAATGGTGGAGTCACCCACTTCTTCAGTGATGTGGCCATCATTTGAACTATTATGCTTGATAGATTTAGGAATCCACTATTGTCTCATCTATTTTCGAATGTTATCAGCTTTAGCTTTCTTTTCATCTTCAATTCCTCCTATATTCATGCAATTCTTGGCTATATGACCAAGTTCAGTGCATGTATAACATCTTACTATTGTATCTCTTTTTCTCAAGTGATGCCTTGAGCAATCTTTGCCAATGTGTCCATATTCTCCACAATAATGACATCTGCACCAGGTATTGTAATCCCATCCAAATATTGCCTTAACAAGTTGTTCAACTAGATTGAATGATTTTGATCTGCATTAGAATGCCTTGTGACCATACTTCTTGCATATGTCACATTTACCTTAAAATTTTGGTTTTTCCTTGCATTCATTAGCTTTGTGACCATGTTGATTGCAGTTGTAGCATTTTCCATTAAATTTTTCTTTTCCATTACTCCAATATTTGTTTGATGTATGACCTAACTTACCACAGTGATTGCAAGTAGGTCTTTGATTCCTTTGAGCACCTTGCTTGGAAGATTCACCTTGTTCTTCATTGTATCCAAGTCTTGCTTTATCATTTTGCTTATGAAGATTCTATTCATTTTGCTCTATTAGTTGATTCATCTCTTCTTGAGACTTCATCATTCTCTCATTGATTTTCTTTTCAATATTTAGGTCATTCTTTAATTTCTCAACAATTTTCTTTTCACATCTTAGTTCTCTTAGTATTCTTTCATTACCTTCCCTTTCACTGTTTAGATCACTTCTTATTCTTTCATTATGTGCTTTGAGAATATTGATTTCTTCATTTTCTCTAGAGATTTGATTCATGAGGTCTTCATTATGAGTGGATTGATTGTTTCTTGCCTCCAAGTCTTCATTTTCCTTGTTCCTTTGTTCCAAAACTTCACATAGCCTGATTGATTGGATTTCTTGTTCTCTTTTAAGTTTTCTTACTTCTTCCTGCAGATAGCCATTCTTTGCTAGGAGTTCCTTGATTGCCTCATCAGCTTTATTTGAGCTACTTGATGGTAAAAGGTCTTCAATCTTTTCTTCAACATACTGATGGTCATTCATTTGTCTTGCAAGTTCCTTCCTTCTCTTCAGGGATTGAGAAAGATGCTCCTTTGCTTCTTTGAGTTGAGCCATGGCCATTTCAAGATCTAGCTTTTCATTTTCAATTGCTTTGTCAAGTCTAAATATCTCCATTTGTCCTTTAGATCTTTGCTCAAGCTATCAAACTTTATCCTAAGAACCACAATGCTTTGATACCAATTGTTGGAAATATTCAAGACTAGCTAGGTTATTGAGAGGGGAGGGGTGAATCAGTAACCTCAAAAACTTTAAGTCAATTCAGTACTTAATCCATTCATCATTCATTCATCTAATCTATTGTATGCATGAGAAAGATAAACATTTATAACACATGAACAGAGAATTTTGGTGACCCAAAAACCTTCCAAATAGAAAGTAAAACTAGGGTGGGGATGATACCCACAAAACTTCGCAACTACAGTATGAAGTTAGCCTATTAGGGCTTACATTGATCACTTCTAATGATTTTCTCAGTTAAGAGCAATTTGGACTGCTAGATCCACCTTGTTAGAGGATTTACAAACATATAATGAAGTATGCACTCTATTAGGAGATTTATACAGAGACTGTTAAGTCTACCCTGTTAAAGGATTTACAAAATTGATTCACCTGTTAGGATGAAATAGTGGATCCACTTACAACTTGATTTTTGATTAGATCCTTGAAGTATAGATTACCTCTTGTGACTGATGAATCTTTACTGTTCCTTATAGACCTTACTGAATACTCTGCTCTGCTATTGATTCACATTTTTTCTTCTCAAGAATTACATGTCCATTCCTTGATATATACATACACATTCACATATTTCAAATGATATAATACATTAGATATATACCATTCCAATAATAACAATTGCAAGGTTAGCCAAGACACAAGTAAACAAAATATTACTGAGTCGGCCAAATAGTAGAAAACTTGAGTTCTTCAAGCTGACTTGGTGACCTTTTGATACTCGGCATCCACTGCATTACTCGGAATCATCATGAACTTGATAGAAGTAGAAGCTCAGCCCATACTAATCACACATTGTAGCTTAGAACTTGGTAACCATTGGATACTCGGTAGATATACTGTCACTCGGTAAAAATTGAAGCCTCGTTTACCTTGCTTTCACTCAGTAAACACTACACTTCCATCACTCGATAAACACTAACTTCCATCACTCAAACTAATGACTCGATAGACACTGTGAAGCTTGGTGAACATTATAGGCTTAATAGATACTGCTAGACTACACTCACTTGGTAGCTTCAGGAATGCTCGGTGTGAACTACTGAACTGCACACTCACTCGATAGCTTCAGGAATGCTCAGTGTGAACTGGTTAAGTGATGAACCTACAAGGTGACCACTGAATGCTCAATATACACTATAGACTGAGTGATGAGCTTGATAATCATTCATAATCAAATAAGTGTTGTCACTAATGATAAATACAATATAATGCCAACAACCCTTTTGTAAAGGAAAAGGTTAACAAAAGTATAATTGTCAACCTTCAATGACATAATATTGGTATTATTATTTTGAATTTTAAAATGAAGTAAGCTAATGAAATGTATAGAAATGGATGAAGTTTAGGATTATAATTTTTAATAATTATTTGGAATAAGAATTGATATATTTTCCTAATTTTTATAGATAATTTTTTAGCTGCTGAAAAAGATTGAAAATTAGGGGTCTAGTTCCCACCAAAAAACTAGATGGAAATGAACTTATTTCCCTTTGATCTCAAACTATGTTATAGATAACATATATAGGTAGAACAATCAAAAATAAAAATTAGCTTTAGACCTATATTTTCTCTTTCATAATGATTCAAATTTCAACTCACTTGAAATTGATAGTTTTCATCTCCCACCACATTTAACAAAACAAATCTATTCTAACTAGGAGAAAAATTATACATTCTAAAAGAGGACTCTGTCCTCTATAATTTTTAAAAAAATTGATATGATTTCATATTTTTTTCTTTCTTAAAATTGACATCTTTTTTAGTGTTAAAATGTGTGCTTGTAGAATTTTTAATTACAATATACTATATCTAATTAAAACACTATAAACTCTATATGAGAATATTCTTGACTCTAAGCTCTATAAAATGGTGTTTATATGTTATTAAAAAATATCATAAAAAATAGTAAGAGTTATTGAAATACCACTTTTTTGAAATAATTGTATTTCTTTAGTAATTAGATACAAACTAGTATAAAACATGCATTTAGTAGACATTTCTAATTGGAAAAGTGTGAGATTGTATATAACTTAACTAGAATGAATTTATCTAGATCATATGTTTGGGCAAGATTGATTTTTAGATAGAAATACTCAAATTCAGTTGTTCTAATAAGTCAGCCTGAAAGGTGACACAACTTTGTACTTTTACCCATTAACTTGGCTATCAACTAAACTAGTATCATTTACTTTCTCGTCTCTTCCTTATATAGAAAGATTTTTTCCACTTAACCACAATTGTCTATTAATATTTTACAGCTCAGATACATTGAATCTAGTCACTTAGAAAATTGTTTTAACCTTGAACTTTGTGCATCATCTTGGATCACTAGACATGCTTCAAATTGTCATCATCAGATATTTTCTAAATTATTCCAACCATTGATCTTTCTAACCAAATTTATCCATCCTTTGTTGAACGATGTTCTTCCTTCCCTAACCTTTTTCGTACTTGGTTAATACTACGCTCAGTTAACATTAGACTTGCACAATTAACCTTCCTCCTACTCAGTTAATATTGTTCTAACTCATTTAACTTTTCATTCTCTTCATTTCCTGACCACTATTTATAGCTTGATGTAACTTACTAATTCTTATTATTTTCACTTTCCAAATTCATTCCTTTTTTTACCAAACAAATTTACTTGATTACATCCCAACACTTCATGAAATCATGTAAAACAATAAGTTTTTTTTTCAAATTTTGAAGGAAGTTATAACTTTAATGATAGTGGTATTCTTTTTTTGAGGAGGTACCTCTTCATTATTACCCTCTTAGGTTGGCACATTTTGTGGGTGATATTGGAATTAAAAGTGAAAGATTACAATTGTTCTCTTGCATATTTTTTCCTTGTTGTAGAAGACTAGTTATTAGCATTGGTTATAGTATGGGTGGCAAGTCGAGGAAGCAAGAACCTACAAATTTTAAGCACTAGAAAGAGAAATGGTGGTTTGGAGTGTTCTTCACAAAGGTAAGGTAAATGGTTACCTAGAGAAATTGCATGACTACAAACCCCATATTATTGAATTTTTTTTAGAAATGAGGCTAGGGAGAATGTGACTTTGTCCATCACCGAAAATCTTATTGCAAAAATTACTAGACTAGAAAGAGACCAAAATTTCAACTGCTGCCCTGAAGAAATTTTTCAAGAACCCTGAAGAAGAAAGAAAATTGGTCAAGGAAGGGGAATTATTTGATCTTGACTAGATTAAGGTCATGTGGCAAGATGTTTTGTCCCGTATTCTTGAGAATTTCATTCTTGATGGGAGATATAAAAGAGTGCATAATTTCCATTTTATTTTTCTAAATCACTTCAAATACAAGGATAGGGTTTCTTTTCCATTCAACTTGAAATTTTCCTTGTTAAACAACCTTAGTGCTCATAGGAAAAAAATTCCAGGTCCGTTCTCTATGAAGGGTTGATCTACTAATTGAAGAATCTTGTAGATAGAATATTGTGAAACTCTCTCCTTCAGTTGGAAATAGAAAAAAAGATATCTAGGAAGGAAATATTGGAGAAATATAGTGTCAAAAAAAATTAAAACCCACAATGTTAAAATTGAGGAGATAAAAGAAATGGATACTGAGTTAGATTGTGACTCAACTAGTGAGAAGGAAAGTGCAAAGAAAAAGAAAAATAGGAAGATTAATGGTGAAAGAAAAAGTAAGGGGAAACCTAAGGTTAGACCTGAAGAAATATTAGAAGAAGATAAGGGCACCATGAAAGCGAAGAATCATGAAGAAGAGGAGGGAGAAATAGAGAGTGGATATTATAGCTTGAATAATGATGGGTACTTGGGTATTCAGGAAGATACTATGGCTAATTCTAGTGGCACAAGGAGTAATGTGGGTTCTTCAAACCCTGAAAATAAGGACCTAGATATATTTATGAAATCCTCAAAGGGAAAAGACAACAATATGAAAGATTATATGCCTACCCTTGAAGCTAATGAGGATAAGGGGCACCCAATGGATACTAATAAGGATGATAATACAATCCTTACTACCCAAGAGCCAAATATTGTTGATACTACCCAGATGAATGACACTAAGGAAAATAATTTAGTTGGGGAAAAGGACCCTATACCTAAAGAGGCTCACATTGATACTATTTATCTCAAGTTGAAGAGTGCTAATGAGGTGACTAGGGAGAATAATACTAGTGGAAGACTTATGTTTCTTAACAAAGCCAAACTCAAGGCACTTGTGACACTGTAAGATGATACTTGGCTCTATAATGAAATCATGGTCCTAAAGAAAAGTGTTAAAGAATTGTAAAAGAATTTGGAGATTGAAAATTACAAAAGAATTGAAAAGGAAGGGAAAATTAAGAATATTCCTAAGAAACTAATGGCCTATGAAGCTAGGCTAAGGAAAATGGTAAAGGATAGTGTCCAAGAGATTGACATGATTACTATTAGCCTGTGTGGTAGTGGTTAACAATGGCAGGAGGAGAAATGAGGAAATTATCTCCTCTGTGCCTATCTAGATGAGTGGTGGACCAAGTAGAAGGACTAGGGAGAGCACAAAAAGGGCCATTGAAGTGGCCCCTATCTTCAATGTTTTAGATCTCCTTTAGGAGGTTTTTGATACTACTAAATATTTGACTAAGTTTTTCAAGGAGCTAGAGTAATAGATTAATTTCTTATTTTTGTTCTGCTAGTTCGGGTTGTTGGTCTGGGTTTCTAGCTCTAACACTCTATGCTAGATGTTTTGTACTATTATTTTCTTTCTAGTTGGTTTATCTTTAATGCTACTATTTAGATTCCATGTCCATGTGAAACATGGGTTTGTTTTTGTTGTTATTGTAGGTTCCAAGTCCTTGTAAGACCTAGTGCACTCTATTTTGTATATCTTTCTTTATTTTTTGTATGGGGTTTCAGGTCCCCTCAAAACTTATTTTTACCATAATCCAAAAAAGAATATTGCCATAGATTGATTCATCAATTTCCCAATTAAGTTCACATAATTATCATCAATTCTTCAACTTGATCTTCATACTCTATCTTTCACTTCTTTTCTCAACATCACATCCTTTAGATGATTGCAACTTACATGATTTAGTGTTGTCAAACAAGATGACATCAACAACAATATAACAACTAGAGTCTAAATCTTTTACATACACTTTGGACCTCAATTCTAACCTTTTTCTTTTTTAGTATCTCTTCTCTACAATAATTTTTCATCAACATTAGCTATGGCCAACAATCTCCCCCTTTGGCATTGATGGAAACATATTATGAAACATACCATCTAATACCAAACATCATCATCTTCTCAACAACCAAACATAATCATCTTGTCAACAACTATATCTCCATGCATCAACAATCTTCTTTACTCACCAACTCTTATTTACTCATTTACACAAATTCTCTCCTTTATATTTTCTCTACCCCTTACTCATTCTCTCCCCCTTTGACAACAATTTCAAAGGTAACCAAAAAAATTAGTTAGAAACTTACATACCATGCAGTTATACTTTTTAGCTTGCATGTGCCTTACATACCATGCAATTATAATTCTATTTTAACACATCATTTTCACCTTCTTCACAAATTTAGGACAACCTAAAGAGTTAACTATTGCATCAACTCTAAAATAGATATTTTGATAAACCATGAATAGATGAAATCCTCCATATTCTCTTATTGAACATTGGATAGGGGAAGGAACACTAATTTACCTCTTATATGTTCAAAGGCATCCTTAAGTAATGTCTTTGTAAATATATTTGCAATTTTCTCCTTCGAGTTCACATACTCCAATCTAACTTGTTTCTCCTATACTTGTTCTCTTAAATAGTGATACTTGATAGATATATGCTTTGTATTTGCATGTATCATCGGAATCATTAAAATTTTAATTGCATTTGTTTTATCATAATATATTGGTACATGAATAGTCACTTCCTCTTGCATACCTCCCAACAATTATTTGATCTACACAATATTAGAGAAATTAACATCACCACCTAAATGTTTTTCCTAAGAAATGGACTATGAGATACACCTTTGTATCTTGTGTATCCATGTCACCAATCTTCCTCCTAAAAAGAAACCTTGACCATGAGTACTCCTTTTTTCATCAACATTTTCAGCCCAATCAGCATCAGTATAAACTCTTAATTCAAAATATATGTCTTTCTTATACCATAAACCATAATCTTTTGTTCCTTTCAGATATCTTAAGATTCTCTTCATAGTGATCATGTGTGTTTCCTTAGGATTAGAAGAAAATCTTGCCACAATTCCTATAGCATGAGCAATATTTGGTATGTTATGGTAGTGTCATCCTCCTTTAATAATTTACACCATGTGACCATCAATGTACCAATTGGTCTTCAGTCTTCCATGCTAAATGTCTTCAAGATCTCCTTGGTATACGTGTGATTTATATGAAATCCTTGTTGAACTGGCAATCCAATAAAAAATAAAATCTCTCCAAACATTGACATCTCAAGGCCTTTACTCATTTCATCAACAAATGTCTTACACATCAGTTCATGTCCTCCAAATATAATTTCATCAACAAATATGTTAACAATCACGATCTTGTCATCATATTCACTCTTCAAATACAAATTATTGTTCTCACCAGTTCTAACAAAATGAATTCTCATTAAATAAGAGTTTAACCTTTTCATACCATGCTCAATGTGATTTTTTCAATACATGCAGTGTCTTGTGTAGATTGCATACCATGTTACTCTAACTTGGGTCCACAGAACCTTCAAGTTGTTCAATGTAGATTTCTTCTTCTAGTATCCCATTCAAAAATGTATACTTAACATCCATTTGATAAACTTTGATATTTTTGAAAGAAGCATGAACAAGTCATATCCTTACTCATAGTCTAGAATTAGGGGAAAATGTTTCTCCATAATCAATTCCTTCTTTTTGTGCATATCCCTTGCAAACTAGTCTAGCCTTATTCCTTGTTACTTCTCCATTTCCATTCAACTTATTTCTAAAGATATCCTTAGTGCCAATCACATTGTTATCTTTGGGTCTCAGTACCAATGTTCATCAAATTTTTTTCTCAATTATTTTAATCTCTCTATTTATAGAATTGATCCAATTTTTATTTTCCAATGCATCCTTAACTTCTCTAGGTTCAAATTCACAAATCAAGCATGTATTATCTCTCAAATTACTTCTTTCCATAACCCCAACATCTTTGTCTCTAATTATCTTATTTGGTTAAGGGTTCCTTCAAACATGTTTTTCTAAAATAGGTTTGGTTCTATGTTCCTCAATATTTTCTTCACTAGATGGATGCTCATGAATAGGTTGTTAGGTAGTGGGTTGTTGTAGCTTGAGCATTGCTTGATGTCACTTAGTGACTTTTGCATGTTGCACGGGTAGTGTACTTAATGCATCTTCTTAAACATATACAAATCTTCTATAATATTATGTTCTCTCTTGATTTCTTCATCATTCTTTTCTGAAAACTCATCGATTCTCACATTTGCACTTTCACTCATTTTGTCAGTACCTTGTTAAAAAAATTATATGCCTTGCTCCTAGTGGAAAAACATAGGAATATACCTTCGTCACCTTTAAAATAAAATTTACCATTTCTAGAATCTTTTAGAATATAACACCTACTTTCAAATATTTTTAAGTAGCTCACATTCAGTGTATGCCCATATCAAATTTTATAAGGTGTCTTGTTTGTACCTTTCTTTAACCATACTCAATTTTGTGTGTAAATAGTAGTGTTGATTACCCATCTTCAGTGTATAAGTGTAACTTTCTTTTCAATAAATAGTTTTCTAGCATAATCAATGATGGATATATTTCTCCTCTCAGCTATATTATTTTGATATGGTGTCCTTGGTGCTGACAATTGTCTCCTGATTTCATTCTAATTACAAAAGTTATTAAACTCATCAGACATGAATTTTCCTCCTCTATCAGATCTCAAACATTTCAATTGCTTGCATGTTTCTTTCTCAACTCTTTCTTTATACCATTTGAACATTTGAAATGAATCACATTTTTATTTTAGAAACATGATAGACATCATTCTCAAGAAATCATCAACAAATGAGATAATTTATCTATCACCATAGTAGCTTTGCACCTTCAGAGGACCACATAGATTTGTATGAACCAATTCCAACATATCATTATATGAGTAAGACTTACTTTTGAAACTTGAATTTATCATTTTCCTAATTTGAAATTGCTTACACATCACTTTATCAAGTTTTCTTAAGCTTGATAAACCTGTTACTTTTTTCTTTCTACTAACGTTGATTATGTTGTCAAAATTAACATGACATATATTTTTGTCTCATAACCAAACATCTTTAGTTCTTGCAATCAGGCATGTATTTTTAATAGAATCCAAGTAAAATAGGTTATCCCTTGATTGTTCACTAGTGTTAATCATACTTCTAGCTTTGTCATGATTATTCACGTTTTAGTTTTGAAACTCTTATTTGTGACTTGTGTTGTTCAACTGAGCCACACTCAAAAAATTATACTTATGTCCTTGTACCCAATATGCATTATCACATTTGATCTTCTCATTCAATATAATATAACCTTTTCCTTTCAAATTTCATAGAGCATCATATCCATGTTTAACAAATCCACCATCTCAATGTTCTAGATTCTCAAATTTACCAATATCACCAATCATATGATTTGTACAAACACTATCAAAAATCCAAGTGTCTTTTTTACTTACTTGAGAAATGAGAGAATTTTCTACTTCATACCTTTCTTATCATTTATAATCTTCCTTCATTACAACATGTACAACTTCCTCACCTTCCTCTTGATAAGCAATTTCATACTCGATCTCTTCCTCTTCAACTAGGTAACAAGCCTTCTTTCCTTTGTCTTTGTAGTCTCTATTTCCTCAGTATGTGTTATCTCTTTTTCCATTTCTTTCATCTCTCTTCATGTCAAGACATCTAATGGGACCAACCTTATTACATTTAAATCAAATCAAATGTAGTTAAAATTTATACTTTCCTTTGCCTCTTGGTAGTCTCTTAGCAAGTAGTGCTTTAAGCTCTTCTAGGTCATCACCATCAGACTCATAATCACTATCATTCTTAATATGATGGGTACTCATTCTCTCTTTTGTCATTTCTTTCATCTCTCTTCTTGTCAAGACATCTAGATGTAATGGTACCAACCTTAGTACATTTATATCAAATCAACTATAGTTAGCATTTATACTTTCCTTGGCCTCTTGGTAGTCTCTTAGCAAGCAATGCTTCAAGCTCTTCTAGGTCATCACCATCAGACTCATAATTATTGTCATTCTTACTATGATGGGTACTCTTCTCTTTATTTGAACTTCCAATAGTTAGATATGTCTTAATATAGATTCAATCTTAGGTACTACACAATTATTAAAGTTATTCATCTAAAAAGTAGCTAACCTACAAACCAAAATATCAAAAGTAATTTTTTTCAAGTATAGATCTCAATTCTTAATAATAGAAACTCTAATAGCATAGCTGGGTAAAAGAGTTCTAAGAACTTTTTTTACCACAACTTCATTACTCATAACTCCTCTATCTCCTCTGATAGCATTAATAAATTTCTTGATTTGATTGTTGTATTGTGCAATGTTCTCTCCTTCCATTCTCATATCATCAAACTTTCTTCTCAAATGTTTAACCTTTTCCCTTAGAATATTCTTATCTCCTCCATGCAAAAGTATCAATTTTTCATGCATCTCCTTAGCATTGGAACAATCTTTGATATCATCAAATTCAACATAATTGAAGGAAGAAGCAATCTCTATCATCAAAGAATTGTGTTCTTGTTTTCCTCTCATTTGCACAATTTTCATAGGACCAAGGGGTGGTACTGAGTATTGATTATCTAAGAACTACAATGTAGAGTCTACAATGCTAGATAATTCAAGCCTCATTATTCTTTTACATGATGGAAATTTCTTCTTTTTCATCTTTGGTACCTCTCTCTTATACATGTTTGGATCTTTCTCTTAAGTCATTCAAACTTGTTCCTTTAAACACCAATACTCTAATACCAATTGTTAGATAACTAAGCGAGGGTGGGTGAATAATTTATTCTCAATTAACCATAGGCCCTTTCAAATATTTAATCACACATACAACACCTTATATTAATTAGTAATCAACTTGGTAACACATTAACTTCATCAAACTATAAACTAATAAACTAACTTGTAGTTCCTATACCGAGTATCAACATCAATAATAGACTTACAAAAATGATAATAGTTTTGACATGTAAAATAAAATAACATGAAAAAAATCTCATGAACATGTAAACACTGATATTTTAATGTGGAAACCCAGTTAGGATGAAAACCACAAGGGACTAGTCACCCAAAATGTTTTTACTCCTCTAAAGTGATCTCGATTAAGAGCGAGCCCCATTAAAGGTTACAAACACATTGTTAGGTGTGACACTAATAGGTAATTTTCACCAAAGATCATCTATACCTCATCACTCTTAAATAAGTGACCTCTCTAAAGGGCTTATAAACATCCAATAGAATGTCACCATACAAATGAGTTTACAATTAAGACTGTTAAGTCCACTTGATTAAGAGATTTTCTACTACAATGGTTAGGAAAAAAAAATCAAATGATCTATTAAAATAGAAACTCAATTTACTTGATCAGATCTCTATTTTTCTTAGTAGCTCTACTCACAACACTTACCTTCTTGTCTCCTCCTTATATAGACAGATTTTTGTCACATCAACTCCTTCACATATTTTTCCACTTAACTACAATCATTGATTAATCTTTCCCAGCTCAAATACATTGAATCTAGTAACTTCAAAAAATATTTTAACCTTGAACTTTGTACTTTACCTTGGATCACTAGACATGCTTCAAATCTTCATCATCAAATATTTCCTGAATTACTCTTGATCTTGATCTTGTTGACAAATGTCCTCCTTTTCTTATAATCTTCTAGAATTATCCAGATCTTTTTTTGGTTTTGTCCTATACTCAATCTTTCAAAAATTGTTATACCTTTACCAAATGGTGTTCTTCCTTCCTTGACCTTCTCAATACTTGATTAATACTACACTCAATTAACATTAGACTTTCTCAGTTAACCTTCCTCCTGCTCGATTAATATTGCTCTGACTTATTTTACTTTTCATTCTCTCATTTACTAACCACTATTTCTAGCTCAATATAACTTACTAATTCTCAATATTTTCACTTGCCAACCCCATTCCTCCTTTTAGTGACCAAACTAAGTTGCTCATATAGCATCCCAACACTTCATGAACTCATGTGAAATAATCAAACAAGCATCATACTATCATACATTGATTCATCAGTTGTCTAATTAGGTTTACATACTTATCATCACTTCTTCATACATTGTCTTCCACTTCTTTTCTCAACATCATATCCTTTAGATGATTGCAACTTACACAAATTATTATTATCAAACAAGTTGACATCAATGACAATATAAAAACTGAAATAACTCTTCTACATATACTTTGTAGCTCAATTTTGACCTTGTTCTTCATCAGTATCTCTTCTCTATGACAATCCTTCATCAACATCAGTTGTGACCAACATATAGTAGGATTTAAAAATAATCTATTAGTTGGCAGAAATCATAGATCTATTTCTTTGATCCATCTCAATAGATTCATAGGGAGATTATTCTAATCTTGGGTATGAGGATTGGTGAGATACCAAATAAATATTTGTAAATTTTGTTGTTTTAAGGAGCTTCTCAAGAAAATATATGGAAGAACTTGGCTGATAGAATTTTCATTAGGAAAGTAGAAGGGTAGAAGATTAAGTGGCTCACTTTGGAAAGGAAAATTATGCTTCTAAAATTGGTGATTTCATCCATCCCTATCTTTTCTATGAGTTGTCTCAAGATTCTAAAGAAAAATTTTAATTTGATTAAGAGTAGAATGAGGAAGTTTTTTTGGAAAAAGAGAAGGGATGAGGAGGGATGAATCCTAATTACATAGGAACAATTATATAAGCCAAAAATGCATGGAGGGACTACGATGAGAAAATGGATTTTAGTGAATAAAGCATTAAGGGCAAAAGTAGTGTGGACGATGTATGTGGATCAATATCTATTGTAGGTTAAAACTATTCGAGAAAAGTATTTGGACTCCTAGGTGAATAATATAATTCTTACTATTAGTGATATCCTAGGGTATTTGCAATCTAGAATTTTATTTTATATTGTAGGTCTCTCATTACAAATCATTTAACCTAGCAACTTGGAAACAATAAGCATGCTAATTTGGATTGACTCTTGGGGTGGATGTAAAACACTTGGAATTGTAATGGGGATCAAAGGTTGTAGGATACCTTGAAAGAGAGGTAATATAGTTTGGAGAGAGTTGGATATGGAAAATCTTTGAAAATGTTGGTTTGGAAGAACAACTCAAGGAGAGGATGCAAGAGGTATTTGCAAGTAGAAACATTTTGAGGACTAGAAATGAAGATAAAGTGATTTGGTGTGTTGGAAAGAGTGGGTATTATTTTATTAGAATTAGCTATCAGGTTTTGGAGGATGTTGATAAAGATGAAAAGTGTTATATTAACTTATTTTTTGTAAAAATTATCTATCAAAAGTGGCATCCTTCACGTGGTTTTCTACAAAGAGGAGAATTCTTACTGGTGATGAGAGGCAAAATTTTTGGGTTGTTACTTGAAAAAATCATCTTACTTAAATTGGCTATCAACATAATGATTTTTTTTTGTCATTGCTAGAAAATAATGTTAAAGACTTAGAGGAGTCCCTATCCAAAAAGAGGAGGAACTATTAAAAAGTAGAAGGCACTATCGAATAACATGAAGTACTATCTAAGAGAACTATGAAGTGAATACAAACTCTACTCAAGCATTACCTTAGCAAGGTAGATAATACTACCAATGTGTTCAAGAGGGCAGATCTGACTATCCTCGTAGTAGATTTACATGCAAATTACTTCATGCGAACAAAATACATGGTAGCAATCTCCAATTGTTTTGATATTTTGGAAGATAATAATGCTAACATACAATCTGTATGGAAGAATCATGAAGAAACCTATCATAAAGCACCCAATCTCCAAACAAAGGAAAATAATGGAGAATAACTACCTTAGAATGAATGTAAGTTTAGTCTAGCTCAAAAGTACAATAATACAACTGGAAGGGCAAGGAAGATAGTATCTAAAAAAGGTATTTTGTGAAGGAATTATTTTGATCTAATGAAATATGTTCAAATATCAATAAAAAATAATCTCATTGGCAAAGAAAAAGAGATTAGGTAGAAGACACTAGTTCAAGCAAAAAATAAAGATTGGAGGGCCAACAAATACTACCCAACATTATGGAGATGTATGAATACAGAGACAATGATCAAATTTCCTAGGGTTTCTATAGGGGGGAGCATAATCCCAACTAGAACAAAATGAAGACATCATAAACTAGAACCTGCAAGCAAACCCTTGAACAGTGATGTCTCATCCACCATTAATATTAGTAATGGCATCTCCAACAAAATTTGGGAAAGATGTGAATCTCATGGAATCTTTACAAGATAGGAAGAGGAGTTAGTCCACATCTTGGTTGTGGTGAACTAGTTCAATTTATCCTTGGATTTTTTGGTAAGCATTACTATCATAAATCAATGCACATTATTTTTGGATTGTTTGTCTTCAGACCTAGCCAAAGTACTTCTTGATTCTGAGAATATTTTTTACAAAGGTTTTAATATTTAATTCAAGAAATGAAGGCCTAATTTTAATAATAAAAGGAAAACAAATATGAGCCTCAAAAATGGGTCTATTTTAATAACTATCTAATGGAACTGATGCATCATAGTATCTTGAGAATGATAGGTAAAAAAATTAGAATATTGATTGGTTTTATACAATGTTATATGGCTGACTCCATTATTAAAATATTTATGGGAAAAGCCCCTAAAGATCTAAACCTATCAAAATCGTTACCAATCATTGCATATATGAGCTACAACCAAAGATATACAAGGGTACTATTGGAATTTTTTCTATTTTCACATCAAATTTGAATGATACATTTTAGGAAATCCCTCATACCTCTAATCTTTACCAACTTTTAGAAGATTTCATCAATCCTAATTACTCTTCAAACTCCTTTTCTTTACCTGTCAGACCATCCTTCCTCTACAACCCCTTGTCTCCCTTAGAAAGTAATAGTCCATCTTCCCCCCAGCTAAACCATTTATTCCTCCCATTTCCTACTTCTCTTCCAATTGCAGATCACAAAGGCACTATGTTGTCATCAACAAGTAGTAGGAGAACTTGGAAGAAGGTGAGCTCCCACCTCCATAAATAGAGCAACAAGATCAAAACTAACATTCAAATAGCTCAATTTCTCCGCATCTCTCCCCCCAAACTCACCCTTCTTGTCATGTAGTCCCCTCTACCCATGAATGGGAACCTCGCATTGACCTTTCTCCCTTGGAACCCTTTGCACCTAACCATGTTGTATCGATCCAATACATAGAAATCCAATCCTTGATGGATATTATCCCTTCCTCTTTCCCTGCTCTTAGCAAAATTCCAGTTGAGATGGAAAAGAACACCTCAAACCTTATTATACACCAGTCTGATCAGGTAGTGAAGCAAATTCTAAATGACACATTGGATGAAGCACTTCATGATTTTATGGATATGGAAAAGATTAATTTTCAAAGAGAGTTTTATATTAATAAAATTAAAAAATTAGAATCCATCAATGATTGTTAACATACTATAGAAAATGAATTGGTTGAACTTGAGGAAAGAAATAATGACCCTAAACTAGGCATTGTTATTATAGAGGAGGATGGGAACAACCTTGACTATGCAAAATCATTAAAGAAAAGGGGAAGTAAATCCCTTGTTGAGCTTAGAATTATATATGGAAACTTGGAAAATCAAACCAAGATAACATATTTATTTCATGTAGGGATGGGGAATTTCCCTCCCAAGGGGCAATGAAGACCCTTTTTTGGAATGTTAGATGTTGTAATTCCCCTAAAAAACATCATTTTCTCAAAGATTGAATTAATAAATTTAAACCAAAACTCATTTTATTGTAGAAAACTAAACTTTATCTAAAAGAATTAGATAATTTGAAAAAGAAACTAGGTTTTTGGGACATCTACGATAGCCTGATCAATGGTGCCTCAAAGGTCTAGCTATTCTATCAGATCCAAGGAAACTCATTTATATCTTGATATCATATAATAGATGGTAGATGTTGGGTTTAGTTAGAAGTACTAAAACTAATCTTACATTCCTCGTCTTAAATATTTATGGTCCTATAGATTCACTATCAAGGAAAATCCTATTGCAGGAACTAAAACTACACCTTAGGAAATTATCCAAACCAAGCTATCTTCATTGGAGGGGATTTCAATACCATTTTGGATCCAACTAAAAAAAATGGGGGCAAACAACCCAATCCCAATTCTATGAATGGCTTCAACACATGGATCCAATCCAATCAATTGATGGAACTAAAAACTGAGGATGGAATCCATACTTGAACCAACAAAAGAAATGGAGCAGATTTTATAGCTAAAAAACTTAATCACTTTTTCTTTAAAGTCAACTAGATTGAATTTCCCTTTGGCCTCAAAATAGAGATATTGCTCTTCTATGGTTTTTATCACTACCCGATTCTCCTCAACACTATTGATGACTCAAAACTCCAGCATACTCCCTTCACATTTGAGTGCATATGGCTGAAGGTTGAGAGACTTCTTCTCCTCATACAAAAATGGTGGGAAAGCCTTAATTTTAAAGGATGAAAAAAAAAATTCTTGGTTAACAAGATCAAAAGAATTAAAAACAAGTTAATCACATGGAATAAAGAATGGTTTGGTAATATCTTTGAGGAAAAAATGAGAATAGAGTTAGAACTTGATATGCTCAATAAACATACCATTAGTCATGGCATGGATGAAGACACTTACCAAAAAAAAATTTAAAAAGCATTAAATTTGATCTAGAGTACATTCTAGCCAAAGAGGAATTGTTTTGGAAACAGAAATCAAGGGAAACTTGGCTTGGAACTAGGGATAAAAACACTAAATTCTTTCACAATAGTACCAAGATTCAAAGAAATATTTATAGAATAATAAAAATTATGATACAGAATGGTGATTCAACTAAGGAACCCAAGGTTATCACGAATGAGGCTATTAATCATTTCCAACACATCCTTAATAATTATGAATCTTCTAATCTAAGGACTCATGATATCTTCATCAATAATATTCCTACATTGATTAATCAAGAGAAAAATAGATTATTAAAGGATAAATTTACTAAAGAAGAAATTGACAATTTCTAGAAAAAAATGCAACTTGACAAAGCCCTAGGACTAGATGGCTTTCGTGAAATGTTTTTCTAGAAATGTTGGCAATTTATTGGACAAGAAGTGGTTGATGCAATTGAAGGGGTAAGAAATTTAGGCAATCTACTTAGAGAAATCAACCATACCTTTTTAGCCTTTATCCCAAAAAAAGAACATGTTGATAATTTTTATGATTGTATACCAATAGAACTATGCAACACTATTTATAAATTACTATCTAAAACACTAGCAAGCAGGATCTAGAAACTACTACCACTCATCATCAACAAGGAGTAGATTGTATTCATATAAGACTGATCTATCTATGATGGGGTTAATATTGCTCAAGAAAAAATACACTCTATCAAAATCAACAAGAAACCCATCATGCTTATTAAACTTGATATAAGTAAAGCATACGACAAGGTAGACTGGAGATTTTTATGCAAAGTCCTTGAAAATTTCAGCTTTGGATTAACTTAGTCTTTGAATGTATTTCAACCTCCATGTTCTCAATTATGCTAAATGGATCTCTAGAAGGCTTTTTTTTCCTCCTCAAGGGGAATTCAACAAGGAGACCCCATATCCTCTTTCATTTTCATTATCATGGTGGAGGCCCTATGTAGAGCCTTAACTAGAGCTAGGATAGATAACCAAATCAATGACATTAAAGTAACCACAGATTTGGCTACTATCACCCACCAACAATTTGTGGATGACATAATGATATTTAGGACCAGCATGATTAGTGAAGCAACTAAACTTAAGGAAATCCTATAGGCCTATTCAAGGGCATCTGGATAAAAATTTGTTAGAACAATAAAGTTTTTTCTTATTAATTAAATCATATTGATTTGATTATTAAGTCACTTATTAACTCTATTTTACGTAAGCTAAACTTTAGGCATATAATAATTAATTATTATCACACAACCTAGGTTAGATTCATGTTAGGGTTTTGATCTCTTTTATAAGGATTGATCTCTTTGTAAACTTATTCAATCATTTTTTATAATAGCAATTTATATTTTTTTCTCATCAAGAATGTCTCATCTATGGATCTGGGAATTCCAACCTCCATGGCTTTTGCTTCTCTTTGCAGGTGATACTTGGGAGTTGTGGGTTTGATCTTTCATCAACTTCAACATGGTATCACAACTCCAGATCTTCATGCCCCTATTCTATTTATGAGAGGTTTGGCTTGACTTTCATATCTATAATTTTCCTTCAAAAGGTTTCACTTTTTTAGAGGTGTTTTGTATTGGATCTTGGGTTCACCTTTTTTGGGTCATTTTGAGCACAAATGAACATCACTATTGAGCTCAGAGCACTCAAAAACCCCTCATTTCCATATAAAATATGTCTAGTTTGGATGTTGCTGAAATATGAAGCATAAAAACATTTGCACCCAGGCCTACGAGCTAGGCACATTTTATGAGGCAACGATTTTATTTATTGATTTTACCAAAAAGTTATTATCCAATTTTTTGTTTTACAAAAAAGTAGTGCAAATTTTTGTGGGTTGTGTATGTACCACCTTGGGATCTCCTACACTTCCCTCTTGCATACTTCTCTGCACCAATTTTTTGGAAACAAGAAAGATTGGGGAAAGGTTTTTTTATCAATATTGGAAACCTAGAAAGCGCAGACTCTGACACGCATACCACATCATCACCTATTGACTGTGTGGACCATGTCCTCTATTTTGTGTGGACCTTTTGAGCATGAATAGGACAAGTGGCCTCCCTAAATGTTTTTTTTGGAAGCTTTTGTGAACATGTGTCTATTTTATTAGGTGAACAAGCCTCATTTTTTAGGGCATTTTTCATTTGCAATAGGTCTCTAATCTCTGTAGTTCCCTCATGTCTTTTTGAGTGAAATTTTCTCCATGATTGGCTCTATCCCCTCTTCCACATGCTTAGCCCCTCTATTTGGAGAACTACAACTTTTTGGTGGACCATCCTTAGAATCTGTGATTTGAGCTGGCATACCTCAACCCCCATGCATGCCAGAGAATTTCTCATGCTTGTGAGTTGCAATGCCTGTGTTCATTGTATCTCATCCATGTAGGCCTCACACCTCTTGCCTAGGTATTTTCCTTCAAGTTTCATTCCCCTATGAGCACTGATTGCATTTACATCCACCTATAGACTTGTTTATTGGTGGGGTTTTTTGGTTTGCAATCATCTTGTCTTGGAGAAAGGGCCCAATAATGTGAAGTCCCAACACCATTTATGCTAATCACATAATCTTGTACCCTCATACCACATCTTGTAATGCATGGTGGTCATATTTTTTTATGACCTTGCAATTAGTTCTCTGGCCTCCTATGCATGTTTTTTGGTAGAGTTTGTTGTGGTGGATTGCCATGGATTTTTACAAAATTTTGGTGATTGCCTTGTTTTTGGCAAATATTATGCTATGCTTTGGAGGCCTGATCACTATTTTTGTCTCCTCCATATACCTTGCATAACCTCTACTTTCCATGTCATCAACTTGGCCTTATAGAAATGTGCTCCTTAGTGATTTTTGGCCTTCGCAAGAACATGAGAATCTATAGTTTTTTGGTGTGCAATTTGATTGGTGTGCTCACTCCTCTCTTACTTGTGACCCATTGACTTTGGGAGTTGAAAAATCATATTGTCTTTTTCTTCCATATGACATTTCTCATGGTTAATTGAGTGGTTTCCTTTATGACTGTAGTTGAGTTCACAAGTAGTTTGGCATGTATGAGTTTTTTTGGCACATGTCTTATATACCAACCAATCAACTTTTGGCACATGTCTTTATTGGCCACCAAATTTTACTTCTAACATTGGCCATTTATTTTCTAGCATAGTATTTCTGCTAATTAGGTTTTTCCAGTATGGGTCATTTTTTTTGGCATTTGTTTCGCTATGACGGCCATTTGACCATCAAAATTATGCTCATCACTTGTTGACATCAGCACTCATGTCACCCCTCCTAGATTTTTTTGGACCTAACTTCAATTTTTTTCTCATATCTCAAGCATATTGACTTCATTTTCCACGAATAAGATATCCTCAAAAATCTAGTTTTGAGCTCATCACAATGGTACAGAATTTTTCAATTTAGATGCTTTATTGATGACTCTTTTTTGCTATCAAAGTCACAAGTTCTATTTTGCACTTTGGGAGACATATCTTGAGCATCTGATCTTTGATTTTGGAATTCTTTATATCATTGGAGAGGTCTTTTAGATCTTTTTCTAGTGATGTTGGTTGTTTTTCCAAATTCTACCCTAGGCACATTCTATTTAGTTTTTTTCTTTTTTGCATTCAAGTAGATATTTTGGCTTTTTTAGGTCTAGGGATCAATTTTGTTACTTCAAATGATTTGTGGGTTGTACTATTTATTTTATCAGCCTTATGTCTCTTTGATTCTATTTAGACATTATTTGTATACATTCTTGTAAACATACTGAGATAAAGTGTCATATTGCATCTATATTATCGTTTTAGTTATTTTTCCTTGTTTTGCCTTCTGATTTGAGCAATGTCATCTGAAGACACTCATGCATATTACTATATTCTTGGGATTCATCCTATCTTGTGCCTTATTATATATTCACTACTCTAATTAAAGTGTTATGGGGATTGATATTTTGCCTTTGTTTGTCATCTTCCTTTGTCCATTGAGTGTCCCTTCCATGACATTAGCCTCATGACATGTTTGAGATTGATCACCCCAGTACACACATATGTATTTTTTTGTGCATCTTGATCATGGTTCCTTGACATTCAGTTCTATTGGCCCACTTTTCCAATAGCTTATTACCTCACCCTTGTCTACATTAAGGGGATTCTTCTATTGTTTCTTATTCTTGCTTGGTTTGATGGAGTGATTTATGTATTTAGTATTTGTTCCTATGTACTACATGGATGCAATGGTTGGGTACCTATGCATTTTGGTAAGATGGATCATTTACCATAGATACACTCTTCTTTTTGTTCCTGCTTTAGTTACATCCTTCCATGTTCAATTGATCAACTCTTTAGGATTTGGTGTTTTATGCCATCTGGATCTTTGAGTTTAGTTGTTTACCTTTATGTGCCTCCTAATTTGATTAGTGTCTTCTAAGATAACTCATATAGATTATAATATTCTCTACCTAGTTAGGTTCTATTTCAGTGGAGTTTCTTCAAATCAACATTTACTTTTGACAGAGCTTTACAACTTCTACATGCTTTAGTGGTGTTCTTCGTGATCATTTTTTTTCATATATTATGGGATATTCCCTGGTTTGGAGGCTTCTTTAGTCCTTCACTAGTTTTTTTTCAAAATTATTTCCATCTCTTTTTGGAGTAGGGTTTTTCCCATGTGGTTTTCTATATTTCTCCTCTTTTCAGAGATTTGGTTATGCTTGGGTACTTCATCAGGCCTTGTTGCCAAGACCCAAATTTATTTTTAGTAGTAGTTTCTATATTTTTTGGCTACTCCCTAAGTTTATCATAAGGGGGGGGGTGATAAAATAATAAAGTATTTTATTATTAAATTAAATCATATTGATTTAATTATTAAGTTACTTATTAACTCTATTTTACTTAAGCTAAACTTTAGGCATATAATAATTAATTATTTTATTAATTATTATCATACAACCTAGGTTAGATTTATGTTAGGGTTTTGATCTCCTTTATAAGGATTGATCTCTTTGTAAACTTATTCATTCACTTTTGATAATAGCAATTTATCTTTTTGCTCATCAAGAACATCTCATCCATGGATCTGGGAATTCCAGGCTCCATAGTTTTTGCTTCTCTCTTTTTGTGAGAGGTATTTGCATGTAGGTGATTCTTGAGAGCTATGGTGTTGATCTTTCATCAACTTCAACAAAAATTAATCAAGATAAATCAAAAAATTTCTTCATAAATATAGACCCTAACCTGGAAAATGATATTTGTAACCTACTAAACTCCAAAAAGGGAACACTCCCATATAAATAATTAGGGATATCCCTTGATAAAGGTACCAAATCATGAAGCACCTAGGAATCTACCATCTTAAAAATCAAAAATAAAATAGCCTCATAAAAGGAGAAGCGGCTCTCTTTCACAAGTAAGATGATAATGCTGAATTTTTTTTAAGTTGATACCCCTGTCTACTAGATGACATGTTTCCTCCTTCCTACTTGAAAAAAGGATGAAATTAACAAGCTACATAGGAATTTCTTTTGGCAAGGGGTGAATGGGGAAAATAAAATCACCTTGATGGCCTAGAACTCATTGTTCTTGCCAACTGAACATAGTGGCTTGGGCTTGAAAAATATTAAGGACCAAAGAAAAGTCTTAGGAGCTAAACTGTCATGGAACCTTGTAAGTAAACCAAATTTAAAATGGGCTGAAATATTGCATTCTAAATACTTAAACAGTAGAGAACTAGTCTCTTTCTTCAAAATTAGAAATCTCCCCAAAGGTTCAAGGATATGGAGCTTTATGTCTTACTACAAAAATATCATTTCTCACAACTTATCATGGAAAATCAATAATGGGAGTAAGGTGGTTAATGGACTTGGGTGACACAATTTAAATCCTCAAAAATTAGTGGGGTGAAAATTTAAAAAAATACATCCTTCCTCCCTACAAAACCTCTTCAAATCCCTATAGGTGGAAACCTCTAGAGGATGCAAACATCCATGAGCACTGTAAAAGAGCCCTTTCAAACATCCTCCAAGAGAGAATACTTAGACTTCTATCAAAACATGATCACTTAATCTAGACTACAACTAACAAAAGAAGCACAATACTAAAGATGGTTATAAAAAGATTTGGTCTCAACATTCTAGAACCAAAACAAACCTTCCTCTACACTTATGTTTGGATAATGAGTACTTTATTAAAGATGGTTTGTTTTCCTAGTTTGCAATCTTATTAGCTTCTATTTAGAATTCCTTTAACTAGGTTGCTCCTAACATGGCAAGACTTTTATAGGTCTTATCTAAATCCCTTAACTAAGTGACACCCAAAAATATCTTTGTAATCTTTTCTAAGAGATAACCTCTTGATTGGGTGCACTTAAGAAGAGTGCAAGCTTCATAAGGATTGACTCACACACTATGGTTTTTATCCTAGTTGGGTTTTCATGAGATAAATATTGTGTTATGTTTTTCTATCAATGTGTTCATTATTTTTTCTTGACTCTAGTTGTTCAAGTTATAGTTAGAAGTAACCTGTTATCTGACACTAAGTAGAGCATAAGAGGAAATGTTGAAAATACTAGAATATATTGATTCACACCCACCCCACCCCCCCCCCCCCCCCCCCCCCATCCAAGTAGATAAACCTATGGTTGCACAAAAAATTGGTATCAAAGCCTAGGTCCTTTGAAGAAAAAGTATGATAGCTCGAGGAAAATATTACAATGTTTAAAAGGGGCACATTGAAGTTTTCTAAGAAAAACTATAGTTCATGCTATAGAAAGATGTTTTTGCATCTAATAACCCTTGTTGATGCTTACTAGACCCATGTAGAGGTCAAATATGTTGAACATGTTTGTCAACTCAGCCCAAAATAGTTAAAGGAGAAGGAAGTGCACACTTCCACAATGGAGTCTCTAACTAGCACCCTAGCCTACTCTAAGTACAAAGATGTAAAAGATCTAGAAGCAACATATGAAATGTAGAAGAATCTCAAAAATCATCTATGGAAATGATAAGCATGTCATGAAGGCTAAAGATGAAATCTTGAGAAATAAATTTGATGACATGAGGATGCAAGAAAGAGAGAACATTGAGACCTATGGTAAATGGGTGAAAGATGTGATACAAGTCATCAAAGAAGTTAAAGGCACACTTCAAGAGGATGTGTGTGTAAGAAAGATATTGAGATCCTTGCATCCCAAGTATACCATAAGGGTATAAGCCATTGAAGAGCTAAGAACTATATAAAAATTGGGATTATCTCTTGATGCTTTGGTCAATAAGCTCACTTCTTTGAGCTAAGTAATTTTGACAACAATCAATCACCCGAGATTGAAACTATATTCAAGGCCTCAGTTGCACTAACTATAACACAAAAAGGAAGGGAGGAGGAAACCACATCTAGATACATAAGACAAGATTATGTATGTTGAAGAAGTTGGACAAGAAGAGCTAGAGGCTCTATTCACAAAAATAATGATCAAAGGTATAGAAAACTACAAAAGTAATTTTTTATCTAAGTACTTTGATTGCAAGAAGGTGGGACACTATGTGGCTAGATGTCTAGAGAATATAAAGAAAGAGATTGAAAAATTATGGAAAAACTCCAAAGGCAAGGAAAATAAGTGATGTTATATTGTCAAAGAAGGTGTGATTAATGAAGAGTTAACCAGTAACAATGATGAAGTTGAGGACAAACTATCTTGTGTCATTATGACAAAAGAGAGGGTGAAAATATCCATGATAAGTAGTACTAGTATCCACAAGAAGTGGATAATAGATATTAATTTCACACACCACATATCTAGTGATAGGAGCAAGTTTCATGAGGTTGAAGCCTACAATGGGGGAATGGTAAATTTTGGCAACAACTCACCATGTATAGTGATAAGTAAGGGTGTTGTAGCCCTAAATGAGTCCACTAATTGTGAAAATGTATATTTAGTGGAAGAATTGAAATATAACATGTTGAGTGTAGCTCAACTAATGGATAAAGGTTATAGTCTTGAGTTTAACAAAGGGTCTTGCAGAATATTTGACAAGACGAACAAAATTTTGGCTATGGGAGAATAGACCAGAGGTAACCTCTTCTACCTCAATATGATAATAAATTATTGGTAGCTAAGAATGAAAATAGTTGTTTGTGGCATAGAAGGTTATGTCGTGTAAATTTTGAGAGCATTGTTAAGGTAGGAAGTGAAAATGTGTACGAGGTATACCTTCTATTACCAAACCTAACAATGTTATATGTAAAGGTTGTCAACTAGGAAAGTTAGCAAGCTCTAGTTTGTCTAGCAAGTCATTTACTTCTGAACAAGTTCTATATCTATGTCATACTAATGTGTGTGGTCCCATGAGGACAAAGAGTGTATTTGGTGATATATAATTTATGTGATTTATCAATGACTTTCCTAGAATTATGTGGACTTTCCTAGAATTATGTGGACTATATATTTGAAAGAAAAATTAGAAGCCTTCCACATGTTCAAGGTCTACAAGAAAAAGTTGGAAAGGGAGACTAGTAGGGCATTGAAATTCTTGAGATCAGATTGGTAAGGTGAGCTTACCTTACAATAATATGAAGATTATTGCCAGGAGCATGTTAGAAGGAAGATGTAAACTCTTAGGATGCCACAATAGAATGGTGTTAATTGCTGAAAAAAGAAATAGGGCATCATAGATTATGCCATAACCTTAATGAATCAGAACAATATTGCATAGATATATTGGAGAGAAGCTATGAACACAATAGTGTACACCTTGAATAGGGTGCAAGTAAAGAAGGGACTGAAGAAAACTCCCTATGAACTATAGTTTGGTCACTTACCATCTATGAGTTACTTCAAGGTATTTGGAAGAAAATGCTACATCAAGAGAGATGAATATCAAGGAAATTTTGAGCCTAAGAGTGATGAGAGTATCTTTATGGGATATTCTACCAAAAGCAAAGATTGTCATTGTCTAAACCTTAAGACAAATAAAATTGTGGAATCTACCAATGTGAAAGTAGATGAGTTCTCATAGAAGAATGAAGATGAAAACAAGAGAGAACCAGATAATTTAAAATTTCTTGAATATATGTCACTAAATGATACAATGGAGAGAGTATTAATAGAGGTGGAACTTGCACAAGAAGTTGTACCAACTCAAGAAGAAGTTACTCAGCCAAACAAATCATTAGAGATAAGGATGTTGGAGTGATGACCAAGAGATAGGTGATAGAGATAGTATGTATTCTCCCACACATGGAACCAAGAGCTACTAGGGAAGATCTTAAGGATGAATACTAGAGAAAGGCCATGAAGGAAGAAATTGATCAGATAATAAAGAATGATGCATGGCCTTGGTAACCCGACCAAGAGACAAGAATATTATTGGAAAAAAATGGATGTACCAAAATCAAATGGACAAAAATGGGTAAGTTGTTAATAATAAGGCTAGACTTATTTGCAAAGGATTTGCATAGGAAAAGGGCATATACTATGGAGATTTGCACCATCGGCTAGACTAGAAGGAGTAAGGATACTCCTAGTGTTTTCTATATACAAGAACTTCAAAGTGTACCAGATGGATGTAAAATCTACATATATGAATAGAATCCTACAAGAGGGAGTCTACATAGAACAACATAAAGGTTTTGAGAATAGAGAAGGTAAGAATCAAGTGTGTAGACTGAAGAAATCCTTGTATGGATTAAAATAGGCACGCAGAGCATGGTATGAGAGACTGCACTCATACTTAACCAAAATTAGGTTTGTAAGAATGAGTAACAACTACAATCTATACCTAAAGCCAAAAAGTGAAGAAATTTTGTTGATTGGCCAATTTTTTCCCCCATTTAGCCCATCACTGATAATCGATCTAAGAGATCTTCAATGGGTTGGATTCTTTGATGTGAGTTAACACACTTTTTGGTTGGGTTAATATCTCATGTTAACTTAGTCTCTTCATGAGCCAAGTTGGCTCAGTTCCTTCATTGGTTGAGCTAGTTCAATTTGTTCATTGATCAAGTTGGCTTGATTTCCTCCATGTGTTGAGTTGTGGGTTAACACACATTTTTTTCAAGGTTAACATTTTGCATTAACCATTTTTTCTATTTCAGAAGGCTTATCTTTTTGCTTCTATGAAATTGTGAAATCTTTGTTGCCTCTTCAACCATGCATTTGGGAATGGTGTCGACCAACAAATTTATGCCACATGGCAGATCTTTCTTATGTTGTGTTGTGAATCTTTGGATATTGTCCAAGTGTATCTGGGCTATCCATTCTTTTTAAGAAGAACTTGATCTACGTTTGGGTTATAATCACTTGTTGACAAGATTTTTGCATCATCTGAGTCGTTCATTCCAAAATGAAGATCTACATTGATGGTTCACACCTTTTGGGGGAAAATCAAATTTATTCCACAGAGGTCAACTCTAAAATTTTCACAACGGGTTAACATTGTGTGTTATCCCATCTTGCATTTTTTGACAATGATGTGAATTTATTTTTTGCCGCCATAACACATTACAATGACTATTATTTAATGTTGAATGATATTATATGGCCTTGTTTGCATGACATCTATGCATCTCTATGCCTCATTAATGATTGTAAAGTCAAATCTCATGGGATTTGATTTCTTATAGCTAGATGCATTTGTTTTTCCCTTCTTGTCACTTCATTACAGTAGATTGTCTTTCATGATCAGATTGAGCTCTGATATTCATTTATTGCTACTCTTTGCAACTTAACTCCACTTTGGTTGAGGTTTGAACTTCATAGTCAAATTTGAGTTATGCCCAATCTATAAAGGAAATTTGTAAATATTTTTTCTACGTTCTTCTTTTTTTGTATTTTGCAGCAGTATTATGCTCTACAACTTTGCCTTACATTAGTGAAACTTCTCATTTTCTTACCTATTCTTTCCATTCTATTGTCTAGTGCATGTATTTGCCTTATAGTTAATATTTCTTTTCCATTTTATCATATCTATATGTTGTGTTAAGTCTGTTAGCAGTTCTTGTATAGTAAAATATCTTTTCCTTTTCAGCTCTTTAGTCAATTCCAAACCTACATGTATTTCCTTTGAAGATAGATTAGGGTCCAGTCGGTGTATTTTGGTTGTTTCATTGATGCATAGTGCATCCATAGGTAGAGTTTTAACTATTATTTCAATCTCAATGCATCGCCCCCCTTTCCCTATCTACATTTTAATTTTAGTTTCCTTCTCCCTTTTCTTCTCAAGTGGTAGTGTAGGTGCATCTTGATAGTAAGGAACTTGGCCTTCTCTAGAGATTCAGCCTTAGAGCACAAGTCCCATATTTGGAGGTTTCTTCCATGTTACACAAGGTCACCTGAGAAGTAGTTCCTTATGCAAGGGTGCAGACTTTTGTGTCAACAATTGTTGGCATGCTCAGTGGGACAATCATTTTCAGCTACACAAGTCTACTGGAAGCCAATCCAATCATATGCATTGAGAATTTGGGTGTTATTCTTAGTGAAATCAGCCTTTAGAGGCATTTTATCTAACACCATGATGACTCTATACATCTTCTAGTATCAATAGACCAAGTGCTGGTTTGTGTAAAGATCTCTTGATCTTTTTTGTGTTTCTCACACTTTCTATGAGGTTCTCAGATTAAACGCTTCTTCATGGATCCCTTCCATCAAGATTTGTTTTTCAATCCTCCATATTATGAGAGTAAAGATGAATGTTTTGCCTACCTCCACTCTATGGAATTTGAGCTGAGGGTGGCCCAATTTGAGTTGGACCTTGACAGATGGTTTGTTGTAGATCAAGAGGAGACAAGGCTCAAGCTTACCTAGTTGCAAGTAGCTGAAGCATAGGAGCCCCCAACGCAAAAATTTGCTTACTTTAAGCAAAGTAGTATTCCCCCCCTTCTAAAAAAAGTGGAGAGACACACATCACCAACCATACCATCAAAGCCAGCCCTACTGGCCATGAGGATACAGCTTTTGTAGAGCACAATGGTAAGGTCAAGGTTGATTGCTTAGACCTGAAGCCATCAAGAGGATCTCCCATTAGGCATCTAGCTCTACAATAATGCAAGTTTCCCATATTCATGCTCATTCAAAAGCGTGAGGGAGAAGACCACAAGGAAGAGCAAGCATGTTTTTCTTAGTATTGAGGCATCCCAGTGCTAGAGAGTAGCTTCATTATTTCTAGCATTGTGAAGCTGCTTCAAGTTGCAACAACATGCTTGTCATGTTTGTTTCTTTTTTTAGATGCCCATGCACATGGGAGGAGAAATCAACTTGTAAGGAAGGGCAGCTATGTTAACAAGCCAGTCAATGGCTTTGTTTGATTCTTTTAAATTGTAAATATTTGTACATAGTAGAGTGAGACTTTTCTACTTTCCAAGAAATGCACAAGAACATTTGCTCCTTTTTATTTTTTTTGTTGGTTGCAAAATTTTGTGAAGTTGAGATTGGGGTAATTGTTGGCATTAAGTTATTATTGCCATTATTAACAACAATTATCTATATCAGTGTAGCTACCAAGCTCAGCACTTAGTTTCCTATGCTCACCGAGCATTCTAGTGTTAACCAAGCTTTGAAGTGTTTAGTAGTTTATACCGAGCAGAATAGTTGCTATTGAGTCAATGCAGGCAATGTGAAGACCAACGGTGTCTATTGAGCTTTTCAATGTCTACTGAGTAATAAGTTTGTGTCATGGAAATTCAGTGTAAATTGAGTGTTGGAAGAAGTAGTGTTTACTGAGTGAAGCAAGGTAAACTCAGTGTGCAGTATCTACTGAGTGACACTACATTTATTGAGTCACCAGTGGTCACCAAGTTCATAACTACATCAAGTGATCAGTATGGACCGAGCCTTTACTTCTATCGAATACATGACAATGTCATGTAATGCAGTGGACACCAAGTATCAAAAGGTCACCGAGTCAGTTCAATGAACCCGAGTTATTTACTATTGGGCCAACTTTGTAATGTGTTGTTCACTTGTATTTTGGCCGACCTTGCTATTTTGTAAATTGGAAAGGTATATATGTAAGATGCATTGTAAGATATCATTGTATTGAAGTACTATGAAGTATTTTTAGAAGTGCATGCCAAAGATTATCAGCACTAGTTTAAGACATGCAGTAAGGTCAATTCAAGAGTAGAAAAGTCATATCTATCACATAAGGTGATCAGTGCATAAAGGATCTTATCAGCAATTAGTTGTAAGTAGATCCATTGCTTCATCCTAATAGGTGAATCAGTTTCTAAATCCTTTAACAAGGTAGATTTAACAGTCTTTGTATAAATCTCTTAACCGAGTGCATACTTCATTGTATCTTTGTAAATCCTCTAACAAGGTGGACCTAGCAGTCCCTTGTGCTCCTAATAGGGAAGATCAACACAAGTGGTCAATGTAAGCCTTAACAGGCCAACTTTGTGCTACAGTAGTGAAGTTTTGTGGGTACCATCCCCACCCCAATTTTACTTTCTATTTGGAAGGTTTTTGGGTCACCAAAACATTGTGTTCTTTTGTGTGATGAATGTTTTATCTTTCAGTACTAATGTATGTAGTAGTATAGATGGATTTGTGGTGAATTTAAAGAAATGTTTTGAAGTTATTGACTCACCCCTCCCCTCTTAATAACTTATCTAGTCTTGAATATTTCCAACAATTGGTATCAGAGCATTGTGGTTCTCAAGATAAAGTTTAACAGCTTGAGCAAAGATCTAAGGACAAATGGAGATATTTAGACTTAATAAGGCAATTGAAAATGAAAAACTAGATCTGGAGATGGCCATAGTTCAACTCGAGGAAGCAAAGGAACATCTTTCTTAATCCCTAAAAAGAAGAAAGGAACTTGCAAATCAGATGAATGACCCGAAGTATGTTGAAGAAAAGATTGAAGATTTTTTTCCTTCAAGCAGCTCAGATGAAGCAAACAATGAAATCAAAGAACTCCTAGAAAAGAATGGATCTCTACAAGAGGAAGCAAGGAAACTCAAAAGAGAACAAGAAATTCAATCAGTCGGGCTATGTGAAATTTTGGAACAAAGGAATAAGGCAAAAGAAGACTTGGAGGCAAGAAACAATGAAGGACAAAATCAATCCAATCAGCATGAAGACCTTATTGATCAAATCACTAAAGCAAATGAAGAAATCAAGATTCTCAAAGCATAGAATGAAAGAATAAGAAATGATCTAAATTATGAAAGAGAAATTAATGAAAGAACAATGAGAGCACTAAGATCTGAAAAGAAAATCATTGAAAATTTGAAGAATGACCTAAATGTTGAAAAAAAAATCAATGAGAGAATGATGAAATCTCAAGAAGACATGAATCAATTGAATTAGCAAAATGAGCAAAATCTTCATATGCAAAAAGGTAAAGCAAGACTTGGGTACAATGAAGAAAGTGAATCTTCCAAGCAAGGTGCAAAAAGGAATCAAAAACCCTCATGTAATCATTGTGGGAAAATTGGTCATACATCAAAAAAATGTTGGAGTAATGGAAAAGAAAAATTTAATGGAAAGTGTTATAATTGCAATCAGCATGGTCACAAAGCTAATGAATGCAAGGAGAAACCAAAATTTGAAGGTAAATGTTACAAATGCAAAAAGCATAGTCACAAGGCATCTCAATGCAGATCAAAATCATTCAACTCAGTTGAACAACTTGTAAAGGCAATATTTGGATGGGACTACAATACCTGGTGCAGATGTCATTATTGTGGAGAATATGGACACACTAGTATAAATTGTGCAAGGCATCACCTAAGAAAGAAGGATACTACTATAAGGTGTTACGCATGCACTGAACTCAATCATATAGCTAAAAATTGCATGAATATAAGAAAAGTTGAAGATGAAAAGAAAGCAAGGGTTGACAATGTAAGGAAACAAATGAAGCAGCAATGGATTCCTAAATCCACTAAGGATACAAGCTCAAATCATGGAAGTGAAGTCACTCAAGAGGTGAGTGACTCCATCCTCTCAAACTAAATTCCTAAGAATGCGTTAGAGTTGTACTCGGCAAGAAAATCATAAGCAGTTCCAACAAATATGAAGAATGCAAATGATCCAATCAGTATTCTAGATAAACAAGGATCACAGAAAGGTTATCTCTCACAAAGTTGCATCAGACTCCACTGAGGAAAGTTTTTTGAAGACCTTACCGAGCGAGGTTGGGAGTAAAGGAAAATTGGTATGTTTGTCAAGTTAGGTTAGTGGATGATAGTCTATCATGCACTATGTCATTATGGCACTAAGCATTTATGAAAATTTTTCAACAAAAGGGGCAATTTTGACTTCATTTTTTCATTGTATTCACAGCATTCGAAGAGAAAAGTGAATTGGAAGAGCATTATAGTATTTTTGAGAAATTTAGCAGTGAGATCTTCACGAATTCTATCATCTACTGAGTAGTGATGGCCTCTACCAATGGAAGCAGCACTAAACCAAAGAAGGGTTCTGAAATGTTGGTTAAGGGCATCGAATGGAAAGCACCAAACTTCAAGCTCATTCCAGCCATTGTTGAATCACTTGATCCTTACGGTGCTCAGTCACAAATCTCGTCAAAGGTACTCCTAATTAATGACATTAGAACTCATTTTAAATGTATTGTTCAAGAAGTAGGGACATTAGAAATGGATAATGCCCTAGCTAAAATGTGTGTTGATAGAGTTTTGAAACCCGAGCATAAGCATTTGGAAACAAAAGGGTTAACTCATATCCCTCACTTGCCATGGAATTTCCAAGTAAAATGGATAAGGTACATATTGAGTCAATTCCACAATGGACAATTATGGTTGGAGCAACCCATTCTAATTACAAAGAAGATGATACACAAGGTTATGGGTTTGCCAATGCGAAGCAAAGCTAAGACAACCAAAACCCTAGGTCGGGAGGAACTGCAAAAGAAAACCCTAGCCGAGTGGGACAATAGAGGTTTGAAAATAAACAATGTCACTGACATAGAGCTTAGGTTTTGCATCCACATCATTGCATACAAGATCTACAGCTCAAGTTAGTTGAACAGTGTTCCTTCTGAGGTAGTTGACCTAGCATACAAAGTTGTAAAGAACCTTGAATATGATCTGTCAAATATGCTACTGAAGAAATTAAACAAAAACATTGATAGTGTGAAGACTTCCAAGAACAATCCCTTCAAGTTTGGTTCATTTCTTACTTGCTTATTCTTTTATGTTCAAAAATTCTTTCCATCTAAGGGCACAGTCGTGTGGAGGAAAGACACCCCTGTTCTTTATCAGATAAATGAATTTATTGAAGAAATGGGTGAAAATTTTGAAAGTGTGTTGGATAAATATTTTGAGGTGTTTAAGGAGAAAATAAAAAATAGATTTTAGATTCCATCCCAAGCTTGTAGAAGACTACAAGGATGATATATGTTTCATGGTGGACTGTGATAGAGTGTACATTCAAGAAATCATACCAAGAGTGGCATGGGTAAAACCATTGCCTTATAAAATTAATATTGATGAAGCTAGAGACTTCATTGAGGCATTAGTAAATGAGCTAGCCAATCCTAATCTTCCTACATTTGGCACATATGAGGAAGCCAAGAAGAGGATAGAGATTAGTATTAAGATTCCTCAAGCTCTCAGTAGAGGCAAGAAGAGAATTGCTAAATTAAAGACAGTTGAAGGTCCTCTAATGCTTACTAAGGGCAAGGGTGAGGATGGAGATGAGGAATCTGAAAAAGAAGAGGAAGAATCAGAGAAAGAGGAACTAGAAAGGAAGAAAGGTAGAGTGTTTATTACCAAAGCTCAGAAGCAACCAATTATAGTGTTCACTAGGAGAACTAGGAAAGGTAAAAATAAACCAGTATTTATCCACCCTACACCTACATTTGAGGAAAGAATGAAATAGCTAAGAGTTGGAGCAAGAATTTGCAACTTCAAAGTTCTCAAATATGAGTCTTGGACTCTAGCTGAGAAAAAAGTGATTGAGGACTTAGTTATGGAAAAGATGGGTATTTGGAAATACTCCACTACACAAATACAACCTCGAATCCATGAAGATCTTTTTGCTAAAATCAAAGTCAGATGGGAGAACATAGTGCAAACTATAAAGGACAGCTTTGAACAATAGTCGAGATAGTTGATACCAAATTTGATTGATGCAGAAGTGAAGAAGGCAATAAAAGAGCATGAAGATAGAATATTCTAAATCTTAATACATGCTTCATATTAATGAAGAATATAGAATCAATGGTTAAGCATGCCTTAGACATTTGGAGAGATATATATCATCTCAACATGCCATCAGAAGAAACTATTGAAATTAAAGATGATGACAACAGTGACAACAATGATGATGATGACAATACTCCTTCAATCACAATTACAGCAAGAGAATTGCATGCTCTAATGGAAGAGAAGGAAGAAGAAGAAAAGGAGGAAGAAGCAAAAGAGGAATAAAAGGATTAAGATAACTCAATTAGAATAGTAGCCGAAGCAATTGCATCTCTTCCTCACACTCCACCAAATGCTATCACATCTGTGGAGACAGCTTCTACTAGTGAGATTGTGAGCACAACAGTAACATCAATTGCTCAATCTTCACCAGCCACCTCCCAGCTCCAAGTATCTACAATGGAAGTGTCAAGTACTTCATCCACTGAGCTAACTATTACTTCTTTAGCTACAAAGTTAGCTCCCTCTACTCCTACGTCATCAGTAAGTGCAATAGTGAGTTCTACAATTTTGTCTTCATCGATTCAAATTAGCTCTATAGTTTTTTTTTCATCAGTATTATCTACATCCACTTTGATTCTAGTTAGTTTAGATATTTCTATGGGTATTCTACTGAGTGTGGCACCATTTTTGGGAAGTGTTTCAATTTTTTATTTGGTTAGTACTTCTATTGGCATTTAATCCTTAAGTCCTATCCCATTTTTTATTACTAGCCCTTCTATCTACACTATTGTGTATGTTCCAAAGGTCAAGCCAGTAATCATAGAAGTAGAACAAAGGCAACCATTGAAACTTTTGATCACTGGAAAGGAAATTGATGAAGACATTGACTTAGACACAGAGATAAAAATACATAATATTGAATTTGACATTGCTATTGTTGAAGAGATGAGGTTAGCAAGTCAACTAATAGAGAAGAAAGCTACGCAGAAGCAGTTAAGGTCTGAAAGGGATAAGGAGTATAGAATAATTGAGAATGCCAAGAATATAATTACAAAAGCTATAGATGTTGAAGTGGATTCCAAGCAATACATTTTGATTCAGTTAGAAGAGGTTGTATAAAAATATAATGAGGACTCTTTCAGACAAGAGAAACTAATTGAAAAGGTTGAAAGGAAGTTTAATGACAAGGTGCTAGAGCATATTACTCAGCAGATTGCAATCAAACAAGTTGAGTTGTCTACATTTTTGGGTAATTTTGAAAATTATTTTAATAGTGTAGCATCACTTTTTGCCAAACTTTGTGATGTCTCCATTTTTACTAAAGAAATAAAGGAGAAGATAAATAAGATTGATGTTGATATGCAATCAAGTGCATTAAAGTTTAAAAATGACCCCTCCTCTAGCTCCTCTCATCACAACAAGGTGAAATATTTGGCAGATGTGCAGGCAGAACTTCTAAGAGAAGAAGCAAGAATAAGAGAAAACTTATTCAGAACATGGTCTTACCAATAATGGATAAAATGCAAAAACATATTGCTCATTGTAAAACATTGGTCTAGGATCAGAACTTCTCAGTGGCTGATCACATGATCAAATTATCAGCAAAAGTTCAGATTGCCCTCTCCACCTGCCAAATTTTGCAAGAGAATTGGGATAACTCATTCACCCTCATTCTCAAGGTACATCAAGAATTTCCATCTCATTTTGGTGTAGCTATATAAATAGTATATGTAGCCCTTTGGCATTACTGTCAAAAAGGGGGAGAGATATCAGTATAAGAAAAAAAGGGGGAAACACTGTATATAAGAAGAGATATCAGTATAAGTGAAAGGGGGAGATAGCACTCAATAGAGTTAGCATGTATATTTGTATAGCTATGTACATAAGTATCTTTCTATATACATTATGTGTCATCGAGGAGATATATGTAGGAATGTATATGCAGCAGCTTTATAAAGATAAATTTTGAAAAACCAAAATTAAATGAGTCAAATTATGTACATATATTTTGGCTTATTAGTGTTTTGTCACTAATGCCAAAGGGGGAGATTGTTGGCATTAATTTATTATTGCTATTAGTGATAACACTTATCTATATCAGTGTAGCTACCAAGCTTAGCACTTAGTTTCCTATGCTCACCGAGCATTCTAGTGTTAACCAAGCTTTGAAGTGTTCAGTAGTTTACACTAAGAAAAACAGTGGCTATCGAGTGAATGTAGGCAATGTGAAGACTAGCAGTTTCTACCAAGCTTCATAGTGTCTACCAAGCAGTAAGTTTGTGTCATGAAAATTCAGTGTAAATCGAGCATTGGAAGAAGTAGTGTTTACCAAGTGAAGCAAGGTAAACTCAACATGCAATATCTACCGAGTGACACTACATTAGCTGAGTCACCAATGGTCATTGAGTTTACAACTACATCAAGTGATCAGTATGGACCAAGCCTTCACTTCTATCGAGTGCATGATGATGTCGTGTAATGCAGTGGACATTGAGTATCAGAAGATCATCGAGTCAGTTCAATGAACCTGAGTTATTTACTATTGGGCTAACTTTGTAACATGTTGTTCACTTGTAATTTGGCCAACCTTGCAATTTTGTAAATTGGAAAGGTATATATGTAAGATGCATTGTAAGATATCATTGTATTGAAGTACTATGAAGTATTTTTTAGAAGTGCATGCCAAGGATTATCAGCAACAGTTTAAGGAATGCATCAAGGTTAATTCAAGAGTAGAAAAGTCATATCTATCACATAAGGTGATCAGTGCATAAAGGATCTTATCAACAATCAGTTGTAAGTAGATCCATTGCTTCATCCTAATAGGTGAATCAGTTTCTAAATCCTTTAACAAGGTAGGCTTAACAGTCTTTTTATAAATCTCTTAACCGAGTGCATACTTCATTGTATGTTTGTAAATCCTCTAACAAGGTGGACCTAGCAGTCCTTTGTGCTCCTAATAGGCCAGATCACTAGAATTGGTCAATGTAAGCCTTAACAAGCCAACTTTGTGCTACAGTAGTGAAGTTTTGTGGGTACCATCTCCACCCTAGTTTTACTTTCTATTTGGAAGGTTCCTAGGTCACCAAAACATTGTGTTCTTTTGTGTGATGAATGTTTTATCTTTTAGTACTAATGTATGTAGTAGTATAGATGGATTTGTGGTGAATTTAAAGAAAATTTTTGAAGTTATTGATTCACCCCTCCCCTCTCAGTAACTTATCTAGTCTTGAAGAAGTTGTTCTAATATTTTCGGAGCTCCCTGGAGATTTTTTTTTGCTAGTTGCAATTTTTTTTGAAGTTGGGAGTGGGATAACGTATCAATTCTTGGTAGTGACTCGTTGCCCAATGTATTTCTTAAGGCCATTGGTCTATGCTTAGTAGGAAAGCATCCCCTTTGAGTTGCCAAGAACGTTGACCAATTTTTCCCCCCATTCAGCCCATCACTGATAAATGATCTGAGAGATCTTCAATTGGTTGGATTCTTTGATGTGGTTTAACATGCTTTTTGGTTGGGTTAATATCTCATGTTAACTTGATCTCTTCACGAGCCAAGTTGGCTTGATTCCTTCATTGATCGAGCTAGTTCAGTTTGTTCATTGACCAAGTTGGCTTGTTTTCCTTCATGTGCCAAGTTGCAGGTTAACATGCATTTTCTATCAGGGTTAAAATTTTGCATTAACCATTTTCACCATTTTGGAGAATGACTTTGTTACTCCTTCCAAAATAGCAAAATTTGCTATATCAAAAGGCTTACCTTTTTACTTCTACAAAATCATGAAATCCTACCTCTTCAACCATGCATTTGGGAATAGTGTTGACCAATAGATTTATGCCACATGGAAACTCTTTCTTATGTTGGGCTAAAAATCTTTGGATATTTTCTAGGTGCATCTAGGTTGTCCATTCTTTTGAAGAAGATCTTAATCTATAGTTGGGTTTTAATCACTTATTGAGGAGACTTTCACAGCATCTGAACCGTTCATTCCAAAATGAAGATCTACATTGATGGTTCACACCTTTTGCGGTAAAATCAAATTTATCCCACACAGTTCAACTCTAAAAAATTTGTAGCAAGTTAACATTGCATGTTATCCCATCTTGCATTTTTTGACAGCGGTGCAAATTTATTTATTGCGGCATGACACATTACAAGGACTATTCTTTAATGTTGAATGACATTCTTTGCCTTGTTTGCACAACATCTATGCATCTCCATGCCTCATTAATAATTGTAATGATCAAATCTCATGGGATTTGATTTCTTAAAGCTGGATGCATTTGTTTTGCCATTCCTATCACTTCATTGCAACATATTGTATTTCATGATTAAATTTAGCTCTGATATTGATTTATTTATGCTCTCTATAACTTAACTCCACTTTTTTGGGGTTTGAACTTCATAGTCAAATATGAGTTATGCTTGATCTATAAAGGTAAGTTGTAAATACTTTTTATGGGTTCTTCTCTGTTTTTATTTTGCAGTAGCATTATGCTCTATAACTTTTCCTTCTATTAATGAAACTTCTCATTTTCTTACCTATTCTTTCCATTTTGTTTTCTAGTACATGTATTTGCCTTATAGTGAATGTTTCTTTTCCATTTTCTCAAATCTATGTGTTGTATTAAGTGTATTAGTAGTTGTTGTATAGTGAAATATATTTTCCTTTCAGCACTTTAGTCAATTCCAAACCTGCATGTATTTCCTTTGAAGATATATTAGAGTCCATTTGGTGTATTTGGGTTGTTTCATTGATGCGTAGTGCATTCATAAGCAAATTTGTAACCATTATTTCTATCTCGGTGTGTCACCCCCTTTCCCTTTCTGCATTTTAATTTCAGTTTCCTTCTCCCTTTTCCTCTCAAGTGGTAGCATAAGTGCATCCTAATAGTAAGGAAGTCGACCTTCTCTAGAGATTAAGCCTTAAAGAACAATTCCTAAACTTGGAGGTTGTTTCCATGTTACACAAGGTCACCTGAGAAGTAGTTCATTAGGAAAGGGTGTAGACTTTTGTATCAATAATTGCAAAGATATTTATAGATGGCATCATATTTGGAGGAGATGATAAGATGAGTTTTGAATTCATTGAAGCCATGAAGAAAAAAATTTAAAAGCCCATGATCACTGTGATCAATTTATTCATTGGACTTCAAGTTTCCCAACTAAAATGAGGAATATTCATAGCTCAAACAAAGTATATAAAGAAGATTTTGAAGATGTTTGATATGGAGGAGGCAAAATTGGTGGGCACCCCAATGGTGATCAATTGCAAGCTATCAAAGGAAGATGAATGCCCTGAAGTGAATCAAACACTTTACCATTCAATGATTGGTAAACTATAGTATGTTGGGCACAAGAGACCAGACATAGCATATAAGGTTGGAATAGTAATTGCAATTGCCTAAAAATGGCCACTTAAACTATTAGCCCCCTTCTCAGCATTTTGGCTAAATTATTTAATCATTTGCCTATACCAAATCTTTAAACATCAATTTATTTGATTTTAACCTATAATTTGACTATAATATCCTAAGCCCATATTTGATTAAAAGAACACATCCCTTTTAATTAAATAAAGTACCCCATTCCCACATATTCCTAAGTTGCACACATAAGTCATTTCTCTTATTTTCAAATTAAAAGAAAAAGATTTTGTCTCATATGAAAAGTCAACTCATTTCTATTGGAAGAGACAATTATGCATGTGGATCATGCCAAAACTCAACCCTCACCCTTGACCATTCATCTCTCGATCTTGATCTCAACCATCCATACATCTTTAAAAGGGAGAGCTCTCTCCTCATCTAAGGATCCCATTTTTGAGCTAATGTTATGTTGCAAGTTTTCTCATAGGTTTTCTTGGAGTATTTTGTGGAGAACTTCTATCTTCTATCTTCATATTCTTTCATACTCATACTAGCTTAAAGTTTGTTTTTATTAGCTTAGATTCTCTCTTGCAATAGCATAACTTTCTTAGTTTAACTAGTATGGTTGTAAAACTCTCATATTCTTATCTTAGTTGCATCTTTGCATTTCATCGTAGCACAATAAAATTTGCATTGCATTCTTTGAGAATTCTTTGGTACTAGTATTCTTGCTCTTGTCTAAAGAATCTCTCATTTCATGGTTTACTAGCAAAGGTTCCATCTCTAAGGCTCAGCTAAGAGCTACTTTCATATTTATGTACATGCCTTTGTACTCCATGACTAGGGAGCTCTAGGCCATGATCCAAGGTTTCCAACCCATGGAATACCTTAGATAGAAGGTTTAGAGGAGTGCACTTTCTTAGTGTACATTTTTGGCACCTAATGTGGGGCAAGATCTGTACTTTTTTTCTCTATAAAAGAAATTATTGTGCGATACTTTATCAATATCATATGACAGTTCTTAGTACTATAGTGTGATACTTTACTAGTTAAAGTATCACATGACCATTCAATAACTATTGCACTATAGTCTTGAACTCTTTCATATGAGTATTATACAAAGTATCACACAAAAGAAAAGTATCACATGTGTATACTAAGAAGTATCGTATGATACTCTGTCTACAAAAAGTATCACCATGTTTGGAACCGATTGTTGTTTGGGTTGTTTGATCAAATTATGAGTCTTTATCATTTTTTTTGGATTTCTTAGAGTTTTTTAATGTCTAATAGAGGTATTTTTCAATTTTATTATATTTTCGGCCAACCCTTTGATAATGTATTTGTTTTGTAGGGTTGCCTAAGAATTGCTTGAAAATTGTTATAAAAGAACACATGTCAAAGATCTTGTGCTAAAAGGGCTACTAACTCTTCTTTGCAGGGATTCCCAAAGCAAAAACAAACAACCAAGCATTCTTGTATTTATTTCATTTTGTGTGTGGCAATATACTATTTTTTTATTTTTCATGGGCTCATAAAGCTTGCGAGTAGGGTCTTTTGCTAATAGGAAAGTGTCATAGTCACCCTTGAGGTGAATAAAAAATCTTGACCCACCCTTAAATCTTGAAAGTGGGTGATATACTCCACTTTTGGTGTGTTTGGTGGAAGCACTTGGAATATGAGAGTATGCTCTTCACCCTCTAGGTGAATCATAAATCTTGACCTCCGAGAGTAGATCCATTTTGTTGCTATCTCCTAGAGAGGTATTACCTTTAGAGGGCCTATTGTTGGTGGAAAGATACCAATAGGAACAACCCAAAGTAGGAATGAGAAAAACCCAGCTAACTTGACCCACTATAATCACAAACCCCTTGACAAATGCCAAAGCCTTAGGGGGCATAGCACTTGTTTTTGCTTAGTAGAACAACTTGTAGGATTGGGACCATGAGGAAAATACTAAGCAAGAATGCTTAAGGTACTCTTGTGGCTATGAGGTTTGTTACCTACTGCAAGGTAGGGTGTCCTATTCATAGGTGCAAGAGGAGTGTTGCAAATGGGACCCTTTCTAAAAACCATAGGAATAGAAGCTACCTTATTTATCCACTCAACATCTTGGTGCAAGGATCGATCCTAGTGGACTACCTAGATCACCCCAAGATTTTGCACTCACCATTTGTGTCCCTTCGGTTATGCCAATGGAACCTCTGTGACAAAGCCAACATCTATTATGGGAAACCACAATGTGTGAGGTGAGGGGGCATCAAGCATGGGCCAACGTGTTGAGTAATGAGTTCTGATCTTAGGTAGTTTTTCTTGTAATGTGTTCTTGAATGTGACAAGACTTGTGTAAATGTTCTCAAACATCAAACATGGTGTTAACATTCATAGGATTCTTCTTTTGATATCCCAATTGCTTGTGTTGACAAGGTTGCTTTGTCCCTTGTTCAACTCTTTGAGACATGTTCATTTCCCCTACTATTCTCAAAACATGGTGTTTACTCCTGCAAAATAAAGTTTCATTTTTTTACCACTACATTCTGGTCAAAAACATCCAAAAAGTTGAACTGAAACATAGGCATTTTAGGCATTAAGTTGTATTTTACATAGTTCACTGGCTATTTATTGCACAACCTCCTAAGAAATATTTTGTGATACTTCACATTTGAGAAAGCATCATTTGTCATTATAAAACTCTATTGCACACTAGTTATAGGTTTTGTTGAACCCATTGTCTAGAAGTATCACATGAACAAAAAGTATCACCTTAGCATACGATAATTATTATTGATCTTATATCACCTGGCTTATTAAGAACTATCTCCCAACCTCTATTGCTTACAAAATTGAGTCAATATTGTGTTGTATCTAATTTAGGGGTGTCGTCACTTTGTCCTACCTTAGTTTGGTTTTAAATCTTCATGTTTGGTGTTGACCTAAGTTGAAAGGATGGATCTAGTTTGTCAGATGTGAGCTAAAATATCACTAATGATCACTTGTTGAAATTTGGTTACCTTACTATTCTAGCTACTTTCTATCAATCTTCTTGTTCAACTTCTTGGCTCGAGTCATTAGTGTTGTAAGTTCTTGAGCACTCTTGACAAGCCACTCATTTATTTTATGTTTGATAAGTGATCATTTTGATTGTGTAAACTCTAAATCCAAATATATTTTATCTTATCTCATTAAAAAAACATATCCTTACATGTTGGTTGCAACTAGGCTCCAAGCTGGTCAAGGAAGTCATCCCTCATTCACTTTTGAACAATTGACAACTCTAAAAAGGCATCCTTGCAGGAAAACCTATGAGGAAGAACACATCTCTGATAAGAAAGGAGAGGATAGTACTTGGCATAGTCCACATTATGTATTTGAGAACTTCTTTGATACCCTCTTTGACACCCCTAGGGTCGCAAACAAGATTTCACTCACCATGCATCTTGAAAAGAGGAATCACCACCTAGAACAACTATTTACTCAAAAAGAAGAATAGGCACATTTAGGAAAAGACTACAATAGTCTATATGCATGGCCACTAGAGAAAGGTCTTACCATCAATTTGAGACTAATGCTCATACACATGGCTCTGAGAATAGACATGCTCATGGTTACTGTAGTAATCCTTTCGAGAACAATCTTGCTAGTGGCAATGATGGAAACAACACACCACCTAGATCTCCAAGAATACACACAGAAGCAAGTCCATCATCATCTAGACCCTACCAATCACATCATGAAAGTGAGGTACATGACGAAATCACTAGTGAGATCAAACCATCCCTTATAAAATGCAAGCTAAAATTAAAAATGATGAGCCTTGGTATGTGAGAGTCCACTTTAGACTCTATTGTTGCATTGCCAATTTCTCCACGATCTCATGGGAAACCTTATGAGAAGATGAAGCCCTTAGCTTCTGCTATAACTATCTTTTATACCTTTGTCTAGTCATCCATCCCCTTAGATGCGGAGAAGGAAGAAAAATCTATAAGAGACTGGATCTATAGAGAAGAAGAGAATGTTGAGGAATTTACTATTACCACTCCTATTTCTCCCAAATGATATGGACAAGGTTATAAATTTTTGAAGAAAATGTGCTATCATGGTCAAGGATCCCTAAATGGTGACAAAAATGATCTTTTAGAACCCCCTAAGTCATGCTAATGGATGAAAAAGGAAAGATATTGTTGCTTTGGGGTAGATGAAGAATTGCCAAGGTTCGATAGAAAGGCCCCTGTAGCTAGTGAATTAGAAGATGATGATCCACCCTTTGTTACCTCCACTACATAAGAAGAAGACTTCATGCCCTCTACTTTCCTTCTTTGGGCAGAAGAACCAATGATTTCCAATAATGATTTTTAAGCCTCTACATATAGACAACATGAATCTTATAATGAAGATCCTAATAGAGGTAGAATAAGAGAAAATATTGCTCATCTAATTGCCCAAAATTAGAGTACTTATTCTATTGAATATGAATGAGAGTCTCTTTCAAATGCCTCTTGTAAATTAGGAGTGGATGTAATACATTCCTATGTCACCCAATCCAAGGTACTTGATGATTCTAGTGTAGGGTTTAATGAGTTTGGCTTGCAATTTTCTTTAGTAGATCACATTGATCTCTCTAACTCTTCTCTTGATTTAGATTCCTTTGGATATTTCTCTATAGGATCAACCTCTCTTGTCACTAAAGATGATTCCTTCAACATCAATAATCTTGAAACTTCCACCTCCCTTTTACTTATACACCCTGATCTCATTGATTAGTCTATTCAACATCAAAGACTAGAGCTACCATCCTTACAAAATGACTATGAGATCACTTTTTTTCTAAATGCTATTGAACCCGTGGTGTCTTCCAATAGCAAACCAATGATTAATATGATAGAAATAGATATCAAGTGCCTCAATCATAAAATAAAGAGAAAAATAAAAAACAAGTGGTCAGATGGCGAAAACCACTTTGTGGCAGTATCTAAGCCTAAAAATAGTAAAAATAAAGATGTATCCAAGGGTGAAAACCTCTTTAAGGCACTCGAGGATGAGGTGCTTGGTAGTCTCCCAAGTTATTTTCAACAAGTCATCAATTTTGTAGAACTAGTGTAGCCAATCAATCTAGATATTGAGGAATCTCCTAAGATAATACATGTGGTTCAATCCCTATCAACAAAAGAGAAAGAAAAATTTATAAAGTTTTTTAAGGAAAACAAAATCAATTTTGCATGGACTTATGTTGATATGCCTAGTATACAAAACTCATCATGCACCATCTCTCCATAGCTCTTGGTGTCAAACCATTCAAACAAAAGCAAAGGAAAATGCACAATCATGTGGCATTGTTAGTTAAAGCCAATCTCGAGAAATTATTAAGTGTCAACTTCATTCGAGCTATTGACTACACAGAATGGATCTCCAATGTTGTGCCTATTTCAAAACATGCACTAATTTTAGGGACCTCAATAAATCATATCCAAAGGATGACTTTCCACTACCTAACATTAACATGATAGTGGACATAACTATGGGTTATGAAATGTACTCCCTAATGGATGATTTCTTTGGGTATAATCAAATTAAGATAGCTCTAGAAGACTAGGAGAAGAGAACTTTTACTTGTTTATGGGGAACCTTCTGCTAGAATGTAATGCCATTTGGGCTTTAAAATGTTGGAGCTACCCATCTAAGGGCTATGACCACTATCTTTCATGATATGATGCAAAAAAACATGGAATATTATTTTGATGACACTTTGGCCAAATCTAACCAAAAAAGGACTCACCTATCAAACCTAAGTTTGACACTGGATCATATGGAACAATTATAACTTAGGTTAAATCCAAAGAAATGTGCTTTTGGCATGACATCATGAAAATTTATAGGGTACATCTCAACTAAGGGTATAGAGGTGGATCTTGAAAAGGTACAAGCTATCATGGATATACCACCTCCTAGAAACATTAGTCAACTAAGGAGTCTACCAGGATGCCTTCAGTCAATCTAGAGGTTCATCTTTCAACTTAGTGTTAGGTCACAACCTTTCAATAAGAATCTACATTAATGGTGTTGCCAACTAGAATGAAGAATTTGAGAAAATGTTGGCTCAAATCAAGGAATATCTAGCAAAGCCTCATATTCTCATGTCTCTGATTCAAAGGAAACCTTTGATCTTCAATATCTTAGCTATATCAAATTCACTAGGATCTTTATTGGCACAAGTAGATGAAAATGGGAAATAAAGATTCATTTATTATATCATCCACACCTTGGTGGTCTATGAGTGTAACTATAACAAAATTGAAAAGGCTTTCCTACCAGTAGTGTTTGCATCCCAAAAACTAAGACATTATATGCTTGCACATACCATGCAACTAGTTGCAAAGATAGATCCTTTAAAATACCTCTTAAGTAAAGTTGCACTTACAGGTTGACTTGCCAAATGGATGATGGTTCTTTCAGAGTTTGACGTTGAGTATGTTGAACATAAAGCTATTAAAGGACAAGCAATTATCAATCAACTAGCTGAATTCCCAATTACAGATAATGCTCCAATGCAGATTGACTTTCCAAATGCCTCTATTATGTATGTCACTGAAAGGACATGGAAGATGTTCTTTAGTGGTTCAGACACTCAAAATGAAGTTGGTGTTGGGATTTTGTTTGTCACACCTCATGGCTACATAATCCCAAAGTCTTACAAACTATTGTTTCCATGCACTAACAACATAGTTGAGTATGAGGCTTTGACTAATGGAATTAAACTGCCCCTCGAATGGTGAATCACAAAATTGCATATCTATGGAGACTCCCAACTTGTCATTGGTCAAGTCAACAAACCAAACCAAAGATGACAAGTTAGTACCTTATAATAATTTGATTGATGCCCTAAGGAATTATTTCACATTTGTAACATTCCAACATATTCCTAGGACAGAAAACAAGGTTTCAAATGTTATGGCCACTTTAGCATCTATATTACAACTATAAGAACATGAGTCTTACTTTGAGTTCCTAGTGGAAGAACTACAACACTTTACCTATAGTGGAAGAACTACAACACTCTACCTATGACTCCTACGACAACCATGTAATCTGCGTTGTTGTCAATCATGTCTCCTCTCGCTATTCCACCATTATTTCCTACCTGAAAACCAAGTTATTCTTGAAAATTTCACACACAATAATTATGAAATGCCAACTCATTCCAAATGCCTCAAATTACACCCTTATCTCTGGTGACTTATATAAGAAGGGTCTAGATGGAACACTTCTTAGGTGCCTAGATATAGAAGATTCCAAAAAGGTGTTAGTTTATGTCCATGATGGCATTTGCAGCGAACACTCTAATTGCATTATACTTTCTTGAAAATTGCTTAGGGAAAGTTATTATTGGCTGACTATGTAGGTTGATGTTGTCCAATACACCAAATCATGCAATAAGTGTCAGTTACATAGCAACTTGATTCATGCTCCCAGGCATGAACTTATTCCTTCTATCACATATTAGCATTCTCAACAATGGGCCTTTGATTTGATTGGAAAAATTCACCCAAGTTTGTATAGTTGACATAAGTTTATCATTATAGCGACTGAGTACTTTACGAAATGAATTGAAGTTGTTCCACTATCTATTGCTATAGGAATACATGTTTCCTTGTTCATACTCAATCATATTATATGTCGCTATGGTATTCCATCCTCTATTATCACTAATAATGGAGTGCAATTCAAGAATAAGGACCTTAGGCAATTATGCAAGAAATTTAAGATTGAGCAACATTGGTCCTCTATATACTACCCTCAAGGGAATGGCCAAGATGAGGCCTCAAACAAAACATTACTGAAAATCTTGCATAGTGTATCATCTTAAAATGGAAGTACTTCCATGTTAAGAGTGTTTAGCCCTCTGAGTAAGTGATTTGGGATCATGGCAAATGCCTTGAATGGGTCTTTGACTTGGAATCTGGATTTTTCCCCTATTTTGCCCCCTTTTCCACTTTCTTTTTGCACTTTTTTAGCATTTTGGACTAAAATCTTGAGATTCTTGACTTTTGGGTCAAGGACAACCTCAAGGTCAAGGATAACCTTTTAGGTCAAGGTTGACCTTGACCCTAACCTAGGTTAAGGATGACCTCAACCCTAACCTAGGGCAGGGTCGACCTTGTCTCTGACCCCAGGTCCAAATTTCAAGATGCCAGGTTTTGAAAAGAATTGTTTTCCTACTTCTGGGTCGACTATTTTGGTCTCTGAAATGGTAAACTCTTAAATTACATTTAATTTAGGTCTATTTCTAGGGGTTAAGGTTAATTGGGATTTAATGCTCCTATGTCAACCTTCTCTAGAAGTTTGTGTCCTAGATTTCTATATAAGGAAGTCTTCCTCTCTCATTTCATCTAACCATTATCTTGGGCATCCACCTATTATGAAGTTTACACTCACAAGTTCTATGGAGTGAAGATGTATTATCCATCAAGCATTCAAGAATGCAAGCCCTTAAGAGTTCAAGCATTTAATTCATCAAGGAGATCCATTAGTAGCCATTGAAGGATTCAAGCTCTATGGAGCTCTCTTGTTGAAGATTTCTCCATCCACATTCATTCAAGCCTTCTTCTATGCAAATATCCATTCAAGATTGGTGTTGAAGATCTAAGACAATTGGTTTGAGACATCCTACATCCTATTCTACATTCATTTGGAGCATACCTATTTGTGGATTCAAGGATTTGAATCCTCCATAAGGATTTCAATATAAGCAAGGTGAATAGTTCCATTTACTTTATTTATACATATTGCAATTTCAATTCAATTTCAAGGTTGATTCTAAACTGGGGTTTAACTAGGGCAAACCCCCCATCCAACAAACAAAACCATTTTTCTTGCAAGTATAGGTGTGGAATAGTGAATTAAAGTGTAGATTTGGATACCTTTTTCGTTGAACTTGCAGGATTAGCAAATAGAAATTTTGTCAATGTAGTGCAGGTCAAGGTTGACTTTTTGGGGCACAATTGTGCCTCGCTATCTGGGTCAAGGTCAACCTACTCTTAGAAAAGGAAAATATTTTTGGGTTTTGAAGATCTCACAATTTGGGTTGAAAATCATTAAAATTGATAGTTTTAGAGAACATTTGACAGGGTTTTCAACTGATTCTTTTTTGAAGGTAAATACCTTTTATTTCTTCATTTCAATATTAGTCATCTAGATTTACTTTCCATATCATAATAATTTATATGTATGTGTAAAATGTGGGTTTAGGGTCTCTTTTATATGGATTATTATAAACCCTTTTCTTCATCCATTTTTTATCCTATACATATGGGTGAACCCGCAATAGACAATTGTTTCTTTTTGGTGTTAGATTTTCATTTTTATGTTAGATCTTACATGCATATAAAAGTAGATTTATTTTATGCTCTTGCACTTTTCAAAATTACAAAAAAAATGCAAAATTTCTTCAAAAACACAAAAGCATTTACATTTTTCATGATTTGTGGAATTAGATGCCCTATTGTGTTTATGGTGTTTGATTTCCTTTTCATACTTATAAATTTCATTTTATGCATCTAGATCTATTGTTTATGCATTTCTTTATTTGTTATCATGTTTCACAATTTGTTTTTCAAATGTTATTCTTTAACTTTTGGGATTACGCAACATCCTCCTCTTACCTTGCCATTTGATGATGTTACACCTAGAAATACTTTGTTTAGTGTGTGGTGTTGCTTTGTCCTCTTTTGAATTACCTTGTAAGGATATATTAGAGAAAGAAGATGACCTTAATCTATCTCTCCATCATATTTCTCTTTATGGAGATGAGTTGAGGATTGATGTCAATTCTTCTCCTAATGTATGTCCTTTCTATAAACCTACTTTAGAATATAATTTATCTTCTTCCCCCTCTAGGCATCAATCCTTAGGGATTTATGGCACTTTCACAATGTGCTTTATTGATAGGGATGATAATCCTCCTATTTGGGATGAACCTTTGGATTTGGATGTCAATTACTCTCTTCCTCATGAAACCATTGTGGATGATCCCAAGGATAAAGACATTGATTTATCTCCTCCTCATGAAGAATCTTTGATACAAGAGGGTGATTTATTAATGGATGACATATTCATGCATTATGATAACTCTTTTTCTAAAACACACTCTACTTATGTAGACATTATAGTAAAAAAAAGATGACATTATAGATGCTTTACCTCCATTTGAGATTCCTTATAGTAATGAGGCATTAGTGGAGAATGATATGACTTCCCTTAATGCTCTCCCTCTTAGTGATGATCTTAGAAGAATCAAGATTCTACTTCATCTTCTCCTAGGATGTCTTCTTTGCTTCCCTCTTATGAATTTGTTTGTAGTGTTGAGATGACTAACATGGTCTATCCAAAACATTTGTTAACTATCAAAGGTTTTCCTCTCATTACTATCAAAGGTAAATCTATAGAGTCTTTCGAGTCTTTCAGTGACCAATGTTCTCTAGCCCACACATATCATACAAGGAGTAACCTTCACTCTAATTCGGTGGTTTCTACTTCATTACCACCCTCTCAACCCATTCTTCCTCCTCCACCCCATCTTCCTAGCAAGGAGTATGATTTGATAAACCAATTACAAAATACCCCTACCAAGATTTCTTTATGGTATCTTCTTCAAACTTCACCTACCTACTATGAAGCCTTGCAAAAGCTCTAGCAACTCTTCCCACTGAACCTCCTAATCAAGAGAACATCAATAAATTCTTACAATGCATGCATACTACCACAAGTGTTCCTGACATTGTATTTACTCAAAAGGATTTACCTTCTATAGAAATTCAAAATAAATATGATGCTCTTATGATGGCTATTACTATCAATAAAGTATCATTTATAGGACCTTGATTGATAATGGATTTGGGTTTAATGTTTGTAGTATGGACATGCTTAAAGAAATTAATGCAATCTTTCAACTACTCAACCTAATAATGTTCCTATACATGGCTTTGATTTAAGATCACATTTGGAATCATTGCTTTACCTATCAAAGTAGGTTTAGTCATCCTAAATACACCTATTCATGTTATGCCTAGACCTCTCAATTATAACCTTCTTTCGAGTAGACCTCGGTTGCATGAGATGCATGTTATCCCTTCCACCTTTCACCTTAAATTCAAGTTTATATATAACAACATGATGTATACAATCCTTGTCTAAATATTCAAAGCCACACTACTCCTATTTCTAATAGTAATCTTTCTTCCCCTAATGCTCTTCTTGGTGATGATTTGGGAAACTTGGATTTTAATCCTACCTGTATTCGAGAGTATAAGGTTTTTTATCTTGATTTTATGAAGCCACAAAAAAAGTTTGAACAAAGAGTTTTTACTTCTAAAGCTCTTTGTAATAACTTTGTTGTTGCTTCTATCCACAATGAAACTATCAAACCTACTAATGATGACATAGTGCTAATGAATTTTCATTGACTCCTTCTAATATGGCTTCTCATTATGGTCCTAGTTATCATTTCCTAGTTAAACAAGGATTCAATAGTCAAGCATATGGTAAGCATAATCAGGGAATTCAAATGCCCTTACAAAATGGGGGGCATAAGTAATCTTATGGATTGGGATTTAATCCTCTACAACAAATCAATGTTAACAACGTCTCAATTAACACTTCAAAACATGCTAAAACTATGAAGGATTTGGACTCAGAAGTTATTTTACCTAAAATCCTTTGTTCTAAGATGATTACTAGACCTAAAGGAAAAAATAAATGTAGTCCACACTTGAAGACTCTTCCTTTCTGTTTATATCATAGATGTCATGATCACTCTACTAATGAATGTCAAGCTTTACATTCTAAGATTAGGCAACTCATTGATAGGTTATTTATATATCATGTGGCAATGAGTTGTATTTCAATCATGTTTTCCCTAAATAACATTTATGTTCCTATTATGGAACTTCGCATTATGTAGACAATGTTAGATTAATCTTTTGAGGCCCGTTGTCTTGTATAGTGTTGCGAGTGATATAATAGGTCCCCTTTCATCCTTGTTCCTATGCTTGGGGGACAAGGATGTCATCTCCTTTTTATTCTTTCTCGTATTCACTTTTCCTTGGTTAAGTAGTATCTATCTATTATGTGATATTCAATCATACATGAAAATTATGGTTTGCATTAAGGATCTTTGTTCTTAATCATACCTTATTTAGTTGATTGACATTGGGTTACCATGGTTGATAAATCTCTCACCTTGGAAGCTGAATAGTGTGATATCCCTCACAAGGGTTACTTTTTCACTTCTTAGATGATATCTTTTTGCATTCGTCCCTTCCATGTGCTCATAGGAGTTGTTACCATCTTGGCTTGGACTGGATATCATCTATGAATATTGTCTTGATGTTGAAGAAGGCTTTATCCTTGTTCTTTTCTTTCCTTTACATTTCAAAATAGTATGTAATTTTTCCATCTTAAGGAGGGGGGCATATATATGCCCTCTCTCATTCTATATTATGCATTTTTGTTCTAACTTTTTATTTTGTAGCATGCTAAATCTTGGAAGGTAACGCACATAAGTTGCTAAATCCTGAAGAGACATGCACTTTCAATTTTCAATATGCTAAATCCTCCAAAGGTAATGTACATAAGATGCTAGATCCTAAAGGGACATGCATTTCCAATATCAAATATGCTAAATCCTTGGAAAGTAATGCACATAATTAGCTAAATCTTGAAGAGATACACATTTTACAAATGTACTCTATGGTGATATGAGAATATGGATCCATGGGTACTTTATAAAAGTCATCAGAAGATGCACTATATACATGCACAAATCCACCAGAAGGCACACAACTTCATCATATGACTATCAAGTTCTTTCTTGGTGGGTCATCCTATTCATTTTGTGGTTCATAGTGAGATATACACATCTTACTAGGTGAGTTAGCCACTCCTCTCTTCGTTTTTTCTTTTTTTTTTCTAGTGATGTCTCTCTTATTGTAATCTTGGAGTTGACAAAGACTTGAGTCCCTGGGGGCTTAAGGATCTCTTTCTTCCTTTTATTTTAATAATATTATCTTTTCATTATGATCTAGTTTACCAAGAGTTTGCATCGAGTCCATACTCTTGCTAAAGTGGGGGCTAAGTATAAAATGGAAGAAATTCCATGTTAAGAGTGTTTAGCCCTCTAAGAAAGTGATTTGGGGTCATGTCAAATGCTTTGAATGGGTATTTTAATTGGATCTAGCTTTTTCCCCTATTTTTCCCCCTTTTCCACTTTCTTTCTACACCTTTCTAGCATTCTAGATTGAAATCCTAAGATTCTTGACTTTTGGGTCAAGGATGACCTTAGGGTCCAAAATGAATTTTTAGGTCAATGTCAACCTTGACCCTAACTTATATCAAGGATGACCTTGACCCTAAACTAGGGCAAGGTCGACCTTATCCCTAACCCCAGGTCCAAATTTCAAGGTTCCATGATTTCCAGATGTCGCATTTTGGAAAGAATTATTTTCCCACTTTCGAGTCAGTTGTTTTGGTCTCCAAAAGGGTAAGCTCTTAAATTACATTTAATTTAGGTTCATTTTTAGGGGTTAAGGTTAATTGGGATTTAATGCTCCTATGTTGGCCTTCTCGAGAAGTTTGTGCCCTAGATTTCTATATAAGGAAGTCTTCCCCTCTCATTTTATCTAACCATTATCTTGTGCATCCACCTATTATGAAATTTATTCTCACAAGTTCTATGAAGTGAAGATCTACTAGCCATCAAGCATTCAAGCATTCAAGCCTTCAAGAGTTCAAGCATTCAATTCATCAAGGAGATCCATTAGTAGTAATTGAAGGATTCAAGTTCTATGGAGCTCTCTTGTTGAAGATTTCTCCATTCACATTCATTCAAGCCTTCCTCTATGCAAAGATCCATTCAAGATTGGTGTTGAAGATCTAAGACAATTGATTTGAGACATCCTACATCCTATTCTACATTTGTTTGGAGCATACCTACTTGTGGATTCAAGGATTGGAATCCTCCACAAGGATTTCAATATAAGCAAGCTGAATAGTTCCATTTACTTTGTTTATACATATTTCAATTTCAATTCAATTTCAAAGTTGACTCCAAACTAGGGTTTGACTAAGGCAAACCCCCCATCCAACAAACTAAACCATGTTTCTGGTAGGTACAGGTGTGGAATAGCAAATTAAAGTGTAGATTTGGATACCCTTTTTCACCAAGCTTATGGGATTAGTGAACATAAATTTTGTCAAAGTAATGCAAGTCAAGGTTGACTTTTTGGGGCACAATTGTGCCCCACTATCTAGGTCAAGGTTGACCTGCTCTCAGAAATGGAAAATATTTCTGGGTTTTGAAGATCTCAAAGTTTCAGTTGAGGATTATGACAATCGATAGTTTTTGAGATCATTTGATAGGGTTTTTAGCCGATTCTTTTTCAAAAGTAAGTACCTTTTAATTCTTCATTTAAATATTAATCATCCAAATCTACTTTCATATCATAAGAATTCATATGTATGTGTAAAATTTGGGTTTAGGGTTGCTTTTATATGCATTATTATAAACCCTATTCTTCATCCATATTTAATCCTACACACATAAAATAGTTCACAAATTAGGAACGGATTGGCATCTACAAATCAATCCAGCATTATGGGCTTATAGAACTACTATATGTACTCTTATTGGGGCTACACCCTTTTCATTGGTCTATGGTTAAGAAGCTATCCTCCCTATAGAAGTCAGTATTCCCTCTTTGTGAGTCTCTCTACATGGTTTAATTACTAATGAGGACCATAGAGCTATGAGGATCCATGACCTTAAAACCCTAGATGAGCATCACAAGGCTACTTTTGATCACATGAGGGCCTATTAGTAGAGGATGTCTACTACATATAACAAGAAGGTTCATCCTCATCAATCCTAAGTGTGTGGACTTTTTCTTCGAGAAAACCCTAAGAACCAATAGAATAGGGAATAGAAAGGAAAATTTGAACCTAACTAATTAGGTCCATTAATTGTCGCAATAGCATTTATATTCAGGGCCTATCATCTTTCTACACTAGAAGAGGAACAACTTCCTGAACCTATCCACATCCTACATCTAAAGCAGGTCTATGCTTAAGGCTCTTTTGGCTTGGCTATTTGTACATACTTTATGATAAAAATTCCTAAAATTTATAAAATTTCCTAAAAAATGATCATCTTAGTGAAAACCTAGCAAAAGACACTTTGATGTATCACCAAAAAAATCAAAAAATACAATTTTTTTAATAAAAAGTCCTAAAAAAATTCCCAAGTGGTGAAAACCTAGAAATAGGCACTACTTGTGACCCTCTCACCTATGACTATTAGTCTCACTTCACACTCATTCATTTCATGGTACTTTCCTGGCTTGGAATCAACTCTTGTCCTTGTCTAGGGGGCACGACTGCTTAGCTTATCAAGGTCTTCTTGTGTGTTAGGGTTTCTCTAGCAACTTGTTTAAAATAATGTTTCTCAACACTTCCCCCCTTGACATTGAGTGTTTTACTACACTTTTGGATACCTTAGTTTGAGTCTAGGATGTAACAATATTTCTCACTAGCAGACTTGCATCCTAAAGAAATGGTCATGTGATTTACACACATACACTTAAATATAAAAATTGTTGAGACTTGTTTGGACTTTATTCTCTATTATGTGATGTCTATGAAAAAAAATTTGTGGAATATTCTATCCCTAATAGTCTTTTAAGCATGTCATGAATGAGAAGACTGGGGGCACGGGGCATGTTTTACTTATTTTCTACTTGTGGGTATATTTTTTTAGTCTAAGGTGTTGAGACCCTTCATGATTGTCCTACTTGACACTTTGGGCTTACAATGTATCATCCTTGTATGTTTTTGCAAGGACGGACTCGTGGGTTATCCTAGCACTTATGCCTTGATACAGGTGCAATCTTGCTATACTAAACTTAGGGGATCTAACTATATTAGGCATCTTAATTTACATGTCTTTGATTCTTAGGTTGCATTTCCACGTACCTATCTAATAGAGATCATATTCATATCCTAAGAGTTATACTATTGGGCATTGTATGATCTTCTAATGTCCCTAATAATGTTTAATGATGAATTAGACTCTAAAAGTTCTGTGTCTGTTGCAAGCAAACCACTTGGCATACTAGTTTGCATTGTAGGATCATTCTAGCTTACTCTTTCACTTTGCATATAGAGATACCTTTCTCTTAATCTTTCATAGATGCATCATCTAATTGTGTTCATTTCTTATGATTCTTCCTCTTTGATCATATCTTTCATTACTTGTTGATCATGTCCACCTTCTTGCTTCTTCTATACCTGTCATCACAAGGGGTTACTCTCATCATCATATCCAACCTATCCAAGTATCACATTTTCAAAACATGAGTCTATATCATAAACATGACACATAAAACACCTATGAGAGAGATACATCCATGAGCACATAAACATGAGCATACATGACCAATATCACATGGAAATATAAATGCAACTACTAAAACATCCATATAAATTGATCACATGAGCAAAGAGATAAGTACATAATGAAGATCAATCAAATCGAGTATCTTATATATATATCAAAATGAATCAGATTACATGTACATGTGAGATCCAAAATCCCAGATAATTGTCTCAAAAATACATATATACATCAAAATGTATCATGAGGATCACAACCTAGACCTAAAACTAGACCTAAGATTGACTCCTTCTCTCTTGGGTCAGTGGTGGTCATGGTGGAGGATCATGTCTCCTATCTAGTGGATGCACCACACCCTCTCATATCCCCATCCACTCTAAGTAGTCAAGAAGTCACTGCCCTAACGATACTACACCCCTATATTTGACATAGTAGTAAGCTATCTGCATGCCATGATGTTGTGCCTCTCGCCTAGTTGTGTCTCTCTCCCTGTGAAATTCCTCACTACATGCATGCTCATTAATTATTTGTTGGTCCAACACAATGATGGAAATACATGGCTATCGAACCTCTACCTCCAATGCCCAAATCTGAGCATCTCTTAGATCCTCCCCATCTCTTCCTATAGGATGCTCTCTCCTAGGCTCATACTTCTTCACTCTCCTCCATCTCATTAGCCTCTCTTCCTCCTTAGGCTCCTCCTCCTCCTCCTCCTCCTTAACTTCCTCCCCCACAGCTTGACTCTGCATCCATACTTGACTCCTAAGGCTCCTCGAGAGCTTCTCCCAACCTCCATACGCCTAACTCCCCTACCTTTGCCTCCTCCACCATCTCCACCATTGCCTCCCTATCTTCCTACCTAAGGTAATGCATCTAGTCTAGTAAACCAAGGAAACAAGTGCCTCTACATCTCATGAAGATAAGTTGGCTCCTCTCCTACATCTATGACATCAGGACGATAGTCTCATGCCTCCTACTATAGTGTTGTAGTATCCCTCAAGGTGGCCTAATAATCCAACATGGGTAGCCACTCCTAGTCCTTCTCACCCCTGAAGTGGGAAAATATCATATTCTCCATAGATATGCCCTATTGGCACCTGAACTATCTTCATACATGACTAATGGTAAACCACTCAACAATCTCTAAGTGTCTACCCACAAGTGGTCTGTTGTAGTACATATACTCCAACTTCCAAGTGTCAAACCAGCTTGCACACTGATAATAGGGCCTCTACTCGAATGATGACAACTCATCAAATAGTCTCCTATAATAGGTCAAATCCCCACTGTGATTCTAAGGGATAAAATTGATATATTTGTATATGAATGGATGTCTCCACTTTTGTGGTTGTACCCATGGACACACTACTATTATGTGCTCCCATGCTCAAATATGGGCCAAAACTATGTTACAATCTCGTGTCCTCCTATCTTGATATACAATCTTGTGGAGCTCATGGTATATGTCAGTGAGGATCATCGATCCCCACACCATCTTCTAAGATTTCTTGATCAGATCTGCTACTAGTTGGCCCTATCCCAAAGGGAAGCCCTTCTAGCTCTTGTTTGTGACCAGAGCCTTGGCTACTGAACAACATATAATACAAGCTATGGGATACTACTCCCTATACTCATCTATCAATCACTCCCAACAAAGATGTCGATCCAAGATGGTGACATCCTCAAATAACTTCTACACTACTAACCTCCCCTCTATCGAGGTCTAATCATAATATACATGTGATACATAAATTCTCATGCCAAGTACTCATCATATAGAAGTTATAAGCCAAAGACACAAGCTTAAAGAACTTCTGTTACACATACCATATCTTCATGGTAGGGTACATAAGGATGTGGTACACATCCTCAAGAGGAATTGTGGCCTCATCAGTAGGCAAATGAAAGGTTTTATGCTTACTGTGCTACCTCTCTACCAAAGTTATCAATAGGCTATGGTTCACCCAAATGTGGGGCATATGAAATAGCCAACCAAAGCCCATGGTCTCTAGTACTACAGTGTCACTATCATCTTGATGTCATATGACTCATAACCCCACCACCTTGGGGGCTCTGATGAGCAACGTTAGAAAAACCAACTGCATAACCAAAACAAGAAACAAAATAACATCAGTACTAATCATGATGACTCCAATAAAGCTATAAACATCTAAGCAAGTAATAAATTCAAAGAAACATGATCAAATTCTTCTCCTCAACATGAGAAATGATCATAAATTAATTGTGTGATACTTTTTACAATGGTTATGCAATATTTTTTGTTGATAATGTGTCGTACAATACTTCTCATAATACACATGCAATACTTTTGTGTTGTGCAATACTTTGCACGGAGTCATGTGACTAATGGGTAGCCCCCATAAAATATAATCTCTAATGGTAGTGTGATACAATTTTGTTCTCAATGGTATCATGTGATATTTTTCATAATAGGTGTGTCATACATTTAAAATATCACTCGATACTTCACACAAAACCATCAAAAAATGCATTAAAACGTGCTAAAATGTGCCATAAATAATCAAAAATCTCAAAAAATTGATGACTCACTAGGATCTAGTACTATGGAGGCTAGTTGTACAATCAGCTAAGCTTGAATTAGTGTTGATCGATCAAAATCCCTACCAAAGCCATCACTATCTCTTAGATCACTCAAAAGGTATCAAATTCAAAAAGACAAAATGAGTTGAAAATTACCCTTGGACCCGTTATACAATCCGTTGACCCATTTTTCAAACTCCTCAGAATTCTTCAAAAATTGCACCCCTCACTAGTTTTGATATTTTGGATCTGTTTTCTAGATCAAAATCAAAATGTGAATTCATCTTGATGGTCAAAATTGCATTTTAAAACTTTGTATTTTTCTATGTAGTTAGCTAACCTTTTGAGGTCTAATCTTAAAATCCTCACTGGGGCATCATCATTTCTCCATGTACAAACTTCTTACTTACTTCAGTTTATTTCATTTCACTTATACATCATATTTCTACTTTATCTGATTTAATTTTAATGATTTATCCTTCTTGGTCAACTCTAGTCAAACTAGGGCATTCTATCTCTTCCGCGTGGTCACTCTTGGCTTCTAATCACTTATCGAACATCATGGACCTTGCTTTATCTCAATTTGATCATATCTTGCTCATTTTTGCATCTCTTGTTCCTCATTTCAATTTTGACCCCGAGAGGGCAGGAATATTTTGTTGTTGCTTTCTTGCTATGGCTATCTATTTCTCAAGAGCATATGCTTGACCTTTCCATTTTCTCTTGATCTATCTACTTTTATTGATGTTAATACTCTTCTTGAGTCTTGGTATCATCTCTTTCTCCTAGTGTTCAGTACTGTTGCCATCAAGTTGTGCATTCAAGACTTGAATTCTCACTCTGCATTTTTGTTCTTCAAAATTAGATATCTCTATCTATTCATGCCTACTTTTCTTATTCATTCATTGATGTAATGTGTTCCCAAATCAATCACACATTAGTAAAAGAGGGGAAAATGCAATCACCTAAAAATGGTCACTTAGACTATTATCCCCCTTCTTAGAATTTTGGCTAGATTATTTAATCATTCACCTAGACCAAATCTCTAAAAATTAATTTATTTGATTTTAACCTATAGTTTGACTATAATACCCTAATCCCATATTTGATTAGTCCCTTTTTAATTAAATAAAAGACCCCATTCCAACATATTCCTAAGTTGCACACATAAGTCATTTCTCTTATTTTCAAATTAAAAGAAAAAGGCTTTTTCTCCTATGAAAAGTAAATTCATTACTATTAGAGGAGATGAATGTGCACATTGATCATGCCAAAAGTCAACCTTCACCCTTGATCATCCATCTCTTGATCTTGATCTCAATTATCTGTACATCTTTAAAAGGGAGAGCTCTCTCCTCTAAGGATCCCATTTTTTAGCTAATTTTATGTTGTAGGTTTTCTCATGGGCTTTCTTGGAGCATTTTGTGGATAACTTCTATCTTCTATCTTCATATTCTTGCATACTCATACTAACTTAGTTCATTTTCATTAGCTTAGTTTTTCTCTTGCAATAGCATAACTCACTTAGTTTAATTAGTATGGTTGTAACATTCTCATATTCTTAGAGTAGTTACATCTTTGCATTTCGTCCTAGCATAGTAGAATTTGCATTGTATTCTTTGAGAATTCTTTGGCAATAGCACTCTTGCTCTTGTCTAAATAATCTCCCATTTCATGATTTGCTAGCAAGGGTTGCATTTCTAAGGCTTGGGTGAGAGAGACTTTCATACTTATGCACATGTCTTTGCACTCCATGGCTAGCGAGCTCTAGGCTACCATCCAAGTTTTCTAACCCATGGAATACCTTGGATATAAGGGTTTACAGGAGTGCACTTTGTCAGTATATAGTAGCCAAATTTTCAGCCAACCCAAAAGTAGTCATACATGATAGCTATGAAGATAATCTTTAGATATCTAAAGGGTACTAAATATTATGGCCTATGGTATCCTTGTAATGGAATCTTTGAGCCTATTTTCTTTAGTGTTGTTCATTGGGCAAGTGACATAAATGACAAGAAGTGCACAACTAGTGTGCATTCTTTCTTGGAAAAAGACTAGTTTATTTGGCCAACGAGAAGTTAAATTGCATATCATAGTCAACAATGGAAGTAGACTATGTTGTTGTTGTAATGAATTATACTCTATTTATATTGATCAAACAACTTCTTCAAGGAATTAGAGAGAAGATGGAGGAACCAGTAGTTATCAACTGTGATAAAACTAATGCAATCAACATATCCAAAAATCTGGTGGTGCACTCAAAGATAAAAGCACATATCAATGAAGTGTCATTTTCTAAGAGATAAAGTACAAGAGAAGGAGGTAAAGCTAGAATATGTACCAACTAAGGATCAAATGGTTGATACATTCAACAAGCATCTTCAAAAGGATACTTTTGAGTATCTAAGAGAGAAGTTGTCTTACCCCTATCAAGCCTAAACTATGAATAGAGAAGCATGCGTCAATCCATAATCAAGTAGTGGAGAAATCAAATGGTGGAAAAATGAAGAAAAAGTGACTTCTCCATAAGGGGGGCAGTCATAGAATGAAATTTTTGTGCCTTTGGCATTGTTGTTAAAGGGGAAATTGTTTGAAGAAGAAAAAGCTATAGAAGTTAAAGCAGAGAAGTGATTGAAGAAGAAGCCTAACACAAGGACTAAGAGTGGTCGGAGGAATGTGGATACATCATCTTAGGGGGAGATTTTGGGCAATGCAAAGGCAAAGGAAAAAATTATGCTAAAGTCGAGAAGGTGAAAATGTTAAAGTTTTTTCATTAATGCCAAAGGGGGAGATTATTACTAAACTATCTCAAAGCTCAAAGACTAATTGATAGACTAACCAATTGACTTAGTTATGATGATATTGTCCCTAATGTCAAATTACAAGAAGGAACTAAGACTGGTTGGGAGCAATGAATGACAATAAGCATCGATCTTATGTGTGTGATTCTAGTTCACAAGGGTGATCAGAGGAAGGTGAAGGACAAGCCCAATAAAGGTGATAAAAAAGTTTGTAAACTTGGATATAGCTATGCTAAGTAAAGAGAGAATGTTCAAAAGGATGTCAAGAAAAAGGAAGATAGGGTGACCACTAATCATCTAGGATGGAGTGGTTAAGTTAGCAAGGAAAAACATAGAGTATGACCATGACTGCCATGTCACAAAGTCGGTAGTGGTGCACTCATCATTGAATTTAATGGAGATGGAGTTGTCACACTGGGAAAAAGTTGAAATAATTCAAATTTAGATTTTTTATGGTAATTCAAGGCATTTAAAACATTTAAAACCTATAGATTTTATACAAACATGTTACATTTGACAAGAGCAAAACATGATAGGGGAAGACAAGCTATAAGTAGGTTTGAGAATTCAGATTTTGAATTTATAGTTTAGGGTTCCAAAGAAGAAAGAGAAGAGACTATAAAAGGAAATAGAGTCAAAGGATAAAAGGTTAGATTATTGATTCATTAGATAGAGAGACAAGAGAGCCAAGCTAAATGTAATCATATAGAGTGGAGAAAGTGATAGAGCAAAGTCTCATCTAAGGAGTTAGCAAATATGTTGAGGAGAAGCTAGTGAGCTAGAACAACAAAGTGTGATTGTGTGCAAGAGAAAGCAGAGCCAAGTTATACACAAGTAATTGTGTTTGAAATTGTAGAGCCAAGAGAAGGCAGATCATTATTCTAGATAGGTCAAAAGAGCTGAAAAATAGATCTATTTCCAAGCGAAGTGTACTAGCTATTTTATTAGATCATTCCATGTTGTTTACTAACCTCTACAACAATAAATCCTATCAAGTGTGGACCTTAATAGGTTCCTTGTATGAAATCCCCTAATATGGTGACACATTAACTTGTGTTATAAGTCCTTTAACTAGGTTGCTCCTAATAGGACAAGACTTTGACATGTCTTACCTAAATCCCTTAACTAGGTGACACTTAAATATATCTTTGTAATATTTGGACAAAGATAAGCTCTTGACCAAATGTACTTCAAAAGAATGCAAGCTTCATGAGAATCAACTCACATACTATAATTTTTACCCTAGGTGTGTTTCCATGAGATATATACTATTGTTGGATACAATTGTTCAAATTGTGTGTTATCTTTGATGTCACACAAATGTCATATCAGTCATTAGACAGTGCCTACCGAGCTCAAAAGGTCAGCAAGGAAAAAGACAGTGTCTACCGAGCTCAAAAGGTGAGCAAGGCAAAAGACAGTGTCTACCAAACTCGAAAGGTTAGCTAGACAAAGGATAGTGTCTACCGAGCTCAGAAGGTCAGCTAGACAAAGGATAGTGTCTACCAAACTCAGAAGGTCAGCTAGATAGTGTCTATCGAGCTTAGAAGGTCAACAAAGCAAAGAAGTAGTTCTTACCAAGTTCACTCAGTCATCAAAGGTAATGTGGAAGAAGTAGTTCTTACCGAGCTCACTCGGTCATCAAAGGTAATGTGGAAGAAGTAGTTCTTACCGAGCTCACTCGGTCATCAAAGGAAACGTGGAAAAAGCAGTTCTTATCGAGGTAACTTGGTCATCAAAGGTAATTTGGCAAAAGCAGTTCTTACCAAGCTTTCAAGGTAATCAAAGAAATTCAGTTCTTACCGAGTAAACTCAGCAACCAAAGGATTTTAAGGATATTGCAATGTTAACCGAGTCAAGAAGGTTAACTCAAGAAATATTCTTTGAAGCAGTATTTACCAAGCAGGGTTGGCTAGTAAAGGATTTCATTGTTTTATGAAATAACGTTTATTTGTTTAAAGTAATATCTATAGCTGACTGATTTATGATTTATTGGTAAATATAACATGTAAATGTGCCGACTTGAAAATTTGAATGGTATAAGTAAGAGGTCAAGTTGTGAATTCTAAAAAGTATGAAATAGAAGTGGAATCAATGTAAAATGAAGATTGATTATTGTGGAAGCAAATTTGAAGGATGATCAGAGACCATTAAGGAGCAGCAGAGCCATATTTGATCAAGGAGGATCTAATGATGTTGAACAGAGACCTGTAACCAGCAAATTCAGTTGCATCTTGTTCAGGTCAATTCATTGTTACTTTCTATCCATTGTAGTAGTGATTCCAAATCTCTTAACAGAGTTGGTTTAATAGCCATTTTGTAAATCCTCTAACAAGGTAACAGTTCAGTTGAATTGTTCTAAAGACCTCTAGCAAGGCCACTCCTAATAGGGTGATTAAATCCTCTAATAGGGTCACACCTAACAGTGTGTATTGTAACCTTTAATAGGGTTGACTCCTAATAAGGCTCACTTCAGAAGAGTGAAAAATTGGTGACTAGTTACTTGGTGGTTTTTCCCATATTGGGTTTCCACGTTAAATCTAGTGTCTCTTGTGGTCACTTTGTTTTCAGTTACATGCATGAATGCTTGAAAATAAGTAATAATTTAATTTACCAAGGTACAGCATTTGTTTACCGAGTATCAGCAGTAACTAGATCTTTAAGACATCTAAAGGATTTGTGGATTAATTTTTGTGAGTAACTGATTCACCCCCTCCCCTCTCAGTTACTCTATCTTTAATCCCAACAACTATTTCACGTGTTTCTATTGATGTGTTCATTATTTTTGCTTGACTTTGAATGATCAAGTTATAGCTAGCAGTAACCTATCATCTGACACTAAGTAGAGCACAAGAATGAAAGTTGAGACTAATAGGATATAATGATTCAATTCCCCAATAAATCAACCTATAATTGACCAAAAATATATAAATTAATAATAACTAAAGAAAATAAATCAAAGGGTGAAGGCACTAGTAGATAGAAAATAAATATCATAGTAAATAGTTATGCAAAGATTAAGAATAAGAAAACAAAACAAACAAAAGCTACATGACAGGCACTGATAAGGAAAACATGATCCAGAACAACACAATTGTCAACTAGAAGGAGAATAAGGAGTCAAACTACAAGAGAAGGAAGCTCACAGACACAAACAAAGAGGAGTGAACCTAAACCCAGAATAGATCCAACGAAATCAAGGATTTCAAGTTCAATAATTGATCTAGCAAAAGGTATAAGGGAATATGCAACTATTGGGTACATACATGAAGTAAAATATAAAAGACAATCAGAAGAGGAAAATAAAATAATAGAATATGCAATTATATTCCCACTTCAAAAATTCTCATTATTCCCAAGTCAATTAAAACATAGTATTCCAAAGGAATTACTTGACAAAATCACAACAAAATAGAATGAAGTAGTAGTACAAGAGAGTCAAAGTAGTGAAATAGATATAAAACTTACAAAGCCATAAATAAGTGTTGAAGAAATTGATCAACTCATGCAAAAAAATGAAAATAGATTTGCTACAAAGTACAAAGCCACCAAAATAATGGCAGGATTACAAGGAGTCAAAACTAAATGTTTTAAGTTGTGGAAAATATATTTTAACATAGAAAGATATGCATCAAATGATCTGATATAGGTTGGTGACATATATGAGTTGAATGAGAAATCAGAATAAGCTAAGCCTATTGAATTAAGAAAAGAAGAGATCCCTAAAAGTTTTGACTGAGAGTATGAAAGACAACCTATTAACATAAATGATGAGTCTGATGAAGATGTCGAAGGAGATGAAAACACTGAAGGAAAGTAAGAAGTGTCAAATAAGCACTATACTCAAGAGATTATAGTTATAATTAAAAAGAAATAAATTATATCGATAAGACCCTTGTTATTGATGGAATAGTTGAAATATAAATAATAGGTAAACAACTAAAGGATACATATCAAGCTATGTGATGCAGGAGCATCCTAGGGTAAGAAAATCTTGCATCACCTAAAAATATTTCCTTTTTGTTTCTTGAATAAGGGTTGTCTTAGTGCAGAGTCATTGTTTCTAAAGGCTTGCTACTTAGTAAGTTAGTCATACAAGCTTGGAATGTCCTAATTTCAGAGGTGGTTGTTCATCTTGGATATAACAACTTGCCAGTTGAGGCTCAATGCCATATCATGAGTAGTCATAGAGTTATTACAGATTTTTGGTGTGGAATTTTAGAATAAAAACTATAGGCTTAGTGTTGAAGACCTTAGAGGCCCCACATGGGCTTTGAAATGAGCTCAACTAGAGCTTGCGCAAGTTGGGCCTTGTAGATTAGAAGCTGAGGATTCCAAAAAATGGTAATAATAGCCAATCAAAGCAATGGTTCAAAAGTTGTGGCATTCTGAAGTTGGGGTGACCAATATTTACAAAATAAGTGTCAAAGGTGCATCAAGCTGACTCTATGTAATTTTAGAGTTAGTTGGTCTCAAGGGTTAGGGTTTGATGTCTAGAAACTTCTCGGACAGTGTACAAATATCTATTTAAGGAATGCTTGTACATTGTTTAGGATAGTTGTAGGTGATAGTTTGCAACTCTGTGTTGGAGATTATTGGAAGGAAGGAAGCCATATGGATTTTCATATTTTATTTCAAAACTTTGTTATACTACATTTGCAGTGATAATAAGAAGCCTGCATTTTATTCTCACAAATTGTTGTCATTTCTCTGTTTCATTTATGTGTTTTTGGTATAAAGGGGAGCACCCTTCATCAAGTGATATCAAAGAAGGAGTTCCTAAGTGTGTAAACAAATTACTGACTATGAGGCAATTGCACTAGGATTGTGATTTGGCTTGAGCATGTGAGAAAATAGCCAATTGTGAGGTAGTTTGCACTAGAGTTTCAACAAAAGTGTGAAAATACCTCCACAAAGAGAGCATGGTGGGAGAGTTGTAGGTGTTACACCTAATGGTTTTGGAGCCCTACAGAGACATATGCAAGCATTGGAAGAACAAATGCACAAAGGAATAAATCTTGTCATAAAAGATGAAAGCGAGGATGAGCATGAAGAAGAAGAAAATATTGAAGTAGAGGTAATTCTAAACCCAGAAGAAGAAATACTTTTCAAGACCATCTCTAAGATTGGAAAAAGACCTAAGTTTGAGGTTCCCACATTTTCAAGAAATCTTATCCAAGAGGATTTGATTGATTGGATCAATGAATTGAATGAATACTTTGAGTATGAAGATATTGAGGATCCTGATAGGGTCAAATTTGCAAAGGACAAACTAAAGGGACATGAGCAGATCTATTGGCACGAGATTTAGCTAGACAAAAATAGAAGACGAGAGGAAAAAACCACTAGATGGTATCAGATGATAGATAAATTGAAGTAATAATTCATTATCATGAACTATGAGCTTGATCTGCCAAAGAAAATGCAAGGGTTGAAGCAAGCAGGAAGAATTATTCAGAAGTATATCGAGGAGTTCTACCAAGTTCTCATAAGAACCAACCATGCAGAAGTTGATAAAGAGATAGTCACCCATTATCTTAATGGGTTGAGGCCAACCATTTAGGAGGATTTTATTCTAGTCTAAATGAATAGTATTGAAGAGGCATACTAGTTTACCCTAAGAGTTGAGGAAAAATTGAACAAGAAGTTTGACAACTAGAATAGTGGAAGATGTCACGATGGAAGATCTAGCAAACGATCTTATGGAGGCTGAAATGATGATTGAAAGAAAAAGGATGAGGCTAGTAGTAGAATTCAAAACCAGAGGGGAAATAATTCTAATCATTTCCATGATCAGAATAATAGAGATCGAAGAGGAAGAAGAACAGGGCAAGGATCTAGAAGAGGAGGTTTTTGTGGAAAATGTTTTCATTGCAGAGAAGAAGGGCATAGAGAATTTGAATGTTCCTAGTGCCAAGGAAGAACATATCAAAGAACTGAAGGCTAGACTAGAGTAGAACATGTTGATAAAGATTATAAAAAATCTCATTTTGGAGATGCCAAAAGAGGAAAAGCTCTAGTTAATCAAACAATCTTGTTAAGTTGTGAGAATGAACTTGATCAAAGGAGGAGTTTGTTTTGCACAAGGTGAAAATGTGAAGATAAGTGTTGTGATGTGATCATTGATGGTGGAAGCACTAACAATATGGTGTCAGAAAAGATGACCATGAAGTTAAATCTCAAGAGACAAAAACACCTGCATCCATACCATATTGTCTAGGTGCAGGATGACCACAAGGTCATGGTCAATGAGAAGTGCCTAGAGAAGTTCAATAGTAGAAGCTACCAATATGAGGTGCTTTGTGATATCATATCTATGGACATATGCCATATTTTGTTGGGTAGGTCATGGCAATTTGATAAGCATGTTGTACATGATGGGCATGCAAATGCATGCACTCAAACAAAGGATGTTGTTAAACATTGTTAGAAATGTTTAGAATAATTGAGATGGGGATAAATTAGTTACTCAAGGTCCTTAAGTATCATTTGAACTTTTAAACATAAAACTCTTACTATTCTACTTATCCTATTGATACTTGATCTCTTCTATTACTTAGTCTCTATTATAAACAAAATCTAATGTTCCAAATATAACATGATTTGCTAAATATAAAATGGAAAACATATAAAGCATTCAACACAAATTTGACACTAGGATTTTCATGTGGAAACCCAATTTGGGAAAAACCACTAGCAACATGTCACCCCTTTTTCACTCTTTTGAAGTGACCTCTATTAGGAGCCAACCCTATTAAAGGTTACAATACACACTATTAAATGTGACCTAGTTAGAGGATTTAATCACCCTATTAGGAGTGGCCTTGTCAGAGGACTTTGATGATTCCATTTAGATTGTCACCTTGTGAAAGGATTTACACAGACTGTTAAGTCTTTCAAATGACTTTTAGGTCAACTTTTGTTAAAAGGATTTCAATACAAACTATTTATAATGATTAGAAAGAAAATAGTGTTAGAGTAATTAAATATTTTCTAATTAACTCTAGTTTTCTTAAGCTAAAATTTAGGCATCTAACAATTAATTAATTTTATTAATTATTATGATGCAACCTAGATTAGACCTTTTTATGGTTTGATCTCCTTTATAAGGATGATCTCTCATTGTAAACATTAATTGAAATAATTTATTGTTGATGATAGAAATCTCTTTTTGCTCATCAAGAATGTCTCATCTATGGATCTAGCAATTCTTGCCTCCATATCTTTTGCTTCTCTCTTTCAATGACATTCGTTTGCATGTAGGTGATTCTTGGGATCTATGGGGTTGATCTTTCATCAACTTCAACATGGTATCAAAGCTATAGATCTTCATGCCCCTTGTTCTGCTCATGAGAGATTTGGCATCAATTTTTAGATCTGTGGCTTTCAAAGGATTTTGTATTGGATTGGGGGGGGGGGGACCTATTTTTTAGAGCACTTAGAGCTCAAAGCACTTGAAAACCCCCATTTCCATATATGATAAATCTAGTTTGGACGTTGTTGAAATCTAAGGCAAATGTTTTTTGCACCCAGACTGTCTTGACCTAGGCACACAAATTGAGGCAATGATTTTTAATTTTTTTAAATAAAAAAAACTTAAGAGGCTATTTTTAAGGGGGTATGTGACCTCTGTACTTGGGTGGTCTATGTTCTTTGTCATTAATTTAGCATTCATTTTTGGGAGGGGGTTTGGTGAGCGAAAAATGCTTGCATTTGAAGGCCAAATTTTTTTGGTTTTTTCCAAAAAAGTCACTGTGTAAGGTCTAATGTACTTGTCAAATCACACAAATCTAACATAGCCTATGGACGTGTCTCACTCCATACCTTGGTCTTGGTGAGCATAGACCAAACAAGACTCCCTTTGTAAATTTTTTTGGAGGTCATCCTCTATTCTCCTACGCAACCTTTTTCTTTCTCAATGTGGCATTGGAGTTAGGCATGATTGTTTTGTCCAAAGCCAAGATCAACATTGGGAGTTGTGATTATTTTGTGCTTGCTCGATAGAAATAGTTGATCTTATAATAAGGAGTATGACTCTGCATCTTTTCACAAAATCAATCCATAACTGCATAGAAATTTTTGTCTAACAGATTGAAAAGATGATCAATGTAGTCATAGACAGCATCTAGATAGATCATCTTGTTGTATTCTTCAAACTTTGAAATCTATAGCTTTCAGTAATTAATAACATAATATGCTATGGAAAATTGGATATGGTTCTTTGGAGGATAAAAAGGTTGGATTTCATGGACAATACAACCTTGGCTACTTAGAAGCCTTTTGTGTCAGTCTAGAATTTGTGTTGAGAAAACCACTTCTTCTTTTTCATGTGTTGTACCTGTTAGCCTGTCAGCCATCTGTCTTCATGCAGTGTCTCAATAATTTTTCCTTGGAATCATAGGTTATTCATTGGTTAGCATGAAGTTTTATTTGGAGGCATGATCAGTTGCATGGCCCTTCCACCTATCAATGTCAAGTTAGCCCCTGAGGGCTCGTGCATGCATTTTGGTGCATGTTTTTTCATTTAATGTTGGCATCCACCACATGGCTCCATGTCAAAGCCTCATCATAGTGGCTTAAGGAATAAGGAGGTTTCCATGATTTTCTTCAATTTCATGGTTTATTGCACTAAACTCTGTTGACTTCTCCATTTTTTGTGCTAACTATGTATTCGGCCCACTGGACCTGCTTCCTCTCATGCATTTTACTCCCACGTGCTTTGGCGGATTAGTGTTTGACTAGCAATATACCATGGATCACAATTTTTTTTCAATAGCACCCAATTATTTTAGAGTTGATTTTGGTGATTATGAGGTCTTGTCTAAGTTCCCTTTTCAGCTATAGTAGTTTCTCATTATAATGGTAGTTTCTCACCACAAGCAGATTTTCCATTTGGTCTCAACAGTTTTATGATTTTTCTCCTTGATAAGTGACATTTTCTCCTTGTCAAGAATGCTTTAGCAAGGGTCCTGTGATCTTGGGCTTTCTAAGCAAGCTTTGATGGAATGTAGCCTTGTAGGCATGTGCTTTGGAGATAATGCCATCTATTATGACTATTGTCCAAGTTGGTTTCTTGGATCAATGGGCCAACACAAGCTTCAAAAGCCACGCAGATAATCTACAAGTAACTCCAAGTTTGACCTATACTTTATGAAGTAGTTCTTTGGAAACTACACCACCTCTCCTTGGGCCCCACACCTTACCATGTGGCCCTATACGCAATTTTGCTTTCCTTTGAGCATATTGGTACAAATGATTTTGGAGGCAATTTGAGATTTTTTCAATGGTTTCCCTCCCTCAAGAGGAAATTTGGATAGACATGTGGCATCATCATAGCCACCAGTTTTTTTTTTACTAGCTCCATCTCTTTGCTACTGACGTGATTTTTTCTCTGACATCTTTGTGTTACTTTGGCCACCAGATTTTTACTCCGGCACCAGCCCTTTGCCTGGCTTATTTTTGGCGATTGAATTTTTTCTGGTAGGGGTTATTTTTTTGGCTTTTTTTGCCTCAATGACCATTTTCCCATTAAATTTGGGCTCACCACTTGCTGACATAAGCACTACATCAACATATTATGTCACCTCTTCAGGCTCCATTTTGACCTATCTTCACTTTTTGCTCATATCTCAGGGAAACAAGCTTTGTTTTCTACAAACAAGATATCACTGGAAAGCTGGTTCCAAGGCCATCATGGTGGTATATTTTTCTTTTAGTTTTGATGCTTTTTTTATTACTTTTTATGTTGTCAAAGTTTGGGGTACATTTTTGCACTCCAAAGGGCATATCTTGAGCATGTAATCTCTTATTTGGCAATTCTTTATATAATTGGAAAGGACTTTTTGAGCTCTATCCACTGATGTTGGTTGTCTTCCTAGATTCTACACCAGGCTCATTCTATTCAGTCTTTTTTACTTTTGCATTCTAGTAGATATCTTGGTTGTTTCAATTCTAGGGGTCAATTTCTTTGCTTCAGATGATTTGTCATGACTTGTACTAGTCTTATATCTCTTTTGGTCTATTTAGACATCATTTTTATGCATTCTTGCAAATGCACTGAGATAAAGTGCCATACTACATCTGTATTTTCATTTCAATTATTTGTTCTTATTTTTTCCTTTTGATTCAAGTAGCGTCATCTAAGCACACTCATGCAGATTATTGTATTCTTGGAATTCACCATATCTTGTGTCTTATTATACATGTACTACTCATGATTAAAGTGCTATGGGGGGTTAATTTTTTTCCTTTTTTTTCCATTTTTCTTTGTCTAGTGAGTGTCCCTTCTATGACATTAGTCTCATGTCATGTCTGAGAGTGATCACCTCAGGACACACATGTGTACTCTTTTGTGCATCTTGATCATGGTTCCTTGATTTATAGTTCTTTTGGCCTACTTTTCTAGTTGCTTGTCACCTCACCCTTGTTTGTATTGGTGGGTTCTTCTATTATTTCTCATGCTTCCTTGGTTCAATTGATCAGCTCTTCAAGCTTTGATGCATATTACAATATTCTCTAATTGGTCAAGTTCTATTTCACTAGAGGTTTTTAAGATCAGTAGTTACTTTTGATAGAGCTTTGTAGCTTCTACATGCTTCAGTGGTGTTCTTCATGATCATCTTTTGTTCCTATCTTCTGGTATGTTCCCTAGTTTGGAGGCTTCTTCATGTACACTCGAAAGTGTCCCACTCTAAACCCTTCTATCCAAACGATTCCATGAGTTTGGAATGCTTGGATATCGGCTTAGAGCTCCCTATCCATGGAGTGCAAGAGAGTGTATTTCAAGTTCAAGGGCTCTTAGTTGAACCTTAGGAATATTCTTCTTGATAGTAAATCATGCAATGGGAGGTTCCAAAGACAAGGTGCAAGAATGCAAATGTCTCAAGGAGTTCCTCAAGAATGCAATGCAAGTATGGAAACTAAGCTAAGATGAGAATGTAAAATGCAGCTATGCTAAAACATGTATGAGAGTGTTACAATCCAAATATTAAGCTATGTGAGATAGATTATTGAAAAATAGAAGCTAAACTAACATGCAACATGAATCTAAACTAAAATGCTATGGTATGAGAGAATGCAGACAAGAAATAGAAGTTCTCCACAAAGCTCCAAAGAAACCTGTTAGAAAACATATAGCATAATAATACTCAAAAGATAGATGCTTTGAGGGGGAAAGCTCTCTCCCTTTTAAAGTCATACATATGGTAGAGATCAAGATGAAGATGGTGGATGATCAATGATAGAATTTGAAAAGAGGAATGATCCATGTGCACACACAAGTCAACCAATAGAATATAAGTTGACTTGTCATATAAGACAAAAGTCACAAAGCCTTATCTTTTAATTGCAAAATAGAAAAAAGACTTTATGTGTGCACTTTAAGTGGGTTAGAAGAATGGGGTCTTTTATTTAATTAAAAGGGGACATGTTCTTTTAATCAAATAATGAACTTAGGATAGCATAGTCAAACTATAGGTTATAATCAAATTGATTGATTATTAGCAATTTGGTCTAGGTAAATGATTAAATTAATTTAGCCAAAATGTTGAGAAGGGGGCTAATAGTCTAGATGACCATTTTTAGGTGATTACACTTCAGTCCTTCACTAGTCTTTTCGGCATTATTTTCATCTCTTTTTGGAGTAGGGATTTTCCCATGTAGTTTTCTCTATTCTCCTCTTTTTAGAGATTTGGTTGTACTTGGGTACCTCATCAGACCTTATTTTTCGAGACCCAAATCTACTTTCAATAGTAGTTTCTAGGTTTTTAGCTACTCCCTAAGTTTATCTTAAGGTGGGGGGGTGTTAGAGTAATTAGATATTTTCTAATTAACTCTAGTTTTCTTAAGCTAAACTTTAGGCATCTAATAATTAATTATTTTTATTAATTATTATGATGCAACCTAGCTTAGACCTTTTTAGGGTTTTGATCTCTTTTATAAGGATAATCTCTCATTATAAACATTAATTGAGATAATTCATTGTTGATAAATGCAATCTCTTTTTTTCTCATCAAGAATGTCTCATCTATGGATCTGGAAATTCATGCCTCCATAGCTTTTTCTTCTCTCTTTCTATGACAAATGTTTGCATGCAAGTGATTCTTGGGAGTTATGGGGTTGATCTTTCATCAACTTCAACAAATAGTAAGTGTTGATCTGTGTGATCACAACTCACTTTACAAGTTCAATTCTATGTTCAGTTCAGGTGTTGATTCACTGATAATTTCTCCATTGTCATCTCTATTCTTGATTTGCTCAAAAATATTTCAAGCAATCAATCTTCCCCCTCCAATAATATTTAAGCCTTCTTGCTCAGATTTTACTTATCACTATCAACAAAATTTGTGTAAGAAATCTCTTTTAGCTTCACATTCACTCTCACACTTGTGTGTCTCTGATCCACCTTGCTTTGTATGTCTATCTTCACATACACACTTGCACACATACATTATTCGGCTCTGCAACTCTTTAAATAGGCAATTCTTACTTTACCGTTTTCCATGATCACTATAGATCTTAGGGTTTATGATCAGGTTCAACATGATTCACCATATTTTTCCATCTTCTTCTAGAAATTTCTCTAGAATTTATCTATTAGGTATTTACCTAATCTTGGCCTTGAATTTAATGATTCAACTAATCAATCTTATCTTCAACATGGTTTACATCTCCCAAGAAATTGACTAAGTCTATTGGGAATCATGATTTCCTCAAATTATTCTTTAACAGTGTTACTCGAAAATCACTAAGTCCTGACACTTGGTCATCATTTAACAATCAAGTGTTGTAAAACTTTCTAGCTTAGCATTGACTAGCTTGCTCGGTTGATACTAATGCTTGGTCAACACTAGATTTGCTTGACACTAACTGTGGCTCGTTTGAGACTAGCATCACTCGACATTCCTTTTCCATTTACTCTATTGCTTGATTTGGCTTAACTTTCTTGACATAAACAATCACTTTGCTTTATCAAAGTCTATCTAATCAATTGTCCATTGTAGCTTCCTTTTCATAACTCAGTCTTTCCTCTAGGTGCTATTGTTATGAGAAATTTAACAAATCCTCTTCATCAATCAAATAGATATGACATTTAGATTAGGTAGCAATATGTCTAAACAATAGATTCAACATCAATGACAAAAGAACAATTGTACCCACAATCTCCCTCTTTAGCATTGATGGCAATATCTCTATATTCCAACAATCTCTATAGCTCAATATCAAAAACATCTCAATGTATCAAATGTATCTCACTTGTTTACCATATAATCCAAAAAGATTTCTCCCTCTTTTATATAATTCTCTTCTTTGTCCATCTCTCTCTCTTTTACTTCTCTCTCTCTCTCTCTCTCTCTCTCTCTCTCTCTCTCTCTCTCTCTCTCTCTCTCTCTCTCTCTCTCTCACACACACACACACACACACATAATTATGTCTCCCTCTTTGACAACAATGCCAAAGACACTATAGCTTTCTTAGCTTCAATCTCTTCATACATCTGAGTTATGTAGATTGTGCATGTCTGGCTGATTTTTGTCATCTGTCTATGACTGATCTATTATGTTGTACTTGACTAGCTACCTTAGGCATGTCTCTAAATAGAACTATATTACATCAATGTGTAATATATTTTGATTAGCACATTTGATGCAATGCACCTTACCTCCTTAAGTAGCTTTGGTTAGGGGAATCACCCCTAATTTACCTCTAAGATATTCATGAGCATCTTTAGGTAAGGGTTTTGTGAATATGTCAACAATTTGTTCTTTGGTGTTCACACATTCTAGCTTCACTTCTTTATCTTGTACTAGTTCCCTCAAGTAATTATACTTAATAGCAATGTATTTTTTCTTAGTGTGCATCACTGGAATCTTTGAAATGTTAATAGCACTTGTGTTATCACAAAAGTTAACCATTGGATCTGTAATCTCTTCTTTCATACCTTTCACTAATTTCTTGACCCTATAATGTTTGAGTAGTTCACTACAACTACCACTTACTCGGCTTCAGCTATTGATTGGGAAATACAGTTATGTTTCTTACTTGTCCATGACACCAATCTCTTTCCTAAAAAGAATGCACCACCACTAGTGCTTTTTTTATCATCAATGTTTCCTACACAATCTGAGTCAGTGAATAACTTCAATTCAAATTTATCATTTCTCTTGTACTACAATCCATTGTCTTTTTATACCTTTCAAATATCTCAATATCCTTTTTACAACCATCATGTGATTCTCTTTAGGATTTTTTGAAAATCTAGCAACTATCCCAACTACTAAAGCAATATCTGGTCTGCTATGAATAGTATATTGCAATTTTCCAGTCATGGATCTGTATAAGGTCTAGTTCACATCAACAGATTCATCATTCTTAGATAGCTTGTGTCCTGTTGACATAGGTATGTTTACTAGTCTTGAATCTTCCATTCCAAAAGTCTTTAGTATCTCCTTGATGTATTTGGATTGTGCAATGAAAATGGCAAACTTCATTTGACATATTTGTAATCCAACAAATAATTTGATCTCAACAAACATAAACATTTCAAATTCTTTCTTCATTTCATCAGCAAATGAATTGCATAATGCTTCTCTTCCTCCAAATATAATGTCATCAACAAATATTTCAGATAATAGGACTTCATTGTTCTTACCATTCTTCAAATATAGATTGTTGTTATCATTTGTCCTTTCAAAACTAGTCTTCACCAAATAATTATGCAATCTTTCATACCATGCTCTAGGGGCTTGTTCAAATCCATAGAGGGCTTTGTTCAGTTTACATACCATATTCTTCTTGTTTAGATCTACAAATCCTTCAGGTCAATCAATATGTACTTCTTTCTCTAGTATACCATTTAAAAATATAGACTTGACATCCATATGATATACCTTGAAATTCTTGTAGGCTAAATATGCAAACAAATTTATGACTCCTTCAAGTCTTGCCACAGAAGAAAAAGTTAATCCATAATCAACTCTCTCTTCTTAAGAATAACCCTTGCATGCCAATCTTGCCTTATTTCTTGTTACTTCACCATTCTCATTGAGTTTGATTCTAAAAATCCACTTTGTCCCAATGACATTTTTGTCTTTAGGTCTTGGCACCAAAGTCCAAGTATTGTTCTCCTCAATTTGTTCAATTTCCTCGTTCATTGCTCAAATCCAATCTTCATTCTCCAAAGCATCTTCCATTGTTTTGGGCTCAAATTCACAGAGTAAACATGTGTCATCTTTGAGCTTATTTCTTCTCATAACACTTCATTAAACATCACCAATGATTTGATCAGATTTGTGATGTCTTCTCACATATTTTATTAGTACGGGTAGTTTCCTTCTTTTTTCTTCTACAAGTTCATCTTGAAAATTAATCTCAAGATCATTTGCTCTTCCTTGTTCAGGTTCTAGTCTAGCTTCTGCATGCTTAGCATTTGCATTTTGATGGTCAACATTCCCTATCTTTGACTTGACATCTTCAGTTTGTCACTCGAAACCCACTCTTTGTTGCTCAAAAATTTGTTGCTCTACAACATTTCCTATCTACTAAGAGATTGTAGCTTGGCTTGCTTTTTCATTAGGAGTGATTGGAGCATCATCATCCACATAGATAAATGTATTATAGGCTTCAGGTTCTTCTTTGCATGTAGTTTCACTTCTTTATGTAAACTCATCAATTTTCACATTTGCACTTTCCACAACTTTGTTAGTGTTAGAGTTCAAACACTTATAAGCTTTCCTCTTAGTGGAATATCCTAGGAATATGCCTTCATCACTTTTTGCATCAAGTTTTCCATTTCTATTATCTTTAAGTATATAGCATCTACTTCCAAATATTTTTGAAATATTTCCCATTACAAGCATATCCATACCACAATTCCAAACGTGTAGTATTTGTACCTTTCTTAACATGTGCTCTATTCAGGGTATAGACAATAGTACTAACAACTTCTCTCCAATATTTCTTGGATACACTCTTCTCCATCATTAATGTCCTTGTATAGTGCATTATTGATTTGTTCCTTCTTTTAGCTATTCCATTATGAGGAGGGGTCCTTGGTGCTAACATCTATCTTTTGATTCATTTGTCACTACAGAATGTATTGAACTCAATGGAAATGAATTCACCACCTTTGTTAGATCTCAAGCATTTCATACTCTTTCCTATTTCTTTTTCAACTCTGGCTAAATACAACTTGAATAACTAAAAAGCATTATATTTAGCTTAAACAAACATCACAATCATCATCCTAGAGTAATCATCAACAAATAGAATGAAATACTTATCTCCATAGTAACTTTGAACATCAATGGGTCCACATAGGTCTGTATGAAACAATTCCAAAATATCATTAGCACCGTATATTTTTCTCTTAAAACTAGACTTGGTCATTTTTTCCAGTTGACGTTGTTTACACATGGCACTGTCAGGATTCTTTAGTTTAGGCAATCCTCTTACTTTCTTCATCTTACTGATATTTACCAAATTGTCAAAATTTACATGACATAATCTCTTGTGCCATAATCAAACATCTTCTTGTTGTGTAAAAAAACATGTCTCATTTGATAAATATAGATAGAACAAGTTGCCTCTTGTTTATTCACCACTTCCAACTAGCTTACCATCAGCATCATGTATCTTGGCCTTCCTATTGTGAAATTCAACTCTGTAACCTTATTTGTTTAACTGTGAAACACTCAACAAATTATAGTTAAGTCCTTCAAACCACTAAACGTTGTCACATTTTATCTTATCAATAAGTTGAATAGTCCCTTTACCTTTTACAACGCATGGGATATCATTACCAAATTTTACACATCCACCTTTGTATGGACCAATATCCTCAAATTTGTATTTATCACCAGTCATATGATTTGAACATCCACTATCAATTATCCATCTGTCACTTTTGTTTACATATGAAATCAATGCAATTTTCTCATCTTCATCAGAGTCTTCTTTCATAGCAACATAAACTACTTTGTCATCATTACTGTCAAATTCATTGTCAATTTCTTCTTCAACAATATAGCAGGATTTCTTACCTTTTTCATCCTTTTTTCTGAAGTCTTGATCATCTCTTCTTCCTTTGTACTTTCTTTACTTGATTTCATCCTTATCCTCTCTATCAAGACACCTAATAGCAATCTGACCTACTTTGTTGCATGAAAAGTAGATAATATGTAGTTTACCTTTGTATCTCTATTTTCCTCTTCCAAGTTGTTTTGTAATATGGGCTTCAAGTTCATCAATCTCATCATTAGAAACGACTGTCACTCTTCACATGTTTTCCTTCCTTTTTTCTAAGAACCATTTGTGACTTAAATGCAAGTTTAATACACTAGTACATTTGAGGTCATTTTTTGACCATTATTGGTCAAAATTTTGACCAATTTTTGACCAACTTTGACCAACCCATTGGTCAAAATTTTGACCAATCTATTTGTCAAAAACCTTCTAGAGCCATGGTACAAGTTCTACCAGGCAATGGTCAAAATTTTGACCAATTATGGTAGAAAACACCTAGGCATTAGTCAAAATTTTAACCAATGAAGGTAGAAATTTTGACCAATAAAGGTAGAAAATTTGACCAATAAAGGTAGAAATTTTGACCAATTAAGGTAGAAATTTCGACCAATAAAGGTAGAAAATTCAACCAATGAAGGTAGAAAACATTGAGGCATTGGTCAAAATTTTGACTAATGAAGGTAGAAATTTCGACTAATGAAGGTAGAAAACACTGAGGTGTTGGTCAAAATTTTGACCAATGAAGGTAGAAATTTTGACCAATGCCTAGGTGTAAATTTTTTTCAAGCATTCTATAAAATAGTTCACATGCCTTGCATATGATATGACATTTTGCATGCATCGTACACTCTCTCATCCGACTGATGATGGATTATGGAGAGTGATCTGAAACCATGATGCTAAAAAACACACACAATCAAATCTAAAGCAAACTTGCATTACAAATGGATTATGGAAGTCTGATATTTTTAATTTTGAGTTGTGATCGTCCTGGTAGACATGCATGCAAAATTAACAATATCAGACTTCCACAATCCATTTGCAATGCAAGTTCACTTTGGATTTGATTGTGTGTGTTTTTTAGCATCATGGTTTCAGATCACTCTTCGTAATCCATCATCAGCCGAATGAGAGAGTGTAGGATGCATGCAAAATGTCATATCATACACAAGGCATGTGAACTATTTTATAGAATGCTTGAAAAACACCGACAGTAACTAATCAAATTGTCTTAAACACTGACAGTAACTAATATGCTTCTTCATTAATATGCCCAATACAATAAGCAAACTCAGAAACTATGCACAACAAGTTATATGCTGAAAGGAAATCATTTAGGAGATATTGAATATGGGGAGAGTGGGACAATCCCTATCTAACACTTGCTCCAGAGTATGAAGTTGCACAGATTGAAGTATTTAGGCAAATGTTTTTTTTTCAAAATCACATTTATAGAGGCTAGAAATTGATTCATTAGGTCCCTTATCTAGCATAGCTTTGGCTAATTCTGAGTTGGAGTATCCAAAGGGACACATATCAAGAATTATTGTGGGTGGAGGTTACATAATGATGGAATCTGGAACAAGGTTCATTCATATTGCTCTAGGCCATAGCCAAGAAGATTTTTTGACTAGCATGAAATATAAGCTTCTAGTGTTGTCTCTTGTAGATGATAATGGCAAGTTTACTAAAGAAACTGAGTAGTTTTCTGGTTTGGATGTCTTGGGTGATGGAAATGTGGCAATTGTCAAGAGCTTAGATGAACACTTCACTAACAATATCATCCACAAAACCCTTGTCTTTGCATGGCCATCTTGGATTTACCAAACAATAAATTGTGAGCTTCTCATTTGGGAGGTCTTAAGTTCAAGTCTACTTGAGCTTAATACATAATCTCAACAAATCTCAACAAGCAATAATAGCATAATACTCAAAGATTCCTCTTATGTTCTTGTATTGAATGAACTGGACCCTGTGTGCTTGTAATTAAGTTGTTTTTACTATCAGGAACCATGAAGAGAAATGTAGGTGTGGAGATTAAGGACTCGCCATTGTTTTGAGACAGTCCTAATCATCAACTAAGGTTTGCCCAAGAAATCTCATAGTATTAAGTTGACAAAGGATGTGACATGGAATGGCTTAAGACCAATTCCATTCTTTTATGACTAACATGTTGGAAATAATTGAAAATGCATACGGGAGAACACATTAGGGCATTGGGAGGAATATGCATAGTTTTCCTTGTCTAAGATGGTTGAAAATGCATCTTGTTCTGCAAAAGACAATAAATGAATGATCAACCATATTAAGCCTACTAAACAAGTGACATGGAATGACTTAAGCCTGATTCCATTCTTGCATGAGTTTTAAGCTATATCTACCCACACAAATTTATATTGCAAGCACAAAGCACATAACATATAAAAATCAGTACAACATTACTTGCAACAAAGTTGTTCATTAAGTCCAGGCTTGAAAATTGAAATTAGGAAAGAGGAATTGAGAATCATACCAAATATTTTTAGTCCCAACCTCACATATATTGGTTTAAAGAAACCATCGACAAACTGAATAAACCACTAGGTGATACAGAAAGTTATTGCAACTGGAAACAGAACCACACTATAAAATTATGTTCAACATTTCAAGCCTACATAATCATTTAGTACACATTTCAACATAGATTAACAAAGCCCCAATCCTTATTAGAACTGAAATTTGAAACAAATGAAATGGTCTATAGATCAATAGGTTTCAAAGTGCAATGCAATAAATGGAAAAAAATGCCTTCTTACCATCCGCTGATGAACTTTTTTGAAACCCAGCTCTGTAGAACAACATAAAAAGCCTGGTCAAATACAAAACCACACAACTTTGAATTAAAAAATCGTTCAAGAATTTACTAAGCTTTTGACAACAAAAAATAGAAAAATAATTCAAAATAATATCACAAGCACAAAACAAATTAAAAGTTAGAGTAGCATCATTAAAATAAACAAATTAGAAATTTATTTAAATTATTTTTGGAATCCATTCAGGTTAAAAACATTATTGATGTTGCTATACTATCTTATTAAAGAGCCTGAAGCACTTTCTTGGGTATATGTGATCGAAAATATGTACAAAAGTCTTTAACAAAGCCTGAAATGCATGAAGGAAATTAGAGGCTGAGAAGAACTTAATCTTTTCGAACGTAATGACTAACAGTTACAACATGCTTTACATGATTCCTCATAGTAGTAAGCTATATGAAGGATTATAAAAATATGAATCCTTGAATCATCTCACCTGGATCAAATCTGTAAGCTTTGCCTCATACTCCTCAACTATCAGATTATCTTTTGTACGTGATAGTCATTGTAGTTCAGCTTCCACTGTAATGTTCTTTGCATGGGCCATGGTTGTTATGTATTTAGTATATGAAATATTCTCACTAAGATAGATGTGAACCGTCCACCATTACAGAGTCAACACCCTAATAAACAATCACATACACAATAGCATGTCTATGAATGTTTTTGCACATACATAGATAATCATTCAATGTACTATGAGGATTTATTTCTAATACCTCCAAAAGCCTTCATAAGTTATGATGGACATAACTACATAGTAAGAAAAAAAATGCAGCAACTATAATGATCTCACCATGGAATAGGTGATAGCACAAGCATGCTATTGTATGATTCGTTTCTTTCTATAAGGTTACTGAATCATTTATTCAGATACTGAGAGATGTTTTAAATCTGACAAAATTTGTGATACCATTGCATATAACATACCATCTCCAAAGTCTCAATCAAGTCATGCTTTTCAATTCCATGATCAATATGCACTATGAAAGGGACCTGTCAAAGTAACTTTTATGTTAAGCACTATTTAGAAATGAGCCAAATTTAACTATCAAAGAATAAAATTGGGATAATTCATTATGTAATTCTACTTAAAAGACTTCACTTCACATTTAAATAGGACAGAGAATGATGAATTTCAGTTTATGGTTGCCATCCTACACGAGATCATTCATTTTGCTTGAACTTCAAGCTTAAGGGCTAAATAAATTGTAAAGCATATTCGTAGCTACTTATGAAAATCACATGCTCCAAAGAACCAACACTTGCTAGCTCAAAAACTAATAGCATGTCATTGAGGAGCAATAGAAAAGAAAACAGTGGTAGTATTTTAAGTCATTACCATACTTGATACTGAAATATTGTACAAGAAGCCCCTTGTGGATATGCATTAGGGGATTTTTTTCCATTTACCTTTACATAATATTTAGAATACTCTTGGGTCCTTCGACCCTATGACAGAGTAAATTCAAACTTGAAAATGGACAAGGTTTAATGTGTCATGATTTGATAGTAGTGATATGGTCAAAGAAATACCTGGAATAGATTACTTCCTACCACACAAATTTCTATTGTTGCACTTCAAAATATTTTGATAATATTTGTTTCTCACTGTAAATCCTATACATACATTATCCTGCCATTTTATTTTATATGAGTCTACAAGGACACTGCCTTTTGTTCCATGCATGATTTTCCTTTCTAAGATCGCTTGTAATATTCATAAGAACCTATTTGCTCCATAAAATAGGTAATTCCAACATGCAAAAATTGATTAATTATTTTTACAATGATATTTCAATGTACACAACATGATAAGCTCTCTGGATACATACAACAACATGCTCTGCAGTAGAGATACAACATGCAACCAAAGGTGCTCCCCCATGCTTTAGGGCACTTGGATGGATCTGTGAATACAAGAAGAATAAATCAAATTAGCAGAGACCAAAAGAAACACGTCATTCCAAAAAATCTTTCTAGTACAATTATGTTATTAAGAAAGTAAAATTGTCATTAGTTTTGATTATTATACTAACAAATAGACATCACCTTGGTGTCCTTTTATTGTGTCTTGAATGATATAAAAGCTCAAGAAAAAACAAGTCATGTAGTGAGGAGTTTGATGGAAGTGTAGTCATAGAAGAGATGGAAGTCTAAGCATTGTCATAGATTTACTTGGTACTAAAGGAGTAATAGGGGTCACTGGATGTTGATAACCTTAATCCCAATCACTATTTTTGTTAAATTCTCTTCTAATTGTCTTTTGGAATTTTCTAGCTAAACCATTCTATAAAAAATTGAAAACAAAATCATAAATAACCTAACCTACAAAATAGCTAGGCTTTTTTCAGCCTCAGCTGCTACTATAACAGCTACAATTGCCTCAAGATTGTATACATTGAATGCTCCAATAGCATACTTATGTCTTTCAGCTTCCTGAAGAAATAAATTAGTATTCTCTAGAAAATACAATCTTAAGTTTTACAAGAAATCCATGTCGTGACTACCAACTCTTACCAGAATAAGATCTTTTGTTGAAGATCTTGTTGGAATAGCCCAATTCTTAACAACTTGAGCCAATGCATCATTACCCCCAACATTACCTATAGGAAAACTTATCAGTACTTTTATGGGAGTAGACTTATAGATTGGGGGATTTTATTTGCATATTTTGAAATACCTAGAAACACAATGTAAGGAACACTAGGGTGTCTAATTTTAGGTCCTAGCTACCACAGAGGAACCCCAACCAAGGCTTGTCCAACCACCTCTGCTTGACATGCTTCCATTGCTTTGGTGACTAGATCTGATGATGTGATACCTCCCTAAATAGAAGTCAAGCAAAATCCATAGCAAAAGGTTTTTTATAATATTTCATATTACTAAGAGAAAAATGCACCCAAACAACCTCCAATATGTATTATTTTGGCTTCATTCTTATCAGGACTAATTTTATCTGTTGAGAAATTTTTCTTGATGTGGGAAATACTGGCTTTTTTTATCATGCATTCATAATAAATAAAAGCATTCCTCATATTCTCATCAAGGTAAGTCCAGTTAAGTTTGGAAAAAGCTTTCACATGTTGTTAAAAAATTTTGATGCAATAGGGCCCATTGCTTCTCAAGGGGAAATAAATGATCCAATTGAGCTTCATGAGCATTTCAATGGTTCTAGCCTCTAGGAAATATCCAAACACTAAGTTTTTGGTTTTTTGTATAATTCCAAAATTTGTATTCTAGGAGGGCCTTGGGAAAAAATTTGTCCCTCTGCTACTTTAAGAGGGGAATCCTCCTACAAGTCCATCTAGATCTTTGGGAATTCTTTCTACAAGTGAATATTCAAACAACTAGTGGGCAATCTTATCTATCTTATCTATCTTACCATCACTAGACCTAATTTCAGCTATGTTGTGAGTTACAAATTTCTAGATTCATGACAACACCCAAAAACAAAACATTGGACTACCGCAAAGTAGATGTTGAGATATGTGAGAGGGGCACTTGACTTTTGCATTCTATATGGTAGAAGAAAGGGTCCTAGGTAGGTTGGGTTCAGAGATTCAAATTGGGTAGGTTTTTTTGATGATAGGAAATCCACTTTTGGATGTGTTTTTAGCCTTGGTATGAGTGCAGTCACATCGAACAGTTATCTGCAATAGAAACAAAGTATCAAGGAACTATTGAAGTAGCATGTGAGCTAATATGGCTTCGAAGGATGCTTGCAAACATGCACATGTCCCTAGCAGGGCCTTCACGCTTGTTTTCTGACAATCAAGGGGTGCTAAACCTTGAGACAAGCATCCAATCTTGCACAAGCATACCAAAACTGTGGAGCTTCATTATCATTTCATATCACAACATGCATAAGATAGATTGATGATGTTTCAGTACCCTCCAACTAAGGATCAAACTGTAGACAATCTTACCAAGTCCTTGAGTCTTGACAAATTTGCAAAAATTCAAAATAAACTTGGTATAGTCAGTAGATTGACCATTGAGGAAACTACAGTAATATTGTAATATTAGTTTGTAATGGTCAATCAAGTCATTATGATAGACTTTGGGAATATTCTTTTGTGGTTTTTAAATTAAGTTCTTATCCTTTGGTTTCTTAGTTGTCAATCATGTCTCTTTTTTAAGGAGACTTCTCTCCTTTGTTAATTTAAATATATTGGTAAAAATTATGTGTTATAGATCTTTTTAATATCCAATGAATTCAATTTTCACCCAATAAAATTCTTTATTTTAACTTTTTTTAATACCAAATAAATTTAATTTCCACCCAATGGACTAGGAGTTATGACTGCACATATTTGGGGTACCAATATTAAATAGTTTCCAGCTTTTCTTTTTACTGTTGTAACTAATCCTTCCTAATCCTACTGTCCATTTAAACTTCCAAGGAGGAAACATGTGGAAACTCTTTGGATTCTGACAAGAACCATAGTTTAGAAGTTCACTAAGTTTTTCTAGTAATGTACATACAGAATTTGAATCAAAGAGGCAAAGTTTAAGACATGCATCTCTTCCACAAGGTTTGTCAATTTATATCTTAAAACTATATCCTTGTAGCTACATGAGTCTTAAGACAATCCAAATATCAAAATAATAACAAAGTAATCATAAAACATATGATGCTAACTTGTAAGACATTACATTGTCCAACAGTTGCATAATTTTGATGTGACTTCCTAATAACAAAAGGAAAATGAAACTGAATATATTTACTATAGAAATGTGCATGTATTCTATCAAACTGATGCTCTAATTCACCTACCCATAGCCTACATCAACTCCATAACAAAAGATGTGCCATGTTGAAGCAAGCAATCTATGAAGCCACCTATGGATAGACCAGAGTCTAATGCAACTTTTCCAACAACATCAATATTTAATTGCTCAAGTGCTCCCTCCAACTTGTATCCTGCTCTGCCAATGGTTTTCTTGTTACAAGGGTGTCTGATGTGAAGAGAAAATCCCATGGCATATACAATGAAAATATGTTGTTAGCTACTACTAAAGTCAAGAGTATTAAGGATAATCACCTACATACATATTTTGGAACTTCGGTAGTGATTTCAATGGAAGCCTTCTCTGAAATAGACATCCCAGCCTTGCCTGCCACTTGCCCATCAACTAAAAGCTTCCCTACAAAAGACTGAATCCCAACATAAATCAAGCAACCTAGACATGAACATGGATCAGATCAAATATGAATTACATATTCAGAAATAGTTAGAGCACAACATAAACCTAAGCTTCAACAGTGATAAGAGATCAAACATTAGAGATACAATCCTAGAATTAATAAATTGCTTCCTAATGGAATTTAACATAATTGTGCTTCACATAGGCCTCAAAGTCTTTGATAGCTTCCAAAGAAAGCTACCAGATCTCTTTTGAAAATTCCAAGTATCAGTGCAAAGCACCATAAAATATAAAGAGTGTAACCTACAACAAATATAACTCCTTGACAAACAAGTATATAGTAAGCAATTTACCTTAAACATAAGCATCACTAGAATCAAAAATTAAAAGTAATGCTTCGTGGATGTTGTAAATTTTCTTAAAATTTTGCTTGATGTAAACTTTTACATGCACTATTTTTCAAATATTCGATATAAGAGCATTTTATCTTCCCAGTATATTGATCTCTGTCCTTGAATATTATCCACTCTTAGAATCGAAGATGTCAAATATTAAGTTTTTACCTCTAAGTATCCAGGATTGTATCATGGTCCTTGAGTACTGTGGAAATCTTTGTACACACATCTCATCAAGTCTTTCCCTCCTATATCTAGTAAAACCACACTTAAAGTGATTCAAAAATCATGATCTCAAACTTCTCATTTTTAGAAAGAAAAAATGAATTCGAGAATTGTGTAATCATGTACAAGGAAACTCACTTTGATTGACCAAAGATTTGAAGCTTTAAAAATAATTGAACAAACACTTCCATATGAATGAGGGAAAATGTGAAGCAATAATGTAAACATAATCAAATAGATGAATCAAAAGGTGTGAATTATTTTACAAATAACAAAGCATACAATGCTTCATAAGGAAATAAAACACCTCATGAATTTCACTTGCTTGTATTCATCAAATGAGCTACAATATATCATTATAACAGCATGCAAATATTATGCCCTAGCTAAGATCTTTTAATTAGGAGAATGGCATTGAGAAATACTAATGACCAACACAATTAATGCCTTACACTAAACAAATCTATATATTTGGTAAACAACACTAAATTAGTAGCCAACGATATCATGATAAGAAAATAGCTTCCCACAATGAGAAGACTGATTCTCTTGCATTAAAGGGTGACTTGTATTCTTCAAGCTACAGGCAGTTCTTACATTCAATTGCACCAATCATCTCATAAAATCCTATATAACTACAAGACACGACTCTAAAACATGAGATTTCTTAGTAATTATATGCAATACATATATAGTACATGCTTCAATCTCCAAAATTATTTTAGTGTCCTTGCTTAATCCTTTGTTTCTACAATTTCAAAAAGTACAAGCATCCATACAGCTGAAAGCAGCTGAGAGAACTTTTCAACAAGGTAATTAAAGAAATGGCCAATGTTGTTCTTGCACCCCATACAAACTTTAAAGGAAAAAATAAGTTGTTTTCTATTACTAAGAAGTAATTGGTAAAAAAATTTAATGCATCCACAGATGATCAAAACAATATCATTATAAAGAATATACAAATGTACAAAAAAGAACGTTTCTAACAAGAAACTAAAGATCATAGAAATGATCTTATCTATTTACTTTCCTTTTGTGGAAAGCTAAATGGCTATTTTATATGATGGTTGTTAGATAATGCTTTAGTTCTCATGTTCTTATGCTATCCATTGCTTCACTAGCAAATACTTTCTTTGTATTTCTAGTCTTAAGCACATTTTTTGACATTCATTATTTTTCAACTGTGTTTGTATCCAGGGTTTTGACCAACTTTGGCTAGGTCTTCTACAGAAACAAAAATCATTTATTCATTCTCCATAGCAGCAATACCACCAATTTCAAATGTTGACTCCAGAACAACAACTGTTAATGCAAGCACAAGCACAAGGAAATCTAACATCACGTTCAGGTTCAAATGTTAATGATGTGGAAAGTAGAAGACTTTGGATGCTTCTGAGTAGTAGGAATCATGTTGCTGGCAAGGATGGTCAACCAAATGTTTTTGGTGATATGACCCAGAATGCTGGATCTCCATTGCAGTCTACACAACCTGCTCCATTTACATCTACTCTCATCCTTTCCTTGTTTTATGTAATGAGCACAAATGGTGTTGGTCGTTATCTTTTAGTGATTGAACACTGTGTATTATGTTATGAGGAAAATATTTGCTACTAAATTGTGTTTGTATTTACCTAAACTGATAGGCAAGCATAGCCTTAGGATAACATGATAATTGTCTAGTGGCTATGTCATTCATAGCAAGGCATGGTGGAGATAGGTTCCTTCTTGATACTGTAAGGGCTACATATTCTACTCTTCAGCAACAAGTAGAGACTAGCTCAAGTACAGAGACAACTAATTCAATGAGTGGAAAAATAGAAGCTGCAAAGATCGCTAAAGAAAAGGTACGATTGGAAGGGGTCATTTTGTTACAGTAATGACAAATTTAGAAGAGAAAAATATACAAAGACTAGTCAGTATTTTTAGAATAAAATAAAATTTAAGTTAATTATAAGATATCTCATGAAGGTTGTATATGTTGGGTACTGCTCTTACCTCATAAATACATTACACCATGTAGTAACTCAATTGTAATCATAACTTTACGTTATCTTAATGTAATTTTTTCCATTTTCCTAAGCTAATTGTCTCTTCATTAACTTGTATTTCTTTTAATTTTTTGATTAAATGCACCTATTGTGTGGGGTACCTACACCTTTGTAATTTCTGCACATTGCTCAACTCATACCAGGTTAGATTTCTGGATAACTATTTTCTTATAAGCTATATCATTTCAATTTCAATCAAATTTTAAACATTGTTTGAGAACTTTGATCTTTTGATTCATGTTTGAGCTTTAGTTGCTCTACATGAACTATTTCTAGTCTTTATTTAAGTTGTCTTTTTAAGTTGCACAATAGCCTATGATGTATTGTATATCAAATTGGTCTGTCAACTTTTTATTTATACCTTTCATCATCTATCTCTTTTAAGTTTTGGTATCTGTTAATCTATAGTTCTGCCATACATAATTGACTCGATTGTTTTTGTGGTGGCTAGTATTAGTGAAGTTTATAAGTTTTCAAAAATCTTCTGACATAGTGATATTCTCTTGAATGATTCTCATTGTGATTCACTTATACATTGATTAGGTCTAACTTGTAAGTTGTCAAGTCATTGTTTTTTATTTCTCGTTAACTCTTTCACATTTGCTTGGAATATTTTTGTTCTGTTGTGCATGTGTGTTGGGAGCACAAAATTCAGTTAGTTATAAATGACTAGCAAGTTAGATTCAACATTTCCTTTTCTTGTTATATTCTCTCTTAGTATATTGCATCCATTGGTCTATGGTCCTTCACTTAGTTATCAGGAAACTACAATATAAAAATAGGTACCTCATTCCCACAGTTTCTGAGGACTAGATTTATATGTAGCATAAAGGAACTCTTATTCATGTATTTGTTTAGCATAATCATAATTTGATGTAAACTACAAAATCAAAGAAACCAAAATAGCACACATACCTGTAAATGATTGGCCTTAACAAATGGATTGTCCTTAACCTCAATTTAATGTATAACATTGCCTTTGGCACAGAGTGTAAGAGCATCCATTAATGTTCTTTTGTAGTTCCTCTGCCACATTCTTTCCACAATGTCTCCTCAAAATTGTCAAAAATAGAATGGAGATTACAAAATTCACAAACTGATTGAAATATTTAAATACTCCAATTTATATCAATAACCTCAAATCTACTCTAAATCATTACAGGCTCCTCTAATACATAAAAAACCCAACAAGGAACTGCAAAATCAAAGCATAGAAGAATATAATTCCCTTGCAAAATTCTAGAACGACCTAGAACTGTAGTGCAAAACCAAAAATGAAATAGAAACAATCAAAATGACATGCATAATTGTAACTCTTATAGAGCCTCTGCCACATTCGATGAGATCACACAAGAGCCCGAACCCAAGTACAAGTTGTATCTATTGAACACAATAGAGGTCAATCATATAGGTGCCCTATCTTAGTTATGGACTATGGAAGAACATGTCACATAGAGAATGGTCTCTTAGGCACAAAATGACCTATCCCTTAGGCATGAAATATCAAAAAGTGGGAGTAGAATTTAGATACTCTTAGTGAATAAGCACTGATTGGTATATTGTCACCTAACTGAATGCCTTGCTGATGTAAAATGATTTATGAAAGAATTAGACGTCTCTGTTGGTCAAGAAAGAATGTTGTGGTAAAACTAAAGCCAAATCTCAGCAATATAAGCCAGCAACCACACATCACAGTCTACTATAAAATCTCCAAATGTGGGTTTTGCTACAAGGGATCGCTCGTTTGATACAACTTTAATTAATGGAGCTAATAATTCCATGTCCAGTTATAATAAAAGGGAATTTTGTTTCATTTATATTTTAGTACACATTGCTAGCCTTCTAACACACGACTATTTCCCTTCTCACCTTAATGATGCATCAGACTATAATCTGAAACATTCTTACATTCTAAAGAATTCATTACAATCTCATTTATATGATCCATGAAAACCTATTCCACCTAATCTAAAATCTAGGTTTAATGGAAATAATAGTTATAAACACAGATATACATCCGTTGCTCGATGAACCCCATGGCTGAGAGGTCTTTAAATTTTACCAATTAACGGTGAACTAAAGTAGCATGACCTTTCAAAGCTAAATAATATTGACGAATACAATTGGAATTCCTGTCTCATGGAATCTATGCCAATTGTAAGCCCCAGTGGCTAATGGTACCTAGATTAGAGTGCCCTACAAATTGGCTAAAGATTCCAAATTAGGTTCTGTGAACTCGAATTGTTGTTTCAAATTTTTTCTTATTTCCCTTAAGATGGGATACTTCTACATATCTGGTTTTGCCCTATTATTTCTTTAAGATTGTAGTGCCATTGATATTATTTTAAATTATTTCTAAAGAATATGGACTATGGACTATGGAAGAACATGTCCAACAAAGAACACATCCAAACTAAAGATGTACAAAATAACAAGCTACAAATCCTCCAGCAAACAATTAACCCAAACCAAACAATTAACCTATCAGCTTTTTTTTATTATTATCAGTCCTAGATCTTATATCTAGGTTGATTATTGATTTAATTGCTTTGTTTATTTTATTGGTCTAGATTGTTTCTGTGAGGCAACATTTTCCCTTCCTAGTCATATTGGCTTTTCTGATTTTAACTAGTATACTTCGACAGTTGAACTGTCAAAGGAAACAAATATGTTCATGTGTTAGTTTGCTCATCAAATAGCTCCTAATTTCTATTCCCTCCCTATTTTCATTTGCTAAAAAATAGTTGTTCCACAAAAGAAAAAAGATTTTTATATTAATCATGTAAAGATAATTTACAACAAGAATTGGAGTTGGGTTTTGAGCATGCAGGAAAGATAGATGCAGGGGAAGAATCGATGGACCTCATAGCATTCTCCTTTTTGAGCGGGATCATCCTATCAAAGCACTCCTTAAGCAACATGAACGTAACAATGAATATTGAATCATTAAATCATGTAATTTAGCCTATCTTGTATTGAAACAAATTGTGATCAAAGAATGGTTGTCTAAATTTTATGTGAGCACCAGAGTCCATTTGCCATTTTTCCACATGAAATAAAGTGAATAAATAAAAACTTTAGAGCACATGAAATTAAAAACCACGGGCCCTAAATCGGCCAAATGATAGAGGAGAATTCAAAGAAGGTAGAAAAAAGACCTGGCTATAAAAAACCAGCGTTGAATATGTGGGACTCCACCGACATGTTTAAAGAATGGAATTTTGAATAATCAACATATTGTTTATTATTAAAACTAGATATAAAGACCACTTCCTTCTCTAAATTTAAAGTAGCATTCTCAATACTATGCACATACATAATCTAGCAGGCCTTGTGATCTAATAATCATACAATTATGCAAGAAATGCTTCACAGACAAGCTTACAAGATATGATGAAAATCAGACCCAAATTAAAAACCACACCCAACAGAGTAAAAACCATGCCCACCACAAAGCTCCGTGAACTTCAAATCACCAAAGCAAAAAACCATGCCTTGAACTTCAATTGACCACTGGGAAAACCCTTAACTCTCCTAACAACAATTACAGCTCCTGTGCGTGCGTGTTAAAGAATAAAATGAAATAGGCCGAAATTGCCCTTTTTACATGTTAAGATCGTGTTGGTCAAAATTTTGACCAACACGGGCATGGATTTTAAAAAAACACATATTTTTCCTTTCCATATTCTGACCAATCTAAAACATTTTAATAGATGGTCAAAAATTTTGGTCTAAAAATGGGGTCAAATGTACTAGTGAAAGCCATTCAAAAACTCTGTAATAATTATGAAATCCTCCAACCTACCCAAAAGAATTTTTGGATCATTGTAAATTATTGGTGGATGAATATGAGGGAGGAGCAAAAATTAGGGGTACAATTTTTGACATGGGGTAAATAATATGCTAAGAGATTGGAAGAGAGGCAATCTCATTCCTTCAAATTATCAGTGATCCTTGTGGAGTTGATCCTCATGGAGAAGGGCAGCAAGGTAATTTGCATATTTTCCAAATGATTTACTACTTTATTCGACTCCCAATTCCAGTGAAGAGAAGCAATTTCTTCAAAACATTTACCCACAAGACAAGCCTCAAACATGATACCATGTAACTTCCAATCTTATAGCCTTACTATGTTTCCATCTTAAGAACCTCTAACACCACCCGTAGCTCTCCTTCATTGTTGGACCTAGTCCCAAGGAAGAAAGAACTGCCTTTGGCATACTGCATTTAGCACAATAAAACAAAAGCTCCATCCAAACAAACAAAGACTTTGCTACATCAAAATTCAACTTCAGTAACTGTCCAAAGATAGCCTCCAAGATGTCCCTAATCATTTATTTCAATGTTTGAATACCTAATCATTTAATTCAATGTTTGAATACTTCATTAATGGGTATATTATGACACTTAAAGTAAATTGAGTAATACTGTATAAAGCATCCTATCTATTCACAACTTTGTTTTGATGTGTATGAAGCACATGCCATTAAAAAGATCTAAATGATTTTTGACCAGGGCATAGACTTATTTAAGGTAGTTCTCAAAAATTTTCCCTATATGGGGAAAAGTAGTAAAATATTAACACCTAAGGCTTTCTTACTATGCAATTATATCCAATGAATACAAAATTATTATTTTCTTCTGTAAATGCAATACTTCAAGTTGGACAAGTAAGATGGAAATTTTATACCAATAGATTTGTATCAAATTAGTTTTAAACTACCCTCTAAAATGTAAAATATGGAGAAAACAAATCACAAAATAAGCATGGCTCAGTTAGATTAAATCACAATCCTGCACCACCGTAACATTATGGTGTCTTAAAGAAACTATAACTAATATTGCTCATATTAAAATGGCTTTCATAGAACATATTAGAGTTCAAGAAAGCAAGATATTGGGTGGCTGGTATCTCATATGGAGGACACTATGGTTTTCTATATGAGAACTTTGTTTCGCTCTATCCCATTAGCTGTTGGTTTCAGGATGGAGGGAGCTCAATATCATTGTAGTGAATATTACAAAGTTTAAGAATACAATATATTAGGTTGCCAGTTCATGTTAATGGAGGCTACTATAATATATCAAATCTATTAAGTATTGATTCCAGCATCGAGAGCTATTCACATTAATAGAACTAAAGAGGAGATAATATTAAGTTGTAGATATTGATTTCATCAAATCCTACTAGATATTTGATTTCAAGGTAGAAGACAACTTATGCAAAAGAAAATTACATATTATAACTTTACTTCGCCTTACCCCCTGAGTATAGATTTCAAATAAAAGAAAATGTATTCTTACAAAGTTAAAAATTACCATCAAATCATGTTGCATTTGTGAAACTGATGCAGCTTGTATTGGTATCAATAGTGGTACCAAAGATGCCAGCATTGTTCACCTACAATAAATCATTTGAGAAGGTCAACTAAAATTGTGTGTTAAGCATGTTTGTGCTACTAATTTACTAAACATATATAACAGGCCACCTTGTTTGACACTGTGTGATACCAGGTTCTTTTGAGAGGATACGTGATCCAATAGGATACAGGATAGATTAAGGGAAACATGCACAAACTCGCAGATCTAAAAACAAATGCAGCCAAGAAAACACTTAAAGGAAATATTTTCAAACAACCCAACCCATTTATTCATTCATTCAAATGTAAATCTTTTGTACAACAACCAAACATCTCTCAACTCAAAACAAAACAATATAACAATTCTCAGAGTTATTTAAATGACTAACAAAGTCTAACCTATACTTGTTATGCATGTTCATTCAACACTTCCCAACATAGACCAACATCTTTCACTACTCCCAGTGATGTAGATAAACCAGCAGTCATCAAATGCCAGTGCTAAGGTAATGTTGTAATGTCGTCTTTCTTTCCCCCCCCAAAAAACAACCTTTTTTCTAACTATATTCACCTAGACCATAACCTCCTTGACTTCTTGAATGCCCACATTCCACATAGAGTAAATTTAACTTTATTTCCCACTTTTTTCCCAAATTGATACAATATATGCATATATAACTCTACCGGTTAGTGCCAATACATTAAGTGTGTTAAATTTATAAATGCATAAATTAAAAATTAACTAAATGCCAAGGGGAAACATTTAGTTAACCAATTTTTAAAAAAAAAATGGTAGAACTTAAGGGAGGGACATTACAACCTATAGAACAATGGAAATCATGGAAGATAGATATGTATTCAATGTTACAAAGCAATGGAAGATAGATATGTATTCAATGCTACAGAATAGTGAAAAACATGGATGTATCCAATCAAGAACAAGGACTTACCTGCTATGAGAAAGATCAAGTTTCCTTCTTTTACTGGCTTTTTTAAACTTGAAACTAGAGCCTAGCCAATATACAACTTACAAGCTTCAGTAATACATTCAAGAGACCATTGAAATTAACATTCAGAATTATCCTCTCTCATTTGTGTCCAAGGATTAAAAAGCATCCAAGTAGAGTACTACCAATTTTATTATCCAAATTAAAGGAGACTATGGATTACCTTAAGAAACTGAGCACCAGTAGCTTTAACAGCTACACTTATAGCTTTACAAGTGTCTTCGTCAACTATAGAGACATCAACGTAATGTGACAAGATTTTGCCCCAATCCTTGAAAACCATTCTCGTCTAGCCTATAAGCAAACTAAGATGCAAAATGAGCTCATTGTGAACACCCACAACATCCAGAGCATCTGGCCTGTGGAATCACGATCATCAGTAACTGCATCAAGATATGTTGCGTAGGAATTCAAGTGTAGAGATTGTAAATATTTAGGAAAAAATAATGAAACCCTTACACCATGCTCCAGGTCCAGCTCCTTCCCCTTCCTGCGCACTCAATGAAATTGAAAATGATTTTTGATTTTGAAGTTAAGCCCACGTTGGTCAAAATTTTGACCAACATAGGCTTAGATTTAAGAAAAATGAAAATTTTCCTTCTATAATCCAACCAACCTTTACCTTTTTAATTGATGATCAAAATTTTTGGTAGAAAAATGAGGTCAAATGTAGTAGTGATAGTAGCAAGTGTGTAGTTATCAAAGTTAGACATTTCAAAAGTAGTAAGTCTACAAATTACACCTTCCAGGCTCAAAGTGTTACATGGTGTGCATCTCAATTCTTGGATTGTAGACACTCTAATGACATAAATACAGAGTTGAGTCCTTAATGCCTTACTTATCATAATTTCATTTTTGATTTCTCCATTTTCACCATGAAAAGCATTAACAACTTTTTTAACTCTTTTATAGTATTGTACTATATTCTCACCTTCCATCATTCTCATGTCATCAAATTTACCTCTCGGGCTTTCTAATTTGGTTGTCAAGACATTGTCAGAACCTCTTGTATCATCTTAAAATGGAAGTACTTCTATGTTAAGAGTGTTTATCCCTCTGAGTAAGTGGTCTGGGGTCATTTTAAGCACATTAAATGGGTCTTTGCATGGATATGGTTGTTTTCCCCTATTTTGCTTCTATCTCTTTATTTCCAGCCTATTTCTGACAACTTTCTCTATGAAACTGAGGACTTTGACTTTTTGGGTCTAGGATGACCTTTTAGGTCAAGGTCAACCTTGACCCTAACCTAGGTCTTGGACAACCTTGACCCTGACCTAGCTCTTGGATGACCTTGACCCTAACCTAGGGCAAGGTCAACCTCGTCCCTGACCCTAAGTCCATTTTTTTATTTCCTAGAATTTTGGGACATCAAGCTTCAGAAAGTTTCTTTTTCCTGCTTCTAAGTTAGGTATTTTGGGTTTTAGAATGGTAGAATCTTAAATTACATTTAATCTCGGTCCACTTCTAAGGGTTAAGGTTAAATTAGATTTAATGCTCCCATGTCAACCTTCTCTAGGAGTTTGTGCCCTAGATCTCTATATAAGGAAGCCTTCTTCCCTCATTTTGACATCTACTTTCCATCCATATTTTTCATGAGCACATACACTATCTATGAGAAAATTTATTATCCTTCTACTATGAAGTGAAGATCTACTATATATCAAGCATTCTAGCATTCAAGTGTTCAAGCATCCAATTCATCAAGAAGTTAGCCATTGAAGGATCCAATCTCTATGGAGCCCTCTTGTTGAAGATTTCTCCATCCAAATTCATTCAAGCCTTCTTTTATGCAAAGATAAATTCAAAATTGGTGTTGAATATCTAATTTCATTGATTTAAGACATCCTACATACATTTTTGCATTCATTTGGAGCATTTGTACTTGTGGATTCAAGGATTCAAATCCTCCACAAGGAGGAGGATTTCAATATAAGCAAGATGAATAATTCCATTTACTTTGTTTATACGTATTGCAATTTCAATTCAATTTCAAAGTTAATTCAATACAAACAAATAAACCATTTTTCTTGTAGATACAGATGTGGAACAATGAATTGAAGAGCAGATTTGGATACCCTTTTCATAAAACTTACGAGATCTATGACCAAAAATTTTATCCGAGCAATGTAGGTCAAGGTCAACTTTTTAGGGTACAATTGTGCCCTAAGGTAAGATTGTGCCCCATATCAAGGTCAAGGTCGACGTCCTCTCAAAAGGACACAATTTTTTTGCATTTCCTCCATCTCGACATTTTTAGTCCAGAACAAATTGCAAAGATCCCCAAAACTGTATACAAACACAAAAAATCAACATCTTCCAAAATTATTCTACTTCAAGGTTACTTTTCTCTTTTATCTATTTTAATATTTAAGCATATACTTCTCAAATAGGAAGATCATAGGACCTTGTTTCTTCTTATTTTCCATTACATGATCCATTTATGCATTGATCACCCTCTTGTGCTTAATCAATTTGGATCATTCTTATTAGAAATTAGGGTTGAGGATAGGCACCATTTTCACCCTATTCATTTCAGTGAACCTGACATGCTTACCCTCTTTTCTTTTGTGGAATTAGATGCCCTATTGTGTTTTATGGTGTTATATTTCATTTCATATTTGTTAGGTCTTTCTTTCATTAAGATTATATTTAGTTTATGCTCTTGCATTTTAAAATTCAAAAATTCAAAAAAAAATTGCAAAATCTCTTTCAAAATACAAAAATATTTATGCTTTATGTTTTCTTAGTTTAGTTCATTTATGTTTCATTGGTTTATGAGCTTTATTACTTCTAGTCCTACTTCTAATCTTAGGGTTAGACGCATTCATAGACTTATGGGTACCTTTGAGCCTAAGTCTTCTTCTCCTTTCCTTAGGATTCCAAATGAGACTTTGATTCTTCCTAATTCTAATCCTTTTGTGGAGCAAAACTCTTCTCACTCATCTCATGATGAGGATGATGCTTTAAGAGTTCCTCCTTAACAAGTCCAAAACCTTTCTAATGAACTTGATAGAATGGGTAATTGGCTTCTTCAAGAAAACTATAATCAAGATTATATTCAAGCTATTGAGGCTCTTGAGAAAGTTCTTTTTGATAGTGACCAAGGTGTTAATCTTTTGCATGGTATTACTCACCTTGTGCATTCCAATGTTAAACCTTTAGCTCAAGAAGCTCAAGATTTAAGATTATTTCCTCTCGTCACTAGTGTAGAACCTTCTTTTATTACTCTTCCTAATGTTCCTATTTATACTCCTTCTTTTATGACTACAACAATTCCCTCTATCTCTATGAATGTTTCTCCTATATCCCTTTCTACATCACAACCTTCTTATCATATTGTTTCTTTTACTTATTCTACTCCTATGCCAATTGTAGTTCCTAGTGTTCCTTCAGTCGTGTCCTCCATTCCTCTAGCTTTGTACACTTTACCTAGTGTTTCTAATATTGCTAGTTCTCCTATTTCTTCTAATGATTCTATAGTTATTAGTTTGGCTCAAATTGTGCCATCTTTACAACAACAACTTACATCCTTGACTCAAAACAAGTTTAGTATTCCTACATGTGACATGGGAAGTCCTTTGTCTCGGGATATTATTCGTACTCTTGTTCCTTAGCAAGTCAATATGCCTCATCTTGAGAATTATAATGGTAAGGGAGACCCTATTCATCATGTTAAAACATTTCAAATCCTTTGTAGTGATTATGCTCGTGATCATAAAATTTTAGCTAAGTTATTTACTCAAACTTTTCGTGACAAGGCCTTACAATGGTTTTGTTCCTTGATGCCTTGTTCTATCAATTCATTTCCTCAACTTGCCAATGCTTTTATTCAAAAATTTCAAAACAACATTGGCCTGCAAGTGTCTTTGACTAATTTGATGCATTGTAAACATAATACTAAACAAAAATTGACTGAATTTATTGGTAGATTTAAGCATTTGCATGCTTAGATTTCCTATCATGTTCTTGATATTGATATTCAACATAGGTTTATTTCAAATTTGCAAAAGGATATTAGAGATAAGATTTTTCTTACTAAATTTACTTATTTTCAACAACTTTATGCAACACTTCATCATTATCAATTACAAGTGAATCAAATTGAGAGCACCACTCCAATGGCTCTCTTTTTCTAGTTGATAAAAGTGATGTTGCTCCTAATTCAAATAAACTTCAAAAATTCAATAACTATGTCAAGATAAATAAACAAGAAAATGCAGTTGTTGATCAAGTTGTTGTTGCATCTCATAATGCCACTTCTATAGCTACTATTTTTTGATTAAATCGTACATTTACTCCTCTCTCTAAAACTTTACATTCTATTAGGAATATGTTGTTAATTGATAATATGATGACATTATCTCCTATTCAACCTCTTTTACTTGCTATAATGGCATCTAAATCATTTGATCTGAAATTTTTTTGTCAATATCATCATCAGAATTGTCATGATACTGAGAAATGTTATTCTTTAAAACATAAGGTTAAAGACTTAATTGGTTCTAATGTTTTATCTATTGATAATTTTGATGGTAGTGGGAATAAGTCTATTTCTCTTCCTAAACAAAATCTTCAAATCTATAAGAATCCTTTACCTACACATGATACTAATACTATTACTCAACCATCTTCTATGGGTATTGCGTATGATTCAAAGATGGATGATATTATGTGGTTAATCAAGTGGAGCATGTGGTTCAATTTGTATCTCCACCTTAGTCTCAACCTAAACTTTGACAACAACCCAAGAAAACATGACCTTAGGAACTTTTGATGATTCTGAGCCTATTAAAGCTCCTAGTGGTCCCCTTTATATTTATGCTAAGATTGCTGAGATACCCACTTGTGGTTGTCTTGTTGATTCTAGCTCCTTAGTTAACATGATTATAGAAGAAAATCTTTTTATGAAAGGTTTGCAACATGATTTTTATGATACATTGGATGTGTGGATTCAAACTTGTAATGGTTTTCTTTATCCATCATTTAGTTCTATTGATTTACTGGTTGAACTTTGTGGGAAAAAACACTAGCTTTGTTGTTGTTCCTACTTCTTATCAGTTTCAAGTTAAACTTGGTTTACCATAGTTAAATGTCATGCATGTTGTTACTTCACCTATTCATAAATGTCTTAAGTTTGGTTATGATGACAAAGTGAAGATGGTTAATCATATTCTATATCATACTTCTAGGCCCAAGGATTTTTCTACTATTAACTTATTTTGGCCTTCATTATCTAATTCATGTCCTTTTCAATCTGATCATCTTTTCTATTCATACCGAGCCTATAAGCATCGTAAGATTCTTGAGTTAAGTTTACCTCCTATGGATCTTAATCATGGTCTTTTACCTACACCTTCCATATCTCCTTTATCAATGGCTTCTACATTTTTTAATCAAGCTCCTCATGTTGCTAGTCAATCTCCTGATAATCCTATTAATCCTCCTATCAAACCTATGAAGGATCCTATAGTTTTTCTTCCTAGTTCTCAACACATTTCAAGTAAGACAAAACATAATCGATCTGCTAATGAACATCATAAAAAGCATCATGCTCAAGCTAAAGCTCATAATTCTATTCTTCAAAAATGTTTACCTTCTATGGATACAACTATGCATGATGTGTTAGAAGAAGTTGTTGCTAACAATGATGTTAAGTTGCATGATTATGATGATTCTATTTGTATCTTAGATCCTATTTTGATTAATGTAGATGAAGAAGATACTCTTGATGATGTTGATGAAGTTAATGATGAATATGAAACTATTGAAATTGACATTAATTTACCTAATATGCTTTCCTCACAATTAATAATTATACCTATTATTGAACATTGTGATTATCAAGAGGATTTTTATTTGGAAGTGGTTATCATTCTTACTATGTTGGATATAGTTCCTCTTGTGAGTTACCCACCTTCCCTAAATGGTATACAACGAGATAGGGAGAGTAGGAAACATGCTTGATTGACTAGTCCTTCATGGTATTATTTTGTGTATTTTTTTGTTGTACTATATTTCTCCTATGATGAATGTTGTTAGATTCTTTTATACAATCTTTGTTGCTCTGTTGGTGCAAGGTGATAAAAGCATCAAACCTATTATACTAGTCCTCTATATGTATCTCTATTCTTACATATGTTGTTTCATGTTATGTTGTACTTGTGCTATTGTTCATGCATGTTTCCTTGTGTAATTTTCTTGGATTCGTGACTTGGTAGCACTAATTCTTTTTGGTCTCCAGGTCATGGTCCGAAAAGATTCATCTTTGTCTCTCTTATGTGATCTTTCCTCCTTTGTGATTGTACCTCTACTTTCTTTGGAGAATGATGTCAATTCATTTGCAATAATATCATTATCTTATGATAATATTGACCTTATAGTCGATAGATCCCTTTTGTGTGCTCTGTATGTTTATGTACTATTACCCTTGAGTTGTTTTTGAATGGGGGCATCTCATAGTCGAAACATAATTAGTGGAGTTATTTATGTTTATGTCAAATCCATTGCTCCTGTTGAAGTGTTAGCACTGACTTTAACGTGGGCATATGCTCTACTCACCTATAGCACACACACTTACACTTTTCAATACATATATATTATTTTTCAAGATACTTCTTTCTCCCTTTTTCGATTAGTGACTAATCCTTAAAGCATGGATTTATATTTTAGGATCTCTTGATCCCTTTGGTTTCAAATTTATTTTTGATCCCTTAAGGTCAAAGGTGTCTTTAAGATTGGATCTCTTTTTACTTTTTGGTTTTACTCTTATAGAATAGAATATTCTTGAGAGTGAATCCTCGATGGGTTGACTAGTGAGTAGTCACATTCACTAGGCGGTTCAATTCCATCTTTCCAGTTGCACAATTTCCTTGGGTGGTTCTCAATGAGACATAAGTTCTCATTGGGTGAGATAATCACAATCTTTTTCTTTTTCTCTATTTTCTAGAGATGTCTCTCTTATTGTGATCTTAGAGTTGATGAAGACTTGAGTCTCTGGGGCCTTGAGGATCTCTTTTTCCCTTTGATTTTAAATAAGATTTTCATTACGATCTACTTTACCAAGAGTTTGCATCAAGTCCATACTCTTGCTAAAGTGGGGATTAAATGTATCATCTTAAAATGGAAGCACTTCTATGTTAAGAGTGTTTAGCCCTTTGAGTAAGTGGCCAGGGGTCATGTCAAGCATCTTGAATGGGTCTTTGCATGGATCTGGTTATTTTCCCCCTGTTCTGCTCTCTCTCTCTCTCTCTCTCTCTCTCTCTCTCTCTCTCTCTCTCTCTCTCTCTCTCTCTCTCTCTCTCTCTCTCTATTTCCAACCTATTTCTGACATCTTTCTCTATGGAACTAAGGACTTTGACTTTCTAAGTCAAGGATGACCTTTTAGGTCAAGATCAACCTTGACCCAGACCTAGGTCAAGGACAACCTCAACCCTAACCTAGGGCAGGGTTGACCTCGTCCCTAACCCCAGGTCTACTTTTCAATTTCTGGGAGTTTCAGGACATTAGGCTTCATAAAGTTTCTTTTTCCTACTTTTGAGTTAGTTGTTTCGGGTTTCAGAATGGTAGACTCTTAAATTACATTTAATCTAGGTCCACTTCTAAGGGTTAAGGTTAAATTGGATTTAATGCTCCCATGTCAACCTTCTCTAAGAGTTTGTGCCCTATATCTCTATATAAGGAAGCCTTCCTCCCTCATTTTGACATCTACTTTCCATCAATGTTTTTCATGAGTGCATACACTATCTATGAGAAAAGTTATTATCCACCTAATATGAAGTGAAGATCTATTATCTATCAAGAATTCAAGCATTCAAGTGTTCAAGCATCCAATTCATCAAGGAGGTCCATTGTTAGCCATTGAAGGATTCAATCTCTATGGAGCCCTCTTGTTGAAGATTTCTCCATCCACATTCATTCAAGCCTTCTTCTATGCAAACATACATTAAAGATTGGTGTTGAAGATCTAATGCCATTGATTTAATACATCCTACATACATTTCTGCATTTATTTAGAGCATCCATACTTGTGAATTCAAGGATTTGAATCCTCCACAAGGATTTCAATATAAGAAAGTTGAATAGTTCCATTTACTTTGTTTATACATATTGCAATTTCAATTCAATTTCAAGGTTAATTCCAAACTAGGGTTTGACCAAGGCAAACCCCCCATACAAACAAACAAATCATTTTTATTGTAGATATAGGTGTGGAACAATGAATTGAAGAGCAAATTTGGATACCCTTTTCGTCAAACTTGTAGGATCTACAAATAGAAATTTCATCAGAGCAGTGTAGGTCAAGGTCAACTTTTTAGGGTACAATCATACCCCGAGGTAAGATTGTGCCTCACTATCAGGGTCAAGGTCGACCTCCTCTCAAAAGGACAAAAAAATTCTGGGTTTTCTCCATCTCGACATTTCCAGTCTAACACAAGTTGCAAAGATCCCCAAAACTATACACATACAACAAAATCAACATTTTCCAAAATTATTCTACTTCAATGTTAGTATTTGTCTTTTGTCTATTTTAAGATCTAAGCATTTACTTATCAAATAGGAAGATCATAGGACCTCTTTTCTCCTTATTTTCCATTGCATGATCCATTTATGAATTGATCACTTTCTTGTGCTTAATCGATTTGGGTCATTCCTATTGGAAATTAGGGTTGAGGATAGGCACTATTTTCACCCTATTCACCTTCATATATGGTCTTCAGTTTGTTCCACATTTTCTTTGCATTGTCATAGTCTTTTAGGTCATCAAACTCGGCATAGCTTAGAGCTGAGGCAATCTCCAACATTGCTTGATTGTGTTCTTGCATGCGCTTCAGTTGATCAGTTGTTAGAGGAGCAATGGTCACCTTTACATCCTCATTGCCCACAAAGTTAATAGTAGCATCACTGATACTGGATATGTGCAACCTCATCAAGTTTTTCCATGTAGGAAAGCTCTCCTTGTTCATCTTGGGTACATCTCTCTTATGAGTCATGATCTTTAGCTTTAAGTACCTTCAAACTTCTCTCTGTAAGTATTGAGCTCTAATATCAATTGTTAGAAGTGTTTAGAATAACTGGGTGGGTGAATCAGTTACTGAAGGCCCTTATTTGAACTTTTAAACATAAAACTCTTACTATTCTACTTATCCTGTTGTTGCTCGGTCTCTACCACTACTCGGTCTTCTACTATAAACAAAATTTATTATTCCAAATATAACATGCTTTACTTAATATAAAATGTAAAACATATAAAGCATTCAACATAAATTTGACACTAGGATTCCTATGTGGAAACATAATTTGAGAAAGACCACAAACAACGTGTCACCACTTTTTTACTCTTTCTAAGTGAGCTCTATTAGGATCCAACCTTATTAAAGGTTACAATACACACTGTTAAACATGACCTAGTTAGAAAATTTAATCACCCTGTTAGGAGTGGCCTTATTAGAGGACTTCGACAATTCCATTTAGAATATCACCTTTTGAAAGGATTTACATAGACTATTAAGTCTTTCAAATGACTGTTAGGTCAACCTCTGTTGAAAGAATTTCAATACAAACTATTTATAATGATTAGAAAGAAAATAGTAGGTGTTAATCTATGTGATGACAACTCACTTTGCAAGTTCAGATCTCTATTCAGTTCAGGTGTTGATTTACTAATAAGCTCTCCACTATCATCTCGATTCTTGATTCACTTGGTAATCCTTCAAGCAATCAGTCTTCACCCTTCAACAACACTTAAGACTTCTTGCTCATATTTCACTTATTACTATCAACAACATCTATGTAAGCAATCTCTTTTAGCTTCACATTTAGTCTCACACTTCTGCGTCTCTGATCCACCTTGCTATGTATGCCTCTCTTCACATACTCACTTACACACATACATTATTTGGCTTTGCACCTCTTCAAATAGGAAATTCTTGCTTTACTCTTTTCCACAATCACTGTAGATCTTAGGGTTTATGATCAGGTTCAACACAATTCACTCTATCTGTCCATCTTCTTGATCTTCTTGTAGAAACTTCTTTACAATCTATTTGTTAAGTCTTTACCTAATCCTAGCCTTGAATTTAATGATCTAACTCATCAATCTTGTCTTCAACATAGTTTACATCTCCCAAGAAATCAACTAAGTTGACTTATAATCACAAATTCATCTTCAACAATGTTACTCAACAATCACTAAGTTCTGATACTCGGTCATCACTTAACACTCAGGAGTTGTAAAACTTTCTAGCTCAACATCAACTAGCTTTCTCGGGATACTGATGCTTGATCAACACTAGATTTGCTTAGCACTAACTACACAGCTTAGTTGACACTAGCATCACTCAATATTCCTTTGTCATTTACTCTATTACTAAGCTTGGCTTAACTTTCTTGACATAAACAATCACTTTGCTTTATCAAAGTTTATCTAATCAAATGTCAATTGTAGCTTCCTTTTCATAACTCAACCTTTCCTCTAGGTGCTATTGTTATGAGTAATTTCTCAAATCCTCTTCATCAATAAAATAGATATGACATTTAGATTAGGTAGCAATATGTCTCATTGATAAATTTGACATCAATGACAAGACAACAATTATTCCAATTGTAAGTTTCCAACAATAAGTTGAAACCATTAAAGGAGAAAGAAGATAAGATGTGTAGTGCTACCAGAATATATTTTGTTGATGGAAAATAGTTTCTCAAAAGGTATGAAGCATGAGCATATGTATTTTTTTGTAATCTCAAAAGATGGTAAAGAAGAAGTAGAGAAGGTACTTAGAGAAGTTGTAGATTTGTTGGGAGAGTTTCTTGATATTGTTTCAGATAATGTACCTGATGGATTACCCCCAGTGAGAAAGATTAGTCACCATATAGACTTGATCCCTAGAGCTAATTTGTCAAGTAAGGCAACACACAAAATGACACTAGCAGAAAGTAAGGAGTTGAATAAAATAATTGCATGAGTTATTATAGAAGAGATTGATTTGGCAGAGCCTGAGTCCATGTGCTCCACCAAAAGTATTAGCACCAAAGAAGAATGAAGAATGAATAATGGAGGATGTGCATAGATTCATTGGTTATCAACAAGATCACAATCAAGTATAGATTTATATTACCAAGGATGTATAATATAATGGACTATTTGAGTGGAGCTATGTATTTTGCAAAGATGGATCTGAAGAGTGGGTACAATCATATCTACATCAGAGAAGGAGATGAGTGGAAGATTGCCTTCAAGGTAAGGGAAGAATTGTATGAGTGGTTAGTCATGCCTTTTGGGCTAACCAATGCACCGAGCACTTTCATGAGGCTCATTAATGAGGTACTGAAGAGTTTCTAGGTAAGTTTGTCATTTTTTACCTAGATGATGTATTGATCTTTAGTTAGACATCGAAGGAGCATTTAATGCACATTTGTAAGGTGTTTGATAAGTTGATGGAGGAAAAATTACTAATAAATTCTAAGAAGTGTAGTTTTGTGAACGAGTTAGTGTACTTGGGATTTGTAGTTTAAACAGAAGGTAAAAAAAATGGAACCTTGAGAAAGTGAATGCTATCCTTGAATGGCCTACTCTAGGGAGTGCAAAAAAGGTAGGATATTTCCATGGATTGGCTAGTTTTTATAGAAATATTATCAGAGGTGTTAGTAGTATTTGTGGGCCTCTGGCTGAAACAATGAGAGGGGATAAGAAATAATTTAAGTGAACTGTAGGAGTAGATAAGAGTTTTAATATGTTGAAATAGAAAGTTAGAGAGCAACCTATTTTATCACTTCCATGTTTTAACAAGGTGTTTCAAGTAGAATGTGATGCTAGTGGTGCTACAATAGGAGATGTTTTGAGCCAATAAAGTAGACCTGTTGCTTATTTTAGTGAGAAGTTGAATGATGCCAAAAGAAAATATTTTTTTTATGAACAATAATTTTATGCTATAGTTCAAGCATTGAAGAAGTGAAGACACTATCTTCTTCCTAAGATTTTTATTTTGTATGCTAGCCATCAAGCTTTGCAATAGTTAAGTAGTCAAGGAAAATTAAACCAAAGACATTTGAAGTGTGTTGAGTTTTTGTAGATTTATACATTTTTTTTGAAACACAAGAGTGGGAAGTCTAACAAAGTTGCAGATGCTCTTAGTAGAAGACAAGTTTTGCTGATAGAAATATAGATTGTGGTGGTTGTGTTCAAGTAACTCAAGAATTCATATCTAGAGGATAGTGATTTTGGCAAAGCTTGGAAAGCTTGTACAAAACCTATTACACTTGATAGGACAAAGTGGTTGAATTTCATAATCCAAGATGGTATATTGTTCAAAGGAAGTCAATTGTGTATTCCTAGAAGTTCTATGAGGGAGAATCTCATCAAGGACAAGCATAGTGGAGGATTGGTTGGACATTTTGGGAGACATAAGACCATTTCTTTGGTTGCTGAGAATTATTACTTGCCATAGGTGTAGCAAGATGCGAAGAAGTTTGTGCAGAGTTGTAGAGTATGTTAGATGGCAAAAGGCATAAAGCAGAATACTTGGTTGTATCAACCATTACCTTTACCATAGAAGTAGTGGGAGAATGTCAGCATGGATTTCATTCTTGGTTTACCAAGGACACAATGAGTGTATGATTCGATATTTATGGTGGTTGGTAGGATTTCAAAGATGGAACATTTCATTCCCTACAAGAAGACTAATGATGTTATTCATGTAGCGGACTTGTTTTTCAGAGAAGTGGTGAGACTACATGGTCTACCAAAAAGTGTAGTTTTAGATCAAGAAAATAAGTTTGTTGGGTATTTTTGGCATACATTGTGGAAGAAAATAAAGATAGATTTGAAGTTTAGTTCATCACATCATGCATAGACTAATGAACAAACTAAAGTTGTGAACCAATAGTTTGGATAATTTGCTAAGATGTTGGTTAGAAATAAACCAAAGGGTTGGGATCTGATTTTACCATAGGCAAAATTTTCATACAAAAATTTTGTCAATAGGAGTACTAGTAAATCACCATTCTAGATTTTATATGAGATCAGTCCCAGAAATGCTTCTCAATTGAGGAAATTGGATAAAGGAGAAATATTTTGCTAAACATTTGAAGAACATCCATGAGGATGTGAAGAAGCACATTACAAAGATGAATATGTTGTACATGGCTAAGGAAGATATGAAAAGGAGGTATAAGGAATTTCAGATTGGAGATGAAGTCATGATTCATTTGAGAAAGGAGAGTTTTCCAGTGGGTACATATAATAAGTTGAAAATGAAGAAGTTTGGATTGTGCAAGATAGTGAAACGACATGATTCTAGAAATGTCTATGAAGTGGAGTTGCCTGTTGAATTGAATATTTCACCAGTATTTAACATTTTGGATTTGATCAAGTATTATGAAGGAGGTGATGGAGATGACTTTGTAGAAGCACAATGGAGTATTCTAGTAGTTAATTCAACTAAAAAGGAGATTGAAGAGATATTGGACAATCATGCTAGCAAGAGTACAATGAACAGAACATATGAAGAGTATCTAGTCAAATGGAAATGGAGACCAATAGAGAATTCATCATGGCTAGCAAGGGATGAGCTTAACCATTTTGGTTTTCCTTTGAACACCTGAGATGTGATGGGTCACTTCTCAAATTACCCCAGGTGTCTAATGCAGGAGAATCCTGGGGTTAGAGAAATCTTGCATCACCCAAAAATATTTCCTTTTTATTTCATGAATAAGGGTTTTCTTAATGCAAAGTTGTTGTTTTTGTAGGCTTTCTACTTAGTAAGTCAGTCATACGAGCTTAGAATGTCCTAGTTTCAGAGGTGGATGTTCATCTTGGATATATTAGCCGATCAGTTGCAGCTTAGTGCCATATCATGAGTATTCTTGGAGTTATTATAGATTTTTGTTGTGCAATTTTGGTATAAAAACTTTAGGCTTAGTTTTGAAATCCTTAGATGCCTCAGATAGGCTTTGAAGTGGGGTCAAAATGGAGCTTGCGCAAGTGGGGCCTCGTAGATTAGAAGTTAAGGATTCTGAAAAGTGGTTATAATATCCAATCGGAGCAATAGTTTCAAAGTTATGTCCTTTTGAAGCTGGATTGACCAAAATTTCCAAAATAAGTCTCAACGGCGTATCAAGCTAACTCTATATGTAATTTTAGAGTTAGTTGATCTCAAGGGTTAGGGTTTGATATCTAGAAATTTCCTAGACTATGTAAAAATACCTATTTAAGGAATGCCCATACATTGGCTAGGATAGCTCTGTGTTGCAAATTATTGTAAGGAAGGTACCCATGTGGGTTTGTATGTTGTATTTCAAAACCCTATAATACCTCATTTGTGGTGATAATAAGAAGCTCACATTTTGTTATCACAAAATGTTGTTATTTCTTTGTTTATGTTATGTGTTTGTGGTATTAAGGGGAGCACCCTTCATCAATATGGAACTAAGCATAGAATTGGAAGAAACATAAGTTGCTAGGACACTACAAGATATGACACTAATCAAAACAACACAAGGGAAAAGGAAAAGAGAGTTAGATACTGAAGAAGAAGAAGATCTAGATAATAGACCAAAATTTACACTTTAAAAGAACAATCCAACAAAGCTAAGTTATGACGATCATAAGATCTATGCATAATGACTTAGAGAAAGAAAAAAAGTAGAAAGGCAACTGAAAGAGGAAAGAAGGATAAAAAATTGTGAAAATACTATTAAAGCATCTTCAAGTTTGTTACAAAAAGTTGAAATTGATAAGACAAAATCAAGCATAAAATAGATGCAAACATATATAGAAATAGTCAACAATAGTCATGATATCAAAGTAGAGTTAAAGGAAAAGCTACAGAAAGGATCACATATGGGAAAAATCACAAATAATATCAGGATATTATCAGAGAAGCATACAAAAATAATATTGTAATTGATTGAAGGAGCCTAATTTTCTAAGAAAATATTGTAACAAGTGCAATGACAATTAAGGAATCATGTCAATTATCATTATATAAAAGTAATATATGTACTACTGACTAAATTGAAGTCATATATTTACCATTAAAAAGTTTAATGATTAATGAAATATAATTTTGGAGAAGGTTACAAGATTTCAGAGATATATTCTACAAGTAGTAAAGACTGCTTGATATAAATATATAAAATCTTTTTGTTTGCCTTTGGCACTACTAGAAAAGGGGGAGAATTCAATAAAAGGGGGATAACATTGGGAGAAGTTAATCAATGGGGGAGAAGCACAATTTTAAACATTTAGAAAGAAAATAATACATTAGAAACAAAGGCATGATGGATATATGAAATACACATTTTGATATTTTGAAGATTTTTCCATCAATGCCTAAGGGGGTGATTGTTACTTGACAAAATCATCTTACTCACAAATTGGTTAACAACACTATGTCTATGATTTTTGTCATTGCTAGAAAATAATTTTAAAGACTTAATGGGGTTGCTATCGACAAATAGGAGGAACTATAAAAAATTGGAAGGCATTATCAAATAACGAGTGAAGACAGAGTTGTAAGAATAAAGAGAAGTTTATCGAGGATGCTAAAAAAAGTCAAAAATGGCTTATGGAAGATTCATGAAGAAGTATTATACAACCCTATTCAAGTTATTTAGACAACAAGTACAAATTAGGTCAAGCATACTATAAAACAAATCAGTGGCAAGAATGAGATAAAGTGAGAGAAGAGGAATGAACAATAAGTTGTGTGATTATCAGAAAGGAGTGAGTAGTATAAACAAGGTAAAAGATCAATGAAAGAGTATAAAGGACCTATAAAGCGTTGGAGGAAGGCTATTACAAGTCAAACTTCTTATTTTTTTATTCTTAAAAATTTGTCATAGAAGATTGTAAAATCCCTTAACCAGTTAATCGTTAACAAAAGTTGAGAGCTATGATATTGCTATCAAGATTTAACTATGTAGTCTTTCGATTCAAACTCATTGACTCGTGTTTCATGAGTAGTGTTTTACATGATCCCATCTCTCATGAGAGTATGATGCAGGAGCATCCAGAGGTATAACGGCAATCCTGTGTCAACCAAAAAAAAAAGTACTTAGACTTAGTTTCTGTTTCATATGTTTTCATTTTTGGAGACCCATTTGGGTCAAATAAAGGTTCCAACTCTCACAGTTCCACTATCAGTGAGCTAGTAAATCTTGAAAAAATAGGAGTATGTAATTGAGCCATAATTTTGGTGAACAAGGAGGTGTAAATTGGCTAGATGAATGTAATTGTAATTTAGAGCATTCCAGAAAAAGAATCAGGTCAAAAGGCCCCATGGTTTGAAAGTTATGGCAATTTTTCGAGTTGTGGAGACCTCCTAAGAATGCTTCAAAGTCAGGTTAGGGGCATTAAATGACCTCGAAAAGGGCTAAAAAATGGGTGACAAGCAAGGCTTGTCCATAGGGCTATAGAGCGCTTCAAGATCTTTCCGAAAATGTAAACGGTTCGTCAATCGGAGCTACGGTTCAAAAGTTATGCCTCCCGAAAGTTCGGTTACCATTTCTGGATTCTTCTAGATTTGTGTCGACTTCTAACACAGCTTCTAGAACCTTCTATTTGGTCGGTGGATGCCTACTAGCACTTTCTAGAATGTACTCCTAGTCCTTAACCCTTTGAGGTCTATTTAAGGAGATTCCTGGCATTGTAAAAGGCAGTTTGGAGTGGAGTTTGAGAGGAGGTACTGAAAGGAGGAATTATCTCCACATTTATGCTATTGTAAGCCCTTAGGGTGTGTTTTGAAGTTTATTTTCTTTGTATTGTTTGTACTATCTTATTTTCTCAGTTAATATAATTTCCCCTTTTCTGTTGTGTCCATTCTGTTCTTAGGTTTTGTCCCCATCGAGTAGTATCAGAGCTGGTTTTCCTGAGTGCGTAGACAGAGCGCCGACTGTGAGGCAGTTTGCACCAGGACTGTGTGGTTGTGGGTTTGATATAAGAAGATGCCTCCATGAAGAGAGCATGGCGAAAGGGCCAGAGCTATTAATCTTGAGGAGGTTAGAGCCCTCCAAAGGCAGGTACAAGCATTGCAGGAGGAGCTCCGTAGAGGAGCAACTGTGGCCGTAGGTGATGAAAGTGAAGATGACAACGAAGAAGATGAAGTTGGACCAGAAGAGGAATTTGACGGGGAAGTTCTGAATCATGCAGAGGAAAGTCTTTTTTCGGCCATTACTAAGTTTGGGAAAAGACCCACAATTGAAGTGGGTGTATTTTCAGGAAATCTGAAACCAGATGAGTTGATCGATTGGATCAATGAACTGGAAGAATACTTTGAGTATGAGGATATCAGGGACCCAGATAGGGTTAAGTTTGCAAAGGCCAAACTGAAAGGCCATGCAAAAATTTGGTGGCAAGAGGTCCAATTGGAAAGAAATAGAAGAGGAAAGGAGAAGATCACAAGATGGGATCGCATGGTGGACAAATTGAAGAAGCAGTTCATTCCTCTGGACTACGAGCTTGATTTGTTTAAGAAGATGCATGGGTTAAAGCAAGCAGGAAGATCAGTCCAAGAATATACAGAGGAATTTTATCGACTCTTGATTAGAGTGGGGCATGCAGAAGCAAATAAGGAGAAGGTTGCTCGTTATATCAGTGGGTTGTGACCTAGCATCCAGGAGGAATTAAGTCTGGTAAGAATGAACAGCGTTGAAGAGGCATACCAGTTTGCCCTATGAGTTGAAGAGAAGCTAAATAAAAGGTTTGAAGGAAGACAAAGAGGGCGCGATCAAGGAGGAAGGGGAAGCGGTAGATCATCTGGAGGCCGCAATGAAACCCAAAAGAAAAATGAAGATGTGGGTACTAACAGGAACCAGAGTAATGAGGGTTTCAACTGCTCCCATGATCAAGACTTTGGAAATCAGAGAGGAAGAGGTAGAGGACGTCGACAAGGAAGAGGAGGCTTCCGTGGTATCTATTTCCATTGCAATGAAGAAGGTCATCGTGCCTTTGAATGCCCTCAATGACAAGGAAGGATAGATAGGAGAGCTGAGGGCCAAGCTAGCGTTGCTCATGTGGATGAGGATGCACAATCATCACATTCAGAGGATGCAGAAAGAGGAGAGACCTTGGTAAATGAAAGAGTCCTACTAAGTGGTGAGATTGAACTAGGACAACGGAGGAGTTTGTTCCATACCAAATGCAAGTGTGAGGATAAATGTTGTGACGTGATCATTGATGGTGGTAGCACTGATAACTTGGTATCAGAAGAGATGGTCTCTAAGCCGAAACTCAAGAGGGAGAAACATCCCCAGCCCTATCGGATTGCTTGGGTAAAAGATGATCATAAGGTCCTGGTAAGTGAACAATGTTTAGTGAAATTCAAAATTGGGAATTACCATGATGAAGTTCTTTGTGATGTTATTTCAATGGATGTTTGCCATCTATTGTTGGGTAGACCATGGCAGTTTGATAGACATGTAGTACATGATGGACATGCAAACACATACTCTCTGACAAAGGATGGAGTTCGCCACAAATTGAAGCCCATGAAAAGGGAAGGTGAAAAGGTATGTAGCAGTGCTAGGATTTGTCTTGTTAATGAAAGGAAGTTTTTAGATGGCATGAAACATCATCATATGTGCTATGCTTTGATTCCTAGGAAAGATAAAGAAGGTAGTAGTCAAATACCACTTGAAGTTTCAAATTTACTAGGGGAATTTGGAGATATTATCTCTGATAATGTTCCAGATGGATTGCCACCAGTAAGGCAAATCAGTCATCAAATAGATCTGATTCCAGGAGCTAGTTTGCCTAATAAGGCTGCTCATAGGATGACTCCTACTGAAACAGAGGAGCTAAATAGACAGGTTCAGGAGCTGTTGAGGAAGGGCTTGATTCGAGAGAGCCTGATTCCATGTGCAGTACCTACAGTACTCGCACCAAAGAAGGATGGAGAGTGGAGGATGTGTATAGATTCTCGAGCTATAAATAGGATAACCATCAAGTATTGGTTTCCTTTACCAAGGATGGATGATCTTATGGACTGCTTGAGTGGAGCTCAGTACTTCATAAAGATAGATCTCAAGAGTGGCTATCATTAGATATAGATTCGAGAAGGAGATGAGTGGAAAACAATCTTCAAGACCAAGGAGGGTCTTTATGAGTGGTTAGTCATGCCCTTTGGATTGACGAACACCCCAAGCACCTTCATGCGGCTCATGAATGAGGTACTTAAGAAGTTCTTGGGAAAATTTGTTATTGTTTATTTGGGTGATATTTTAATTTTCAGCAAGATTTTGGAAGAACATTTACTGCATATTCATAGTGTCCTTGAAAGGCTAAGGGAAGAGAAACTGTTAATTAATTTGAAGAAGTGTATCTTTGCAAAAAGGGAGTTAGTCTATTTGGGGTTTGTTATATCACCTGAAGGTCTCAAAATGGATCCAGAGAAGGTAAAAGCCATCTTGGAATGGCCTACTCCAAGGTCTGCTACTGAGGTAAGATTGTTTCATGGTCTGGTTAGTTTTTATAGGAAGTTTATTAAGAATTTCAATGGCATATGTGCACCCCTAACTGATACAATAAGAGGGGATAGAAAAGAGTTCAAATGGACTGCAGCAGCTGCGAGAAGTTTTGAATTGCTGAAGAAGAAGGTAACAGAACAACTTGTGTTGGCACTTCCAGATTTTAGAAAGGTTTTCCAGGTGGATTGTGATGCCAGTGGCAGTGCTATTGGGGTTGTATTAAGCCAAGAAGGTAAGCCTATTGCATATTTTAGTGAAAAATTGAATGATGCAAAGAAGAAGTATTCTGTTTATGATCAAGAGTTCTATGTAATAGTTGAAGCCTTAAAGAAATGGAGGCATTATTTATTGCCAAAGGAATTTGTTTTGTATACTAATCATCAGGCATTACAATACCTAAATAGCCAAGGTAAATTGAATCAGAGGCATATGAAGTGGGTAGAGTTCTTGCAAAGCTATACATTTGTGTTGAAGCATAGAAGTGGAAAATCTAACAGGGTTGCAGATGCACTAAGTAGGAGACAGTTGTTGCTTACAGTAATGCAGGTTGAAGTAGTTGGATTTAATGAACTCAAGAATTTGTACCCTGGGGATCCTGATTTTGCTGAAGCATGGAAAGCTTGTAAAGAGCCTATTGTTGTAGATAGAACCAAGTGGTTAGACTATTTGATTCAGGATGGCATGTTGTTCAAAGGTAGTCAATTGTGCATTCCAAGGAGTTCCATGAGGGAAAATCTGATTAAGGAGAAACACAGTGGGGGGATGGCAGGACATTTTGGTCGAGATAAGACCATTGCCATTCTTAGAGAACATTATTTTTGGCCTCAAATTTCACAGGATGTGAAGAAGTTTGTACAAAGTTGTCAGGTTTGTCAAGTTGCCAAGGGGTTTAGTCACAATACTGGCCTATATCAGCCATTGCCTGTTCCATCAAGGCCATGGGAGGACATAAGTATGGATTTTGTTCTTGGATTGCCAAGGACACAAAGGGGTAATGACTCAATATTTGTGGTGGTTGATAGGTTCTCCAAAATGGAACATTTCATTCCATGCCACAAAACTCATGATGTTATCCATATTGCAGACTTGTTTTTCAAAGAGGTGGTAAGACTACATGGTCTTCCAAGAAGTATAGTTTCTGACAGAGATACTAAATTTGTGGGGTATTTCTGGAGGACATTGTGGAAGAAGTTGAGAACAGACCTAAAATTCAGTTCCACGCATCACCCGTAGACTGACGGCCAAACAGAAGTGGTAAACAGAAGTCTGGGCAATTTGTTGAGATGTTTAGTTGGGGATAAGCCCAAAGGATGGGATTTGATTCTACCACAAGCAGAGTTTGCTTACAATAACTCTATAAATAGGAGTATTGGAAAATCACCATTCCAAATTGTATATGGGAATAGCCCAAGGACTGCACCAGAATTGAGGAAGATAGAGCAAGGGGAGAGGACAAGTGTTGAAGCGGAAGAATTTGCTGAACATATCAAGCATCTACATGAGGAGGTTCAGGCACACATTACCAAGATGAATCAAGAGTATAAAGCTAGGGCTGATCAAAGGAGAAGACATAAGGAATTCCAAGTAGGAGATTTAGTCATGGTGCACTTACGAAAAGAAAGATTTCCAGCTGGTACTTACAACAAGCTGAAAATGAAGAAATTTGGCCCCTACAAAATTTTGAAGAAACATGACTCAAGAAATGCATATGAGATGGAGCTGCCAGATGGTATTCACATTTCTCCTATTTTCAACATTGCAGACTTAACAGAGTATCATGATGATGGTGCAAATGACGAGCTAGTGTTAGAGCCATGTCCAATTCTTGCTTCTAAGAAGGAGGAGATAGAAGACATTCTAGATCATCGTGTGGGTAGGAGTACCAAAAATAGGCAGTATGAAGACTATTTGGTGAAGTGGAAAGGATGGTCGATCGAAGACTCAACTTGGATTTCAATAGCTAAGGTTTTCCATTTGGGATTTCCTCTACCATTCATAAAGTGACAGGGTCACTTTTCAATCTACCCTGGGTGTCTGATGCAGAAGCATCCAGAGGTATAAGGGCAATCCTGTGTCACCCAAAAAAAAAATTGTACTTAGACTTAGTTTCTGTTTCATATGTTTTCATTTTTGGACACCCATTTGGGTCTAATAAAGGTTCCAACTCTCACAGTTCCACTATCAGTGAGCTAGTAAATCCCAAAAAAATAGGAGTATGTAATTGAGCCATCATTTTGGTAAACTAGGAGGTGTAAATTGGCTAGATGAATGTAATTGTAATTTAGAGCATTCCAGAAAAAGAATTAGGTCAAAAGGCCCCACGGTTTGAAAGTTATGGCAATTTTTCAGGTTGTGGAGACCTCCTAAGAATGCTTCAAAGTCAGGTTAGGGGTATTAAATGACCTTGAAAAGGGCCAAAAAATGGGGGACGAGCAAAGCTATCCATAAGGCTATAGAGCGCTTCGAGAGCTTTTCAAAAATGTAAACGGTTCGTCAATCGGAGCTACGGTTCAAAAGTTATGCCTCCTAAAAGTTCGGTTACCATTTCTGGATTCTTCTAGATTTGCGTCGACTTCTAATGCAGCTTCTGGAACCTTCTATTTGGTCGGTGGATGCCTACTAGCACTTTCTAGAATGTACTCCTAGTCCTTAACTGTCCGAGGTCTATTTAAGGAGATTCTTGGCATTGTAAAAGGCAGTTCGGAGTGGAGTTTGAGAGGAGGTACTAAAAGGAGAAATTATCTCCACATTTATGCTATTGTAAGCCCTTAGGGCGTGTTTTGAAGTTTATTTTCTCTGTATTTTTTGTACTAGCTTATTTTCTCAGTTAATATAATTTCCCCTTTTCTGTTGTGTTCATTTTGTTCTTGGGTTTTGTCCCCATCAGAGTAAATGGAATACTTAACACTCATTGGATCTATATGATTCTCACAAAGGTAAAACACTCACTCGAGAGTTCTAGTTATGAACTTATTGTAAATCCCTTAACTAGGTTAACACTGAACAAGTGGGATTATATATCTTAATATAGTAGTCTTTGATAGGAGTATAGATACTCCTAACACAATATTAGACACTTTTAATATGGTGCAGTCATTCAAAGTATAAAATTATTATAAGCTCTTAATTGAGCACCTTATTACTATAGTGATGAGTTGTGGGTACCATCCCCACCACAAATTTTCCCTCTAATCAAGAATTTTCTGTGAGACCAAAATATTGTGTTATGAGTTTATGTATTTGGTTTTATTACAAGTTTGGTATCTTAAGTTTTAGTAAACCAACATTAAGTTAAAACATATCAATTAAGCTATCAATAATAACAATGACTATCAGTGAGTTTTTTAAGACTATTGGTGTTGAAGGTGATGAAAGATCAACCCCACGGCTCCCAAGAATCACCTACATGCAAACACCTCTCACATAAGAGAGAAGCAAAAAGCTATGGATGTTGAAATTGCTAGATCCATAGAGGAGACATTCTTGATGAGCAAAAAGAAAGATCTCTATTATAAAAAATGAATTGGTTTTTAATTACAAAGAGAGATAGTCCTTATAAAGGAAATCAGAAACCTAAAAAGGTCTAACCTAGGTTGCATAATAATAATTAATAAAAGAATTAATTATTATATGCCTAAAATTTAACTTAAGCAAACTAGAGTTAATTAGGAAATATCTAATTACTCTAACAATGGTTTATGTTAAATAAGTTAACTAAGGTTTAAATTTTTTTGGTACCAATTCACCCCCACCCCCCGCCCAACCCCCCACTCTAAGTACCCTACTTGAATATTTCCACTAGGGGTGTATGGGTCATCTAGATGTAGCTTGTGCAAAGAAAAAAGTGAAGATGCATATCATTTGAACCACTTAACTACAAGGTGGCCTCAACTGCTTGGACTATTGTTCAAGAGAAACTGGGTTGGCACAGTCCTCTACCCAATATCTTGAAAGACCTATTCTTTTGCTAGTCTCACAACGTGCCCAAATCTACTTTCCCTTGTGTTTGGAAAGTGTGTCCCTCCATTATCATATGAGAATTATGGAAAGAATACAATAGATGCATCTTTCAAGAAAGGGAGGAACCTTTAGAAAGATTATTGTTCAAGATTAATAACTCTATTAAATAAATTGTTAATGCCTCTATTCGGTGCAATCCTACTTATATGCCCTATTCTATGATGGATCACTTTTGGCAATCATCTTGGCAAAAAATCATAGTTCAGGATTAGCAATTTGGAGGTCAAGGGTAAAAGAAAATTGGATAGAACCAAGGTATGATGGTTTAACCCCATGCAAGGGTGGGTTAAGGAAAACTTTGATGGGCCTCTACAAAATTTGAACGCAAAGTAAGAGCCAATTTTATTTTTAGAGATAGTGGTGGAAATATTTTAGCATTTGGAGCTATCAGATTACCAATTGTTTTGATTAATGTTGCAAAATAAATTATAACTATGGAGGATCTTTTCCATGACAAGGATAAGGGGTTTTAGAACATCCATTTAAAGGGGAATTCAATGCATATTATAAACACCATTAAGGAGTCTATCTTGGCTTGACACATGCAATCGATCTTGGCAACAATTAAGGATTCTTTATCTCAGTTGAACAATTTTAAGGTGTTTCATATTTGTTGAGAAGGTAATGTTGAGATTGATAAATTGTCAAAATGGGTGCTCTCCTTTGCATGAGAAGATTCTTTTCAAATTGAAGATTTAAGAGGCAATGAATCTTTGAGTCCATACGGGTTGACAATTTGAGATGAGATGGTTTGGTCAAGGTGTTGAGGTGGAATTGGTGTGCAAGCTTGTTATTGACTTGTAAATAATGTTAGTTTATTTTTCAATGAATTGATCTAACAAATAGGGAGTAACTTATGATGATTACAATATTCATTATTATAAGAAATAATGGCATAGTTTATTATTTCAAAGTGATTGAAAGGGTATTATGTCACATCATTGTACAAAGCTTATAAAGGGATTCACATCTCATGGCACTTGAATTGTCACAACATGACATGTTCATTAATGAAAGCTGGTGAAATATATTTTCAAAGATGGATGGTGATCTTTCTGATGATGAGGAGTTTTGTAGTGAAATCAGATATGGAGGTGAATTTCACTATAACTACAAAGTCACAGCAAAAGGATCTACCTGGGTCGATGTCAAAGAAAAGAATGAAAGGCTTGATCAAGATTAAGATAAGAAGAATGGTGGAGATAATAATTAAGGTTCTAGGAGATCAATTATAGGAGCACTAGAAGTGAAAGTTGAACATTGATATTGCCTCAATGATGTTTACATGGGGATTACAGATGGAGGAGGAGGATGAAACGATGAAATGGGTAATGAATTTATTGTTCGATGATGACATTTTATTGGGCATGGAATCAATTCTAGAATGGGTGGTCCATGGTTAGGGAACAAACATTTCAGAGTGTTTTGCAAATGAATATGATGCCAAAGAGTTTGGTTTTATCCCTTTCATTAGATGGTGGCCTAAGAATGATAAGGAGTCTTACTTAAATGAAAGATGGGAATCATTGTTTAATCTCAAGATTGAGATTCAAAAGAATAAGGAAGGCATATTGACAAATTTTCCTTGAATGTTCCACATTGAGGTCAAACCAAAAGGATGGGGGGGAACACAAATCTAAAGATTGAGATTCAAAAGAATAAGGAAGGCATAGTGACAAATTTTCCTTGAATGTTCCACATTGAGGTCAAACCAAAAGGATGGGGAGGAACACAAACCTAGATGTGACAATGTATGGTTAAATGATGTTTTTCTCTGCATTTTTTTAATGTTGCTTTTGGTTTGGGTGTTTATGGTAACAAATATCTATGCTTCCTATGTCGTTATGGTTGAGGTTGTGAATTAGTCTGCTGATAATGTCTATTGTGCATAGGTAATTTTTTTTGTTTTGTCATTATGTGCTTTACATGGTGTGGGGGGTGATAGTTCTACACCAATTTTATCTCAGAAAATCTATCACATAATAGCGTTGTCAAATGAAATGTAATGGGTTGAAGTCGAGGTGCTTAGGGGGAAATTTAAAGATTTCGGAAGTTTGTTGTTATGAATTTTCATATAGAAAGAATGGTGCAGGAGCACCAACAGTTAAATTAAATTCATCACTTTTCTTTCACAAGGTGATGGAATTCCAAAGTTAAGAAAATAGAATCAAATCCCATTTCTAATTAAAGTCATTAATGTAATGCACAAGTCTTCAAAATTGGTAATTTTGCAAGATGTGCGGGTGAGAAAGTTTAATATGTTCAAATGTAAAAATGGAAGTTGAATAACCAACTCCATGTAACCGTTCATAAACCTTTATAAAAGGTTGAATGTAATTGAATTGAACCATGATTGAGGGCAAGAAGAAGTTGTAATCTGAATCCCTCTGCCTATCAATAGTCATGATTAAAATGCAAGAATTAATATAAATTTTTTGTTTGATTTTGGCCATTGGTTTTGTTCAGGAAAATCAATTTCAAGAATCAGTTGGCATTATAGTTTGAGTTGAAATCTGAATTATTTTTATTAATACAGCTCTTCGCTTTTGGTTTTCAAGATTATGGTATGCATAGTATGAAAATGGTTCATTGGGTCATTGGTAGAATCCAATACTAGCATGGTGGTCAATTCTTATAGTTTATGTGATCAATTTTTTCTTGAAGAAAGTTGTCTGTGTGTGTGTGTCATTAGCAGCAACAAAGAAAAATTGTTCTTTCTTTGATTGCATGGTTATGTCGATATAAGGCAAACCGATATGTTTAGAAAGAGGCTCACAAAAGAAACACAACCAATATACATGTAATGATAGAAAAAAGGAGGATATTGATACATCTTATATTTTGGCAGCAAATAAACAAAATGAGCAGCCTATCAGTTTTGTTTATTAATGTCACCTAAATACCCAGCTTGAAGCCAATATGTTTGATGCTTGATTGTTGATATGCAATTTAGTTTGCAGTCGTATTAATAGTTGACATTAAAATTTTGAACTTTGTAAAGCTGATATGTGTTTTGGGAAGCCCGATAATAGTTTGGGTAGAATCTCTTTGTAAATTTAATGGTGTAGCTGATTTGTGGAAGGGCAATGGTTGCCAAATGATAATGGGGTTTGTATATTTAGAGCCTAATGATATGGGCATGAAATTGATTTTTTCTCGATTTTTTCCCTGTATATGTTGAAATAAATTTTGTCTTTTAATCTAAGTTGCTTTATATGCAACCAAATAAGTTTCAATTCATCATTGTAATGAAATATGAACTAAGAAGGATTTATGTTTACGAAACTGACATCTGCTACATGAAAGCTTCTAGATTGGAACCGTCAGACGAAAGTGCTGAAAAAAAAATAGTAGATTGAAGGTTATGATTTTGTATTACATCAAATTGGTATCAGAGCCAGAAGTCCCTGAGAGTGTGAGGATTGGAAACTCATACCAGGACCTAGTTGCTAAGACGATGAATATTTGATTCTTATTGTTGAAGTTTGGTTGTAGGTGCATGTTCACTCGTTGCATAGAGGTAGACATGAAGGTCTACCTAAAGGATCATGAGAGATGATCCACGAGCTGAGAAGGAGGTCCAGTTGTTTGTCAAAAGTCTTGGGGAGAGAGGCATGGAAGGACTCCCAAGTGAGGCAAAAGTTGTTGGAGCAACATGAAGGAGTGACCTTTGGATTAACCAAGCACCATTGAAGGAAACCGCTTGAACTTAATTACTAAGAGTTATTTTTCACATTAGAGTGCATAGTAGAAGCATGGTTTCACAAATAAAGTTTTTGGAAACAAGTTATTTGTAGCTTACCAACAATACATTTCCAAGGGACATGTCAAAATTTGGGAGTATGGTACAAGAGCACCAACAGTTAAATTAAATTCATCACTTTTCTTTCACAAGGTGATGCAAGTCCAAAGTTGGGAAAATAGAATCAAATCATATTTCTAATTAAAGTCGTTAATGTAATGCACAAGTCTTCAAAATTGGTAATTTTGCAAGATGTGCGAGTGAGAAAGTTTAATATGTTCAAATGTAAAAATGAAAGTTGAATAACCAACTCCATATAATTGTTCATAAACCTTTATAAAAGGCTTAATGTAATTGAATTGAACCATGGTTGAGGGCGAGATGAAGTTGTAATCTGAATCCCTCTAACTATCGATAGTCATGGTTAAAGTGCAAGTTTTAATATAAATCTTTTGTTTGATTTTGGCCAATGGTTTTGTTCATGAAAACCAATTTCAAGAATCGGTTGGCATTATAGTTTGAGTTAAAAACTGAATTATTTTTATTAATATAAATCTTCACTTTCAATTTTTAAAGATTCTGTTATGCATAGTATGAAAATGGTTCATTGCGTCTTTGGTAGAATCCAATACCAGCATGGTGGTTGGTTTTTATAGTTTATGTGATCAATTTTTGCTTGAAGAAAGTTGTTTGTGTGTGTGTCGTTAGTAGTAGCAAAGAAAAATTGGTCTTTCTTTGATTGCATGGTTATGCCGATATAAGGCAAACCGATATGTTTAGAAAGAGGCTCACAAAAGAAACACAACCAATATACATGCAGTGACATACAAAAGGAGGATACCGATACATCTTATATTTTGACAGTAAATAAATAGAATGAGTAGCCTATCAATTTTGTTTATTAGTGTAGCCTAAATACCCAGCTTGAAGCCGATATGTTTGATGCTTGATTGCCAATATGCAATTTAGTTTGTAGCTGTATTAACAGTTGACATTAAAATTTTGAACCTTGTAAAGCCGATATGTGTTTAGGGAAGCCCGATAATAGTTTGGGTAGAATCTCTTTGTAGATTTAATGGTGCAGCCCATTTGTGGAAGGGCAATGATTGTCAAATGATAATGGGGTTTGTAGATTTGGAGCCCAATGATATGGGCATGAAATTGATTAATTTCCCTATATATGTTGAAATCAATTTTGTGTTTTAATCCAAGTTGCTTTATATGCAGCCAAATAAGTTTCAATTCATCATTGTAATGAAATCTGAACCAAGAAGGACTTATGTTTATGAAACTGACATTTGCTATAGGAAAGCTTCTAGATTAGAACCGGTTGGACGAAAGTGCTAAAAAAATATAGTAGATTGGAGGTTATGATTTCGTATTACATCACAGAATGGTATCACAATGGGTAGACAATTTATCATAGTGGTTTGGCGATGTTGATTTTGTGGATTTACAAGGTTTAGTGGTTTGAGTTGACATCAATGATTAAATCAATGAAGATGAAAATGTAATACTTATGTTATATTTTAGCTATTAATAAAATATCATATTACTGATAAAATAAATCAATTACTCTACTTTAATTTTAAATCATAATAAATTTAATAATTTATAATAAATAAAATTCAAAATAATTTTGTTAAAATAAAATCTATTTATAAGAGGCAAGAGCCTACAACACAATGGTAAATAGTGAGCTTCTTATTGAAGAGATCTTGGGTTCGAATCTACTCTTGCTTAACAAATAATAATAATTAATCTTGGCTTTGGCCTCTTACCAATTAAAAAAAATAAAAAAACATATTTTTATGAATAAAAAAATCATTCTTGGTGTGATGGAGTAGCTTAGTTTGCAAGATACTTTCTATTTTTATTAAAAAAATTAAGACATTGAAAATTTCATGTATAAGTATTTAAATAAATTGACCAATCAAGTTATCGATAAATAATGTATATTTACTATAATTTTAAAAAAAATCATTTTACTTTGAACAAAATAATTAGTTGATAGGCTATTATATGAAAGACTTTGATCAACGAGAAAGATGTATTACATATAAAAGTCATTCGGTTGTCAAGAAAAAAAATTACTTGGACAAAACATCGCTTATAATGTCATAGTGGATGGAGAAGTGGTCAAACAAGGAAGTAAAAGGTGAGTATACTAGCAATTGCATGCTATTGTACATGCAACAGTGCACTGATAGGAAATTATAGTTTGAATTTTTTTAAATGAAAATCAATTTATCGTTGATTTACTTAAAATGCAATTATTAAAATTATCTAAACTATTTTTTCATGAATAAATAATATTTTATTAAATAGAAATATACTTTATTTAAGATTTCAAATTATTTTAACTAATTCCTAATTGCTAATAAGAAATAATTTATTTAACTAATCTATTGAAAGTTTATTTTACAAATTATCATACTTACTCCACCATACTAATTTTAAAATTTTTTAAAGAGTATTATCTACTTCAAATTTTGAATTAAAATGGCATATATATACATCTTATTTCAATTTTTTAAATCTTAAGCATAGTAATGCACAATTATCTAAACTATGTAAAATCTATGAGATTTAGAACTGACAAAATTAAAACCATATAATCATAAATAAATATTTTTTTTTATTATATTGATAAAATTAATACAAAATCTAAATACTAAATTAACATCTCTCTCTCTTGTGAATAAAGAAATACTACGATTAAACATAAAACTTTTAACAAATAAAGAAACATTAAGATCTTGATTAAATCATACTTTCCTTAGTATGAGCTTTAATCATGTAACTTTCTAATTTATCATTAATATTCATCTTATTTTTTGCTTTTTTTAAATGGGTAAATGGCCGAAGCCATGAATTATATTAATGAAAAATCAAAATGTACAATAATCTTTGTTCTGACAGGCACTGGTAGGAAATAACGGAGAAGAAAACCTCCAGTCTAGCCCAAGACCAAAGTCCTATATTATATAGAAATAAAAGGGGCATACCCCAGTGAGAATCTCAACAAAATTACATAATTTCCTCTATAAAAAATAATCAAAATGACAAGAATGCTACTCTTCCAAATTCCAACGTGAGAATTTGAGCTTAATGAATGAAATCTTGTGAACAAAAGAGAAACCCCACAAACTATCCACACCAATAAGTTAGTGGTTAATCCAAACAAGGAAGGGAAAGGCCAAAACCAAATGATAGAACGAGATAGATGCCCTGAGCTACAATTAAGTAAATTAATATTTTTAAAGTTTTAAAATTACAAATACTACTCAGCTATTTTAGTATACTTGGACGAGTCAATCTCCTACTACTGACTTAAATGTAATTACTTCATATAAATAATCTACCATCCATGAAAGAGAAGGTTACCTTAACCAACCCTACCCAACTAAACTCGAAGAGACTACAGATACTACTTAGATCCATAAAACTAGGCATAAAAACCAAAATATCATATCAGAAATATATAAAATTAATCTGATATGTCCACAACCATAATAAACATTTTAGACAGCCTTAGGAAATATCAAAATAATGTCTATAATTACTTTGAACTATAGAACGTTAGATTATCAAGAGGAAAAACTAAGAAATCCTTAATATTATTCTAGAAATAGAAAGGAACCAAAAGGTACAGGAAATCCAAACCATGATATTATTCTAGAGGATAATAACAAGCTTTAAGTGGAATATTAATATAGAGATCAATTCACAGATTACCATGAAAAGCTAGTCCATGGTATTCATTTTTATCATAAAGGAAGAGATGCAGCTCGACATCTGATAAATAAACATAAGATTTGAAATTCATGCGTATATGAAATTCCTACCTATCCAGAAATAGGAAACTATTGCAAGCCTGCCAAATTAGTTTGCATCCACCTGATGAACCAGATCTAGACAAATATGGCATCTTTAATTATAACAAAAATAGGAAAAAGGGGTTGGATCACGAAGACCTCCAACGCCAGAGCATCCATAAGAAAAGTAAATATAACAAAGCTTGTAGCCTTTATCTGTATTAGCAGAGAGAAGCATGTATACGAGATAGAGGATACATCCAAAAACCTCCATGTGACCATAACTAGTAAGAGTCATAAACTAGGAAAACCTAGAACACAGAACTACTACCAAAATATGACAAGAAACTAAAAACATACGGACATTACATAGGCCCATAGCAGGGAACATCATGAAATTACCATACTAGAAAACATAGCCCTAATAGTAATAGTAGCCTATTCAACTTCCCAAGATCAAAAGAAAACTACCCAACCCCACACCAGAGGTCTGCTTACTTCTGATAAACCATAATGACTTTAGAGATATCATTTTGATTCTCCAAATGGAAGTTGGGTGGGAATTCAAAATCAAACTTTGCCCTGCTGGTTTTCTCTATATTTGGAGTGCAAAAGTTTAGGGCTTCCAGATTGTCAAAGACCACCCTAGGTTGAATGTATGCCTTGAACGCATTAAGGCAATTGGTTAGCCATGCTTTGTTCTCCTCCTCGACTATTCCCCTCCATTGGACGAGGAATTGAATACTGGCCTCCATCTTGGGCCATTCCCAATAAAAGGCTAAATTTTCATGGATTACAAGTGAGGGTCGACAAAAGGCTACCTCCAAGTCTAGAGTCCCTAGAGGGAGATCTATATACTTCTTTGAAAGAGGAATACACAACTTATCATCTATGCTTTTAACGGCTTGTTCGAGACCCTTTCTCCAAGTTGGGTCAAAGATGTTGCAACAGAGTCTGACAATGAGCCATGAGTCCACCCTAGCTCTTGCCATACAACCTATGAAGGTGCCTATAATATCACTATTTGTCCTCAAAGTATACTTGTAGTCGAAAACCCCTTTTCCAATGGCTCTACTTATAGCAATCCTTGTCATGTCATCCATTGGTTTAAGGATTCTATTCCATCTCTCTAGTTTGATGTTACCCCGGAATGCCATGGTTCGATTTTCCAAAGTGTAAAATACACTGATATTGGTATCCATCTCCAAGGAAAGAATGTGCTCAACAATAGAGAGAGATAGTGACAGCCAAAGAATAAAAGGCAAGATCAAGAGAAGTACCTAGAATCCCTATGATGTCATAAAATGATGACACCAACTAGAGCTGAAACACGGGCAAGATTTGAAGAAGGGATGATGGTAAAACTAGGGGAATTAAATGCCATACTCATTAAAAGGACAAGAAAAAGAAAAATAGAAGTGATGTCACCCAGCTAGAGGATACAAAAATGGCAAGGGGGAAATCAAGAAATCGAAATAAATAATGATAAAACTTATTAATAATAAAGAGGACGAAACAAGAGAAAGAGGAGACCACTACAAGGAAAATAGAGGATTCGATTTTAACTAATTTGAAAATAAGGTTAGGAAGAGAATTGCCCCTTATATATAAAAGGCATAAGTATTAAATAATAACAAAGATGGAAGTGTTTTAAGATACATCTTTGATAACCAAGGAGTTAACACCATCAACTCCCTTGTTTGCTAAATAATACACCTTCTGATTACCTTTCTCGAAAAATGTGACATATCCAGTTTCTGCAAACCAATCTAAAAGTCTAAGAACTTCTTCTAGCTTAGAGTTAAGGACCCAGTTGGTAGTTGCACGTTTCCTAATTGCATTTAAAATAATCTGCAAATCACCCTCAATGATGATTCTTGATAGACCTAACTTATGACAAAGTTGCAGCCCATTGTCCAGGGCTTCTAATTCTGCTAGGTTGTTGGAAGTTGGCTGAATGGACATGGCTTTTTTAGTGATCCATTTGCCTATATTATCATTAATGATACAACCAATACCTGTCATTGTTGGGTTGCCTCTAGTTGCACCGTCAAAATTAAGTTTAGCCCATCATTTCGGGGGGGGGGGCGACCATTTGCATCTTTCCTAGCCTCCTTGCTTTTCTTTAAATAGACAAGAGGAGGATTAATCAAGTTTATCCAATTCTTTTTCATTTTTCCATCCCATATAGAGAAGGACCCTTCTTTCATGGAGTTTCTAATATGGGAGTTAGTTGTTTCAACTATGCTAGCTTCAATTTTTAATATTAACTCTTTTGGTTTCAATTTTGAGTCACGAAAAGTATGTTTGTTCCTTTCTTTCCAAACTTCCCATACCAGGATGGAAGGACTGATGTTCTAGAGTTTATTATAAATTCCTTTAACCAGATTGGTAGGCCACCCTTTGAGGAGATCAAATAGTGAATTTGGTAGAGGCGTAGACCACCCTAACATATGTCTAAGTCATTCCCAACATACTTGGGTAAATGGACAACTATATAATAGGTGATCCACATCCTCGTTGTTTTGTTTACATAACACACACCTCGATGGACCCTAAAAGCCTAGTTTACTAAATCTGTCCGCTGTTAAGATTCTATTTTGAAATGCTAGCCACAAACAAAATCCTGCCTTTGGTAGATAGGTAAAGTCCCGACAAAGATTAAGTGGAATTTCCACTTTATCCCATTTTTGTGAGTGTATCAAAGCTTTGTATCCATTTTTCACACTATACTTCTCGTCATTTGATGTTGCCCAGATAAGTTTATCATTTCTCTTGAGTTGCTTAACTTTCCTATCTAGCATTAACTCTTCATAAGACTTTTTAGTAGCTAGGTCCACTTCCACACCCTCCAAAGGTTTCCAAATCCATCCAGATATACTTTCTAAAGTAATCTTTATCTTGTAGTTATTGACTTTATTTCCCCATAGATTGACTAATTTTCTTTAAGATCCTTAGGGATGGACCTAGACTCTATTGGAGGATGCACATCCCAAGAATCCTCCTAGAATAGGGCCTCGTTACCCTTACCGACATCCCAGGTTAGATACTTGCTAACAAGGTGACGACACTTTATCATAAAGTTCCAACTCTGTGACCCTCTAGGAAGGGTCTTCATTCTAAAAATCAATAGAGGATCATCCACATTAGGATACTTATTATACAAAATCTTTGCCCACTTGTGTTCTCTTTCCTTAAAGAGACACCATATTAATTTAGCACCTAAAGCTTCATTTTGCCATTGTAAATTCTTAATCCCTAACCCTCCCATGTCCTTAGGTTTACAGATGTTCTCCCATTTTATAAGAGCCAATTTTTTGTCTTCCTCGCAAGCATTCCAAAGAAAATTCTTGAGTTTGGCCTCAAATTTAAGAAGTCACTTGGATAGAGGAAGATAGGAAAGAGGGAAGGTTGGAATGGCAGATAAAATAAATTTGATCTTTATACTCTTTCTAGCCTTTGAAAGCCATTTATCTTTCTAGCTACCTAACCTAGTGTCCACTTTCTCCAAAGTGTTGTCCCAAACCTTACTTGACCTCAAGCCTTTCTCTAGAGCAATGCCCAAATACTTACAGGGAAACATTATTTTTTTGTATCCCATGATATTACATATCTAATTTTCTACTAGAAGTTTTGTGTTTATAAAATAAATCTCAAATTTAAGTTCATTTACCTTCTGTCCAGAGGCTTGCATATAAGATTCTATGATGGATTTGAGGCCAAGCGCCTCTTTAACTACACTTTTGCCTGGCAGAATAGTATCACTTGAATATTGTTGATGCGTGATGTTGAGCATGTTCCTTGTGACAATAATGCCTAAAATATTCTAATTATCATAGGCATCGGTAATGATTCTCCCAAAGGCCTTAGCCATAATAATATAGAGGGAAGGAGATAACAGATCTCCTTGTCCAATACCTCTGGATGTTTCAAAAAAGCCTTCTGGTGTCCCATTAATAAGTACTAAAATTTTGGGAGAAGATATAAATTTAAAAATGAGGTTAATCCATTGACAAGAAAAATTGAAAGCTTCAAGAACCTTACAGAGGAACCGCCAATCAATCATGTCATAGGCTTTTTGAATGTCTAGTTTCATGAACATGCATGCCTATTTGTTCTTGCAAGTTGAATGAATTATTTCTTGGATGGTAAGAATGCCATCAAGAATGGATCTGCCCAAAACAAATCCTGTTTGTTCCTCAGATATTATTTTTGGAAGGAAACCCTTTAATCTATTTGCTAGAATTTTAGAAAAAAAATTGTAAACTATATTACATAGAGCAATAGATCTGAAGTCTCCTGGAGTTTCAGGCTCCATCTTTTTGGGAATCAAAGTAAGAAAGGAATAGTTGATTTCTGATAACAAGGCTCCACTATTTCTTGAGGCTTCAATAGCTTTCCAAAGGTCTAGACCAATAATGTCCCAGCATTTCTGGAAAAAAAAGGGCCTAGAAATCATCTAGGCCTGGGGATTTATCAGGTTTCATATTAAAGACTACTAATCTAACCTCTTCCAAAGTAATAGGTTGATTTAGAACCTTATTATCTTCAGTTGTAATAATTTTAGTGATAACTTTGAGTAATTTAGCTTGAGCTTCTCTGTTTGACCCTTCATAATTGTTTTAAAATTTTCTAGAAATGCTCCACAAAGACTTTTGCAATTTCACTTGGTTTATCAATTAAGATGCCCAAGTGGTTTTTAATACTGGATATTTTGCTCTTAGTTCTATTATATAAGGTGGAATTGTGGAAGAATTTCATATTATGATCCCCTTCATCTAACCATCTCTCTCTTGATTTTTGTCTCCAAAAAATTTCCTCTTTGGATAATATATCCTCCTGTTTAGCAAGTAATTCTTTTTCTAACAAATAACTGTCATTATTCATGCCTTTCCTAATTACTTCTAAGTTTAAATCCTTTAGTCTCTCTTCTATATCTATTTTTTCTTTAAAAATGTTATTGAAGTGTTCTTTATTCCAACAGAGAATCCGCTCCTTAAGCATCTTCATTTTAGAAATGAAACTAAACATCTTGGAACCTTCAAAATTATCTTTAGCCCACCATACTTTAATATTATTGATAAAGTTAGGGTCTAGAAACCACATTTTTCACATTTAAATGGATTCCTAGTAGGTTTATGAGGTTCCAGAAATTCAAATCTAACTGGGTAATGATCAGATCCATCAATCAACACAATGGAGGATTGAATATTCAAATTGTTAACCTCCAAATCACCTTTAATGAAAAACCTATCTAATTTTTCAGCAATATAAGCAAAATCCTTCCTCCTATTATTCCATGTGAAGTTCCCATTAATGAGTGGAATGTCAATCATGTTATGACCAACACATCATTCTTTAAAATCTTTAGATGATTGGGAGATCTGTTGAATTCCACCTGCTTTTTTAGTTAAATTTAGAATAGTATTAAAATCTCCTCCTACTAAGAACATACTATCCTTAAAATTGTTCATAAAAATGTTGATTTCTTCCCAAACTATTTTTTTCCCCAAATTATTTATTGGACCATAAAAATTAATTAGAATAAACTTTAGGTTTGATTTTAGACTCTGGACACTACCACTAATCCAATTATTATTAATGTTTAAAATATCTACGAAAACCTTCCTAGGGTTCCAAAGTAGACCTAAACCCCCTCAAGCACCTGCTGACTCTTGAAGGATGGAGTTTCATGGACCTAGCATTTTATCTAATTTAATTCCTTCTAGCTTATTTAATTTTGTTTCCTGTACTAAAATGATTTCAGAATCGAATAATTTAAGGTTTTGTTTTAGTAGCCTGTTTTTGCTAGGGGCATTTAAACCCCTAGAATTCCCTGTAGTAATCTTCATAATTACATGGGAAGGCACTTCCCCTTCCCAATGTTGAGTAACTGATCTATCTTTAATTGTTTCCTATTGAAACCATATGCTTCCCTGAGTTCCTTTAAAGATCTCCTTCCTCTTTTACCTTTCACTTTGCCACATTTAGGTGAGTTTAGAGCTTCCTGGTTCATCTGAATCCCTAGTTACTCAAAGTTTTTTTTAGCATTTTGAGCAGCAAACATCTTATTACAAACTTTCCCTTCTACATCCTCATTTTCCAGTTTTCTTAAGATATGATTTATTAGATTTGAATGATTTTCCATCTCTTGATCTTGTCATGTCCCCTTTTCAAATAATTAAAAATAATAAACTTTGCTAAGGCAAGCAGGCTCCAAAAAGGTGAAGTTTCGGCAAAAGGGGCTAATCTTTGGAAACCAATGGACTAATAAATAAAAATTATTATTAAATTATATTTTATTAACCCCTCTTGGACGTGAGTTAGGGTTATGCCCTCTTTTAAGGGGGTTTGGAGGCATTTTGGGCTCATTCCAGAACTTGATTTTCGCTTATTGCTTTGTTGTTCTTCAGAGGCTGCCAAACCTGTGGAGAAGGAGGCCCAAGGATGGGAGTTTGTAGGTTTCTAGGAAGGATAAGGATAGGAGTTTGAAGCCATTCCATGTGCAAGTTCATGCAGAGTTTGCCCTTGTGCTGAACAGTGCAAATTTGTGGATTTTCGGTGTGTTTTTTGTAAGAGTTTGGTGTTTTCCGTTGGGTATTTCATATCAGTTTGGGTTGCTGCTGTATTTCATAATTTAAGATATTAAAATAGAGTTGAATATATGTATTGGGATGTGGTTAAACTTATGAGATAGTTTATTAGTATTTTTGTGGTGTTTCCGGGCATTTTTGTGTTATTTCGGGAGCCCGATGAGCATAGTTTTTGTCCTACGTTTGTGAGCTCTTGTGTAGATGTTATACAGATCTAGAAATGTCATTTTGTAGGCTGTTATGCTGCTGAAATTTCTATAAAAATTTTCATTTTCATATTTATTAATAATATGTGAAGTTGTGAAGTTTTTGGCACTATTTCAGACATACCCAATTTGGGGTTTATTGAGAAATTGGTGGATCTTTGTAATATTAGTTGTTTGATTTTGAAAATCTGATTAGAGGCTTGAAATATCATAGGAAATCAGAAAAAGGGACATTTCAGATCTGAACCTTTTTTGCTGTCATTTTCCACAGCTTTATCCCTTTTCTCTGTTAATATTCCATTTCCACTTATTCGGGATTGACTCTTATCATTATCCCCAGCCTTAATCATCAACAGATCTCTTCCTAAATCTTCACATGTATAATTGTCTCCTCCTAATTTGAGTATTCTTTGAATTAGGTCTTCTTTTTTAGCATCAGTACTATTATCAACATTCTCCAAACTAAACACTTGAATTAATTCCCCAATTAATCGATCAAGGCTATCTTCTTCTAATTTAGATGTGCTCAAGATCTCTAGTTCTGGTTCAAATATATTGTCCTTATTTAAGAAATATTGAAGTTCTTTTGAAAGAGATTTGCCTGTACTCTTTGCACTAATGTTCTTCTCCTTTTGATTACTGACTGGGGTAAAAGGTGAACTGATTAAAGCTGATGGGGTATGCCAAAATTTGGATAACCTGTTGGAAACCTCTTTGAAAGGTGTTACACTCTTGTCCTCTATCATATGTACCTGGCAATGTTCAGTTTTAGTCTCTTCCACTGGGGTTTTGTGTAACCCTTCATCTTCTATATTAAACTCGAATAACAATGAATTCTCTATGTCCTCTACCTTGCCCTTTCCACTATCTAGTACTGCCTTTGTATGTTGTGTTGCTAAGATAACTCTGTCTTTGTCTTCTTCACATGAAAGACTTTCATTTTTATCCATAGTATCTATGCTTTGAGCTATCTTTAGATCTTGAGCCTTAGTAACAATGGGGCTATCCTTATCCTTTTTTGCTTCTTTAGATGTCAACTATCCATCAAAATGCAGTGAATTTATATTTCAACTGGTTTCCATGGCTTTACCTTTTCCTGTTGTCTCACTCTTTATTTTATTGCCCTTTGATACTCTATTCTTTTCTTTAGATCTCTATTTTCCTTTTGGGTTATCATCTTGTGTCAATCATAGGCTTTTCTTATGATTAGCCACTATGACTGAGTTAAGCTTTATTCTAATTGCTGATGTATCCCCCTTCCTCCTACTGTCTATCCTTTCTATGTGAGTAGGTTCTATATGAATCTCAATCTTCCCTTGAGAAAATGTAGGAGTCTTATGTTCTGGAATCCTTTGGTGTGTTCTCTTTTTCCTGATTCTCATCATTGGGAACTTGCTGTTGAAGTTTGAAGTAAGTGGCATTGTCTTAAATCTGATCTTTCTGTTGTCATCTAGTCTTATAATTTCTAATATTTTACCCTCATATATATGTAGTTTTAAATCATATGTTGCTCTGTTTGTTATCACTTTCCTTTGCATCTGTACTGATTGATTAATCTTGGTTTTGATGAGCATTTTCACATTATTACAATACTGAAAGGATGCATCAATACCTATTAGTTTCCCATAGCAGTTCCTAATGACCTAAGGATCTCTATTTGGAGCAACTTCAGGGGTAGCGCTTGTATACTAAACCAAGTTGGTAACTTAATATCTAACACTTCTTCTTTAAAATTTGGAAACTATTCTATAAATTTAACAACGTAACCTTTGAAAAAGCACTCAGACACAAATATAAAATCTTTTTAACATATTCATCCATACAATGTAAATAAAGAATTCTATCTAAGAAGTGAGAGATGTAATCACCTAAAAATGGTCATCTAGACTATTAGCCTCCTTTTCAACATTTTGGCTAAATTAATTTAATCACTTACCTAAGCCAAATTGCTAATAATAAATTTATTTGATTATAACCTGTAGTTTGACTATGCTATCCTAAGTTCATTATTTGATTAAAAGAACATGTCCCCTTTTAATTAAATAAAAGACCCCATTCTTCTAACCCACTTAAAGTGCACACATAAAGTCCTTTTTCTATTTTGCAATTAAAAGAAAAGGCTTTGTGACTTTTGTCTTATATGACAAGTCAACTTATATTCTATTGGTTGACTTGTGTGTGCACATGGATCACTCCTCTTTTTGAATTCCATCGTTGATCATCCACCATCTTCATCTTGATCTCTACCATCCATACATCTTTAAAAGGGAGAGAGCTTTCCCCCTCAATCCATCCATCTTTTGAATATTGTTATGCTGCAGGTTTTCTAACAGGTTTCTTTGGAGCTTTGTGGAGAACTTCTATTTCTTGTCTACATTCTCTCATACCATAGCATGTAGCTTAATCTCACATAGCTTAATAATAGTATTGTAACACTCTCATACATATTTTAGCATAGCTCCACTTTGCATCTCATTCTAGCTTAATCTTCATTTGCATTGCATTATTGAGGAACTCCTTGGGACATTTGCATTCTTGCATCTTGTCTTTGGAACCTCCCATTGCATGGTTTACTAGCAAGAAGAGTATCTCTAAGGCTCATCTGAGAGCCCTTGAACTTGAAATACACTCTCTTGCACTCCATGGATAGGGAGCTCTAAGCCGACATCTAAGCATTCCGAACTCATGGAATCATTTGGATAGAAGGGTTTAGAGTGTGACACTTTCGAGTGTACAAGAGATACTTACCTACTCTTCTTCGCAATTTTCCTCTAGCCAGTTAGAAAGATGGAGTAAATATTTCTTAGGGCCATTCCAAACCGTGAAGACTCTGACCTTTTGACAGTCAAGCCATATATCTTCAATTTCTTCATTGGTGATAAAGATAGAATTATCTTCAGGTAATGATGGAATCTAAGGACCGGGATGCCTACTAGGTTTGGATGGAGCAAGAGAATTCTCAACCATAGGTCTACAATGGGGGGGAATGTAAGAACTAGGATATGCGCTAGCAGATGATGGGTGTTTAAACCCTATCCTATTGAAATGGATCAGATGAAGCCTCAATCCTAATTAAGCCTATTGGTTTTTGGAGGATCTCGTAGCAATTGGGATAAACATACTTAGTAAGGTTAAAAACCCTAATCTAGTTGTCCTAATTATTAATAGTAAAGATTGATAGAGGTCTAAAGATACATGTCATGCCTGGAAAACTAAGGGGAGATTCAACCTTGAAACTCTTAATTTTAGGCATATCGACTATCTGCCTGCTTGAATCCTCTTGCTGGATAATTGCTCCATGGTGACTAGGATGACCCTGGTTTTCCTTCTCCTCAAATTTCTCCAAAATGGAGAATTTGTTTATCATCTTGACCACATAATTTGATCTTATCGAATCTTTAATGACCTGAAGACATTGTGATCTGGCTTGGTCCTTCGAGTTGGCTCTAGAATTACTATCTATCCATTGATGTGACCTAGGTTTTATAATCTTATTTCTACAATTGATCGAATGCTCTATTTTTTTCGCTTTCCTACATAAGTTCGCCATTTTTTATTTATGAAAAGAATTTTATTTATTTCATCTTCTTCTTTTTTTTTTCATATGTTTTCCCTTTTTTTTTCCTGGGTTTAGAAATATTTCGATGTTTGTAAAAAGTAGCCTATTTTTTTTCAGAAAAATTAGGTTGGCATGATTTTTGGAGTGACCTCTTGGTAGAAAAGTAATTTTTTGTTATAAATAATAATCTTGTTTGGCCAACAATTAAAGCTCTGCTTCACTATACAAGAGCACTCCTAAGACAAACATAGATTTTCTACAATATTCTTTAGGGGTGCATATTCCATCTAGATTACTCAAAATAGGTTTCATTTGCTTTAAGTGACTTATGTGATCAAGTCGAATCAATAAAAGACAACATTACTCTTGTTCTTGAACAATACCAAAACAAGTTGGAGTACCCCATTCTTATGAATGCTAAAAATGATTAAACACTTATTTTTTTCTTGTTTACATGAGAAAACATATGACATCAAAGATAATGAACTGAAACTACTTTTCTCTAGCACAAATTGTTATATTAGAGAATTTGATAACACACCACCTAGAACACTTTACAAACTTTAAAGATTTAGACTTCCATTGGAGAAAAATCACCATGCATTCTTTTTCAAACAACCTTTACTAATCCAACTCTTACTTTATTAGCAGTTGCAACAGATTTATTTACTCTATCATTAACTCAAAGAACTTTAAATGTCTTCTTTGTTGCATGCTTTTCTTCCCAATCCAAAAAATAGCCATAATTAGGTTATAAATTTGATAGAAAATCTCTATCAATGTTATCTCAATTAATCGTAGAAAAGCGTCTCTTGGAATCATCCAATCAAGCAATGTCCTCACACATTTTCTTGGAGAAAATTGTAGAACTCCTAATTTTAAAGTAGCATACTTGGAGTGCATACATAACCTTTGCATGGGTGACTCCCTTGGGTACTCCAACATTTAGAGTGCTATGTGTATATAAGACACCGAAATGCCAACATCCAGACTAAGTTTCACCATTTCTAAAAGTATACATTCCAAGCCCTTGTTTTATTACCTCATGACATGCACCCTCATATTGATGCTCATGAGAAAAGCTATAAACTCCAAAACCATGCATTTTGTCTACAAAGTACTCTCAAGCATATGTATAAAAATATTAATGATAAATTATAAAGTTACAGGATATGATTTGATTATTGGAGAATCAAGTTTATCTCTTAGAAAATTTTCAAATATGATTTTCTAAGAGCAGAATATAAATTAGAAACTGTAGATTAAATTAGAAATAAAAGTTATTGTTATTAGGAGTATAAAATAGAAATTGCTCTAGGGAAAATTTATTGTTGGAAAATATGAAATCCAACAAAAGTTGACAATTTTCCAGCAAAAAAATGTAAATTTGAGAGCAATGCTCTGACCTATTGGCTTAATTACATTGCCAATTTTTATTGGTCCAAATTTTAAATGGGTCTTTCTTTGTGGGTCTTCGAAACCACAACATCGAATTACGTCCAATAGTTCACAAGCTACACCCACTAGTCTTCTCAACCTATAGTAAAGGCACCAACGAGATTCCGTTCCATTTTAATTAATTTAAAAATCCAATACAATTCAATTTAAGAATGACTTCAATGACAAAAAAATGTGGTAGTTTAATGTCAACATCCAATGTTCTAACTGTTTTTAGCCATATATGACTCCCTTGGAACATTTTGATTCATTTGCTACAATATTCAATAAGTTTGTTGCACCCACATAAATAAATAATTATTCCCAACATTGGTCAATAAGACGCACTTATAATGCCCATGAATAAATTAGGCAAGAGAATTGACCAAGGCATGAAAAAAATACTTAATTGCATGTTTGTGTTCTTTGAAATAATCTAAATACTAAATATTGATTGGTTATTTGGAAATATGAAAAAAGTATGAGAAGTTGTCTTTATGTTGGTTATATTCACATAGCTTTGGAACTCACATAAACTTCATTATTTATTTGTTACATTTAAATCATTTTACTATATTTTTATTTTATTATCTTTTAAGTTTCTATATATTAGTGTGATTAGTATTTTATATCTAAATATTTTGAAATGATTATATATAATATTTATAGATAATGATAAATAATTTATTTATTATATTTATATATTTACACCAAGAGGCGTTCTATACAATGGTAGCACAAATCCAAATCTAAGCACTGGAGTATGCCAAAATAGATTCCTTGTCAATAAAAAAGAAAATAGAGCAGTTACTATTTTTTTAATTAAATATAAAATTATCAAATCATAAAATTAAAAAAACATTCCAGAAATAATAGCCGGCTAAAATAATATGAAGCCAAATGATAAGGCCAAAATAGTGAGCTCGAAAAACTAGGACCTAAAAAAATAAGGTTCAAAAAAATATGACTTGAAAAAATTGGGTCAAAATAATTTCATTAAAAAAATTTAAATATGAACTCTTTTTTTGTTAAATATATTTTTGCACCCAAGTTAATGCTTTTTTTTTAGGGGAGTGGGGGATTTTGAAACAAATTCATTGAATGTTAAGAGGAATCTATTGGGGGATGTGAGGAGCCTCTCACAAATTATAAAACAAAGGTTCCTCATTTCATTTTCATTTTGTGTTTTCAGGGATGAAGAGGTGAAGATTTTTGGAGGAGATTGAATTTTTAGAGTAATTTTTTTCAAGTGATTTTTTTTTGGCTTTTTACCCTAATCTAGTCTTGCATTTAAATTTAGATTTAGTTGTGTATTTAGATTTAGATGTAGATTAGTTTCAAAATTAGTTATAATGTTCTACTTTGATTTACATTTCAATTTCAATTAGTTTTATTTATATTTAAAATTACATTCAAAATTATTTAGATTTGCATGTAATAATTTATCTTTGCATATTTGATTTAGATTTAAAATTGCATTTAAAATCTATTTGATTTATATATTTGAAAATACTTTTCATTTGTATATTTTTAATGTGTATGTTTCAAATTAGTTTTTACATTTACACTTTTCATATTAGTTTTAGATTTGCATATTCTAAAATGATTTTGGTTTTCATGTTTTAGATTTGTATGTTTTCAATAGTTTTATATTTGCCTGTTTCAAAATCTTTATATGTACATATTTCATAATTAAATTTTATCATTAATGTAGATTACAATGTTGCCATGTCAATGAAATTTCTATTTCTGTTAAAGTTAATGATTTGTTTAAAATAGATGAATCATATATTTATTTTATATGTTATCATTATTTAATTATATTAGATATATGTTTTATTTAAGTATTTTCATAAAAGATTATATATAATGTTTATTTTTGTAATGTTTGAAAAGTGGAAGGCAATGCCATCATATTTCAAACATTGCAATCTAAATGTTTCATTTAAAATAGTTTTGATTTGTATTCATCTTATTTTGACCATTATTCATTTGATATAATCTATGTTAATTACTATTTTATTTTTATTTTTATTTGTTTTACTTCATCTTATTTTGGACATTACTTATTTGAAACAATTTATATTAATTACTAATACTTTTTTATTTTGATTATTTTTGAATGTTGATGTTTGTTTATAAGTTTGCAGGTTACTATTTGAGTTATGGATATCTCGAACAAATAATCAAACATTACTAATACTGACTCAACTAATTTAGTGACCTTAAATGATTTGTTTGAGATTGAGCTTGAAAAGTGCGTACAAATAATTAAAGAGACGTGAACAACTATAATTAAAGTTGTGGAGAATGCAACATTTCCAATTAACTTTAAATGCAGACTTGCATTTAAATGTAGATTTAGTTGTGTGCTTAGATTTAGATGTAGAATATTCTACTTTGATTTTCATTTCAATTTCAATTAGTTTTATTTAGATTTAAAATTACATTCAAAATTATTTAGATTTTCATGTAATAGTTTATCTTTCAATGTTTAAATTTTATCATTAATGTAGATTACAATGTTACCATGTCAATGAAATTTCTATTTCTGTTAAAGTTAATGATTTGTTTAAAATAGACGAACCATATATTTATTTTATATGTTATCATTATTTAATTAGATTAGATATATGTTTTATTTAAGTATTTTTAATAAAAGATTATATATAATGTTTATGTTTACATAATGTTTGAAAAGTGGAAGGCAATGCCATCATATTTCAAACATTACAATCTAAATGTTTCATTAAAAATAGTTTTGATTTGTATTCATCTTATTTTGACCATTATTCATTTGAAATAATTTATGTTAATTACTAATTTATTTTTATTTTTATTAGTTTTACTTCATCTTATTTTGAACATTACTTATTTGAAACAATTTATGTTAATTACTAATACTTTTTTATTTTGATTATTTTTGAATGTTGATGTTTGTTTATAAGTTTGCAGGTTACTATTTGAGTTATGGATGTCTCGAACAAAGAATCAAACACTACTAATACTGGCTCAACTACTTTAGTGAACTCACTACTTTAGTGAACTCAAATTATTTGTTTGAGATTAAGTTTGAAAAGTGCCTACAAATAATTAAAGAGATGTGAACAACTATAATTAAAGTTGTGGAGAATGCAATATTTCCAATTAACTGTATTGAGGAAATGGAAATAATGCAGATGGCAGATGCATAATAATTCCTTCATGACACATCTGCAAAAGTGGACGGGTTTCCCTTGATGATGAAAGAAGTCCTTCACAACCATTGTTCAAATAAAGGTCACAATACACTCTCAATTATTGAAGAATATGACATGAATTTACACTATTATAGAGAAATGTTTTGTATATAGTTAATTCTTGTCTTTGGTTACATACTTTTACTTCTTCTAATTAGTTATATTGGGAGTTTTGTTTCCCCATCACTCTATGTAACTTTCATGAATAAGAGAACAAAAGAAAAAATATTTGTTTTTACAAAAGATGTGGCTACTAAGTATGTTAGTTAAATAATAATAATAATTTTGCATATATGTCCTTCATGATAGACATATTTATTGATTACAATTCTTAATCATTGCAATAAAACTTGCATTGTCATTATTAAACATTCAATAATATATAATGTTCTCACATCATTATGGAGAAATATTTTCCATAAAATTGATTCTTTCACACTTTTTACATCACCTAAATAGTTTTGTTGGGACTTATAATTCACCTTTCATGAACACGATACAATTTTGTAGAAAACTATTTGAGTCATGTTTAAAACCTATATCCCACTTTTGACCATACTTCTACTCCAAATACTCTAACACTACACCTAAATCTCATACTTCCCTTAACCGTCCCTTATTTTAGCGTAACATTTAACCACTTATTAACACTAACCATAACACTAAGTATCATATAAATGAAATTATAAACCTTTGATCCACGTTCTAACCCTAACTCCATATGTGACTATACTAAGCATTCAGTAAATTATATACCTAACCTTAACCCTATATGTACTAGAGAGAGAGATAGAGAGGGAGAGAGGGAGGGAGAGAGAGGGAGAGAGGAAGGGAGAGAGAGGGAGAGAGGAGTGATTAAAGACAATCTCTAGAGAGAGTGGGAAGTAATGGGAAAGGGAGGGAGTACATTATTAAACAACTTTGTAATTTAGATGTCATAATAGAGAGAGAGAGAGAGAGAGAGAGAGAGAGAGAGAGAGAGAGAGAGAGAGAGAGAGAGAGAGAGAGAGAGAGAGGTGATTAAAGACAATCTCTAGAGAGAGTGAGAAGGAATGGGAAAGGGAGGGAGTACATTAGTAAACAACTTTATAATTTAGGTGTCATAATACCAATAATCATGGGTGTAATAAGACTAAGGTCCACATAAAAATTAACTTAAAATTTATTCTAACACTAACCTAAAGTAGGATTTTCTTTGATTGATATTTTGGGTATCCCAATTTTTGAAACACGAGTAAAATTAGTGAAGACACATTTGGCTCCCCCAACTTAGTCAGTTAGTGAACTAGGTGGCTGATGGACTCCGACTCTCAATGTTCTTGGTTTTGTCCACCATTTCTCACAAGAAACTACTTGGCTACCTCACTCGGATGTCACCAAAGTAATTGTTTGGGGTGCACCATCTTCCACTGGCATTTCAGATGTTGCTACTGAGGGCTCGAGCTTGGGATGGGAGGTCGCTCCTTTAACATACTCAAATGTTGGATGGGGCTTCTCTGTGAATCCCAGTTTGGCATCCACTCCTGCTATGGGCGCCTCAAGTGAGGATATGGTAGAAAGATAGCATAAAGGTTTCTTTATGTTTTCTTTAGGGTTATTTTCCATAATTCAGGCATGTTATACAAATTGTTGAAAATCCTGACTAAATTCGAGTCCTTCATGCTTGTTGTGTGATGAAAATGTAAAATTTGACAAAATTTGAATTTTTTTCGTATTAGTTTTGTTCATCGATATAATAAGGTTGTATATATTGATGTTAGTTACTTGTACATATCGCAACAATGATGGGTTTTCTTTCTAGTTCTTTCCCAGTTTAGCTCTTGAACTAGTTATATATATATATATATATATATATATATATATATATATATATATATATATATATATATATATATAGTGGCTTGTCCACTTTTGCCAAAAAAAAAAAAAAAACACTAACCTAAAGTGTAATAATGCCACTAATGTTAGCTACAACACGAGTAGTAACCCTAAAAATAACCTTAACCATAATAATGACATAAACCTTAGCAAACTTCTTAAATAAAACGTAGTAATTCCCCTAACAATAATGTAAGGTGTAATAATAACACTAACACTAATGGTAGGTGTCACAATAGCACTAACCCACATAAAAAAAACCTAGCAATTGACCTAACACTAACCTTAAGTGTAACAATACCACTAATGTTAACCATAATAGAACAAATAACCCCAACAATAACCTTGACTAAAATAATAACATGAATCTTAACAAACTTATTTAATATAATGTAATAGTTTGGGACCCTAACACTAACCTTAGGTGTACAAATAACACTAACACCAACTGTAGGTGTCACAATAACACTAACCCACATATACTAACACTAATCTTAATTTTAACTATAGCACTAACATTAACCATAACATGAGCAATAACCTAACAATAACCTTAACTGTAATAATTGAACAAACTGTAACAAACTTCTCAAATGTAACCTAACATCTCTCATAAGACTAACTTTAGGTATAACATTAGAACTAATAGTAATTCTAGGTATCATAATAGCATATTAAACATCATTATAACACTAATTATAATCCTAATAGTTGTCCTATTGTAAGTGTACCACTAACCATAACCCTATATCTTAACTCAACGAGTAATCTTGGTCCTAACCCTAATCCTATGTCTTACCCTTCACCTATCTTATGTCTGAACATAATCCTAGCCATAACCCCAAGCCTATCTTAACCCTACTCCTAGTCATAAGTTTACCTGTAACTCTAACTATACTATTAAATGCAATTATTTATCCAATCGTAATTCCTAAGCCTTAAAATTGACCATAACCCTAATCCTACTCTTAATCATGTGTCTAACTCTAGCCCCAACCCTACTACTAAATGTAATCCTAACCCTACTATTAAATGTAACCCTTCCCCCAATTGTAATTCCTATGTCTTAAATCTAATCCAATTCAATCATCGTTTCTTGGTCCTAACCATAATCTTAATCCTAACCCTTTACTGATCTTAAGTCTAAAACTTGAACCCTAAGTCTACTCCTAAGCATAACACTAATTATAATCATAAGTGTTGCCCTACCGTAAGTGTGCCCCTAACCATAAATCTATATCTAACCCTAACTCAATGAGTAATACTAGTCCTAACCCTAGTCTTATGTACGACCCTTCACCTATCCTACATATGACCCTAATCCTAAACCTAACCCTAACTTTAATACTACTCTAATCACAAGTCTAACCCTAACCCTAACCATACTACTAAATATAACCTTTCCCCAATCATAATCCTCAAGCCATAAATCTAACCCTAACCCTACTCCTAATCACACATCTAAATTTGACCCTAACCCTATTACTAAATGTAACTCTTTCCCTGATTGTGATTCCTAAGCCTTTAATCTAACACTAACTAAATCAATATCTCTTGGTCACAACCCTAATCTTATGCCTAACCCTTCACTTATCCCAAGTCTAAACCCCTGACCCTAAGTCTATCCTAAGTGTAACAATAATTATAGTCCTAACAACTACCCTATCATAGGTGTACCCTTAACCATAACTCTATATGTAATCCTAACTCAACATGTAATCCTAGTCCTAACCCAAATCATATGTCTAACCCTTCACTTATCTTATGTCTAACCATTATCCTAACCATAACCCTAACCCTAATCATAATTATATCTCTAACCCCAGCTATGCTACTAAATGTAACTCATTCCCTAATCATAATTCTTAATCCTACCTGTACCATTGATTCTAAACCTTAATCACAAGACTAATAATAATTGTAACCCTAACACTAATCATGATCACAAGCCTTACCCTAGCCCTAACCATATTTATAATGCTATCTCTAATTGCAACCCTATCTATAACCTTACTTCTAAACCTAAGTAAAACCCTAAATATAAGTCTACATATCACCTTAACAATTACCTTATTATGTGTTTGACTCTAATCATAACCCTAAATTCTCCCTTGATCGTAACTTTACCACTAACCCTAGCTTGAAGCCTTATCATAAGTATAATCCTGACTATAACTTTGTACCTAATCATACTCCTAACTATAACTATACCCCCAACTCTAACCCTAAATGTAAGTATGTCTTTAACCTTAACTCTAACTTTAACCATAGTCATATTACTATCCATTACATTACCCTTAATCCTAAGCATTTCCCCAAGTCTTATAGAAAGTTTAACTAAATTAATAAATATAATATGAAACCCTTACCCTAACTCTACTCCTATTTGTAACACTAATTATAATTCCAAACACATATATGTTTATCCCTTATCCTAATTATAACATTAACCCCACTCCTAATCATAAGTCTAACTCTATCTCTAACCCTAACCCTACTTCTAAATGTAATCCTTTCTTTAATCATAATTCCTAAGCTTTAAATCTAACACTAACCCAATTGATATTTATGGTCTTAACTTTAATCACATGCCTAACCCTTCACTTTTCTCAAGTTTAAACTCCTGACCCTAACTCCACTCCTAAGCACCACACTAATTATAATCCTAACAACTGTCCTATCATAATTAAACCCTTCACTTATCCTACGTATGAAACCCTAACCCTAAGTGTATTCCTATGCATAACACTAATTATAATCCTAGCAATTGCCCAATTGTAAGTGTGTCCCTAACTATAACTCTATATCTAACCCTAACTCAATGAGTAATCCTACTCCTAGCCCTAATACTTTTGTCTAACCCTTCACTTGTCATATGTCTCACCCTAATCGTAATCATAACCCTAACCCTAACTCTATTTGTAATGTTGCTTCTAGCTGTTATCCTATTTATAATCCTACTTCTAACCCCAACTGAAATCCTAACCCTAAATATAAGCCTACCTACCACCTTAACCACTATCTTATTGTATGGCTGACTCTAAACATAACCCTAACCCTAGCTTTATTTGTAAACCTAAGACCAATTGTGACCCTAATAATATTTCTAATGCCATGTCTAATTGTAATCCTTCCACAACTTTGCTCATAACCCTAACATTTTTTGTAACAATATCTTTAAAATAAAAAATATTAAGTTACATAAATTAAACACGACATATGGAGTTAAAAAAATAAATTTGAAGAATAATTAGTTGATACTAACCTTATGAAAATAATAAAATATTTTTCCTGTTGCCTCGTGATTCCCACTAGCTTATATATACCTATTATCTTTCTATCTATCTATCTATCCAACTAAATAATATGCCGAGAGTAATCATTTTTGAGGTGTCTATTTTCATCAATCCCAACTGAGAAAAATAACCTTGGGGTTTGATGAAAATAGGCACCTCGAGAATGATTACTCTTGGTGAATTGTATATATAGGTATATAATCCAAAAGAGAATTTATGTCTTAAAGTTTTGAAACCATCTTTTTGAGATCTCACTTCTTAATTTGTCACATTTATATAATTTTGTGTAAATCTTTAAATATGATTTCATTTTAGTATCTTTCAAATTTTGATATAATAATATAATCAATTTTAAAACTTTTTATATTACATTGCCTTTCCACTTAAAAAATTAAATATTATGAATATGTAATGAGAATGAAACAACCAAATAAGCCGCAACACATTGCTTGGAATTAGGTCGCCTTGGGAAAGTTCCAAATTTCCTTGGAGACTTCACAAAACACGTCTTCACATCGAACATTTGAACAAGAGACACATGGAATTCAATGGTTAACAAAACATTGTAATGGTTACTGCACGTTTCATATTGTTTTTAAAAGAGAAGTGGATATTCAAGCTTTATATTTTTGAATAAATATTTATATTATAAAATACAAAAATAACAATGTTCCAATCTATCTTTATTAGAAGATAAATGTTTTTTTTAATCAACATAATAAAACGTAAGAAATATAAACAAAAGCATAAAACATTAGGTCATCTTTTCTTTGATTTTGAGTTTTCTATCTTGCCAATAAATTTATTTGTTACTTCATTTGGTTATGGATATTTGTTTGTAAGTGAGAATGATACATGTTTAAATACTACACAATAGAAGAATACTTAATTTCTACATTGTTTTGTTAAAATTGAATTTTTTTACTTTTTTGATAAAACAAAAATCAACAAGGACACATAGTAATACCAAAATTCATAGTCCATACTTATATTGCATGAATATATTTTGTAACCATTTAATGAGCATGTAAGTGTGATGGTTTAGATTCATGTGGACACACTACTTGTACATGAGCATATACGCCCTTCACAACATAGTGCATTATCAAATCTTATGCATAATGTACTCTTCTTTCTATATATCACATAACTATATTTTACTATCGACCAATTATTGCATCTTCTTTGATACAAATGCTAGTAAATATCTTAATTTCTAATTGGTCCAAAGATAATATTTTAATTACAATTTAAAAAAAATTCTAAAACTCATTGCAAGAATACTTACTTAACACTTGCTTAACCTATTAGTAAATACTGATAGTAACAAGAGAAACAATGCATCATAATTCCTGCCAATAATTGGAATAGAAGGAAAATATAGATTTATAGATAGAAAGGAAGTATAAAAAGAGAGAGCTAAAAGAGAGAATGATATGTTATTATAAGAACAATTAAAGGTAGAATAATAGAGAGAGTTGAAAGGAATTTAAAAAATATTAATAATTTTATTATTTAAAAAAATATATAAATAACAATAAAAGTTATATCATATGAATGAACTACTCATTTCTACCAATTCAATTATAAGTTGAAATATTTAATTAAAATAAATAAATTGTTGATTACTTAATTCAAAGAACCAAAATATGTAGTAAGTTTGAGGGGTAGTATTAATGGTATAAAAAAACTAGAGCAAAATTGTAAAATAGTAAAACATAGTGTAAACTTTGGAAAAATAACATTTTACAATTGTCAAAAATAAACACCAATGCAAAACTAATAAGAAAAAAAAAGAAAAAAAAGAAAAAAGAAATATTTAACTCTATATTTGAACTTGGTAAGAAAAATAGATTGTGATAATTAATATTTATTAGACATTCGTTTTTGTAAAATTGTGTGAAGTGGAAGTTAAAATGATTTAAAAAAAAAATCTAAAGTTGTAATTAATGCATGATAAAGTTAGAAAATATTTGTACTTCTATTGAAAAAAATTGAATTTTCTCCGTATCAAATAGTATGGATCAATAGATAAAATGAAAAATTAAAAAAAGATATGAACATTTGAAATTCATTTTAATCTTTAATGCTATGAGTTGGTAGTATGGATCAATAGATAAAATGAAAAATTAGAAAAAGATATCAACATTTGAAATTCATTTTAATCTTTAATGCTATGAGTTGATTTGAATGAAAACATTAGTATCATAATAAACATTAAACAATTACAAAACACAATATTATTAACGGATATTTAACTTCTTTCTCTCATAATAATATCTCTTCTATTATGAACGTCGATCATTAGTTTTCTATTTCCTCAAAAGATTTGCCTCCTCAAATAGCTCACTCGCCCCACCTCATTCATCGTCCACCCTAAAATTATTTTCAACCAATACCCCTGAAAAGTCCATGCAAGCTCAAAAGCTCCAAATTTTCCACCAGAGCCCATGTCACCGTTGAGAATCAAAAGAAGTTTGCGCGCCCCCCACGGCGACATTGGAGGTGGGAACGGGCACAGGTGGAGCTCGCGTTGAAGTTGAGGAAAACACAAGCCATCTGAAGGGAATAACAGTCAAACACGCTGCGTTGGGAGGCGTCAGTTGTGGGTTGTAGGTTTTTGGGTTTAGGGTCTCGAAGCGGGCAATCATACCAGTATACTGATGATATTAGGATTTGAACAGAAGGATGGGTCATCGTTGTTCCTGGATTGCGTCAATGAATTTTAAGAATGCCGACGCCTTTTCTCCCGCAGCAAACTCTTCGTCCGATGATATCTCGGAGGTTCAAGTTCGCGATTCTTGTTCACAGACTGCTCAGTGCCCCTCCTTTTCTTCTTCACCTTCTGAGCTTACTATAGGTTTTAGGGAAAGAGCGTTTTCTGCCGCGGGCGCTGCCTTTCTATCCGCTATCATAGTAAATCCACTCGATGTTGTTAAGGTTTGAACTTTGACCGATCAGGTATTCATTTTAAGTTCCTTCATTGCGACACCAATTCATTTTATAAACGTGGGCGGCTTAAACGCAGACAAGGCTTCAAGCCCAGGCGGCGGAAGCGCCATCTTATTCACATTATCACCAGAGTATCAGAGCGCGTATGTTAACTCTCGGCGGTGACCCGGTAATGTTTCCTTGCATCTTTTCTTAGAAAAGGTTGTAAACCAGGTACACACGAGTCGGTAAATATGCACTGCCTCTGCTCTAATGCTTTAAAAAACTTACCGTTAGTCCTAAAATACGCTTGTTACAATTTTCTTTATATTAATCAACGCAACCTCCGAATTCCTTGAAATCTATGTATTTATCACTGTTTGGCACGCTTGCATGTTGTTATAAAACGTCATAAACAGCACTTTATAGGCATTGGATACGCGGTTGTCAGCTTATTCTTGCTTCCCGGCATGAATTGAATCTGCGAGCATATTTATTTCTTCTAGGAGACCTGTTGAGAATGTCTATATTTTGATTCTCAATTGGACTATATTGCAGGTCAAATTTTCTATCATCTACCAGTTGTCAAACAAAGTGACAATATATGTCAGCATATTTTGTTCCCTTATAATGTGGGGAAATTGTAAACCCTTAATTTTTATAAGGGCCACAATTTTTGTTTGAAACAATTAGGGTTTAGAGATATCTTTCACTTTGATTAAGACCCTACAAACAAGTTAGGTATCATTTTATCATAATTCATAAATTAGACCTCTTTTGTTAGCAATAAGCATATATTAGAAGTGTGGGTATGGCCACTACATTTCTTATATCAATTTAAGAAGACTCGATTATAGAAGAGGTTAAGATACAATGACTTGATGGGGAGCCCTAGAGACCGTCTACTTTGGGCCAAGAGTGGATATATCATCCCTCTTGGCCTCATGTGGCTCTTGCCATCCCATGAGGTGGAGTACCTAGTGAAGTGTTCTATAACCATTCCCCTCAATCTTGTAATTTTATCCTACTTCTAATGATTGAACCTTAATGCATTTGCTTGCCATGATAGCGAGCCTGAGGAGTATTCCTAGTAGGTGCCCTTGAAAGTCGACCCTTTCTAAGCCTAAAGGCAATACCCTTTTGTTGCATGAGCATCTTGGGTGTAAGGGTAATCTTGCATCACTGTAACAAACGCATTTTCATATCTAAAACAAAAATGGTTTAAACAAAAAGCTCCCAGCATTTATAAATAGATAACTAATTCCTTTTCACATGACATTAACTGCTTTTATCAATTAACAAAAAACAACTGTAATCATATTCAATTGAAATAACTTGATCAATGATTAACTAGCATAAGTGTGATCATATTCAATTGAAATAAATAAATTAACGATTAACTAGCATAATTGTATTCATGATCAACCGTAATAACGATTTACTATTCACAAATGTATTCATGTTTAGCTGAAATAACTAGATTAATGACTAATTGGCATATCTATATTCATGATTATCTAATTAACAAGTAAAGTAAATGCTTAACAAGAAAAGAAAGGAACATACAAGTATCATCGGAGGATCTTTAGCTAGTTGTGCAAGCCTCGGCCTTGGCGAGAGGAGAAGCATTGACATAGGCTTAACCTCCCAACCTTGGACCATATTTATCCCCGCACATTCTATTAAATTAGAATGGCCCTCCCTACCTTAGGATTAGTCTTTGGATGTTCTTCAGTCCAGCCACCTAAGCATTTTGGTGTTTTGAATGTCCTCTCAGTTATGAAACGAACATGCTTACATAACTGACACTATTGACATCAAGTGATCATTAGATGGCAAACATGCCTATAAACTACCTTGGCCAAGGATTTCCGATGGGTTCAACGACTCGATCACGACCGCTCGACTTGACAACAGGTTCATTACAGGGATAAGCATTAGCTATTGAGCATATTTCTTTTAAGTTATTCATGTCTGATTTCTCCTTTGTTTTCTTGCAAATTTATTCCACCTCTTCACCATTTCATGGCTACCAGTTGGTGAGTCTCAAGTGCATTAAAAATTTATGAGCACTCTACCCTTTTTCACCTCTTCACCATTTTGTGGCTTCATTGCCGATGATTCCCAGGTGCGTTGGATGTGCATTCTGCTCTTAATATCTTTTATCATAGTTTGAGACAACATAAATCTTGCTATTGATATCAGTAATATTCATGAAGGTTCTTACAACATTATGAGACTCCTTTTTCAAAGTTACTACTCAACTTCTTTAAAGATGGTTGTGGATACAATGAAAATAAAATGGGAAACTCAATATAATTCGTACTAAACAGTCAGCAAGTTACATAATATGATCTGTCATAAAGAAAAAGACTCCTAAGCTTAGCTTGTTGTAGTAGAATATGCATTCAAAAAAACATAGGAAGGTAACTCATGACCTGATATGTATGGTTTGGAGAACTTGAAATCTGATCGGCACCCTCTCGTTTCTTAAGACGTCACCTTCAACACTTAACCTTACTATCCTAGCCAATACTTGCTCGGCTCAATTGAATTCACACAATTTGAACAAGGTTTTGAATCGGTAATTGCAGGGGTGTTGGCGGATGTATGATGATGTAGAACTCGGGGCTATCGAGGCAAAGAGTTTGAAAACGGTGGCATAAAAGAAATGTGAAAATGTGGACAGTGGTGTCCGACTCCCTTCACGACTTCCATCTAAAAGTCTAGCCGTGACTTCTTGGCTTCCATCAGTTAAAAGACTTTAAACCATTCAAATTTCCAAGTATTTTATCGATTATGAAAAAGAGGGAAAGAAAAAATAAATAAAATAAAAGTTGGAAAGATTATAATTTCAATTGTTGTTATAATATATACTTATATACGTTCATGTAAGTATATCAGTGGGTTGACATCATTAAATTATGATATTATAATTTATTGGTGCCATTTCATTTTTATATTTATATGTACGTATGTAAATATTTTTTATAATAATATGATGAAGATCAATTAAAAATCCCTTGAGGTATGTTTTATATTTTTAAATTAGATTATTTTATGTTTTCTTAGATTATTTTCTCAATAGCTCATGCGGGTCCTAAAAATGTATCCTGTGATCAAGTCGTTGCGTCCTTTCCAAAGAAGTTTAAGGCTATACCTACTGATCTTGATGACTGAACTAAGCGAACATCCCATTCTGGGGATCCCGTTTAGCAATGCTTCCCCCCTTCTTCATCTTCTCCTGCAATCACCCGTGAAAACACCTCTGCCATAATAATAATTCGTTAAAACATAATAATTGTTATTTTAAATCAAGCAATTGCTAATCATCTAATAACAGTTAATGGTTAAAGACCATCTTCATTAATAGTTAATACAATGTATATAAATAACTGCCTATTTCACATGATCATGAAAGAATAATTCGTTAAATCCAACGGTTATGAACAAGTTTAGAATTTAGGTCAAAATTTTGGGATGTAACAATCACCCTATATTATTATTTTTTTTTTTCAACAACGGCTATCTCAATGCATAGATTCTATTTATGGAAGCTTATCATTTTTAGTAAGTTGGTTGTTAGAGCTCAAAATGTTCAGTGCTTTTCCCTAGAGGTTCACTTTGGAAATGTCAACCTGCCAGTAGAGTTTCATTGCAAGAACAAGATTATTTTTGAAGAGATTGGAAATCTTCGGTATTGGCAGCAGGGTATAAAAACTTTGGTTGGCTAGAGCTTGTGTAAGACCAACACCATAGAGCAGTTTGTGACATTTCCGAAATGGGTCATGATAGCCAATCAAAGCAATTGGCAATGAGTTATGGTCTCTAGAAGGTGCACTACTTGAAAGCTAAGAAAATAAAATTCCTTTAAGATTTTTGTTGAGTTTCGAAGTTGTTTGGGGCCTATTCTAATGTAATAAAATATAAATAATAATATCTTAGGGTTGGTCAGCTTCAAAGTCCAGGGTTAAAATTTCTAGAACCTTATTGGGCTGTTAAAAATTGCCTTTATAATGAAGGCCCGTAGTGTTATCTAGGATAGTTCCGGGGAGGTATATGGTGGCTCTAGCTTACAGAATATTCTAAGGAAAATGCCCATGTGACTTTGTATATCATATATCTGAACATTGTATTTCCATTCTTTTGGAGATAAAAAGAAGCCAACTTTATGTTCTTGCAATTTGCTGCTATTTTTCTATTCTGCTGTGTGTGTGTTTGTGTTAGCAAGTGGAGTACCCTGCATTGCTTTTGTACCCCTTTGACCTAGTGACTCCCCGGTCATATACCATGAATTGGCGTGCCTAGAAGATGACTCAATCACCATTCCTCTGCTGCTAATCCCTCATTTCCCTCACCATGTCTGGTTACAGCAGTCAGAGAATATAAATATAGTATATTCGTAACATCTTGTACATATTTCATATATAACCCATTCCTGAGCCAGCAATATATCTATTATGCTAAGCTAGATTATAATAAAATGCATATCAATTCAGAGGTATGCAGATGTAAAGAGAACTAGCTTTTAATATATGGATACCATGCCACAATATATAACTTGCACTATAGGTCCACAATATAAATTCACACTGTAAGTATATTTGCTTTGATTTCCTTTTTCTGATTCGACATGTTTCTCAATGATGTTCTTCTCTTTTGTCTCTCCTTTGATCACGTTTTGTCAATGATATTCTTCTCTTTTATATCTCCTTTGAGTGTAGGAAGTCACACCCTTTGGTTATGAAAAGATATATCTGTTTGACAACAACTGCTGCCCCTTTCACTTTTTATTTAATCTTCACCTATCTCTCACTTCTCAAATTTGTCTTACTGCTTTTCAAATCTGCACCTATCCCTTTTCAGATCTGCACATCTTCTTCTTCTTCTGCCTATGGCTTCTTGATATATCCAGGCACAAATGAGGGGTGAAGGTTATCCATCAAAGTATAATTGATTGTATTGGTGCCTATACCTTTTTTGGTCCTTCTTTTGTCCTCATATGAATCCATCCAAAATCACCAATAATATTGTACCGCCATTTTGATGTTTCCTATGCCTCCTTCAATGTATCTATCATGCGCCCACGATATACAGAATAGTCTCAGCATTAATAAATTAAAGACTCAGGCATTCAAATATGTCATGCCTCCGCCAAGAAGAGGATTGCTTATTCAAACAAATCTGAGCCATAAATAATAATATTCATTAGGAGGCTGACCAAGGTAAAACACAGAAATACATATTTCAAAGTCAAATTGTCAAGGGAGGCCTACTATATGGAATTTGGCTGACTCAAATGTATTGCCATTGTTGGCTGACTAATTTGGAGTGTGAAAAATGAATTCTGTATTTAAGTGTTTTAATGTCCCAATTCAAAGAATATGAAATGAAGATCAAGTTAATTAAAAAGACAGCGACTCATTTAAAGACAACAGAACATCAAAGCTATTATTAACTTGTGCAGTGTTTCATATCATGGAACTCAGTGATAAAGGAAAATTGAGAACGATAAATTATTAAAAGTAGCAAGTTGATAAGGGCCAAATGTAATTAAAGGACATCAATATAAGCAGCAATTACCTTAATTAATAAGTAGCCATTAGCTTGGAAGGGAGACATCCCTTGCAATTTGTAGGGATGTGTCTCCCTATCATAAGAAGGTATAAGAAGGGGACAATGCCTTGGAAGAAGGCATCAAAGAGATCACGTCAGATATTTGTGTGTGTGCAAATAATCTTTTTTATGCCTTTGATCAAGCTACTAATGAATTTTGTGATCCATTTTATTTCTATAATTAATGAATTTATCTATTCCTTGCCTTATAAGCAATCATATGTGGAATTGGAGGAAATATCTTAGGGAGAGGGAACAGATTGCACACCGCTCTCATTGGATGGAGGAGAGTTTCTACCACTTGTGGGCCAAGGGGTCACATTATCCTGGTTGGATGTTTTGTGCTCTTGGGCTGAGTTGTTACAAATAGTCTCCCGACGATCTATCACGCCTTTCCATCCAATCCTTGCTATGGTTCATTGTAGATGTTGAAGCTATACTCTAGAAACAATCATGTATGGGTTAGAAAGGAGACGCATTAGGGAAGAGCAATATATTGGTTCCCACAATGAAAGTACACCACCCCATATTGGATGGATGAGAGTTCCTACTACTTGTAGGTCAAGGGGTCATTTTGTCTTGGTTGGATATTTCATGCTCTTGGGATTAGTTGTGATGAACAGATTTTGAGCGTCCTATCACACTTTTCCTTCTAATCTGTAACATGTTAATCTATTTCAATATAATTAACAATCAACATTTCATCATAAAATTTATTACTATTGGTAATATAAAATTTTCTTTTCAGTACTTTCAAAATTGAAATAGAATTAATTAATCTTTTGACATGAACATGAAAATTACCAAATAATAGATTTAAATACTCTTTTCTTTCAAAGGAAATGCATAAACAAAGAGAGAAAAAGGGATTACTGTATCATTCTTTAATGCTGGAATTTTCTTACAAGTCTTAGCATAATTGGGAGATGGAGAGCATCATCAGGTGCTTTACCTCCCAACCATTGATCAATGTTACTCCACTCAACTTTCTACTCGAAGTGGCCCTACCGTACATGAGGTTGTAGACACAAGGCTAGGTTTGATCTGAGCCTGGTGTTTAGAACCTACACAATTCATAGTCGATCACACATTATAGGTACCTTTACCTTTGACTAGTATGACCTTGTTGACTGGACATGTATCTGTTTTATTCAACTAATGGTCACATTCAACTGCATTGTACCACCTTGGCCAAGGTTTATTAAAAAGCTGACACTATCTTGTATTGTTAGTATACAGTGCCCTTGCTCAACTTGTATGTCACAATTGAGTTCAACTGACTCATTGGTCTTAGCAACCAACAAGAAGCTATCTGCCAATGTCTACTGATATCAACAATCACAACAAGCTTCGAGGGATGGTGACCCACTAACAAGGAACTGCTCAATTGCTAACTGACCCAATGTTCATAACAACCTTGAAGGGAATGAGACCCACTAATAGACAACTGCTGTTTCTTAATCAGATTATAATATGTTATGCACGAATCAATTTTTTTAAGTTTTAATGTAACGTTAAGTTTAATTAACCCCTCTTGCATTTTTGCATGGGTGTCCCGTTTCTGCTTATAGTGACTTTGGGATTAATCCCTATATTAATCTGATTCAGGCAGAGAAGCTGGTAGGATGTCCAAGCATACAACAGAGATAAGTGTTCATTCCAATGAACACACATGCTATAAATTGTTATTGCAGAGAAGTTACAATTCAGATTCGTGATTTAATAATCTCCATTGGTTTGTTTACAGATGTAAGTAATTGAATTGGAATGCATATGATTGTTTTCAATAGGCAGAAAGCATTTGATCTTTTGATGGGGAACTTCCTTATGAATCAGACATGCATTCGATATCATGACAATGAATCTCTCTCTCTCTCTCTCTCTCTCTCTCTCTCTATATATATATATATATATATATATATATACTGAATCAAATCAGAATGCACACATAGACTGGTTGCCAAAATATGTCCTTTATTGAATTCTCAGAAATGCATACGATTACTTAAAATGTGTTCAATGCATAAATGATTCAAATTTATGATCAACTGTCACTGTTACAAATTGATAATAACATTCATATCAAGAATGTAGTTGTACAAAAAATTAGTGCCTGTGCAATTGATGCATCAAATCAGGGATGAAGTTTCTCCACCTGAACCTTCAACTCAAGCTGGTGACTATGATTTAAACTGATCACAGTGGTCTTGCCCTTCTGCATATGCAGATGGATTATACTCTTAGCGCAAATGATCATTATGCTGTTTGAGAGAGAGAGAGTGAATATATGTGGACTGAAAGGAGCTCTAGCTATTATGAAAGAATAATTAGCAGCATAAGCAGTTCTTGTTTCAAAGAACAAATGAACAATTTGCATAGCACGACACAATGCTTGGTTGACAAGGAATGAATGAATAAATTGCGAAGTGCGATAACCATTCTCCGTTTGAGAGAAAGAAATGAATAATACGCAGCAACTGAGAGAAAGTCCCCTCCTTTCACAATGATTCCTCTTTATCACTTTTCCCATTTGAAGCAAATGGAAAACTCCTCCTTGAAATGATATGGGTGTGATGGAGGAGTTACATTCTTGTAACTTCACTGTGACCCCTAAAGGATTGAATTTGCAACTCGGCATATAGCCATGGGTTTTTGAATTTGAATAATGAACGTACTTTTGTATACACACATAAACATACATTTGATCATATAGCTTCTCCAATGTGTGTATGTATATATACCTATTTATATGCATAGACATATTTTATGTACCTTGCATTTGTATATATATATGTATGTATTCCAAGGATTGAATTTGCTTCTCGGCATATAGCCGTGGGTTTTGAATTTGAATAATGAACATACATATATACATACATACATATGTATATGTACATGTTTGTATATATACAGACATATATTCATTTCTATAACTTCACAAGAGTGTGTATGTATGGTCAACTATTTATATACTTATGCATATATTTTATGCACCTTGTGTGTAATTATGTATGTATGTGTGTGTGTGTGCTCGAGCCTCATAGCATATATTGATATTCCTATGCATATAAATATACTAAGTTGCCAATTCAGATGCGGATGCGAATGCGGGTGTAAGAATTGAGTGCGTGGATGCACAAAAAATTGTTTTGGGGGTTTTGGATGTCATTTCATCTATCTATCTATGTGTGTGTGTGTGTGTGTGTGTGTGTGTGTAAAGAAATGCAAAAACTGTACAAACTTAAATTATTTGAGAATATGATATGTCACTGTTGATCAAGATTTTTGATAATATTAAATAAGCCATATATATGTCTATGTTCACAATTTCTATGCAAATCAGAAAATCATTACAATTACAAAATAAAAATCTAGTTCATGATTCAATGTTCATCAATCAAGAATCAATATTCACTAATCGGAATCAAAATCATAGGGATTCTCAAAAAAATCCTCATCATCTCCAACTCCTGTAAGTTCAAGATCATTTGAACTCAAAGCGGTTCCACTTGTACTAGTTGCATCACGTATCATCGTCATCATCATCTATGATTGTAGTAAGATCTTGAATTGTTGCATCCAAGTTTGCATACTCATAGGCTACATCCCAAAGCTTAGTTGCCCCTTCCTTGTAGTGATCCTCCTTACGTGACAAAAGACGCAAGTGGTGCAAGAGCACATAGGGTATGGACAATAAACTCTTGAAAGTTTGGCTTGTAATGACCTTAGCCAGGTCATGGTTAGAATAAGGATCATTTGAGGGTCCATTAGGTGTGTTTGAGAAAGTTAGGGAGTGTGTGAAAGTTACTGCCGAACTTGGGCAAAAAGATGTCATTGTATGGGAAAAAGTTGCTATCTAGGCCAAATGTAGCATAGTAGCCAAAATGGCTCCATAATGAACAAAATGAGGTGAAAAGGTGTTAGACATTTTTAAGACATGATTTTACATGGTTTTGCATCAATAAGAGCCATAGGTGTTAAAGGAAATGGAAAATTGCCAAAGTTGTCAAAATGTTGTCATGACAACATTTGCAATTTTGCAAAGTTGCATGACAACATTTGCAAGAAGTTGCATTTTCGATCCAAAACATTTAGGGACCAAAACCAATTGTTAGATCACGATGAGTAAACATATTTGAGGCTTTCTAAGCCATTGTACCAAGATTGGTTGAAGTTTTGAAGTTGGAGCAATAGCAAAACAATGTTCATTTGTTGGTAAATCTATCACAGTTGTATTGCAAGTGGTGCAACTTGTGCCTGACTGATTAAAAGCTTCAATCTTTGCATTGTATATAGTTAGAGTAAGTTATTCCCTTGGTGTAGTAGTTTGTGTATAGTCTTTAGTAGTTAAATAAAATACAAACTCTGGTAGCTAGGTCATTGTTCTGAACAGGGTTGGGTCAATAATATGACCTTATCTTGAAACCTTACCGTGGGACCTTCATGACCACTTGAGATCCATTTTAGGGTCCATGTACATTATAATCCATTTTGCAGAGGGTTAGAAAATATGTTTCATTATTTTTAAAGTCTTGCCCTAGGTGAGTCCTATTGCGACTCAGCTAGGGACAAGAAGGGTTAGATGATTATTACTTGTAGGAGTGGATTGTATAGATCAATCTAATGACTTGGAGGTGTCAAGGTAGTCTTGTTAGAGTCTTGGACAAGAATTTAGGATTGGTTGAATCCATTTGGGGTGCCAAACCCATTGAGACATTGCAAATAGTTCATTTCCTTTGTAATTTGGCTCAAGTAGGGTTTAATGCTGTATGGATAGGTTAGAGACCTGAAACCCTAAAAATCTTGAAGTTTGCAAATAGTTCATTTCCTTTGTTATTTGGCTCAAGTAGGGTTTAATGCTGTACAGACAGGTCAAAGACCCGAAACCCTAAAAATCTTGAAGTTTGCCCAAAAGGGTATCTGAAATGCTAGTTTGTTCATATGCTCATTTGGAAGGTTGTGAAGCTATAGGCCAAAAACCCATTTAGGAGGGCTAATTGTGACCTAGTAGGCCTAATAGTCCCAAAAACTAGGATTCTTGAAATCGGTAGAAGAATGCTTGCAAGATCAAACCAAATGGAGAGTTTTGTGATTGAACCGGTTGATTTGAAGGCCAAATACTCTGGTAAGGTGATTTGGAATGGTCTGAGTGATTGTTGAGTGAACTTACCTCAGTGAGTTCAAAGAAGCAAGCGTATTTTGAATTGGTAGATGGGCTCTAGTGAGCAAAGGGAAGTAGATTGGATTTCCCAAGGGGTGTAGGTTGAAGACAGAGAAAACCCTAGAAGGTCTAAGGGTTGGCATTTGTCTAGAGTTCAGAGTAAGTCAGTTGTGGGAGCCTCCCTATCAGCAAGTTGGTATGAAAGTACACAAAGTCTTCAACTTTTTTTTAGCCCAACCGATTATGTTTCATTGAGTGGATAAAGGAGTATGTACTCCAATTCCGTACAACAACAAAGCTTGCAATGTGGACAATGTTCACAAAATTAAACATAATAATGAAAAGCAAATTAGGGAATGTTAGCACTAAATTGTTGAATACAAATGGTAAACAAAAAAATGTTTGTGAGAGGACTTTTATTGCAAGCAGTTGCCGATGCTTAGATGGTTGACTATAGAGGTCCGACCATGTGATAGCTCCAATGTCATTTTGGTTTTTGATTTCAATTGGACTAAGTTTTTCTCTTGAGGTAAATAAGCCAAATTCTGTCCTAACATTATGTGCATTTCATCATTTTCGAAGTGCCTTTGCAAAGCATTGTAGCACCCATTTCAACTTCTTCATCTGCATATGGTACTACTTTATCTGACATAGCAAGTATTTCCTTTCTATAGTACCTTAGAGATAGGGCATATGCGAGGAGGTGCAATGGGGCAATCATCTTTTCCAGACGGTGGTGAGTGATTGTTTCCACCTTATTTTGCAAGGTATCACGTTCTGTGGGGTCATCTTATGTGTTTGTATGACAAGTTTACCTTCTCTACCATTGGGTCCATGCCATCATAGACATTCCCTAAACAAGGTTGATTTGTATCAGCAAAGAGGAGCATAGTCATGATAGGCTCGCTGAAATCCAATACAAATTGCACACAAGCCCACCGTTATCCAAGACCAATGCCTTGATCTTTTGGGCCCTCTTTGAATCCAAAATCTTTCAACAACACACTAGTTGGAAATAACTATTTGGCTTAAAGAGCCTTGCACCTTGACAAGTCATCTCATGACAATAGTACAAGATGCAAACCAGGTCTCAACAACCTAAGTAAGTAAATAACAATATGTCAATAAATACCAAGGTTGCACGAGTACGTGGGTATGGGAACGGGCACGAGTACGGGTACGCATATTTTTCAAAATAGGGGACGGGGGTACGTGTGTATGCCTAATTTTTTCTATATAATTAATAATTTATAGAAAATATAAAAATCAAAATATATGTCACGAGTCATGACATTGAGCATTCAAAACAAGAAATTTGAAAATATGAGCCATAAGTCAAATTATAGTATGTATATATATATATATATATATATATATATATATATATATATATATATATATATATATATATATATATATATATATATATATATATATGCTATTGCTGAATTTTTAATGTTTAAAGTATTTTTCATAATAGGGGACGGAGGTACTTGGGTATGTCAAACTTATTTAAAAATTATACTTTTATATTTATAAAAAATCTGAAATTATGAGTCATGACAATGGTTTTTCAAAACAAGAACAGTGATAAAGTTTGCAAATGTAATGTATTCTTTTCAGTTTCAGATTTGCTATATGTTTGAAATAATAATACATGATAAATGCTTAGATGCATAACAAAGAAGGCAGACTTTAAACATGAACAAGAAGATCCTAAATCATATGACAATGACATTTTGCAAATGATAAACTTATGACTTGAACAGTGATAAAGTTTATTGTTAATGAGTATCAAAGTTTCAAACTGATTTGGTATTGAATTAAGTTTGATAAACAAGAAGCTAATATAAAATTAAAAAACCAAAAAAAAATCAGAATCTTAATCAAGGTCCTTAGCTATGATGCTCTCCACCGAGTACCCAGTGCATGGGATAAATGTACTCGGTACTTGGGTATGAGTACCAGGGGTGTGGGTACAAGTACCCATGCAACCTTGATAAATACTATTTGATAATTGAACATGGCATAAAATTTATGAAAATTAAATAAATAAATCAAATTTAGTAGATTTACCTTCAACTACTCCAGTTTGGAGAATGATATAAATATTAACTGTGACATACCAACCCTCAACCAAAGCACTTGCACGCCTATAATTTTTGGCATTGTCTGTGATCATTTGGACTATATTCTAACTATCCACCATTCCATGACCTCAATGAAATTTTAGAAATGAACTGTGAATCTTTTGCCTCCCCTTCACAATCAATTGCCTTAAAAACATTGCCCCCTTTGGGGTAAACTATAATCACATTAATCAATGGCTGGTTTCTTGTATCTTTCTGTCCATTAGAAACAATAGGAGCACCCGAAGTTTTCCAAGAATTTCATACTCGGGACCTATGTAATCAAAAAATGCTTTGTTCATGGCTGTCACCATCTCCTTCCAATATGGCGATCTCACCAAGTTGAAAGGACGAACATTGGCATAGAGGCAATGTGCAATGGTTTGATCAACAAGCTCTCTTGTTTCCATTTTAAATGCCATGTCCAATGGACCTCTTTTGCGGCCGGTGATTTCTATGTCTTCCTTTTCCACTTCCATTGCAAGTACTTAAAAGATTGGATGTTTGGAGGATGTAACTAGTTTTGTGGGTAATTGCATTTTTTCTTAATGGATGGAGGTTGATAAGAAGTTTGTTTTGATCTTTTAACCAATTTATCAGCCTCTTGGTCTTTTATATATCCTTCTATTTGTGCATTAGACATCCCCTTCCCATCTTTGCCTTTGCACTTTCCCATTCCATTACTAGAAGGGCTCATAAAATAAAGTTTGACTTGAGAAAATGAGCTATTGATTTGTTTTACTTTTTTATTATCACAATGGTTACACTTCCAAAGATATGGGCCACTTGTTGAAACCTGTGATATTCTTGTGATATGTCTCCATAAAGGAGATTCTATTGCCTCCTTGCCCTCCTTGCATAATACAATCTAATTTCTTGCTATTATAAGAAATTAAATAAATTTATATTCAATAAAAAAAACTACAAACATCAAGCATACAAGTGCAAAAAAAAGATACAAAAATATTAAAATAGATAGCTAAACCTATTTTTAAATTTCTAACTTAAAAACTTCTTCCCAAATTGTAAAAAACTCATTAAAGGACTTAAGAATGGGATTAAATGCTTACCTTAGACGCTAAGATCTCCTTTGTGGAAGCTATTTGGCACCACACAAACGATCCTCTTCGAAAATTATCACCTTGCCTTCAAAATGCCAAAATAGAGACCAGATGAGAAGAGAGCCTAGCAAAACAAAATGAGATGAGAAGAGAATGAATGGCCTCTATTAGGGCTGTTTAAGGGCTTGGGAGCAAAGAAAATGTTAAAACTATGTATAGCACATGTCATAAAGTGCTTTAATTTTTTTTGGCAAAAAACGTCAAACTTGAGGTTTGTCCATTGGAGGTGCCTGGATGCATTTGTATGCATCCACATCCGCATTCACCTCCACTGCTCCAGGGAGCACATTGGCTACCTAGTAAATATATGCATCCATATATTCCTTTGTATAATTTCATGAATGTGTATATGTACATATACCTATTTATATACATAGACATATATTTATGTACCTTTGCATATATAGATAGAGGTAACCATGAAGTTATTACTTAAAAGGTTAATTGAAATAATTGAATTTCCCATAATGTTATTCCAATTTTTATATACATATAGATGAAGTTTCTCTTCAATATTGACTAGATTTAATTTTATTAAAAGGTAAAACAAAAGAAGGGTCTCCTAACTACATCATTAGATAACTAGTAGCAATGTAGCTGAGTTCGTTTGTTTTGTTTCTAGGTGAAGTATTATATATACTGATAGGGTGCATCAATCAATGTCTTTGCTAATGTAAGTAGTTGGTGTTTCAGATATTGATGTTCCTCTAATTTCCAATGTTATGGGAGTGTGTAGTAGATTTGTTGGGTTTGATTGAATCTCTCTTAGCTGGTATATCTCCCTTTATGTGAGACAGGTTGAGGGTAGTCCAGAACAGCTAGCTAGTAGTGGGATAGATGCTGGTAATGTTTGTCTCTAGGTGTGCTATCATAAGTGTGCATCCTTCCCATTAATAAGCTAGATCTCTCTTGTAAGCTTGCATTGACAAAGTTTTGAAGGTATGCATTGGTTGACTGGTCATATGGTAGTATAGAGTAGGTGATCAAGTTTGTAAATGTGTGAAGTTTGTTTGTTATTCTATCCCTTGGCTTATGATACCAATGCAGTAGTCCAGATCGGTTTAATGTTACAACCAAAGAATGGCTATATTCCTTGGCCTAGGGCAAATGTTTGTCATTCTATCCCTTTCCTTATGATTTTCGATGCTATAGTCCAGACCGGTTTAATGTTATAACCAAAGAATGACTATATTCCTTGGCCTTGGGCAAATGTTTGATATGGCTGGACATTAGTGCATTGTGTTAGGGCATTGATGCTAATTGTATGGAGGGACCTGATATTGAATGGGTAATCAGGGAAATGTGTTCTACAGCAAGGTGATAGTGTACTAGTCATTCACAAATTTGACTATAGGAATTGATGTTTCTCTTCCTTAGTATATATACTATTGTAAATTAGTACATATGTTTTCTTCGTTTCTATCTATATCATGCCATACCTTTTACTTTGGATCGAAACTACTAGTATTTTTGACCTATACCAAAAAGATGCTCCTATATTGAAGTCAGTAAAACCTCTACTTTTAATCTTAGTATCTGCTCATTCATGTCATTTGAAATCACTACGAAATCTCAGATGAAAACAACAGATGATTTTTTTCATGATACTAGAAAAGCACATATGGAACTGTTCTACTCCAATAAAAAATCGACAGTGCCTTTATGAATGATTTGTTTATTTTTTTAAACCTATATAGTCAGCATTCTTCTCTAGGTCAAATGAGCCCATAAAAAAAAGAAAATTTCTAATGTATTCAGATTATCAAATTGGGCACAGTCCAATGTTTTAAGTGGACCACTCCAAGTGCAAGTTGATTCCAAATAAATGAACATGTAAACAATATATTTTTTTTTCAGGCCCTTGCAGTAATGATAAGATTGCCTTATACCTGTCAAACTGGACCATGTGATCATTACACAAATAATAAACTCAGTAGCTATCCGCTCCACATAACCAATAACTTAAACACCAAGTTGCAAGTAGAACGGCCACAGGATTTGATGATTATTCCTTAGTAAGATGATCTACCGGCCGGTTTTGATTGACTTGATGTCTATGATTAGTGTAAGCACTATTCAAATTAATCTTGTATTTAGGCATTATTATTACTTCATCAACTTTTGACCATTTGGTTTGGTGCTAATTTAAGAAATTTGGTTTAACTAAATTTTTTAGAAGGTTTTCCTTAACTTTATTAGTGCCAACGTGGTAACTAGGCTCAATAACATTAATGTGCCTTGAGAATGAAAAGTTATCTGCACTTAAACAGGGTTTCTTATTAGCTTTTTGAGGGTTCTCGTGGCCTCACTTTATCTTAATACAGTATTTCAAAGTTCTATAGCCTTCCTCATGGATATGATATAAGTATTTAGCTGTTCTTCATTTATCATAGATTATCATCCCTTGAGGCGGTTGTATGCACAGATGTTTGCTGAGATGAAGTGTCCTCCAGTTTGTCCTCGCGGAGGTGCATTTGGATCAACTCCATTATGTCCACCTAGCTGTTTTCAGTACAAAGGTGCTCTGGATGTCTTCTACAAGATTATTCGACAGGTGCACCCAATTTAAACTTTTCCTGTCATTGAAAACTCATACATATGCATTAATTTCTGGGTTGGTTAAGAAGAATATTTTATGAAAGAATTTCAAATATGCTTGCACTGAATTTTCAGGAGGGATTCTTTCGCCTGTGGAGAGGTACCAATGCAGGTTTAGCACTAGCAATACCTACAGTAAGCATCCTTTACACCGATCTGCAATTTTTTGTGTATTATTTGTTTATGTTTTTAAGATACAAAACCTGCCCAACTTCACAGATTGGGGCTTAACTTTAACAATGTTCCACATGAATGATTTGGCATTTGGATATGTTTATGAATAAATTGCTATTGCAAGTTCCAGTTCATATCATTTAGGAACACATGCATGAAACTAGATCCTAGATAGCAAAGGGGTTGAAGTTTGAAATAGAGGTCATTGCCAGGGACAACAACTTCGACAAAAGTAATTGAAGGGAGGTGGTTGAAATTGAGGAGAGCCTCAATGATCTTAATCAGATATTTTGAAGCCTGGAATCCAATACTTATCAAGCTAAGGGATTTTTCCGGTCCTTTGGAAATTTATAGCTCATGAGTTAACTAATCAAATTTTAATCTGTAGAAATGATGTATTTATAAGCATTTTAAATTTGCCAGTGACAATTAATTTCAATAAATGCTTAGCCTAATGGCTAGTTTGTAGGTTTTTAATAACTTTATCATTAATGAAATTTTCAACTAGTTAATAATTAATGCTTTCCCAGTTGTGACACCTTTTATAAATTATGATAAGAGTTACCTATACAAGGAACATTAATTATGTAATTAGATTACAATTTTTTCTCATAATAATGGACCGTTGTGCAGTCTGAAACATTGATGATGTAATCCCTCTCCAGCAGCACCCCCCCTCCAAATATGTTCTCTTGTTTGTTTTTTTCTATGTGGAGGGGATCTCCTTCTGAAATTTAAGCTTCTTGTCAAGCCGAGGTCATAGTAATGAGACTACAGACTCGGTGTCTCTGAGAAGGTGTTGGGATTTGAATATCCTTTTGAGGATTTGTTTAAATCAAGCATTCCTCTTATTGCAAGGTGGTAGACATATTTTACATGGGGTTAGCACAACCTTTCTTGAGCTCATGATCAGGGAAGATCTAGGTATGAAAGTGTCAGTTTGTTTGCCGAGTTTTGATGTGGTTTCCCTTTTTACTAGATTGCTAGTTGAGGAAGCTAACATGCTGGTTCAAAAACAAACATATATAAAGATAGGTGGTTTGAGGGGAGGTTGTTTAAAATGCACTTAGTTGAAGAAGTCGTGATGACCCAGCCTAAATGGTGTGGTGGTGTGGATTCCTGCTGGGCACGTTCCCAGGTCTAGGACCCACCCAGGATAAGGCAACTAAGTGTCTGTGAGGGGGATGGCCTGCTCTGAAAATCTAGTGGGAAAAAAACCCCTCTTAAAGGTGGTCGATGCCACTCACTACCAGTCCGGGATTTTGGCATAGTGGCTGCCTTGCTTGGTATCAGATTCAAGGTCTCGATTTCAAGCCCTAAAGAGTGTGGTGGGCTGTGATGTCCCAGTTTAAATGTTTCCTAGGGGTTGCAATATAGAGGATAAAATATCCAAATCAGGAGCCATCTTGATGGCCTCCTGTTGGGTGTCTGGTTTCAGCACTTTCATGATTCCCTTGAAATTTTCATTCAGCCCTTCAACAAATAACATGACCTTCCTTTTTTCTATCATATCAGGAACCATGATAGAAGTCTCTGAAATTCCTCAATGGAAAGATCTAACGAACTTCTCGGTTTCAGCTAGGCTGCTCTCTATAATACACCTCTCTGTCTTTCTTGTCAATACTGGTGATCAATTTATTACTGAAATTCTCATATGAATTAATCATCCTACGATACTGTGTAACAAGCCTATGTTGCCACCAATCATACACTGCCCCATTTAAATGCACGGTAGCAAATTTAATAGTTCTGTTTCTGGCATGTGTTTAAGTGTCAGGAAAGTATCCAGCTTGTGTATCCAAGCATGGGCTAATGCCTTACCATTGCCATCAAATGTGGGAAGGGACAATTTATTGAAAGCATGTTTCAAATCTTTATTTTGAATTCTGTGCCTTTTATCTTGCCTTGTCCTAGTCATTTGTCTTTGCTGCCCTATGTATTAAACAAAACTCAAATCCGCTTTGACATGATCTGGAAACAAATTCCACTCAACATGCATTGCCATAACTCTATCCCAAATAGCTACTGCCACTTCAACAGTCTCCAATTACTCTTCACCATTGTTTTCAGCAAAAATAGGCATTAATGGTCCATTAGATGTACCTGTAGGTGCTCTTATACCTCGTTGGGAATTAACAGAACTACCACCTTCACTATGATGACTTTGAGGCCTCCTTTGACCTGTATTTAACTGTTGTATAGCTGCCGTAAGCTGCTACAATACATCAGCTACTTGTTTTTGCCTTGTTTGAATTCCTCAATTCTCCATCTCCATCATCTGCCATTTTTGCAACACGTTTTTTACTTGAAGAAGCCCAATAAATTCTGAGACCGTTCTACCTCTGGTGCTAGAGGCAGTCTCCAAATTCTATGTGGTTCTTTGCGGTGCTGTTGCATTCAATTCCAAATAACTCACAGGCTGATAGATTCAAGGCTCTGATACCACTGTAATATCCTTAGTGGCTGTATTCCTTAAAAAAGTAATTCTTTCCAGCTAAAATGTTTGTCAGTTATCTCTCCTGAATGAATTAGAACTGTAATACTCTGACTGTTCGGGTATTCATTTGATACTGGACATGATTTATTGTACAAGTAATTTTGTAGAATTATCAACTCATACAAACAACTTGGAATACCAAGCATGAAGGTTCAGCCTGGAAGAAAACACCATGAAGTTTATTAAAAAATGCAGATAGAGAGGATTCCATGAACAGTTCATTGAACTCCAAATTGTTCAACATGATAGTAAAATCTTTAATGAGCTAGATGCAATACAAAGGTCTACAATATAATCAAACAATCCAAATCTTATCTTATGATTCTTCAGAGGGAACTAATGCAGGGAAAAGCAATTCTAAGAAGGTAATGCAAACATAAGTATATGCACCTATAGCCGCTCGAAGCCCAACTGAGGAATAAATTATAAGTGACGGAATGAATGCTGGCATGTCAATGTTTTTTCAGTCACTCTGCCTAACAACAAGCTCTACGATACATGCTAGGAACCAACAAGTAGCTGCAGTCAATCCCAAAATATACAGTAAGACCCGATGTCCTCTAGAGATGTACACGATGAAAGCTGAACACAGGTTCAAGGTTTGGAGGCACAATTTGCGTATTGATTGCTAAACAATCTCAGACTTGCAATATGATATTTAAAAGCCCACATCCCACTGTCTTTTTCAGTTTGCAGCCAAAAAATGAAGCCTTAATAGGCTCACAATAAATTCCCAACCTCAGTTCCTTGCACCAATAATTTTCCAAACTCAATCTCAATTCAGCACACCTGAAAAGAAATTCCAAATTCCAGCATAGTGTTCATGTTGATTCAGCGCAATGGTAAACCCTGTTTGAACTTACACCAGAGGTGTAGTCTGGGTTAGTATCCAAACCATAAAGTCTAGAGGTTTCTGTTTCAGACTGGTACTCACAACAACTAAAACAAAGATGTTTATAGATTTTTTTTTTAAAGTCCATCCCCTTTACAACAATGTAAACAACCATATGTTCTTGGTAGAAGCCATGCAAGAAGCATTACCATTCTCTTAACATGCAGCTAATAAGACAAGGAATAACTTAAGTGGGTAATGTCTCCTTAACGCTGAAGTCTTAATTTGAATACGGTGACATTATATTTTGGAATACTTTGCCAAGTAAGAAATCTTTAAAAAGTAGCATTTATCTTTCCACCATGACGTTGAAACAAACATGTCTTTCCTTGCCAAGACGTTAAAGCACCATGTGACCACTCGACATCCCTTATGCACATAAATTAGCCTATTGGGATGAATAATAGGCTAATTGTGAAATCCACAAGAGTTACGAAAAAGGAAGGGACATGGCATATCTACACATGTATGCCAGTAGGAATACTAGGATTTGATACCAATCATAAAGATGCCACTCATCTAATCCACTGTGTCACTTTGATATAACTATCATCGACCACACTATCATGCTTCAACATTATGGGAAGCATTCCATCCATCATGTGAATCCTTGGATCCCAAGACCTGGACAGATCATATATGTCGAAAATGACCAGATAGGTGACCTAGAATAAGTCAACCAAAGTGAGTATTCTCATTTTGCTGAAATCTCCCTGTATCACGATTCACAACCTCCCTTGGTTGCACTCCACTTGGATCCCACAGGCAAATTGGTTGTTCATGTGCCTCTATATCTAAAAAGTCTTCCTGCTCTAGATTGGCTACAATTGAAATGCCAAACTTCCACAACACAACCTCCCTATCATTTATCCCAATATAGAGACCATCCTGGAGAAGAAAACAGAAGGCTTGCAAGATTTGGCTCCTTTCTCTGCAGAAAGAAGCACCTTATACCAGTTATCCACCCTAGTCTTATGTGTCATTCGGACATCAAGTCATCAGCGGGTGGGCTGAATGAAAAAAACATGCACATCTCATGTTGTAATCATCGTGAAATGCATTAACAAACATCTATGGAAGTTTTGAATCAATACTAGAATTCCATACCTTACCATGTGAGTTAGGAATCTCACTATTTATAGCATGGAGCAAAAAACTTGCATCATCATGCACATTCTGCCTACTATCCTTAGCTGTATCCCACTCATGCTGCTCTACCTTTGTGTTATAATCATGTATACCCCTAGTGATAATAGAACCATTGCTTCCCTCGGATATTTCATTACTCCTCGCATCATAAATTCATTAATTTGTTTGGTCTTTATAACCATTGAAATAGCTTCTTGTTCCTCATTCCCTGCAAATCCTCTAGATAGCTTCCTTGTAAACGTGATGGCACACTCTCTACCTGAAAGCAATTGCAAGTAATATGATTTTATCACTTCAAGTGCCCACTAAGTGTTTATAAACTCAAAGCTGAAATTCGATTCCTAGGTCTTTCGTCTCTCATCAAAGTGAACTATCCAGATGAGATATTTAATGAATCTTTTTGTGATATGAAGATGAGCTAAGGTTTGTGGAACTTCTTTCTTTGTTGAGTACTCCCCCTCAAGAGCTGCTTTAAGAGGAGTAACCTGCTGAAAATCAAATGCGTTCCTTTACAAAGCCTTTTCCTCATGGCTGCAAGTTGCACTTCCTCGTGAATCTTTCTTCTCCACTTTCAAGAGTTCAAACTTTTGATGGGCTTTTTAATCGTTTTTGCCCATGAGATATGAAGTTTCTGTTATGGTAAATCAATGTTGTTGTAGTTGTATTAAACAAAGTAGATGCAAACTCCTTATATAGATTCACAAAGACGATGTTTCTGAAAGAAACAATTGTGAACTAAAGATGGAAATAGAAACTACATAATAAATCGATGTCGTTGTAGTTGTATTAAATGGAGAAGATGCAAACTCCTTGTATAGATTTACAAAGATGATGTTTCTAAAAGAAACAATCGTGAACTAAAGACGGAAATAGAAATTACCTAATAAACTAAAGACTAACTAAGATGACCATTAAAGAAACATTATAATATTCTAATAGTCTCCTCCTCCATGGCTGATTAACAATCAACATCATGCCCACCTATCACATTTGTTAAGGCAACAATCTAATGGCTGCAATCCAAATCTTAATGTATTAACTCTCGCACATGAAGCTCATCAACTACTCTTGTTACCTGTTGATCCTCCACGTGTTGTATGTGAATGTTGCATGTTAGTTGATGATGCAATAGAAGATAAGATTTCTGATTGAGCTGAAGAAGAATGTGACAAAATTATTTCTAAACCAAGATCAATTTCTCGATTTTCTACTTCACGTAGTGCCACTGAAATATCCGAAACCGGATATTTACTCGATTTCTTCCTCAACATACATTCAGAACTTAAACATATGCAGATGTAATACAATACGACAATAAAAATCAAAAGGATTTCCACAAGATAATAACTTGTTCTTTCCAAAATAATATTTAGGATTGAGCATATGAAAATGCGTTACAAACTAGTAATATAAAAACCATTAAACTCTTATACAACTCCTTAAAACACGTTATTGCATTATACAACAGCAATACAATAACCAACACTAAAAAATTCAATCTTAAACACGGCTTAACAATCAGATTGGAACACTAAGAGAAGAACCTGTAAGTGCATACAGGACACCTGAAGTGACGTCTTCATTGACAATGGGTTTGCGTCCACTGTCTGCTGGCACGAGGGGCTACGTCCTCACACTGGCTGAAAGCTGAAGCATTCCGATTACTCTCCCAAGAGAGAAATTGAAATCTGAATAATAAACCAAGCATGCCAAATGAATGAGTCTCATCTCCTATTATCTTCACCGTTGTGACTCTTCGACTTCCTTGCCCACTATATAATATTAAATTGACCTTTTATATTTTGGGTCCACGCTCTCCAAGTCAATTTTAATACTATATATACTATGTCTTTAACATTACAATTGTCCCCTCCTTGGAATTGCTTGTCCTCAAGCAATCAGCACTAGGATCCCATACGAATTTGCAGGTAGCACTGTAGTCCAATCTGAAAGCAAATTTGGCCATGCTATGAAGCAAGATGTCTCTTTGCAACGCATCCATCAACTGGACTCCGAATCCATATAAATCTATGAAATATCAGTGTACCTGTAGACTTTACAACTATGACTATCTTCACATCTAGTCTTAAATTGAGTAGAACTATGACCAAATCCTCACTAAACCATAGATACATATTGTCAACATCTGAATCCCAAATCCTGTTGTCATAACTAACTGATATGATGAGATAGAAATGTATCAAGGGGCTATGTATAACCCAGTAGATAGTGACGACCCGATTAAACTAACATCGCGGTCACATCAAATACCATACTGTTGTCATCAATCTGGAGGACCTCTGGGTACATAGGTATTGTGAATAAGAGTGAAGGTGAAAAACTTATCACTATGATTGAAACATAGCTCAAATCAACACTCCACCAAGACCCATTCAATGGCTGATGTAGGAATTCCATCCAACACCTGTATGGAATGAAACTAGAAACCATGTTTGGACTGATCCAATGACAAGCAACAATAGTTAGTTCACCCCTCCCATCTTGTGACCTAGATTCCTACGAGGAATTGTACCAGGACCCAAAAACTTGAAATCAAAATCATCCTCTTCATGACAATCAAAAGGAGTTCCCTCGTTTATCACAAAAAGGGGATTATTGGAAGTCCAATCAGCAACAACTTCAAATAAAGGGTTGTCTACAAATTGGATGTGATCTGAAGTTTTCATACTTGATTGTTTAGGGCAGCCATCAAAGTCATACGTCTGTTGAATGCTATCAAGTTCATTAATGATTTCTTGATAAAACCGCTGCCTCACCTTTCCCTCATTTTCCCGAGAGTGATTCATGACCCTAATCTGATTTTCTACTTACTGAAAAGAAAATTGATTTTCATCCAATGTCTCACGAGCATACTTAAGCTCCCTGTTGAGCTCCTCTTATCTCATTGTTTTCTCTATTTGACTCATCAACATATATTTCAGCAACCTTAAGAATATAATCCTTGTCGGAGAGCAAATATAAATAATTTGATTTCATAGTTTTGAGAGCTATTTTGACCATTTGCAAATCAAAAAAGGCCAATCTCCTTCAACTGCCCTTTGAACCTTCCTGTAGAGATCCTCAACCAACTTGTGAGTGTTGTCATAGCGTACCAAAGACACCACAACCATGTGTTCACTAACCTTCAACTGGTTCTAAAAGGTATGCATTTCATTATTGTCCTGTTGAAGCAGTTCATCGTCTTGTAGTGTCATCTTAGGTTGTTCCTCTAAATTCATGTCATGGGTATCAGGAATATATGGGTCATCATACAAAGATTTCAACGTGCTATTACCTTGTGTGCAACTGACCTTATCAACCTGCTTGTCAACACTAACCTATAATTCACCAACATAGAAACTTGCACCCTGAGTAACATCTTTTACATAATTGCTAGAAGGCTGTAAATCAATGGTAGTTGACTGCTCCTCTTTTATAAGAACTTCTATTCAACGATTTTGTTTTGTTGGAAATTTCTCATACACATTTTTTCCCTGGTCTTTTGGGAGGAGATCTTGAGTCAATTCCATATACTTTCTTTTTGCCACATCAGTCTTATTTTGCTGCTCTAGACGAAATTCCATGTAATCACTGAATGATAAATCATTTTGAGTTTGGGTAAGAAGTTTTTTATACTCTCTATAAATGTCGAATATTTATGTTCTTATATCAGATTCAAAATTCTGGGCTAACTGTGCTTGTAGCTTCATCGTACCTTTCAAGCTTCTAATCAAGGCAATTTGACCTGCTTCTTATGATTGCCTTTATATCCAGATAAATCCTAGCTTCTCAAACCTTATAGTATCTGTCCAACTGTAGTCTGGTGGTGACTAAAACATTTTATGGCATTGCCTGCCTTCTTTCCTTCGTTAGTCATTCAAACCGTCAACCTTCATTCTGCAACTGAACCACCTTAGTAACCGCCCGTGATGCAACATCACCCACAATTGCTGCAGCACATTGGATTTCAGAGGCTTTCCATTTGCGTGCAAGTATACCAGAGCATCTGCCGCTACAACATATTTAATTTTGGCAATTGCATCTATTTGAAAGTTTCGAAGATATTTTGAACAAGCTGATGCATGTTTAAAACATTTCACGGGTCTTGAGCATCATGTTTTGCATGGCTTCTTATATCTCAGTGCAACATGCAAGCAAACTCAAAAGGCGGTGGGATTTAGCTTCAGGATCACCAATTGCATTTGCTATAAAGTTTCTAAAGCCTTTTTATCAATTCCATTTAGCGCTAACTTTTCAAATCATTTGATTTCTTTATTCGAGATGACTTCTCTTCAAGGCATTATGTCAAACAATTCAGGTGCTAGCTTTAACATTCTCCTTAGTGTTGGAAATGTATGTCACTGCACTATACACCCACACATACCAGCAAGGCTACCGAATATTGTGGTCTTGGCATTCCCATTTTGGACTTGGCTTTTAATCCACCAGTCAGTAGAAAATGAGTGTGAACAAACAGCTCTTGTTAATCCTATCCAAAAATGCCCAACTCGTTCATGAGTTTCAACACCATATACATCCTAATTCCCATGGTCTTGTTCCGTGTCTTACTTTTGTGAATGCCGGTTACTTTCACTAAGTGTTAATAATAAAATCGTCCAGTGTGGGTGAACGAACTATTTCATTCTTACCAATCGCTGGGACCTCCGAACACAATGGATTGCTTGCATAGAATGGTGTCTTCAGTAGAGATTGAATGTGGAAGCGATATCTTAACATCGATATATCTTAAATCACCTTTTGACTTGGAAAGCAACAAAGATGTTGAAGAGAAAAGACAAAATACCATTTGTGAAAGATCCCAAGTCTATTTTGAAGATTCTCCAATTATTGATTATTGAATCTCCTCTTGGTGTGCCTGATGAAAACATTGCCATAGAAAGGACGTTCTCAGTTTGAAAGTTTTTGTTTGAGATCACAAGAAATGTTCATTCCAATACCACAGTAGTACCATAATAGGTCTGTAGATTACACAAGGCGACAAATGATAGTAAACATCCAGTTTGAAACAAATAAAATGTCTGTATGAGAATTCTGTGCTATAGACACATAAGGAGGATGTTTCCTTTTGCATAGGAGTAACGTAACCCCCAATTATTTACTGCTTAATCTCTTGCTTCCAATGAAAAATTCTTTGAGTGGCTTCAAGGCGTTACCATGACACTTGGCTTGAGCATTATATTTCTCTTTTTGCTGAGTCGGTATATTGATATCGAATTAATCCTAAATTATAACTGTAATCTCTGCAGCTACCAAATTCCAACTATGCATGACAAGGTTGAAAAGAATAATAATGTATTCGCCACAACTTTAATGATAGAACATATATTTGGACCGTTAATTCCTCCAAACGTCTACATTATTTGACGGAATTAATGGTTCCTTCCGTTATTTTGGCTGTTCCCGACCCGATATTTAACAGCTTCCCAAATTGGCTCCACAGACCTGCATAAAGTTGATTATTTTCCAACACCTGGAGCCTGCATTCTCTTCAATAAACCTACGGCAAAGGTCATTCACGAGCCCTCCTTTGGTCGATTGGGACTTTATTCCTTCCAAGTTCGATAGCACATTCAAACCAGTAAACTGTCTTTCGACACTCCTAGCTACTGTTCGATGCTTCTAATGGTAATGGCAATTGCGTGACTGATTAATTGCGAAGAAGGATTTAAGTGGTTGCTTGACATACTATTTATAAGGGAAATCAATTCTGAAATCACCTGTGACTTTCAACATTGACAGAATGAAATGCCCTAACATTTAAGGGACTGTCTGGCCCAATATTCTAAAAATATTATAAGCTTCAAGTATCGAGCACTCCTGATCTTTTATCTCAGACAAACTCTAATTCCACGGCAGAAGTATGGACCCTAGGAGAACACCGTTCAGATTCTATACAAATTGCTTCTTGGGTAAAGGTTGTATAAATAAAACGGGAACTGCCCATTAATCTTCCTTGTCAATAATAATAAAGCCTTCAGTGATTTTATAACTGCTGTCACTAGACCCTGACAACTATAACCTTTCGAAATACATTCGAATTCTGCAACGAATGTATTATTCTTGAGATGCAGCTGCCTGACTTATTATTCCAAATCAGTCACTGTTAAACAAAATTCTTAGTGCCAAAATTGCGTTCTCACCCTGTAAGCATTAAAGTTCCTTTAAATCCAACACACTTTTATTTCAACGAATTTGTCTCTTAAGTTCTAATAAAAAATTCTCGTAAACAATTTCCATCTTGAAAAATGACAAATCTTTTGGAATTTGTTTATGAATAAAATCTTTGATTATACCCAATAGGATGGCAGGATCGAAGCTTTGATACCACTGAAATATCCCAAACTGGATATTTAGTTGATTTCTTCCTCAACATACATTCAAAACTTAAACATATGCAGATGTAATACGATACAACAATAAAAACCAGAAGATTCTCCACAAGATAATAACCTGTTCTTTCCAAAATAATATTCAGGATTGAACATATGAAAATGCATTACAAACCAGTTATATAAAAACCAATAAACTCTTATACAACTCTTTAAAACACGTTATTGCATTATACAACAGCAATACAATAACCAACACTAAAAAATCCAATCTTAAACACAATTTAACAGTCAGATTGGAACACTAAGAGAAGAACCTGTAAGCACATATGAGACACCTAAAATGATATCTCCACTGACAATGGGTTTGTGTCCATTGTCTGTCGGCACGAGGGGCTACGTCCTCACACTGGCTAAAAGCTGAAGCTTTCCGATTACTCTCCCAAGAGAGAAACTGAAATCTGAATAATAAACCAAGCATGCGAAATGAATGAGTCTCATTTCCTTTTATCTTCACAACTGTGACTCTTTGACTTTCTTCCTGGCTTTTCGTCTTATCTCCCCTTGTCCTTTTTGCCCACTTTATAATATTAAATTGACCTTTTATATTTTGAGTCCACGCTCTCCAAGTCAATTACTATGTCTTTAACATTTCTCTGTAGGGTTTCCTTAGTGTTTGAGAGTTCAAATGTAAGAGTGTCTACTTCTTCCTTCTTCCTCAATGCCTTTGAATAAATCTTTGCAAGATCGAGGAGATGATTTGACATGAAGAAGATGTAGGTAATTTAATTTCATTGGTTCTATCCCTTGGCCCCCCTACTATTATATGGGCTATAGTTTCCCACCCTGCTGGCATCCCAACTTTATGGTGCCTCCCACTAAGGATTTGAACCTCATGGATACACAATCATCCTCACCTACCCATCCCCTACCCTTGCCTATTAGTCATCTTCATTGCAGAATATAGACTCTCTTATCAACTATAACTCCCTTCCACTGCCATGTTTCAATTTGTTAGAGTGAAAAAAACTATATTTCAATAGTTGACCTTTCTCGATTCTATACATAACATGCCAACACCGAAGCCCACAAAGTTGGAGGGCCATGCACCCTACACTATAGTTGATCAAAAGATTGGCTCATATGAGTAGAAAAAAGATCTCCTTGCAATTGTGAAAATTCTTCTTCATATCCCTCTTGTCTATTCTCTAATTGTACCTCCCAAAGGTGTTTTTCAATCATCCCATATGTGTCATCTAAGTGTATTAGAGCTGCAACAACTTTACCTTCGGTGACTTTCATTTGACTCCAAATTATGGGAGCTAACATATGCATGATAAAATTCAGATTCATGTAATCAAGTTGTTGATTGTCCTTGAAGAACTTGACTATCTTCTATGCCACCACCTCCACACACTTGCTGATTTGGAACTAGGACAATGTTAGTTCCAAATACAAAATCATCATCATCATCATTTTGTATCTCTATTGTTTCCTTGCACTTATCATTCTATGAGCAAAATTCATTCCTTCACAACAGTTGTCAATAGTGATCTCTAGACCCCCCATATAAAAACTTGAGCACTCTTCCTTTGCTAGCTCAACGAGATCAAAGTCAATGATCTCATCATTGCACTAATCTGATATAGATGAAATGCACGAGAATTCATCTTCTGGGATCACAAATGATTTCCTCATTCTGTATTCTTTGAACATTCTGTGGAAATCTGTTCCACATTCATCATGATAGAAGGTATTCTCTTCGACACATTTTTTCATCTGCTCTTATTCAAGTGAGACTTAAGCTCCTCCTTACATTGCTTGAACAATTGTGGACCAATGCACATGCAACTGATGAGATTGCCCATTCTTGTTTCCAAACAGCCAATTGTAAAGATAAGACATTCTGTGTGAGAGCATCACTATAATTTATGGACATAACCATAATATTCCTTATTGCTGCAATGACATATTTATCGTGTTCTTTCTTGAATGTGATGAAGAGATGATGAAACATGTCGTAGATTTGATCTTGCATCTTAAGTCCAACAAAATGTTGCATGCTTTGGTTTCTGCAAATATCATATATATGGCAACCCTTCTTCCATAACAAGGACTACTGAAGTCATCTAGATCTTGAAAACTATAAACAATCAAGTGCAGCGTCCTTCGTAGTGTCATCAGCACAGGGTACTAGAGGTATCAAAATTCACATAATCTCACTAATGCATGAAGCAACCATTAACTTGATCTCATTATCAAGATGCGTCAACAATGTTTGTTTCTGTAAAGAGAGTTCACTGTGGGACCAAGTGCTAGCTGCATCAAATATGAAGTTGGCTGCTCCTACCAAGCATAAACATTCACCTATCTCATTCAGAGTGTTGAAGACAATCTCTTGGTCTACGTTGAATGCACAATTTGTTACCAGCTTCACGTAGAGACTTGGCCAACCATTGATTGTCTTTGATGCCATGCTTCAATCTGAAATCAAAACATTACCAGCTCTGATACCACTTTAAGAACCCTGCTAATTGTGACCTGAATTTTCAGTTTTGGCTGTTACACATGCTATTAAACAGTGCTAACGGTCTCAACTCTGATTTATGAGTTTTGAATTTGTGTTTGATATTTGTTTTCATGCCAAATCATAGATAAACATAATCAAATGACGAAGGAATATACCATAAAATTTATAATTTCTCCTTGGATAACAATGGAAAGTACAATGGTATTGGATCTGATATGGGTCTGATATTACTAGAACAGTGAACAAGTTCCTCCAAATATGAGGGTTATAATTAATCAAAATGATTACACACATACTTGGATGCATAAATAGAAGCCCACTACCGAGTCGAAAGCATGACTGCCTTAAATGGTGACCAATGATGAAGGGGCTGATTGGTATAAGCAGTAAATGGCTCCTGAAATTCTGATATATAGAATTGACCTTCAGACCCTGGCTGAACAATGCCAAATACTACCAAAACATGCTAAATCCTTCTTCAGAATTGCGACAATCATCAAAATGGTGTTTTGAAACCCTAGAAATTCTGATATATAGAATTGACCTCCAGACCCTGGCTGAACAATGCCAAATACTACCAAAACATGCTAAATCCTTCTTCAGAATTGCGACAATCACCAAAACGGTGTTTTGAAACCCTAGCTCCAGCAATGTGAAATTATTGCAGTTCCCTAAACCATTGTCAAAACACTAGGTGAATGATGCAAAATGAATTTTATAGCTGTGTTACGATCAAAATTGCAATTATTTTCAATTCCTATCAAACCATCCAATGAGGCTTCAGACTAATGAGCATGATGTTGAATTTTGGATGAATCCACTCCCAAGATGGATTTCGGTTTTTGTTTAAACCACTGAGAAGCTCCAAGGGGTTTTGTCCTCAAATTTCTTGTATTGAAAGCCAAGCTCCCAAACTTCTTAGAGAGAATTGAAATAAAATAAATAAATCAAAGGATTCCCTCAAATCCTCCTAGGAAGTTTCTGGAAAGTTGGCTGCCCTATTTAAATTTCTCACATTTAATATTTTAAAATTAACTTGCATATGGGACATAATAAAGCGAACCTCTCATATAATTTCTTCATTATATAGTCACTATATTCTTATACCTCCATATGTTGCCATCCCATTTGGCATAATAATTAAATACTTTATGACATTAATACTAAGTTGCCGGTTCAGGTTCCGATATGGATGCGGGTTCAAAATTCGACCAAATTTTTGGGGGGTTGGGTTTGGATTCATTTTGGGTTCATCCATACAAAAACATATTTTTTTAAAATTATGTGTGTGTGTATATATATACAACAACAAATAAGTCCATACATCACTATGCTAATAGTAAAGCAACATAGCAAAATACACCACCATATCTATGTTTTCGTTCAATGGTATATTAGTTGCATCATTTAGCCATAAATACAACATGGTGCACTTGCTTGGTCACATGTGTGGAACATATTTCCATATCAAGGGAAACAGTTGAGAATGAAAGGAATTGTGAAAAGATAAAATGCAGTTATCTGAGTTTTTTATTTTCTATTGGTTAGAGGATTTCTAACCAGGCTAGATCAAAAGTTGAGATTCAAATTTCAAGCCCTGGATTCAAAGATATCATATCTTTTTAAAAGAAATTCCTCTATAATTGTCAATTTGGATTTCCTCTATAAGCAACTGTTCATTTTCATTCACAAATGCATAAAAGACATATAAACGATCTTTTTTGGTCTTTTTAGGGGTCACTTTAGGGTTGGGAGGATCAAATAGACAAAATTAGGCAAAAGAAAACACTTGAAAATTGTCTTAAAAAATGTTTTGAGGCCAATTTCAGCACAGGTTCAGCCATTGAGCAGCAAATTCTTCAAAATTTGCTGCAAATTCGTAGTTCTGGAAGAGAATTTGGGGAGAATTTGAATATCACCTATAATCATCAATTTTTTTAAAGAAATTCCTCTATAATTGTCAATTTGGATATTCATCTATTGTCAATTTGGATTTCCTCTATAAGCAAGTGTTCATTTTCATTCACAAATGCATAAATGACATATCAACCATCTTTTTTGGTCTTTTTAGCGGTCACTTTAGGGTTGGGAGGATCAAATGGACCAAATTAGGCAAAAGAAAACACTCGAAAAATGTCAAAAAAAATGTTTTGTGACCAATTTCAGCTGCAGGGCAGCAAATTCGCACTTCTGCAAGAGAATTTGGGGAGAATTTGACAAGGACCAGACTTTATACAGAATTGAACCAGACTTGAAAATAATTGGAGAGAATTTGGTAACTTGTTGACATCCCATTTGGCATAATAATTAAATACTTTATGACATTAATATATTAAATGCACACTTGACCCCATATATCCCTTTGATCATAAAGATATCTAATTTAATTAATTTTTTAAAAGTCAATGCTAGATTAGGCTTTAAAAAATTCAATTAAATCATTAAGCTCTATTAAATGCTTTGGGGGGATTATGTTAAAATCCACTTCCTTTAGCTTTCAAAAAATGTTGGAAGAGGTACATGGATGATACTAATGTGGTATGTTTTCATGGAATGGATAAGCTTTGAGAGTTTTATTCTCGCTTGAACATGTTTGATAGCATAAAATTCACTAAGAAGATTTTCTTTTTTGATGGAGGTCCTCCACGAAATATTTGTAGCTACCCAATATGAGAGTATGAGCCTTGCGGCTGAACCTCTTCGGCTAAGAGCCAATGATTGAGGGGTATCTATTCCACCAAAATCACCTGAGGCATGATCCCGGTCTCATCCCTTTTCAATGTCAGAGCCACGCACTCAGTGAGACTTGATCCCTGGTGGGCTCTTTAAGAACCTTTCATCTTCACTGCTCTTTAAGAACCTTTCAACTTCACCAGTAGACCAAGGAGATTGAAACGATGGTTGTTTTTCTTTCTTAGAAATGCTCATTCCATGGAAATCTGATGGCTTTTTGACATGACAATATAGAAAAGAGACACACTGATTTATATCTGCAAGGTTCATTTTGTTGCCGCCCACCACAAAAAGGCATTCTTAAAACTCTCGCCACTAAGGCTTTCAGGATAGCAAATGATCAACAATAGAAAAATCACTCGTCTAGATTTTTAAGAATGATAGGTGTTAAAACAGATTTCTAGGGCTTTTCATAAAGCAGGTGATGGGGGAAATAATTTGTTGTGACGGGGACACCTTTGATATTCAAAGCATTTCTATCCTACATTAAGGTTTATCAATGATCATGCAAACTGCAAGGATGTGAAGGGGCATATCATCTAGTCGACTTTTCTTTCCTACTAAAAAGCCAAGTCAAAATATCAAGTCTTCAGTGACAAGGTAGAATCAAAATTATTGATGTGTACTGCATTAAATGGTCAAGTGATGTCACACATAAGTGAGACACAAGGTGGAGAGTTTCTCTCTAACGGTTCATTTTGATTGTACTCAACAGTCCTAATTGGATAATGTCTTAGATCTAAGTCAAGCTTAAAAGTCAATAATCTGAAGATGGTTCTTTCCCTAATAAATGTATGACCCATGAGTTAATTTATTTATTTATTTTAACTTGATGAATTAATAAAGATTTTCATCTAATCAGAAGGGTATAATAGGTGCTTTAGTGTGAGTGTTGCCACCTGAAGAAAGGCTATGCCGATTCACATGAAAAGCTATCTCAGTTTGAGATTGAGGCAAATCCAAAAGTTATTGAATCAGCTGTGCCTCAAGACGTTACTGTAGGACATGAATAAAGCTGTTGAATGCCTTCTGTTTCAGGAAAGCAGTAAAAGGTGCGCGCACAAGCGCCAAGTAGAATGTAGTGTTGACAGCGTCACAACTGCCGTATTGATTAAAGATGTCATAGATGTACATATTCAGTCAAACAAGCTTATGTTTGCAGATTCCATTTCTACCGACGATATTGTTCAGAGTCCAGACATGCTGAATCTCGATGGACAAGCTTGAAAACAGGAAATCTGAGCTACACGTTCATCTTAAGTTTGTACTGTTTGAGGAATATTTTGTATAGCTTTCTAAAGTCAGGTGTTGTGACCACTAGTCTACCACACATTTCAGCTTGTATATGTTGACAGGGCTGTCAGGGGAAGAATCTGATCTGCAGGGTTGTTTATACGTTTTAGCACCAGACAGATGAAGATAGTCAATCAAGTCATTGAAAGAGAAATGTTACTGAGCTTCTTATGTATCGGACAGCTAGGGCTTGTACACGTCTCCTTGCAATCCTCAACATGCGGACGAGGAAACTTGTAAGCCCTTTAAATCTATTTAATCAGACTTTCAAATCAAGCATTCCACCTCGAATCAGAGCGAACAGTCATAGAAATTCCTCTATGGTTCAGAATCTTCAAACACTAACGCGATGAGTTGAAACTTGAAAGGTCCAAAGAGTCCCATTCCTTTAGCTTGGGAGGTTCATTTCTTTTCAATATATGGTCATTGACTTCTTCATAGCCTGTTACAAATGGATCCTATAGGATATGGTTACCTGCAATAAGGACCTTATTTCTGTAACAGTGAAACCTCTGCTGGCACTCACCAGCTGTTCTCTTTGTTTTCAAATTAGCTCCTTTTTTAGTTGCATCATGGAGTTGGGTGCTCTGTTTTTTTCTATTGGTTTCATTTTGTGTTTTCTCCCTTGGTGGTTCTGGTCTGATTGATTAAGCTGATAATGCCTGTAAAGATTCCTAAAGGGAAATGTTACTGCCCAGCTTGTTCAAGGAAGGATAGCCTTGGAGAGAGTTGTCATGACGAGTAGTAGGTTCTAACTTCTCACACAGAATCAGGTTGTGATTAGTCTCAGGATGGCCACCTGTATCCTCTCTAAGGCTTTCTTGTTTTTGAGAGATTCAGACTCACATTCCAAGCAGGTTTCACTACTGCTTTATTTCTAAATGTAAATTCTATATTTTAATATAAATGTTGTTTAGGTGTATGGCCTTTTACCCAATAAAAACACAATAAGAAAAAGAGGTGCATCTAATTACTAATGCCTAATTCACTTGAATGCTTGGCCCACTGGCTAGATTGCAATGTATTGATTTCCAAGTCAATAAATCAGTAATTAATGCTTGCCTGGTGGTGATCTGATGTGTTTTGATGATGTTTTACAGCACATTATCAGCAATATCAATGATTTGTTTGTGTTGCACATAGGCTTTTCCCCGAAAGCACATCTCTTTCATAATTTTCCCTGACTGTGGAACCTCAAACAACTTATTTTTTGAATTTTTTTGGATGACGACATCTGATGGTTGGTATTTGATTTGTTTTGGAGTGCTGGGGATTTAATTTCATATTTTGGTACTTTTCCTAGTGCTATATGGAAAGGTGGTAATGTTTGGTCATTATAAGTAGTCTAGAAGAGTATCAGCAAACTGCTTGGCATTTCAGTTTTGCAACAATTCAGTTATTGATTTAATGTCTTTCAAAGTGTTCATTTTGTTGTATCTTAAAGCTTCAATTAAATAAAACTTCGAGGTTAAGGTGATAAGAAAGTCTGTTGACCTACAATATGGTTTTTGTTATATCTCTTTTATGTGCATTAACTTTTTATGTAAAGCTGTACCTTAGGATGAATATGGAAATTTTATTAGATGCTGTAAGTGGGTTGAATTAGGCTTTGGTGAGTTCTATAATGGATGTTTCTTGCCTATGTTATTTATATTATAAATATGTTAATCAGGTGGGAATATATTTACCGTGTTATGACATTTTTCGAGACTGGCTTGAGAACTTCTCAAGTGCAAATGCACCCCAATTGATGCCGTACGCTCCATTAGTGGCAGGATCAATGGCAAGGTCATTGGCATGCATTACCTGTTCTCCAATTGAGTTAGCAAGGACACGAATGCAGGTTAATCCTGGTTCTCTTGTTACAAAATTTATTTGCATTTTCTTTGATGAGCATTTTACCACTCAATGTTCTTGAGGGCATGGGTATACTCTATTAAATTAACAGTACGCAAGCCTTTGAAGAAAGGCTAAATGATGGACTGTGTATATGTGTTAATTCAAATTGTTGTGAAGATACTAGAAAACTTTTCTACATTTCATCTATGTGATTGTAACGACGATATTAAATTATTTCTACAAACATAGGACACAGGCTATTTCCATATTCAAGCTGTGCATCTTACCCGTGTCTTTGCAAGCATTGATTTGACAACTGTTTTCCTGGAAATTAGGCACAGAAAGGAATTCCAATGGGAGTGAAGCCTCCAGGCATGTGGAAGACCATGCTGAGTGTCCTGTCACCCATGAAAACTGAACCAACTCTAGGAAACTGTAAGATCTATATTGCTAACTCTAGACCATTATTAAAAACCATATTTTGAGGCGTTGTAATTTGTGGTATACATATGATATAGGGTGTTGAATATATTTATATTAGGCTAGAAAGAAATCTTTACTTTAGCCATACGTCTTTCAATGCTGAATTACAGAATTTTAATTGCATTATAGTTACAAAGTGCTTGGAGTTGTCATTATCACATGGAAGGCTGGTTTCTAGTATGTTGTCCTATGTTGCTGGTTTGGTTTGAATGTTAGCTGTTTTTTTTGGGCTTCAGCTGTACTATATGTGTATATACTAAATAACCATCTTCTGCACAAAATGTACAAGATTAAATATAGAATTGAGAACACAATTCATAATTCATGATTCAATGACGATTGTCCAATTGTAAATGTTAAATTATATTAAAATGGATGATGTTCCAGTGGTGTTACCCGGAATCAGAATTGGCTTGAAAAACCTAGAATATAAATGGAATTCAATTACTTGGGAGGAAAATGATATTTACATCCGGCATATTACAATTATCTTTTGGTTATTGAAACCAGTGGGGTCTAGGGTAAAAGTCCCTATTGAGGGTTTCAATTAAATTTAAAGGGAGAAATCTGAGTACCTGCATTAGGATTAAGGTGCTTTTGGTCTCTAAATTCGTCCAAATTGATTTTGGGTTGGGTTTGGATTTGTTTTGGGTTCGTCTGTACAAGATATATATACAGACACAGACATACACACATACATATGCAGCAGCAAATAAGTTCATACATTACAATGCTAAAAATAAAGCAACATAGCAAAATACACCAGCACAATCCTCTTCAATAAATACTAAAATGCAATGTAAAGATGAAGTGATTTTGATTAGTCACAAATTCATTGAGTCATCAAGAGCACAAGAAACAGCACATGCTGATGACTAATTTTACCCATCTACAGCAGCGAGGTTTCAATCACCTTGGGAGCTCAGCTAACCATAATTTGCTTATGATAAATTTTGTCAAGAAACAGGACATTATTAAATGAGTCATTGAAGAAATTGCTATAAAATGAAGAATCATGAAACAAGGTTCTGATTCTTAAAAAATACAATATTACACACACGCAGATAACCCTGTTTTTTCTGTTTGTAAACCCTACACAGACTTCGTTCTACTCATCCACAGCCTTCAGCAACTGAGAAATCTTTATATTAAAATACAATTACATACACTGTTTTAGGTTTAAAAAGGTTGAATAGACAGAAAAAGACAAAAAATAGCTTTTGAAAAGTAAAAAACACTGACGTGGCATGCGAATTCGCTCCACATTCCCTCAAATTCCGGCCAGGCTTGCGGAGGATGGGTAAAAGTCACCGAAATTCAATGGAAAGTCGGGCAGGGTCTGATTTTAAAAATTTAGACCGAATGTTTTAGCCTGACACTGACTTCAGAATGAATGTGAATTGAATTTGAATTTGGTAAGAACTGAATTCCGAATTCCATGTCTGGGCAGCGAATGTGGTAACCTAGTTTACTGATCATTACAGAATTTCCCTATCAGTGAATGCAGACACCTATGACAGTCATGAAATATCCACTGGTTGCTCCTAAGTTTAGGTTTGAGACTTCTAGTAAGTTCCATCATAAGGTGTTGTAGGAGCATCTTGGGTACGTTGGCAATCTCACATCAACCAAAAAGATTTCTTGTTTATTGTCCCTGTCTGCTGTCTGTGGAATCACCCTTGCTGTTCGTGTTATTTCTTTCCACGCAGTTGGCTTCGTAATGTGGACCAGGGTTTACTTTAGTGGCGAATATTCGTCAAATGGTGAATCTCACTCATCAGGGACCTTGAATTTGGTGAATTTTTTTGCACTTTTGGGGTGGCAACGTTGCCCGCAATTTATGAGAACTGGATCCCATGCTCAGATCAATCACCAATAATAATACATAATCATTTTTATTTTGATGATGACTTCTCCAATGGAATCTAATCTTTCCACATGGTAAATTAAATATTTTCATCCACAATTTCCATGGCATGTCTTAATAGATGGTCGCATTCTTTTATCTATGACAAAACTTTAAGTTGGGTTATATTCAAAGTACATAGATTTGACAAGTGTCTCTATTCCGGAGACTTTCTAAGGAACTTATTATCCTTCTAATCTTTGGCCGGAAATAGGTTATACAGTGGACAAGTATCATTATTTAGGAAACTTTCTCCAAAACTTGTAACTTTTTAGCCCGAAACAGGATTTATACTGTTGATTTAGGATCATCTAACGGTCATTAAATAGGGTTATTATATCTTGAATGATACAAATTTATGGTTTCTAGATAATTTTACTTTTGGTCTTGATTTTCTGAAATAATTAAAGATTTGCCATGGTGAATTTGGTGAATTTTTTTGCACTTTTGGGGTGGCAACGTTGCCCGCAATTTATGAGAACTGGATCCCATGCTCAGATCAATCACCAATAATAATACATAATCATTTTTATTTTGATGATGACTTCTCCAATGGAATCTAATCTTTCCACATGGTAAATTAAATATTTTCATCCACAATTTCCATGGCATGTCTTAATAGATGGTCGCATTCTTTTATCTATGACAAAACTTTAAGTTGGGTTATATTCAAAGTACATAGATTTGACAAGTGTCTCTATTCCGGAGACTTTCTAAGGAACTTATTATCCTTCTAATCTTTGGCCGAAAATAGGTTATACAGTGGACAAGTATCATTATTTCGGAAACTTTCTCCAAAACTTGTACTTTAACATTTTAGCCCGAAACAGGATTTATACTGTTGATTTAGGATCATCTAACGGTCATTAAATAGGGTTATTATATCTTGAATGATACAAATTTATGGTTTCTAGATAATTTTACTTTTGGTCTTGATTTTCTGAAATAATTAAAGATTTGCCATGGTTTTACGAAATTTTCATACGATGGAAAAAATCGCCAATAAAATTAAATTTTATCCTATTTTGAAACAAAAAATCGCGAATACAAATTAATTTTTTGCCCATAAAATAATGTTAGATTCGCTACGATTTTATACATTTTTCCAAAGGGGGGTTTATTAAAGTTATCCCTAATGTAGACCTACCATGGATCCTTATCTTATGTTTGCGGAAATTAATTCCATTATATGCAGGAGTTATCCTTCTCTTTGCTCGAGGTGTGCTTGTTTCGTGGCATATTGGGTAACATGCGGATTTTGGCTTCTGCGAGGTTGTTTGAAATATCAAGTCTTTCCGTTGTCTTGGGGATCTCTTCTTGGATCACATGTGGACCTATCTTTGTCCTGGCGGATGTTTGTGCGCATAAGTGTTTGGTCTCTGATTTCTCCTTTGGGTCAGGACCTATATTTTGTAATAAATTGCCTGACAGGCCGACTTGTGGTCTTGCTGGCTATATAATTCGACATCTAGGATTAGAGTAGGTAGTATTCCAGTTAGTAGAAGATAGATAATGCGAATTTGGTTCTATAAGCTTGAGTTTCTAAGCTCGCAGTTTGTATGTCAGTTGTTTATGGCTGCAAACAGGTAGACCTTATGCCTGGTGATGGAGCCTAATTTTTTTTTTCCATTTTTCAACGTTTTCCCATCTTTTACACTATTTATTGGTCACAAAAATTTCTATACTTTTAGGTTTCTTAAAGCACCACAAGCAAGAACATGTTGATAATAGGTTCAATATGTTGATTCATATTACACCTTACAACAATAACTTGGAGTGTCCACAAAGAAACCAAAGATGTGTATCAGCATGGTCAAATAGCAAGATAGCCTCATAACTCTCTCAAATAAGTGGCAGGTTGGAAAAATGATCTCAACTACAAGTGGATATTCAGAAAACAAAACTCACTCATAACTTCAATGCTGCAGTGAGAACAACTATAGCAAGGCACCATTCAGGCAACGTGAATTCAGAGATGAATGTATGTAGAGACACAATCATGTAAGAAGAGCCTTCAGCAATAAAAGACGCTTTAAAGAATAGTGATAGTCTTGATGGCAGATATCGATCAGGATCAGTGTCATGAGGGCAGAAGAAAGGGATTTTAGGAGGAAAAGTAATGAAGAAATATCAACTTATATAGATTCAAGCATACATACCTGATATATTGAGTCTTTATTCCTCTATATCAAAAACGATTCTGAGTCTGTTCGGCAAACATTGGACATCAGAATTTAGAAGTATATTAAATAATAAGTGATTAACGATGGAAGCTATGGAGCCCCAACTACCATTTCTTTCGGTAGTCCTAAGTACATATAAGAGATGCATCGTTGGAGATTTGTAGCGGCAGTGAGAATCTTCAATATTGTCATAAGCCATAGAGCACTTGTTTAAAAGTGATGGCATCAAGAACGGACGACTATTATCCAACACCAACCCACATTGAATCAGTAGCGAGAAAGAAGGTATTTGGATTGACTTCAGACAACTTTGATAGAAATGTTCATTGCAGCGTATAAAGGAATCAACGGAAACAAGGAGTTGGGTCCATACAAAGAATTATGAGCAAGCATGAATTCTGGAGTCTTATGCAAAATTGAAGGAGTTAGTGTGTGTGCATACAGCAACAAGGGATACGGACATGTTTTATTCACTATGTGACTTCTGCAGGGGTGATAGATATGAGGCAATGTCTCCTCCTTGCATTACATCTGTATCGAGAAATACATATATCTTCTATGCGATTTCAGAGACTGTTCTCTTCGACATTCATATCATTTTAGGAGGAATTGAAGTTTGAATGTATACTGAGCAATATGAGATGAGTCTGATATAGATGGTGTCGTGAATCCCCACGTTGGCATACAGAGACAAAATTATTATTCACGGGAAGTGCATATCGCCAGAGTTACTCACATGGCAGAGATTTTTGGCACAGGACTTGGCGATTAATATTTCTCTAATCTGATCCCACGACAATAAGCACACTTAACCGCTAGGAGCCTTGGAAGATTGGAAGACATAGGCTTTTCTCTAGTTGTCATATAAATGCGGGATTATTAATCTGCAAGATGCAAATTATATCATCTATCCTTTGTATTATTTCAAAACAACTGAAGGCTCCAACATATGTGATAATATTAAAGTATCATGGTAGGCAATTAGAAATTAAACAAGGCGTGATTATAATTAGGAAGAAAGTATTAATTATTTTAAAAGATATGACTTTTTATATTGAAAATTTTCACATTCCAAAGTATAAGAGATATAATGTGGATCTCATTTTAGAAGAAGAGAAAAGATTCAAAAAACATTCATATTCTGAAAAAAGCATTTTATATTACTTGTACGGAGGGATAAGGAGTTTAATATGACTTTGTGATATAAATTCAATTATTTTATTTTAATAATAAAATAAAAAGTCCTTTGTTTATTTCTAAATGGCATGGAGATTTAAACTACAGATGAACCGTCCTTTGTAATTAATTTTTGAAGTTCTGTATACAATTTAAATATCGGATAAGTGGACGTGGTCATTTAGCATTTTAAATTTGATCATCATAGATATTGTGAAATATCAAATTGTTTCCGTATTTGTGTTCAGTTTGTCTCCCTGCCAGAGGAATTAAAGTTCAATCTGGACTAATTTAAGATTGCGTATGTATTTGATCTGTTGCATCTTGATTATTTAATTCTTGGCAGTAAAGTGTGTAAAACATTATAAAGTTGTACGTGAAAATTCATTGAAGTTGACTCTATTTCCCAGATGAGCAGAGGCAGTGGTCTTTTTATTATTGAAGTCAGAAGATCTATAACTTACTTCCTATAAGCATCAAATTAATTATTATTCAATTATACAAAACATTCAATCATTATCCAGCATCCAATTTTCATTTTAATTGAGTTTGAGGACCTTGCCAGCCGGAGAACTCCAGAAGCTTAAATTCTCTTTAGAAAAGCTCTGAACCAAGTGATTAGGTTCGAGGAGAAGGTCTACCCATCTAGGTGTAGCGGAGCTTGAAGTGCAGGGGAATTGAGAAGTATTCATGTTCGTTGGCTAGAACTGATTGTGGAATCCTATCGGAGAAGTGGCAGGCTCTTAGATTTCCAATCTGCAGTTTTGGGAACCAACACCTGGCATGCCATAAGAAGATTTTCTCATTATATCTGCATTGAAATCAATAGAATTTCTTGCAGGTGTGCAACTCTAGCAAGGGTAGCTTGGGAGTGTCTCTTGGACCTCTTGCCTTGTATTATAAGGAGATAATAATAGTTCCCTGATCTTGCAATTGGTTTCAGTTTGGGAAAAATGATAAATCTAATATTGTAGGCACATTCCGTGATTTGTATATTACCTTTGTTCGTACTCGGGAGGTCGGTGGCATGTCTCAATCATGCTTGAGATATTTGAAATATCTGTAATGTATTGGGTATGTGATATATTTAACACTTAGATATTGCTTTTCTTCTTGATGAACTACTGAAAGCACCTCACCTATTTGAGTTACACATAGTATTAGTACTTTAAAATTTGGTTTAAAATAGATAAAGATGTATAACTTTATAATTATAGTCCAGTAGTAGTATTTTAATGATAAATGTTAAAATTAAAAAATATTAGATATAGACGTTGCAACAAGAATTTTCAAAATTATAAATATTTATTTCTTAATCATATTGATTACAATCCAATGTTCATCAAAATTTCAATCAATTGATCAAGGTATCAAGATTCAACAATGTTCAAACTTCAAACCTCAAAACAAAAATCAAAATACCAAATAGTCAATTATAGAAGTATATATTCTAGAAGTGGTAACAAATGAAGATGGAAAAAATATAACAATGGAAGAAGACTTCCCATTTCCAACCAATGACTGCAATCTTCCTTTTTTACCCCTTTATTATTTCCTTTTTCTGCACAAAGGTTTCTCATTGAACTTGCAATTCACTCATAACATCCGTAGGTGCATGTGGGAATTGAATTGCTTTTTTAGTGTTTCAGTTTTTGCTGTATGAAATACCTAGCTGCAACCACCTCTTCTGGTTGGGACTTGCATAGACTCAACACATCTACCAAGTACTTGGCTGCTTAGTCTCCCAGACTCGCCAAAGGTGGCTCGCCTCAGGAGTCACCTAGTGTAGGCAAGTCTTGACAATTTTTGTTACTGTGGTTAGAACTAGTTATTATTGAAAGTGAGTGGATGTAATTGTTTGCAAAAATGGACTAGTGAATTGGTCTACATGTACCAATTTACACATTAGAAATTTGAAGCATCAAAGTCTGCACTCTTGAAAGAAGTCCAATAATTTGAACCAAGACCAGGTCTTCATACTGGTTAAATGTTAAGGAATTGAGGCTAGAAGTGCATCATTTTCAATAGTGCTAAAGATGCATATTTATTACCTACCCTAACTGGGATTCTCACAAAATGAGAGACCAGTAAATTGCAAATATAGTGATGTGTATGTTGAAATGAACTCTGATTTCTTAGAAAAGTTGAAATAAAATTTAGGTAAAGCTTTCCTGAAGAAGTTTAAGGTCAGAGTTGGCACACTGGCAAGTGCAATAATAGTGTGCTTAAGAGTCCAACTCTCTTTGCAAATAAGCTGTTTCAGGCATTTTCTTTGAAGAGAAGCACATACACCAAGAAGAGTGGGATGCAACTGATGCCAGCATGGATAGTTTTTCTAAATTACCAAACAAGTTTGGAGAGAGTGGGCACCCTTGCTCGACCCCAGTGGCATTGTTAGTAATGTCAGAAAGGCCTTGAGTGGTACAAAGGCATTATATAACTGCAGTGTATGCATAATGGTGGTAACAAAACACTTTAATAAATCAGTGCTCTACAAACAGAAAATGCATTTTAAACATCACAAAACAATAATATAGTCACAGATCTTCAACAATCTTTCCTTAGCCTTTCAAGTAATAGTTCGAAGTGTCCAGATATAATCTACCATCTTATAATCATTTTTAGAGGCTCTGAAATGAGACTTGCCCAGTGTTAATGAGGACTACCAAATGTGAAGATAAGGCAGCTTTAGAGATACTGCGGCCTTCAATTGCAGACTCAGAGATTTGTATCTGCCTTTTCTGGGTCTTGAGTGAATACTTGCGAAGTCTGCTGTTTTAAGTGGTTTTACTTCTTAAGATTCAGTGTTCACTTTTTTTTGTTACTACTTCATGTTCAACTCTTTCATCAAATTTATTTATCCAGGAGGGTCCACAACACTTTGGAGCTCACATTTTTGTCTGCAAATAATCAGGGCTTTTGTGTCTCATTAGCAGCTTAGTCATTATTGGCAACAAACGTGGTGCAATGCCATTTCTGTTCTGATCAATCTGTACAATTGCAGTGCCAGTTCTGGGTAGTGGCGACCCAGGAATCTAGCTAGGATTTGGCAAAGGAGCTGAGAGTCTGGCAACTGCCGATCCACTCGTTACCCTCCTACATGTATAATGGTATATACTATATAGTACCATCTTTGAAACAGTTGGTGAAAGGAAATTAGTTAATGAATTAGCTACCTTAGTGGTAGAACCAGAGGATAGTCTAGACATTCACAATACATCTAACTTTCAATTTTGACAAGTATAAAAAATATGTCTTGGAATTTGCGACTGAATTAAACAAAGGGAAGGAAGGGGAAAAATAATTGCAAAGAAATACGTTTCACTGTGCCCAAACAATTTCTAAAATGGAAAAACCATGGTCAGTAGGTAGGGGGTCTTGTAATACAGTTGATGGAAAATTGGCAAAATCTTCTAAGGTAAAAAATGTCACAGCACCTCTCAAATTTTCAAACCATGGTCTTTTAGATAATGTGAAGTCTTGTCATAGCTCTTGACTGGTAATAGTTAGAAATGATCTCCATGTTCACGTTTCTTCTATCCTTAATGACAACTATGTCTTGACCAATAGATTTAAGGACATCCTAGACACACTCCCCAACATTTATCTAATTGCCATTAGAGAGTTGGGAATCCAAACCTAGTTAAATTGAGTGATAGCAACCCAATTAGCTATTGAGTAATTGGGAATGGCACTGACTAAGATGGGTATTCAAAAGAACAAATTATAGGATTCTTTGTGAGGATGGTTGATTGAACATTCTCAAAACTTTGCTGCATCTGCAAAGCTAGTTTCACAAAGTTTGCCATCTGTTCAAAAAATAATGGATATGGCTAGTTCTATGCTGGTAAAAAAAATTGATTGCTCCAAATGCAGTTAATTGGAAGTGAGATTACAATTATCAGTTCCAAGAAAGGACTTTTGAAGGGACCATCCTTTTCACCCACTATATATGGATGTAGAGAGCTCCAAATAAGAACCGTATTGAGAAAGAGGAGTCACCTTAGTGTATAGAAGTAGGAAGCAAAAAATTGGCAAAGAAAGTCTAAACCAAGGAGAGGATGTAATAAAGAGCAAGATGTGAAGACACTTGCGAAGAAAGATTCTGGTTGAACACGACAGTTAGAAAGAGCTTGAAGGAGCAAATAATAGCAAATATTAGTTGCAAAGGTAGTAGTACAACAAAAGGAAACAAAAGAAAAATGATGATCACAACAAAAGGAAACAAAAGAGAAATGATGATTCCATGGAATAGTCAATACTTTAGAAGTGATAAATTGACAACGGAACAATGGAGAATCCAAACAAAATCTTGATCAAAGAGTTCAAGAAACATGGCACGAGCAATAATGTCATAGATCAGCAAAGGGGAGGATTGAGGAGGGAAGGAAAACGTGATTTTTGATTGGTTGGTTGTATAAGAAAAATGACAACCTTCAATCCGCCTAGGAGTGGAGGGTGGTCATCAAGTTGACCATAGTTAAACTAAAAGTTTTTTTTAATTGTTGACAATATTTGAGTAGATTGCTCCAAGCGTAAGGTGTGGGAACTTGGCCTTGTTAACAAGACACAGTTGAAAGGTATGCTTAATGCCTAGGGACAGGGAAATCAGTCTCTTTAGAAAGATATCTTTATCAGGGAGGAAGAAAAGGAGACTTGGTTTGCTAAGACATTGGCAGTGTTGTTATCTCTTTGAATATGGTAGAACCAGAAATCTTCAAACCTTTCATTTTTTGCTTCTAGATTCGATTGTGTGGCTGTTTTTTGCATCAAAGTTTCATATCACACTTTGTGATCCATCATTAGGATGAAAGAAAGAGAACATTAAGAGAAAATAAGAGAAAAAGCAAACTAAACCAGAGAAATAAGGAAGAAGCAGGAGAGAGTAATAATAGAGGATCAAGGGGGCAATGCCAAGTGGCAAAGAAAGGACAATGTTACCAAAAGGAGCACAAGGAATGTGCCAAAAAGAGAAACAAACTGAATGGAAAGATAACAACAATCAACAAAAACTCATAAACGAGAATAAAAACAAAAAAATTAAGAATAAAAAACAAAAAGTACCCCAATTTTTAATACAAATCACACCAAAATTAGGAAAACACAACAAAATTATATACCATTTATATATATAAAACTAAATAAAATAATAAAATAGTAATACATAAAATTTAATAACATATAATAGAATAAAAAATAAATATAAGCTGAAAAGGAACCTAAAAAATTAAGAACTATAAAAACCCGAAGAACTAGCTAACCAACTATAAATAAATAACACTCCACCAAGAAAAAGCAAGGGGAAGAAAATAAGCCAAGACAAACCAACAAGGAACAAAGATAGAGAAAACAACCTAAAACCAAAATCAGGGAAAAACCCAAAATAGAGATAAAGAACCACAGGGGAAAAACTCAAAGAAGACAAGGAGCTAGATCTCCTAGGCTAGGAACAAGGCAATAAAGGAACAACATAGGGGGGGGGGGGGGGGGGTGGGGGGCGGGGAAGGAAGCCGGTAAGGGGGAGGGTAAGGGAGAGAAGGGAAGAGGATAGCAATGACGTCAGAGGGAGGTGAAAGGGGGAGACAAAAGAGGAGGGAAAAAAGAAAAAACTTAGGGCAAGAGGCTACTAACAAGGTTCCTCATTCTAGAAAGTAAAGTTTGCCAAGACATAGTAAGCGGTCACCCTTCATCACAATTTGAATTAGAGGGGCGATTACTGATCTCAATGGCTTCCTTTAGTCTTTCTCTAAAGATTATCTTCTTTAGCTAGAATTTTTGTGCTTTCTAGACATATATGGTGCTTGGTAGCTCGAGAGTGCTCAAGCAAAGCTTATTTAAGAACACGCTCATGTTTAATGTCATCGTTATGTTCCTTGATTCTGGTACCAAAGGATAGGGTTTTGAAGGCACAACAAACTCCTTTCTTGGAGAGGATTTTGGACAACTTGTGGGAGATGTCTTCAATATGCAGTAAGGCTACACTAGGGAGGTTTAAAGGTGGAGAACGAGGGGAATGAGAAAGGAAGTGAGATTTGGCTCGAATTATGGCTTTAGAAATTCTCTTGCAGGAATAACTATTTAAACTAAAGATGTGACAAAGATGGTCAATTGCTTGTTGTACATTGTCTTCATCACAAATCTGGTAAGCTCTTAGAGTTAAGGTTAAGGCTACGCTAGGGAGGTTTAAAGGAGGAGAACGAGAGGAATGAGAAAGGAAGTGAGGTTTGGCTCGAATTATGGCTTAAGAAATTTTCTTGGAGGATTAACTATTTAAACTAAAGATGTGACAAAGATGGTCAATTTCTTGCTGTATGTTGTCTTCATCACAAATTCGGTAAGCTCTTAGAGTTAGGGTTTTCAAGACCCCAACTTTTTCGCTTGGGTTGTGATGCGATAAGGAGTGGAGGTAAAGGTTGACACGTGTCGCTTTGCAAAAAATCTGACAACTTAGGGAGGCATCAAGCTTCTTTATGAGCAACACATCTAGGAATGACCTTTGGTTATCAGACTCAAGTTCCATAGTAAAGGTGATGGACAGGTAAATGTTGATGTGTGGAAGGAAAACCTCATGCTTGTCACGACCATGGTACCAACACACATTGGTGTCATCTACATATCTTTCCACCACCTTGGTTTAAGAGGGGAGGAAAAGATGGCTACCTTTTCATATGTTCCATGAAGAGGACAAGTGTTTCTTACCTTTTTCATACCTTGTTAGGAGAGGACAAGTGTCTCCCAAATCTTGCTTTAAACACTAATTGCAATTTTTGATATCGACACAATTTTTTTTGCAGAATTTAATGTTTGCAACTTAGATTTATTGATGTTTCTTGTGAGGACATCACCGTCTATATAACCAAGGCTTACAAAAGGTTATTAGAAGCTAAATTTAGCTTTAGATAAAAACCTTAAGTAGGATGACCCTTTGTGTCATGACAAGGTCTCTGATTGATTTAGATTGCATTTTATCCATGTTTAATTTTGCTCAATTGTCTCTGAGGCCCCCCTTGATTTCATTTGCACTCAGTTTGACAACCTCTCAATTGGAGGAGGTAGTGGAGAAGTGCACACACAAAAGGATTCCAAATCATACCCAACTTGTTTGCATTCTTGATAATTGTTCCCCAAGTTCAACAAAACTGACAACTTTTTTCTTTGAATTTTCTTTGATTTCGTACTTTTTTGGCAAGGAAGGCCATGGGCATAAATTCTAGATAAAATTGAGAGATTTAGAAGTGAATTTAGATGACTTTCATTTGGAGCAAAGCATCATGAGAGATGAGATCTTGCATTGGGCTTTCAAGATGAATGAATGTCAAGGAAATCTTTTAAACCAAACTCAATTTTTCTCCATGCAAATTTGATTGAGAGGTTCTCACTTTGGGAACTCTCTTAAAATGAGAGTTATTAAATTTTTTTTTTCCCCTAGAAGAGAGCTTGGCAACAAACATCATGAATTTTGGTCCAATAGAGATTTTTGGAAATGATATTTTTTTTCCCCTAGAAGAGAGCTTGGCAACAAAGATCATGAATTTTGGTCCAATAGAGATTTTTGGAAATGAAAAGAACCCCAAATTTGATGGTGTTCTAGATTGAGAACCCATCCTTGGGATCCTACCTCTACTAGGAAGTATAAATATGACCATAAGCGTACTTGGCTTAGAAATTCTGCTTCATTAAAAATTGAGCTCCCTCTCCGTATCCAACGTAATTGGGCAGCTAGAGTTTTGCAATTATTGTGAGAGTACCTGATACCAAGGCCCGTCTTCATCTTCTTGCAACAAACTTGTTAGCTGATGAGACTGTTGTGTTGAAAATATATGTTTGGTTGTCATTGATGTCAAACATTGTGGCCTGGAGGTGTTTTCATAAACACCATGGTCCAGAGGAATTTGTTGGAGACATGTTCAGGTATATGTGCTGGTCAGGATAAGACTGAAAGAAGGAAGTTGGTCTGTAAGATGTAAGATTGTGTGCTGGACATGATAGTGAAGTTAAGTATGTATTCAGGCGATCACGTGAAAATGATGTTTTTTAGTGCTTTAGTGTTATATTCTTAGGCCTGAAGCTAGTGGTTCAGTCACAAAGATATATAGTTGAAGATGACAGTTGTTTAGTTATGTTTTTCAGAAGGTTTCATCTCCATAAATTAAGGTTGAAGATGTGCATATGTGATTTATGTTGTATTCAAGAATTGATCTTGGTTGTGGTGGTTCTTGGTGATCTAGAAATGGTTGTTTAGATTTGCAAACAGTGTTACCACGTGATGCAGTTGTGATTAGTTTGTGATCTGAACCAAAATTGTGTTGTGATGGCTTTTGATGTGGAGTTTTGATCTCACCGTAGTGTGTGTGGTCTGGAGACAGTTGGCAAGTGATGTGGTTCTTTGGACAATGTGATGCTACATGTTTCAGTTCCGACATTTGCAAATCTGGTATTGGGAAATGATAAGTAGGAGATTGTTTCCATAGCAAGTCAAATTGTGATATTGCTATTAGGATTTAACTGTGTAGTTCTTGAGTCGAACAAATTGACCCATATTGCATGAGTAGTAGTTCACATGAACCCATCTCTCATGAGAATGAATAGAACACTATTGACACTCATTGGATCTAGGTGATGCTCATAGAGGTGAATCACCGGGACCTCCCAGGAGGTCACCCATCCCACCAATACTCCAGTTTGAGCACGCTTTACTATGGAGTTTCCACCATGGTTAAATCCACTCTGCTTGCGACCCCATTCACAAAACCTTCACCATGTGTTGTGCCTTATGGGCCATTCATTAGAAAGCCACTTAAGCTCAGCAATTGATAAGTAGAGATATTTTTCCATGGCAAGTCAAATTTTGATATTGCTATCAGGAATTAACTGTGTAGTTTTGATAATTTGTTTGACTTTCACTGTTATGTGAATTCTCGATTAAATTAACACAAGACTATATGTAAGGTTCTATAATGTATACAGGCATGCTTCATCCATGTTTTCATATAATTTTTTAAGATTTCTCTCTCTCTATATATATTATTCCAATTATTCATATAGCTATCCTCTGCTCTGGGAAAAATTCCATACCAGAAACCCATTTTCCGGTCCCCTTGTTGCCCTGTCCTGGAACTCAGGGTAATTTAGTTTATAATAATTTTAAACAGAACTTTATGTCAAAGTATTATTCATTATAAAAAAAAAGTATACAAGGGCTTTTCAATATTTTCAGAAGTTTTATTAAAATTTACCTTTTTATAAATGCTAATGATCTTATTGATTTATATCATTATGTTTGAATGATCTCGTAAAATGATGAGTTTTCTGAGATTAATTGTAGAGTTTGTAATCAAGTGTTAAAAAATGATTTCCATGGTTTTGCCAAGCCTGAGACTTCATACTATAGTTTATACTTATTCCTAGGAATGTAGAAAACCAGAAGAAATGATCTAATTGAACAATTTTCAAAGAATCTGTACCATGCCTGAGAAATTTAGCCTCGATTCTTTCACCATGAGAAGCATTTTTAGTACCCAACTCACAACCACTGTGACATTGATTGATGTAATTAAATGGCAGGATATTGCCTAAATGAGAACACCATAATGGACAAGTCCAAAACATTGAGGAGAGTAGATAGATGAGAGGTTCAAGTTTGGGTATCAATATCAAGAAGAGGAGCTTTGTTAGGATGGAGGAGCAAAGTCATCTTGGGAATCATCTGAAGAGTTGCTGGAAGTGTAATGTTCCTTAAAAGATGTTCAAGTTTGGGTATCGATATCAAGAAGAGGAGCTTTCCTAGGAAGGAGGAGCATGCAAGGTCATTGTGGGAAATATCCTAAGAGTTGCCGGAAGTGTAATGTTCCTTAAATAAATGTTTTAATTACAAACGCGGATTCATATTTTGGAATTTTCAAAAGGAAAATTGAATGTGCTAACCAATGCTTAGCTCTGATTCATACGAATTTCTTGGCACTTAGTTGGCGGACTAATTCATACGAATTAAGCTGGGGTTTGAAAACTATTTGATCTAACAGGCCCACGTACGTATAATTCTGCACTATTATAATCTTTATAACAGAGAGATGTTACATAAATCAAACTTTGTTCAGTGATCAAAATTGACCCCAAGATGTTGCCAATTTCTCTATAGCTCTTTATAGTTTCTCTGAATTTTAAGTTGGCTTAATGAAATTAAAAGAATACATACAAAATTTCCAAATATCCCCAAGCGCCTTGATTGGAATATAATAGTATTGTCTTATTTACTTCAAACCTGCCCATCCTTGACTTAATTTCTAAACTGCCAATTCAAAATTCCAACTTGAAGGCCAAACTATTCCGATAATAAACCTTTCTGAAATCATGCCTGTGGTAAATCTTGCTGGGAAACGAATTCTGATGAAACATGTAATAAATATTTTTGCATAAATTTCATAGGATGGCAAGATCAATGCTCTTACCAATTGCAATGACCCCATTTGTATGCTTCAAATATAGTTTTGGTTACCTCATTTTGCTTAAACTTAAAAGTTTTAATATCTAATTTTCTCCATCTGTATCCCTCTTCGCTTCTTTTGTTCTTCTCTTATATATCTTTTTCTAAGAGTCAATGTCTTTTGGAATATTTTTTATTAATATTATAATATTTTATTAGTAATAATATTTTACATTATATTAATAATATATTGTCATTGTGTTACATTTATTTATATTTATCATATGAATAATGTATTTTATCTAATAATAGATTATGATCTTTTTGTGTTATTTAATTATTATTTATATTTACTTTATTCATTGAAGTATATAATTTTTATTAGATTCATTCATCAATATGTAATAATCTATTCTTCAAATTATATATCTGGATTACTCATTGAATCATTATTTAAATTTTATATTATAAATTTATTATAACATTATATTATCATGGTGGACCACATTATTATTATTTAATTAATTATATAAGTCCCATTTTAATAGAGATATCACAATGAGATCTATGCGGCTCTGGAAGGAGTTAGAAATTTAGAAAGTTTTCTAAGAGAAATCAATAATACTTTCTTAGCTCTCATCCCTAAAAACGACAAGTTGGAGAGCTTTAGTGATATCAGACTGATTGCCTTATGCAATACACTGTATAAGATGTTAACCAAGACTATCGCTAGTCGAATTCAAAAACTTCTCCCAACCCTTATTAGCGAAGAACATACATGCTTTGTCCCTGGGAGTTCTATTTATGATGGTATTATTATTGCTCAGGAAGCTATTCACTCCCTACAGATTAAAGGCAATCCAGGGATGTTTATTAAGTTGGACATTAGTAAAGTATATGATAAGGTAGATTGGCGATTCCTATATGAATGCCTGGAAGCTTTTGGTTTCTCTAAGACGTGGATAAATCTCATATATGAGTGGATTTCTACTCCTTAAATCTCTTGTCTCATTAATTGATCTCCAAAAGGTTTCTTCTGTACTTCTAGAGGTCTTCGGCAAGGGGATCCCATGTCCCCATTCTTATTTATCCTTATGGCAGAAGCCCTTGGAAAGGCTATTACTAATATGAGAATTCTTGGTCTCATAAAAGGACTTAATATAACTAGCAATGTAGACCCCACAACTCACCAATAATTTGTAGTGTAAAGTTTAAGGATCTCTGATAGAGAGAATAGGTATATTGAACTTGTCTTTCCTGATATATTATAACTGAGTTCAGAGTACTAATACTAATCAGATCTGTATAATTATTCAACCTTGAGTTCTGATTATAAATTTGATTCTCATAAATCTCAGTAAAACTGAACCTTGTCTGTTGATTACCTCTGAACTGTTTGTGTACAGTAAACTGATGTATTTAATAACCTAAACAAGATTACAGTTTTCGCTGGAGAAAACCCTAAACTATATATATAATAATGCAGATTGTCACTGGAGATACTATATCTCCACTTTGATTAATATGTATCTGAGCGGTCATTTTACTTATATTTATATGAGTCTATGTCCTCGTAGGGACATGACTCTACATGGCCAAGGGTTACGTAGGGTCGCGTCCCTACCTGGACTGACTAAAATACAACCTATCATTTGTTTGTATGAAATATAAATCATGCCCGATACATACAGTTTTGATATATATATATATATATACTGCTGAGGTTTATATAATCATATTAAATATATGAATTAATATCAGAAGTACATTGAACTGATAACTTATATATATATATACACACACCACACACCAAAGTAACGTGACTCAGACCTGGCTCGGACTCGGCAAGGGTAACTTGACTCGTGACCCGGCTCGGACTCGGTAGGGACTCGGCGGTGACTTGGCAAAGTGAAAAAACTTCGAAATTTTGAGATTTTTTAGGATTTAAAGAACATTCCATGCACCCATTATTGAATAAAGCTTAAAGACACAATAACATCATTAAATAGAAGATAATTTGATCATAATTGATAACGCACATACTTAAAAGTCAAACATACATCGATTGCATAAGTACAATACTACAAAGGTAAATTGCTAAATACTATATTACTACTACTAGTAACTAAACAGTAGCTGAAGGAAATATTATAAAAGTAAAACATATAATCATATATAAAATGATAAATCCATGCAACTTGTTAAAATGTATATGTAATAATGTATTATGAAATCCAACACATCAATAGTCATCATCAAATGTTCCAAATTTTGATCATATGTTAAGTTAAACAAAAAGTTAAAACAAGACTATAGCTATGGCTCCTAGTCAGAGTCCTCATCGTCATTCTCATCATTGTCATCCTCATCCTCATTCTCAACCTCAACCTCAGGTTCAATATAATCTATAAAATGCTTCTTAGTAAGTCGTCTAAGGTAGGTCTTGGATGACTGATTAGCCGTAGCATCAGCCTGTGAGGTGCCTCTAGAATCAACTGTAGTCTCTGGCTTTGCCAATGCCTGTGAGGTGCCACTAGGAACAACTGGAGCTCTCTGGTCCTTTGCTGCCATAGCCAAAGCCTCAGCCTGGCCCTCTCTATTTGCTTGGTCAACCCACTGTAGGTCCTCATCATCAAAGATAGGATCAGTAGCCTCAGTGATCCACTTAGACTCTGGATCAACCTCCTCTAGAGTAATCGGAGAGGTGTAACTATCGAAAATCTCCCTGGTCCTAATGTGTAGGTTGTAATGCACAAAGACTAACCTATTCATTTTCTCCATAGGCAACTTTTTACGCCTCTTTGAGTGGATGTGCTTGAACATGCTCTAGTTGTAGTCACGTCCAGAAGCGCTACTTGGTTGGCTCACTATGCAAATGGCGATTTGTTGAAGGCCCAAATATTTGCCACCATCTATCTGAATTTTGAAAAAAAGAAAAGAAAAAAATATTAGTCTCATTTCAAAATTTGAATTTTAAAGCTAGAAATTTAGAAACTAGATTGTATAAGGCTTAAGCTGCAATTTTTACCTGGCTGCAATTTTGTACAACCTTCTTTGCAAATTTGACTTGAAAAAATGGGTCTTGATGCATTATTGTAGGCATCCATCTCAAGCAATATATTTGTGGCATTAGTGGCCATCTTCGATATCATAGTGTATAGGCCACTAAGAACCTTCTCATTTGCCTTGAAATCTTCACGAAAATGGAATGCTGGATTGAGGTAATAGGCTGCTGCGTGGATGGGCTTATGAAGTTGATTTTGCCATCTATCAATTATGTCCCAAATAGGGCCATAGTTTTCTCAACTCCTACATATTTGGCCTTAGTAACCTCCTTGGCCCCATCCATGCCCTCATATATGTAGCCCATAGAGGGCTTCTCCCCATCAACAACTCGTAGGAGGGCTACAAGGGGATCAGTGATCTACAAAACAATTAAACAGAAAAACAATTTAGTGAATGATGGAACTTTGCAAAGTTGCACAATGAAAATAAAACAAAAATATGTATGAGATAAATTAATTTATTAAGATTTAATTTTTTAAAATTTAAATTACCTCCACAATCTTCAAACATGGCTTCCAAAAACCTTCTTCATCATAAATGCATTTTGTTGCATCTATCCCTGCAGGGGTGGTGGCAAAGGAGGATGAACTCCATTCTGGACCAACAAATATGCACCTTAAAGCGAACCTTGAACTCAGCAAGGACTTTAGTGTGATAAAATTAGAGGCAAATCTTGTGATACTAGGACGAGCCAACTCCTTTCCCTTCGTGTATTGCCTCATACTGCTGAGGACCAAGGCATGATTATAGATGAACTTACAAAGATTTTTGGCCTTAGCAACACATGATTTTACCCATTCAAGCTTGCCAATATCCTCTAACATGAGGTCGATGCAATGCGCCACACATGGAGTCCAAAAGATTCTTGGGTGTCTCTCCATTAAAAGTTTTCCTACAACAATTTTAAATTAGTTAGTAAACAATGATATTTTTTTGATGTATTAAAAAACTTCTAATTTTCAAAATTTAATGAAAAACTAAAATAAATTTTTTAGAACTTAGAAAGTTAGAAGTTAAAATTTTACCTGCAGCATCATAATTAGCTACATTATTAGTCACCACTTGGACAACATTCTCTTCCCCCACCTCCCTTATGACCTTCTCAATAGCCTTAGATAAGAATTTTGCATTTTTCACATGTGAGGAAGCATCTATAGACCTCAAAAACATGGTGGATCCTGAAAGTGAAAATTAAACAAAATAATTATCATTCAAGAATCAATAGTCAATAAAACAAAATTTTCGTTATTCAATAATAAATTAAATTTTAGACTTCAAGAAGTAGAGGATGATGAGTTACCTCCGCTAGAAACAAGAAAATTTAAGAGGGTCCTATTCCTCCTATCTGTCCAACTATCCGTCATAATGGTACACCCCTTTTGGCTCCAAATCCTTCTACGGTCCTCCAACTCAAGTTTCATCTCCTCAACCATATCTAGTAAGAGGGGGTCACTCAACTCATCTGCACTGGGGGCTTTCAACCCTGCACAACAGATGGAAACTGCATCAATTATCCCTTGCCAATAAGGAGTCCTTACATTTATAAAAACATTTTAATTAGCATATTTCAAATTTTCAACATCAAGTTAAAAGTATAAAATTGAATTTAAATTTTGAAACTTAAAAGTTTAAAACGTAAAACATTCAAATATAAATGAAGTTGAAGTACCTGGCTGCTATAAATGGAATGTAAATTGAATTTAAATTTTAGAACTTAAAAGTTTAAAACGTAAAACATTCAAATATAAATGAAGTTGAAGTACCTGGCTGCTATAAATGGAATGTTGCAAAAAAATCAAAACTTGCAAATTGCTCTTATTCTAGCTTCATGGATCTCCTTATTCTAGCCCAAGCTCTTAAGTGAGGGTTGTGTACTAGGAGTGGAACGCGGTACAAAAAAATTGTCCAACCTAGATTTTTTGACTCTAGGACGAAAGGTAAAGCCAGTACTACTATAAGGGGCAGCATCCACAACACCACTAGCAGTGCAAGGAATAGATGTAGAAAAAGTATGACTAGCAGAAGCACTAGGACGATAGGGGGAAGGGAAGAACCTTCTCCAACACAACCTACTGAACCTAGCTTGGTGTAAAACTAGACTCAGAAACATTTCCAGAGGAGCATGGAAGGGAAATGGAACCAATCTGAGCTCTCTGCTAATTGTTTTTTTCTAAATTCCTTTTCTTGTTCATATTTTTCTAAGGCAACATAACAAAAACGTTGAGCCTCAACAGTTGCAGCTATACAAGGCTCAACATCATGACCACGTATGCCAACAATATGGTATTTCAATCTATTTATCCCCCCATTATTAACGATTTTACAAAATAGGCATTTTGTTTGAGTTCTAGCTCTACCCGGAAAGTCTATGGTGTACTTCCAACACTCATCTTTTTTATTGCCTTTAGAGAGCTTGGGTTTTTTAACCTCCAGGAGCCATTATGAGTAAGGAAAAATGTAAAAGTTGCTGCAATAAGACATTTTAGACTAAATATTACCATTTTAGCATTGTATTTTATGAAGATCTAAAGTTAAAAAAAAATCCATAAACATACAAAAAAAAAATTCATCCAAAAAACCCATAAGCATAGAGAAAAAAATCATCAAAATCTAAAAAATCAACTCTTACCTCTTTCAAATGCTTTGAGAAGAGTGAGAAGAGCTCCTATAAACTCCTTGATGATCTAAATGCAAGCTACAATGTCACAAATGCAAGTTTTTCTCCTCTTCCTTTCAGTTGGTTGCAAAACAATGACACTCTCTCTCTCTCTCTCTCTCTCTCTCACTTTCTCACAATAGAGTTTTATGAAAGGCCTTTAGGGTTATAAGCATAACATAGAACAAAAAAAATAAAATAAAAAATCATTGTTTGTATCATATTTTAACCCAACTAGGCGTTTGCTGCCGCGGCAGGGTCAAGTGGCTCGTGACCCGCAAGTTAGGCGAGTCACGTCACTTGACCCACCGCCCCCGGGTCACGGGTCATTTTGACTTGGTAGGCTGGTGGTGACTCGCTGACTCGGGTGACTCGCTCGACTTGCGGCGAGTCACGTTACTCTACCACACACACACACAAAATCATATACTTAGTGTACTTCACTTCTACTGAAGCTACACTTTAACACTCCCTCTTAGCGAGGGAGAAGTGAGATACAAAAGTTTCCCCAATTCTCTTGATATGTGCACAGGTATCATCTTCAATGATATCTACTAGGAGAATAGGTTATCTGATTTAGAATACTTAGATACAATGATTTGGAGTAGTTCATTAGATAACCGAAATCACAATGTCATGAACTCTATCATGACAAGTATTATGATCTCCGGCTCTTCGGGACAACAACTTAATGATGTCTAATCATAATATGTTCGTTATCAAGACTTCCGGTTATTTGGATTAACAACACAAACTTGTCAAGATAACATGTTTACCACATGTAAGATTGTCACCTTACAATGGTTACCTTTTGTTTATATATGTCAATGAAAGATCATCACCTTTCATTACATATCTGATGCAACTATAAGATAGTGGCATTTTAATCAATAATGAATATGTATAAATAAAAGAAAACTGAACCCTGATTTAGTGTACAATTATAATTTAATACCAAATTTGCCTCTGAAATATTCCATTTTAGGCTTGGCAAGAGGTTTAGTAAGTACGTCTGCTATCTGCTCATTTGTACTTAAGTATTCTAGCTTGAGAACATCTTGATCTACCATATCTCTAATGTAATGATAAGGTATTTCAATGTGCTTAGATCGCTTGTAAAAAATTGGACTCACTGATAACTTAATGCAACTTTGATTATCACAATGGATGATTGTAGGCTTCAATAGTTTCTCGAACAATCCGACTAGCAATTTTCTTAACGATACTGCTTCTCTAGCTCCCATGGAAGAAGCTCTGTATTTTGCTTCAGTTGAGCTTAAGGCGATTGATGATTGTGCTCTGCTAAACCAAGAGATCATTGCTGAACCGAGATTGAAACAACATCCTGTAGTGCTCTTACGATCAATAGAGCTGCCCGCCCAATCAAAATCTGAATATCCATGAAGATTAATCTCAACTTGATCATATTTGAGGCCCATACCAATTGTACGACATAAGTATTGTAAAATGTGCTTGGCTGCCATGAGGTGGATCTTCTTCGGCTCACATGTGAATTGACTTAAGGCGTAGGTTACTTAGTAGATATCAGGACAAGTGTTCACTAGGTACATCAGTGATCTGATAATTTGTCGGCAGTGAGTGGGATCAGTGGGTACTGATTCAAATTTGTCATTCTTCTGTTTATGTAGATTTTTTTCTATAGTAGCTAAGGGTTTGCAATCCATCATCCCAAACTTAGTCAGAATGTCAATATTGTATTTTCCTTGATTCAGAAAGATGTAGTTCTTCTTTTGCCAGACTTCTAGACCTAGGAAATAATGAAGAAGCCCTAGACCTTCTGATAATTTGTCGGCAGTGAGTGGGATCAGTGGGTACTGATTCAAATTTGTCATTCTTCTGTTTATGTAGATTTTTTTCTATAGTAGCTAAGGGTTTGCAATCCATCATCCCAAACTTAGTCAGAATGTCAATATTGTATTTTCCTTGATTTAGAAAGATGTAGTTCTTCTTTTGCCAGACTTCTAGACCTAGGAAATAATGAAGAAGCCCTAGACCTTTCATGTCAAATTTTGCTGTCAGTTCTTGTTTGCGTTTTGTTATAAGATGTTCTTCACCTATTATTAGTAAATCATCAACATATAGTACAAGAATAATCGTATCACCTTCAACTATTTTGTAGTATATATTGGGATCAGCTTCATTTTTGGAATATCCTAATTTTGAGAGGTAGCTGTCTATCTTTTCGTACCATGCCCTCAAAGCTTGTTTAAGACCATACAATGCTTTCTTCAGTTTACATAAGAATTTTTGTCATGGGTGATAAATCCTTTAGGTTGTTCGATGTGTACTTCTTCAACTTCACTGTTTAGGAATGCAATTTTAACATCCATTTGGTGTATTTTCCACCCTTTGGATGCTGCGATAGCTATGATGGTTCTAATAGAAGTGTAACAGGCAACTAGAGCAAAAGTTTCTTCATAATCTATTCCTTTTGTGAGAATTTGCGAGCTACAAATCTGGCTTTGTATTTTTCAATACTACCATTTGGTGCATGCTCGATTTTGAATAGCCATTTAGAAGAGACAACTGATTTATCTTTGGGTCTTGTTACAACATCGCACACATCATTTTTAGTATGGATTGATATTTCTTCAATCATTTCATCTTTCCAAGGTTGGCATGATGATGCTTCTTCGACATTTGCAGGCTCTGTTTTGATGAGTTCGCACAATAGTGCTACATAGCATGAACGGTTCCTTGTTCTCTTGTTTTCTTTGACTACTTCATTAGGTTCTATATGATTTTCTTCTATCATTTTTCTTGCCCAAAGTGGTCTCTTTTTGTTGTTAGGGGTTTCAATGTTTTCTGTATTGGAACTTGTAGGTGCAAGACTTCCAGTATCAATCTCCCTCTCATTCTCAACTAGAGGATACTCTTCTAATTTAGTAGTTAATTCTATATATGGTTCATCAATGTTCTTGGAGAGGTTAAAAGCAATGTCTTCCTCAAATTTTACATCTCTACTGATTTCAATAGATCTTTGTCTAGGGACGTAGATCCTGTAACCTTTGGATGATTCATTGTGTCCAATAAATAGGCCCTTATTTCTAGATGGTTCTAGTTTAGTTCTCTTTTCTTTAGGGATATGAATGTATACAGGGCACCCAAATATTCTTAGATGACTTAAGTTTGGTTTGTTTCCAGTAAATACTAGTTCAGGAGTTGTATTTTCCAATATTGAGTGAGGACATCAATTTTGGATGTAAACTGCAATGTTAGAAGCTTTAGCCCAGAAAGAGGTGTGAAGGTTATGATCATGCATCATAGCTTTGGCATATTCAATAATATATCTGTTTTTCCTTTTTGCGACTCCATTTTGTTGAGGATTATATGGTATAGAAAACTCCCTCTTAGTCCCAACAGAGATGCAAAAATCTTTAAATTTTTTTGAAATGTATTCACCTCCATTGTTTGATCTTAATATATTGATTTTCTTTCTAATTTGGTTTTCAACTAGTGCTTTAAATTCTTTGAATTTGGATAACACTTTGGTTGATTCTTTAAGCTCAAGGAAGAAGATCCAAGCTTTCCTAGAGAAGTCACCTATAAAGATTACATAGTATAGAGTCTAGACATTTGCCTAGGGAAGTTTCTGACATAGGACCACATAAGTCAGTATGAATAAGTTCACGTACAAATTTTGATTTGTGTTCACTTTTGGGAAAGGACCCTTTTTTATTTTTACCTAAGGCACATCCTTTGCAAATATCGGAATGATCAGGTTTTAAGCTAGGTAATCCTATTACTATTTTTCCTATGGATGATAAAGCACGAAAATGAAGATGACATAGTCTTCTATGCTAGATTTCATTAGTGTTTGAGATTTCATGATTTAGAGATAGATTTTGATGGTTACAAAGTTTGTACAGACTTCCATCTCTAAATCCAATGGATATAGCATTCTTAATGTTGGAGTTCTTTGGCCAAGACAATACTTTATCTTCTTGGAATGTGTTTCGATATCCTTGGTCTGCAAGGCTCGAGATAGAGACCGAATTTCTTTTTATGCCAAGTACAAACAACACATTCTGTAGTTGAAGAGTGATACCTGTTTTTATTTGAATTGAACTTGACCCAACACCTTCTACCGAAGTTGTAGAGTTATCCCCAATAGTTACTTCTTCAGAGGAGCATCCTTCAAAGCTTTCGAATTTATCTCTAAAGCCTGTGATATAATGAGATGCTCCACTGTCTATTATTCCTGTATTTTTGTTGGAGTTTAGTTCGCTTGAGAGAGCTAAGTAGAATGCAAAGTTTTCATCTTTTTCATCTTTGACTTCTCCTAGTGCTGCTTGACTTTTCTTTCATTCTGGACAGAAGTTATGAGTATGGACAAATTTGTCACATTTGAAGCATTGCACTTTTGACCAATCTCTTTTCTTGTATGTTTTGTTGAATTCCTTTCTTTTTCGTTTGAATTTACCTTTCTTTCCTTTATTGACATGGAGAGCTTGAATATCTCCCTCTTGATTTAAACTGATTCCTCATGAAATTAATCTGGATTCTACTTGAGTACATTCGTTTTTAAGTTGTTCAAATTTAGGAAGTTTAGGTTGAGAGGTTAGTCCACGAATAAAATTTTTCCAAGATAAAGGTAGTCCTTTTAGTGCTATAATGCAAAGTTCTTTGTCATCTACTTGACTTCCAATAGTCACAAGTTAATCTTTTAATTCTGAGATTCTTAAGAAATAAGATGTAATAGACTCTCCATTGTTCATTTTGATGTATAGTAATTGTTGCTTTAATGTCAACAATCTACTGGTATTATTAATTTCAAATGTATTCTTAATAGTTGTGAACATCTCATAAGCTGTGTTTAGAGTCTTGATATTGAAGGGAGAATGTGATCTTTGATTGAATCTATAATGATTTTAATAGCTTTGTTATTATGTCTCTTCTAGGTTGTTTTGTTTGGATCATTCTCTGGCATGGACTTATCTTGTTCTATGTATCCTTCTAATTCCATTTCTCGAAGGATGATCATTACTTTTATTTTCCATGATGCAAAATTGGAGGCCCCCTTAAGTCTATTTTCTAGTCTTATGTGATTTACTGTAGTCTTAGATTGAAGATAGTTTTATAGATTTAATAGATTTAAATCTATATGGGACTGACTGAAATTTTCTATCAGTATGGCTCTGATACCATGTAAAGTTTAAGGATCTCTGATAGAGAGAATAGGTATATTGAACTTGTCTTTCCTGATATATTATAACTGAGTTCAGACTTCAGAGTACTAATACTAATCAGATGTATTAAGTATTCAACCTTGAGTTCTGATTATAAATTTGATTCTCATAAATCTCATGAACTTGTCTTTCCTGATATATTATAACTGAGTTCAGAGTACTAATACTAATCAGATGTATTAAGTAATCAACCTTGAGTTCTGATTATAAATTTGATTCTCATAAATCTCAGTATAACTGAACCTTGTCTGTTGATTACCTTTGAACTGTTTGTGTACAGTAAGCTGATGTATTTAATAACATAAACAAGATTGCTGATTTCGCTGGAGAAAACTATATATATAATAATGCAGATTGTCACTGGAGAAACTATATTTCCACTTAGATTGGTACGTATCTCAGTGACAATTTTACTTATGAGTCATGGCCATGTAGGGTCATGGACTGACTAAATTCCAACCTATCGTTTGTTTGCATGGAATATAAATCATGCCCGATACGTACGGTTTTGATATTATTTAAGAGATCAATATATATATATATATATATAAACTGCTGAGGTATATATATGTATAGATACACACACACACACACAAAATCATATACTTAGTGTACTTCACTTTTACTGAAGCTACACTTTAACAGATGATATTATGCTTTATGGCCAACCTAACATTTAGGAAGCTAGAACTTTTAAGGATGTATTGAACAATTATACGCTTGCCTTGGGGTAGGAGATTAATAAGGAAAACATCTGAAATTTTCTTCTTCAATATTTCTAAAGAATCTGAGGATATATGTAGGGTCCTAAACTTTAAACTGAGCAGTCTCCCCTGTGAATACTTAGGGTTGCCTCTGGACATTTGCAATTGCTCCTCTTTATGAGATGGGGTGCCTTAAAATGTTAGAAGGAGAACTGAATCTTGGACGGGTAGACGGCTTTCCTCTGCAGGAAGAATTACAATGTTTAAGTCAACCATTTCAGAAATGCCAATCTAACAACTTTATGCTATTTACCTCTCTACCAAATAATGGGAGCTCTTGAATAAACTATTAAGGAACTTCTTTTTGCAAGGATTCAAGAGCAAACAAAAACTTTCTCTTCTAGCTTGGGATAATATTTGCAGACCCTATGAGGAGGGTGGTTTTGGTATAAAAAATATTAGAGACCAAGTGATGGTTCTGGGAGCAAAATTAGTCTGGAGAATGTTTAAAATTCCCCACTTTAAAATGGGCTAGGATTCTTAATAAAAATTACTTAAAAAACCTGGATCTGGTTGGAATTTCTAGAATTAGGAACCCTCCAAGAGGATCTAGGATTTGGAATGTTATGTTGGACTGCAATTATATTATTCAAGATTAGTTAACTTGGAGTCCTGGGGATGGGCATCAGGCCCCTTTTTGGACTCATTCAGGGGGGGGGGCGGGGGGGGGGGGGGGGGGGGGCGCGGTGGTGGTGGGGGGCACTATAAAAACATTGTTGAAATAACTAACCTAGAAACTACAAGATTCATTTTGGAAGCCCACTTGGGCATCTATATTGAAGATTACATTTTAGTAGATGAAGGATTATTAGAAGGCTGGAAATGGAGATCCTTTTCCACTTTTGACATGCTGAGGAGATGAGTGCCCTAGACAAGATCCTGGGTGAACGCAAGATCTCCTTCACTCAAAGAAAAGATGAGCCTATATGGGATGGTTCAAAAACTGGGAATCATAACTCAAAGGAAGACTGCAACAATCTTGGCAAGAAAAAAATTTATCCTAAAGTCAACATTCCTCAACTACTTTGTTGGGACAACTTATGTATCCCTAAAGTAGGTTTATTATCATGGCTTTCTCTTTAGAACAGGATTTTAACCTTTGATAAATTCAGAAACTTGGGATATAAGGGGCCAAGCAGATGCTCCTTGTATGAAAATACTGAAGAAGATATTGACCACATCCTATAAGGATGTGATTACTCAAATTGATGTTGGCAATGGTTGCTTGGCAATTTGGGCATTAGGCTTGTATTGCCTAACACTATGCTTAGTATGATTCAATCTTGGCCTATTCTTAAACATAAATGTATATTCAAAGCTTTATGAATAATTTCTCCTTCGGATATTATTTGGGAGCTATGGAAAGAAAGGAATAGGAGAATTTTTAAAAAAATGTAAATAGGATGGGATCAACTTACTATTAAAATGGAAGTTTTAATCATTGAAACCTTAAAATATTAAAATGTTTAAAGTCAGTAATTTCGAAAGAACTATGATCCCTGGGAGATGAGAAACAATGGCTTGGTTTAAAATATCCCTCCGTTTTTTGGTCAAGGGGGGGAAGTTAGCACACAAAAATCACTGGCATGTGTTTGGAGACCCCCAGAAGCTAGGTGGTATAAGCTCATCTTTTACGGGGCTTCTAGAGGGAACTTGGCCATTGTAGGGATTGGATGTTGCATCCGTAACAATGATGGAATGGAAGTAGCAAACTTAGCTTAACCCATTGGTTTGGTTTCTAACAATGAGGGTAAACTTACAACTCTATTTGAAGGCTCATGGCTTTGTTCTAAGATCGCAGTTGAAAACTTGGAAATCGAAGGGGACTCTGCTATTATCATCAATGCTTTGGGAAAGCAATGCATGCCCAATTGGAGACTTGAAGCCTTGTTAACAAGAGCTATTCACTTTACTAGATCCTCAAAACATTAACCACACATATATAGGGAAGGAAATGGAAAAGCAGACAAATTGGCAAATAAAGGGGTGAATGGGTATCTGTTTGTGTTACCCGAAGATGCGTCCCAGGTATGTTTTCAGCCGTCCCTGTCCTGGAACTGTCTTGGAGACTTGGGGACACCTAGGGGACTAGACTTAGACTTCTAGAACAAATTAGACTTTGATTTTCAAAGTAAGACAAATTTGGCATATGAATTCTGCTGATTCTTATATTTTAAGGTTCTATTATGTATAAGTACATGCTTTATCCATGTTTTTATATAAATATTTTAAATTTCTCTAAATATTTAATTTTCCCTATTGTTATATAGCCATCCCCATTTGCCGTCTCCCCCCGTCCCCAAAATCGGCAAAAGTTTTGCTTGTCCCAGAAACCTGTCCTGCTGTACCCTGCCGTACCTGTCTCAGAAACTCGGGGAAACATAGGTATCCATTCATCCTAAAGGCTTGACCTCTTAACTTTGTGAATTTGTTTTGTTTAAGCTAAGGTCGGGTTCTTTTCTTTAATATGGGCTCACATAGTATAGATTATATCCTTCTTAATCTTTAAAATTATATTAAAACTATGACCCATCGACTTGGATCTTCCTCACCCATCATAGTTTAGTTATCACATTAGCATCTTGTTATCTCATCAATTAATTTAATAATTGTTATATATTCTTTAGCTCATGAATTTTCCTTGGTTTGGAACATGTTTACTTATTATTTGCAACCTTAGCCGCATTCATTTCGTGTTAATTCTTTGGCTACCCCTCTCTTTACGACACTCATTTAATCTGTGGTGCCTGATGGAGTCTAAAAATTTAGGTCTCCATTTGTGAAATGATGTTGAAAATTGATATATCAAAGGAATGCTAAGCACGAACAAGATTACTAAGGTACCCATTACCAATGTTGAAAGTACGAGGAGCCAAATTCACTGTTTGAATGAAGTGGAAATTACCTTCAATTTGCCAAACTTGTTGAAATACTATGAATATAAATTGAAATAATACTATTGGCAAAGGTGAGTAAAGCATCTGCAGCTTGCATAATGACTACATAGAAATAGTGATACATGGATACACTCAGAAAATGGTAAAATATTTTACAGCATATAGAGATCAGCATATTGGAGATATGATTTACTCAGTCAGTGAAATATATATTCTCTTCAAGGAAATATCTTGTCCTAAGGATTTCAGACCAAGTCTTAATCAAATGCTTGTTGGGACTGACAAAAACATTTAGCATTTTTATACAAATCACGTTCCTGGCAGACATATACGGGGTCATGTATACAAAAGAAGAGGCTCATGGATAATTTGAAGAGCATCAGTAACCCAGCCCATGGCTCCCTGTCGAGTATATGAAATTGTTTGGCAGAATTTACTAAAGGATATAGTCACAGATATATCATTGAGTATTATATAACCACATAAGAAGCAGTAACTCTATCACTGTTGAAGGTAGACAAGTGCAAGTATTTATAATCCATGTTTGGGATATGGTTGCTGTAAGCAACATATTAGACATTCATCATAATACGGAAGTTAATAATTCATATTAAGTATTCCAAAACTGTTTCTAAGCATTGTGTGAATAAGATGATGAAAAAGAAGAAATATGCACAGCCCTATACAGAGGAACAGTACATGATTATATATGTTGAGATCAAAGCAAAGAATATAAGTCTCATTATGACAGTGGAGTACTTGAAAAGGTTCAGCGAACTTATTGGAGATAGACTGATATGCACAGAGCGCTTAAGTTCTATGATTCATCATGCATGATTACAGTCAAAAGACCTAAGATCATGAACAGATTGTTTTCATACAGCGAACACATAACCTTAAGAGCACGGCACTAATTGAACCTAATGATACTCGGCAAAGGTAGTAAAGGATACTGCAACCACAGTCTGAAATGAAGAGCAATACAATATGGACATCAAACAGTAGATACTCAATGAAATTTATCAGGTTTCCTGAACCAACGATGAAAATCTATGGTTATCTGATCCATCAAACGATCAGTCTATGATGTGTATTAAGGATAATTGGCTGAGATGTTTTTGGGCATCAAAAGTTTGAAAATAGATTCCATATAATCAAGCGCTTGGACTGGTCTCCCCATTGCAGAAGGAATGTTTTACATCATGCAAAGATGACAAATGGATAAGCGAGCCATTAATTGAAGCGTTTTTGTTCTCCTTAGCATTAGCGTTTTCCACGACGATTTTGGTATTTTTTCCTATCAATTATTATCTATATATTTTACTTACAACACTCTATATTTGTGGCAAGTATGTAAAATGCGTGGGCAAAGTGTGAGTATGGACACAGGAGGAATGTCTTCGCTGATGAATGACAAATTAGGAGGAAAGCAGAAGAAAGCCTGGAATGACAAACAAGCCAAGTTTGACACATACATGCCTCCAAAGGTCACCCCATCCGTGTATTCCTGCACTCAAATGCCCAGAAGTATACACTTGGAAAGCTTATCATCATCCGGAAGAAGCTAAGGTGTGCAATGAAGCCTGTGTGGATATAGAGCTTGAGTGATTCAGTTTCCTCTAGCAACTATCAAATTTGATTTGGCCATCATATAATAAGTGGAAAACATGAAAAACCGATCATTATCAATCAAAATTATATTAAAATTATATGATCGGTTATTTGTTACAAAAGGGTGCGATGGTTAATAATGCTCCTTCATCCTTTATAAATATGAGATGAAAAATCAAAAGATAGGCAATTCATATTCATATAATTTTTTTGGATATCTTATGCACATTAATATATTATATTCCTTCATTGGTAAAGGAATGAATTTTTGAACTAAGCTTGTGGATTTTGGATTACTGAGAAAATTCATATGCGATTCCGGAATTGAAATGCATTGGATGGATCATCTATAAGGAGTGTCTCTATGTGCAATTTCTATTTCAGGCATAATCTGTAAGCGTATCTATTTTTTTAATTTGATTAGGGTTTAAAATATTATTAAGTTGTGTCCGTTATAATTATTTTTAAAATTCTATAAATATTTTAATGTTTGAACAAGTGGACTAGGTCATTATTGCATTTTAAACTCGTTAAAAATAAATATTGTGAAATATTTAATTATTTCTGTATTTATGTCTAGTTTGTCTCCATATCACAGGAGTTAAAGTGCATGCTAGACTAGTTTAAAATTGCATCCATATAATTGATCCGTCGTGTTTGAATTGTTAAAATTGTTTATAGTTTAAATTAAAATACATCAAACTTTATAAAGTTGTACATTTCAACTTATAATATTGACTCTGATTGCCCATTTAATTAAGCATTGGTCTTTATATTACTCTTGATTCATAATCCATATGTTGACAACTGTTTCATTTCTTTCCATTGAGGAATTAATATATTCATTTGTTGTGTTCATTCTTTATTTAAAACATTATCACATTTATTTATTAATTCATAATTTTCAAGTTTAAAGTTTTTCTATAATTCTTGCCATTAGGAAAACTTTCAATACATTTGCATTCTAATTAATCTGCTTTAAGCATCTTGGATTTAAGGTTGTTGTCCAGGATTAGGTGGATCCACCTTGGCCTTGCAGAGCCAGAAGCACAGGGGATTTTGTTCGCATCGATCAATCCCATCAAGTTGGCTATAACCGGTTGGATATCTTGGCATCGAGTTGGCAAGACTCGTAGGATTCCAATCTGCGGTTTTGGGAACCAAGAGTGCCCATCTCTATAATCATTATTATGATGGATTTTGTTGGATCTCATTCCAATTTAACTGCTGTCCTTTCCATAACTGTGGTGTCCTTTACATCTGATCATATGTCTTTTCTACCTCTCGACCACTCTCTTCAAGATTATTTTTTCCATAAAGCTGATATGTTATAGCAGTAACTCCTCTTGTAAGGACTTGATGGTCTTATGATTACTCTCCTCTATTTAATCCACCCGTGGCTTCATCCCCCTTCACTTGAGTCATTGTAGTATGGAGACACCCACCAAGTGTAGGAGCTCTGGCAAATGGCTATTGATACCCCCATTACTCTGGACTGTATCCATCAGATTATCTCTCTGAAGAATAGGGTTATCTGGTAGGCTGTCTTGAATAGCTTGGGATGGCAGTTTGTAAATTGCAGACGCCCATCAAGCACAGGAGCTCTGGCAAATGGCCATTGATACCCCCATTACTCTGGACTGTATCCATCAGATTATCTCTCTGAAGAATAGGGTTATTTGGCAGGCTGTCTTGAATAGCTTGGGAGGGCAGTTTTTAAATTGCAGACCCCCATCAAGCACAGGAGCTCTTGCAAATGGCCATTGATACCCCCATTACTCTGGACTGTATCCATTAGATTATCTCTCTGAAGAATAGGGTTATTTGGCAGGCTGTCTTGAATAGCTTCGGAGGGCAGTTTGTAAATTGCAGGGACTACTTTAGGGCTAACCTTGATATTCCCGCAATGTTTATTGCCATAGCTATGCACATCTTTAATAATAGGGACATGATAGCCAAGCTTTGCAGAGAGTTGTTTATAGAGGAGATTTTGGAAGATTTGGATAGAGTCTTGATCAACATTAGGAATGATTTTACGATTCCTAGAGCGGACAACTACAACTTACTCATGTTGAGAAACCGACCTGTCCCAACATAGCCAATCGTGTTTTCGGAGTATTTGGAAGGCTTTTGGGCACATCAGGAAGTTATTGAGAGGAATATGAAAATTTTAATGATGTTTCTTGAAATTTTGGTCCAGGTGGAGGAAAATTGGTTGGAAACTTACTTTGAGGAGGAAGGCATTGCCAACAATAGGGCTTTGGCTGAAGCCACAGGAGATTTAAGGGAGGCTGTTCGTTTCACGGGTTGAAGGGAAACGGGCAGCTGCTCTCTCGTTTATTGGTTTTTTGAATGTATTTAGATAGATAGATAATGGTCTGTGTATTTACCCTGAGGTTTTAGTTTGGTTTGGTTTTGGAGATATTGTCGATAATCCCAATCTTTAATTCGATAAGCATTAGACTTCTCTGAACAAGATAATTGCTAAAACATTCTGTTATGAATTAATACTGTGATATATATTATATTCATCTTATATGTCTAATCATTCTCGGTTATTTGTTTTTGATTAAGGAAAACAGGTTTTGAAGGGTGCCTGAAACCTTGTACAAAGCTAGAGATTTTCAATAAGCACTGTTACAAAGAAACAACAGACTAAGAAGGATCCGGTTACCCCCCAAGAAAAGAAGTAACCAAGGTGACAGAAAAGCCTATCAACAACAAAAACAAAACATCCAGCTAGGAGCCATAGAGCCCAATAGTGGGTTCCATCTCCAAAAACCAGGCACAACTGAGGAGCTCACGATTTGCCCTTTGATATAGAGCCTCCCAAGGCCGACTTGAGAATCATATCTATTGGATGAATAGAGGGCTTAGATTTCTCGGTTATTTGTTATATTGATCACTAGGTTATCTAATTCTATTATTCTAGGATTTTAAGTGATATGATGCTTTATTTCGTTGAGTTATTCTCGGCTTGGGCCGCAACGTAGAGAAGAATCTCATCTTTTAATGCTATATCTGTTAGCTATTTATTTGGTTTATTATAGGTTCATCAACGTCGGTAGGACACCTTTGGGAAGGCTTTTATGAATCTATATTAAAATGAAAGATGATTAATGGTTTATATCGCTACCTGCAGATTAGTATTCATCTTCCTAATCATTAAATCAGTTGCTGGATAATCTTTATGTCTCACTGAACTTGGGTTGGGTAGCCAGATACTCTCCTGTGGTATTTGAATTACATAGTCTAATCATGGGTTATGCCTGCTCTTTAATCTTAGATTTGGCTAATCTGCATTTAATATCAAATTGGGGTAAACACTAATTTGCTGAGATCTAATGGTTTATCGTTTATTGTGAGAATGGACAGAAACTCCATGAGACTTTTAAATGCAAAAGTTTGATCTTTTGCAGAACAGATGAAAATGGACAATTGTATTAAACTCAAAATTCTGGGTTTTCATTTTATTAATTAGTATGTCTCTTGGCTCTAGTAGGAAGTGATTTTATCCTCATTCTTAGTACTTTTGTTCTTGGTAAAGTAATTGATTTTCTCCTATTTTCTGCTAACTCTTGGTCAAGTGGTGGGTTTTGGTATGATTTGCAGTATGGTTTTGGTATGAGCATTCTTGGTTGAGTTTTTCTGCATGGATGAGAAGACTCTTCTCGATACTTTATTCTTCCTTTAAACAATGTATGTCCTCGTGTAAACATCAAGAGGATCTTGGAAGGGCCAAATGTAACGTCCTCATAAGGGCGAGTAAGATCTATAAATTCATTATTTATCAATTTACAATTTATTGGACATGTAATAACAACCAATGTTTATTAACTCAAATTGACCGCTTGTCCAAGGTGGAAAGCTAAATTGTAATTTGCAACTTTTGTTTGTATACTTCTTGACTGAATAAGTCCTGGGCAAGCCTGGAGGTTTTCTTTTCTCTGTTCTTTCTTACCATTGCCGGCAGTGAACGAAGGTTGTACTGTTTTCCATTGATTAATAAAATTATTCAGGTCTTGGCCTTTATGGTTAGGTTTTGTCAAGCGCGCGCGCACACACACACACACACATATATATATCCTAAATGAAGAGCATAGTTTGGTTTTGTTTGGGAGAGATGGAGTGATACCTCAGAATGTAGGAGGAAACTCCCAAGATGGGGTAAGGACATATACCACAAATCTTTGAGGAGAGGTCCTAAGATAGGAATGCACGTGTTCCATGAAAACTTGAGGTAGCATACTTGTAGCTTGTTTCTTAAGTGCCCCAAGGAAAAGTAAATCAGAATCTTCATCCTTCTTAAGGTTATTTATTAGGAGAGAAGTAAGAAATTAGGGCTTAAGTATATATTATGAATCAGTGTTGCTTCTAATTCCATCTAATTTAAATGCATTGTGATGTGTGTTAATCATTGGGAATTGGTAGCCTCCTAGTAAGGAACTCTACAAATGGCCATTCCCATGTGCAGTCCAACCCCTAGTTGGGAATTTTAGGCTAAATCCAGCAAAGCCCCATTTGGGACATAACATATGTTGTATATTAACATCATTTATGGCTGTAACTTGTGAGTACAAGTCATCTTCTAAAGATTTTTTTAGATCTTCTTGCTTTTGTGTTTGGAAGAAAATTGGCGAATTCCCTTCAATATCAAGCTCAGCATGCATTATTGTTTATGTAGAAATTGTTTGTAAATTTCTATTACTACATTGAAAAAGCAAGAGGAAGATTTAAAGGAGGAAAATACCTACATGTCCTGCAATTTATTGATGATTTGGAAAATGGTCTGCTAATCTAATGTTTAGCTCTATTTGAAAATATTTTAAAGTGGTTGCAGCAACCAAAATGCTTTTGACAGAAAATGAGGCAATCGGTTTAAATTACTTCTAAGATGTGTATTTGTTGATTAAGGACAGTTCAAGGATTGCGGGTGTTATGGACTGGAGTTGGAGCTCAGCTAGCTCGTGATGTACCATTCTCTGCCATTTGCTGGACAACTCTTGAGCCAGTAAGAATTGTGTTCTACCTTTTATTTTTGTAAACTTATGCGAATAATGGATAAACAGTTATCAAATACATATTTTAATGTGAAAGTAATGTTCTGTTTTTTTTCCTGCCGGAAACAATTGTAATAAGAGCAGGTTGAGTTTTAAAAACACAAATATCAAACCTATAATTGACTTATTTTTCTTTGCCTCATCTAAATATTATTGGATCGATCTCCATTTTTCTGCTATCATGGATTGTCGTTGAATTGCATAAACCGAACATGTCAAAATTCAGGCAACTACATATACAATGTCCTCAATTGCAAAGCTTGAAAGCTTCAGTTGTTTGTTTACATGTACTGTTTTTTGATGGGATAAGCTATTTTATGCAACTCTATTTTATGTGTCTGTGATGCAAGTAATATTATATACAATAAAATGGGCTGCTATTGGTTTTCTAGCTTTCTATGCAGTATATGTGGCTGAGATTTTTTTGCCTGTTATCAATATGCAAATTTCTTTGTAATCAACAGCCAAGGATTTTGATGTTATTTGTATAGGTTAGGCGACATATTCTTGGGCTCGTAGGTGAGGACGCAACTGCAATAAATGTTTTTGGAGCCAATTTTTCAGCTGGTTTTGTAGCAGGAAGTATAGCTGCTGCTGCCACCTGTCCTCTTGATGTTGCAAAAACACGGAGACAAATAGAGGTATGTCTGAAGAGTCACTGCTGTAATATTCTTGCTTTAGCTATTTGATAATTTCTGTAAACACATTCTTAAGGCCTGTCTACTGTTTTATCAAAATTAGACTAGCAGATTCTCATCAGATTGACTGACGATGTACTTGATGCTTTTCAGAAAGATCCAATGAAAGCAATGAAAACTACTACAAGACAGACGTTGGTGACTGTTTGGAGGTTATTTTCTTTGTCATTATATTAGTTCTTTTTACAGGACTAAATGAAATTGTACTGTGGCTAACTGCCTTGTCAAGACATTTTGAATGAATATCTAGTGGATTTCCTTTTCCAGGGATGGTGGATTGCGGGGACTATTTATGGGTGTAGGACCACGCGTTGGGCGTGCAGGCCCGTCTGTTGGGATTGTAGTTTCATTTTATGAAGTTGTAAAGTACTTGCTACACCAAACACAAGCAACCTCTTGATACTGCTTAACTGAGGATTTGAGCAACCAGATCTTACAAGCATGCAGAGTTGAGATAGCTTATGTCAGGGCTGCTAGCGAGATCAGTAAGCTGGTTTGTGAGGGATGTAAATAAATCTTTATAGATCATGGCAAATCTCATGGATTAATTACACATAGAATCTTCTTTTCGTCAAGAGTAAGGCGAATTTTTGACACAAGGTAACCAGGCAAATGCAAGTTGTCCCTTGGCCTGAGATCATCAATACTTCAAATGCTGTCTTCTTTCTTCAATGAATCAGAGAGATCAGATAAAAGTCTCATCTTGGAGGTCGCAAAGCTGCACATACTGTGGGGTACTTCAGTTAAAATTTTGAAGTTTTATTTATATTGGGTCCCAATAGGGCAAAGTTGCATATGCAAACATTTTGACTAATGTTGCTCATGACGGGATGTTGAAAGCTTCCTCTATTGTTTTGTTGCAAACGGAACCAAAAATATTTTTCCTACATTTTTCAAGTAAACGTGCACTGACAAATTTCCTCTCTTCAATTCTTTGAAGCATATGTTAGTATTTGAACATTCATGCATTAATGAAATAAAAGGTGAAGGTAAATGAAATGAAAATATCCCATGAACATCCAAAGTTGTGAGTAAAATGTAAGTAAAATAGACTGCCTGGAAAGCTGAATTAACAAGGGCGATTTGATAATTGGAAATGTCCTGAAAACTTGGGGACTTGAAAATGTTTTTGGGGACGTCCATACATCCTGGGGACGGTTGGGGATGCCTCGGAAGTCTCCAAGACCAATGGGCTTCCTTGATTTTATAGACAACATCAACACTTATAAAATATTGTTCTTTCATAAAACACTTTCTTTTTTAATTTTAAAGTGGGTATCTCCTTCCAAGTTCACCCTAACATGCTTATTACTATTTGGTAGCTAGTTCTTGCTATTTGGGACCCTCCGATTAATATTTGACAATGTTATGTTTAGAATCATGGAATTAATATTGTTGTTAGTCACCCTACACACTCAGAATTATATAACATGTTGTTTGTAAGGTGCTAGGAAAGTTTGAAAAGCGTATTATAGACGTAGAATATGCATCCTTATATCGTTTTATGGAAATACATTAGTGCTTGGTTGGCCTTGGCTTGATCTGGGTCCTTTGTGGAAGATATGGTGAATTTTGGAAGTTGCATCAAGATACCGTCTTACTGTAACAAACCCATATCATGAGTAGAATTGTATAGAGGACCTTTTTGTATTAATATCAGTCCAATTACAATGAAATGAAAGTGCAGTTTCAAAATTAAATGATAGTAGTGTGTTTTAATTTGGAAGGTGGATTATTGTTCTTGTTGCTATTGAAAATGAATTCTAAATAATGTTCTTGGGTATATTTCAAAATTTAATTTAATTATTTTAATATTATATGTACATTGACAATAATTCCAAATTTTGAATGCATTATAGTAGCATATTGAGCATTGAGTTTTATTATTGAAATGTTGTATGTTAAGATTTTATGAGTTTAAATGACATGTTTTATCCTTGGAACAGAGAGATGAGACAACGCATCAAATTCAATACAGAGAACAATTTGATTAAATACAATTAATCACCCTCTCTAAATTACATTCATATGAAGACCACTCTTAGGAAAGGTTGGCTCTATTTCTCAAGTTTCAAGTGTTTCTTTGGTGGACCACTCTTAGGAGAGGTTGGCTCTATTTCTCAAGTTTCAAGTGTTACCATCCACGCAAAAAATACAACATATTTTTAACTGGCAACCGTGGGTGGAAAACAGGGCGATGGGCTCTCATGAGAGGTTGCCTCTATTTCTCAAGTATTTTTATGGTATACCACTCTCAGGAGAGGTTGGCTCGATTATTCAAGTATTTCTTCGGTATACCACTCTCGGGAGAGGTTGGGTCTATTTCTTAAGTTTCAAGTGTTACCATCCGCACAAAAACTGCAACATATTTTTAACTGGCAACTGCGGGTGGAAAGTGGGAGTGTTACCATCCGCTCGAAAACTACAAAAGATTTTTAACCGCCAATTGCGGGTGGACAATGGGCTATATCGGGGATTTTCACTCGATTTAACTGCTAGTTGCTGATGGGCTCTCAGGAGTGCTCAACTCTATTTCTCAAGTATTTCTCTGGTATACCACTCTCAAGAGAGGTTGACATGATTCTTCAAGTATTTATCTACTATGGCCATTTAACAACTTTGTTGGTCATTTTTTTAAGGCTTACGATTTTGTAAAGACCGAAAAACCTAAATTGTTGCCAAGTCATCAAGTTAGAAAAATATCATCACATGTCAAAATAGAAAAGATATCTAATCTATACATTTGTATATCTAATCATAACAACTTGGGTTAATAAACATCCAACCAAGTCAAAAGAGTCAAACAAAGTCGATAAATCATATTCAAATATAGGAGTTTAAAAGTCGGTTGTGACATCCCTCCCCTCTAAGAAGACACATTGACCCGATGTCTAGAAAATATAACTAATGTTCTCACACCATAGATAATATTGAAAATATAATTGAAATAACATAATAATGTCTATGTAAATAAATATGAAAATGAACTATCCATATCATATGCATCCTCCCATGTAGCACTATCAAAAGAGAATTGGTCCTATTGGACCTTATATTGCAAGATCTCTTTGCCATGTACCTTGATGGTACGTTGATCAACAACGCATAATGGCTCCACTAGTAACACTCCCGGATCTTGTACATGTAAAGCAAACCAATTAAGGATGTAAGAGGCATTTGGATGGTAGGCTTTCGACAAAGAGACATGAAACACATGATGAATATGGGCAATAGTGGGTGGCATGACAAGTCTATAAGCAATAGGATTGATGACCTCCAAAATGTCAAAAGGACCCACATATCTAGGTGCAATCTTAGAAGCTTTGCCAAATTTTATGGAACTCATATGTGGTCTCACATGAAAAAAAACCTTGTCCTCTACCTGAAATTGTCTATCGATCTATTGCCTCCTTTAGTCTTTCTCTAATGAGAGTCACATGTTCTTCCATCTCCCTCAACATGTCAGGACCAATGATGATTCTATCCTCAACTCTATCTTAACTGATAGGAGTTTGACACTTATGTTGATATAGTGCCTCAAAAGGATCCATCACTAGAGAAGCATGATAGGAGTTGTTGTAGGCAAACTCTACTAAGGGAAAATACTCCTCCCACTTGTACTGTTCATCCATGCAATACATTCGAAGCAAGCCCTCAAAAACTCGATTAACCCTCTCAATTTTCCCATCTTTCTAAGGGTGATCAATTGTAATAAAGTTTAATCTAGTACCCAAAGATGTATTCAGGGTTGTCCAAAACCTTGACGTCATTTGATTTTCCCTATCTAATATTATGGTCTCAAGTACTCTGTGCAATCTGAATATCTTCTAAACAAACTTCTTGGCCAAAGCTAAGGATCCACCTTTCAAACTACCTAGTATGAAATGAGCTACTTTAGTCAATCTATCAACCAAAACCAAGATTACATCATGTTTGTGTCATGTCATAGGCAATCCTTGGACAAAGTCCATTGTGATAAATTGCCACTTATACTCTGGTATGTCATGAGGATACAAGAGTCTAGTTGGATGAACATGTTCAACTTTAACGCATCTCTCTTAAGTCCCGACCAAAGTATAATGGCCTCATATCAACAAGCATCTTATTTACCCCCAGATGTCTTGAAAGGAGTGCAATGCATCTCCTCAAAAACTAATTTCCTCAATCCTGGTTGTTTGGGAATATACATCATTCCTTAGTATCTCAATATACCAGCCTCATCCATGGAGTACCCCTCAAAATGATGATCTACTAGATCATCAAGTAATGCTGATTTATGTAACTCAGTGTGGTCATCACGCTAAAGGTTTTGCAAAACTTGTTCCTTCAAGCACATCCTAGGAGTGGATATAACTGTAATATGTTGCCTCCTTCTCAATGCATCTTCCACTCTAATTTCTTTACCCTTTATATACTCCATCCCAAAATCATACTCACTTAAGAACTCTAAACATCTTTATCTAGCACTAAGATTAGGCTGTGTGAAGATGTACGTCAATCCTATATGGTCTGTCTTTAATTCAAATGACTTTTTGAAAGGTAGTGTCTCCACATCACGAGTGCATGTACTATGAAAACTAGTTCCAAATCATGTGGCATATAACTAACCTTATACTTCTTTAGTTTTTGTATCTCATAAGCCACCACCTTACCAGGTAGCATAAGTACACCTCCTAAACCCTCACTTGAAGCATCATTGATAACTGTGAAATGACCATTAGGGTCAGGTATAATCAAGATAAGAGCAGTCATGAGCTTATGCTTTAGTAGCTGAAAATATTTCTCACAATCATCGATCCACTCATATCTCTTCCCTTTGCTTTGAAGGGATGTAATAGGTGCAACTACCCTGGAGAAACCTTGCATAAATTTCCTGAAGTACCCTGCCAATCTCATGAAGCTTCTAACTTCACTTAAATTTTGTGGTGTTTGCCACTCAAGAATTACTTTAATCTTTGCAGGATCTAATGTAATCCCAAGAGTTGAAATTATATGGCCCAAATAATGGATCTCTATCTGATAAAATAAACACATATATATCTTGCCATATAACTTTTTGTGCCTAAGATGCTGCAAGACTATTCATGAGTGTTCTTCATGCTCCTCCATGTTCTTAGAATAGATAAATATATCATCAATGAAAATCTCAACAAATCCAAGCAATCCTTGAACACACTATTCATCAAGTTCATGAAAGTTGTAGGAACATTGGTTAAACCAAAAGTTAAATCACAAACTTATAGTGCCCATACCTTGTTTTGAATGCGGTTTTAGCTATCTTCATCTTTGATCAAAAGCTGATGGTATCCAGATCTCAAGTCAATTTTGGAGAACACAATTGTTCTCTTCATTTGATCAAACAATTCATCTATCTGAGGAAGTGGATATATGCTTTTAATGGTCACCTTGTTATGCATTCGGTAATCTATACATAACCTCAAGGTGCCATCCTTCTTCTTCACGAAGACCACAGGTGCTCTCCATGGTCAGACACTAGGCCATATGAACCCTTTATCTAGTAGTTCCTGCAACTGCATCTTCTGCTCATACATCTTACTTGTGGTCATTCTGTAGGGAGCCTTGGATTGGAGCTCTGTTCCATCAATAACATCTATAGAGAAGTCAAATTACCGCTTGGGAGGCAATTCAGGTAGTTCATTTGGAAACACATCTTGGAACTCTTGCAAAATGGAAAAATCGTTCACACTAGGAGGTGTGCCAAGATCCTTTGCATATGCTATGTAGATCATGCACCCCTTCCTCTTAACTTTTTTCAATTGCATAGAAGATATCTATCTTAGTTCCAAAGGCCTCTTCGTACCCTTAACAGTTATAGGTAACCTTGCATCATCTAAACATTCAATGGACTTCTCCTTGCAGTTTACTATAGCTTTATGTTCAGCTAGCCAATTGATGCCTAGGATAATATCATATGATCCTAACGGAGCAACAAAAAGATTTAATCTGCATTTGAAAGTTTGGACTCCCTACAAGATAGACGCTAATCAACCCTACACTCTGCCCTATTGTTGAATTCTACCATCCATGGTTCATACATGAAACTAGCTCTAACAGGTAATAAAGACACTACTCTAGGACCTATGAAACATTTAATGACTCTAGTATCAATTAAAACATTAACATTGCGTTCTTAGAACTTACCAGCTTACTATATTAGAGTTGCCTGAAAATCAGGTTGACAGTGGTCAACAATTGCATAAATCTGGTGCTGAACTTGGAGTACCTTACCATCCACCTGTTTAGTATTTTGAGGACAATATGCAACATAATAATCACCTCCGCAATTGAAGCATCTAGTTCTCGGCCCCTTATTATTATCATTTTTGTTCCTCCAGTTGTTTTCATTTCTATTGTTTCCATTCCTATTATTTCCCCCATCTTGATTGTGATTGTGGTATTTCATCCTACATTACCCCTACCTTTGCCTCTCATGTTTCGCACCTATTTTCATCTATTATTCCTTGGTCTCTCATTTTCATACTTCCTCTTGAATCCTTGATTGTTCTTGTTTCTTTGTGAAGTTCTAATGACAGGTACTTTATTTAGTTTATCCTCTTGAAGCAAAGCCTTAGCATAGGAAAATTGCACAATCTCTAGTTCATACATCTCTACCTCAAAATCCAGTCTTAGGACGGATTCCCAATACAAACTTACACTTTTTGAAAAGCTCATCTTGTAGCTATTGTGGAACATATTTCACCAAGTGGCAAAATTGCTCATGATACTTGGTCACAGTCATGACCCCTTGAATCGGGTTCTGGAGCTTGGAAACTTTTCTATCATAGTATAGTTGGGGAAACTATAGCTTCCTGAAAAGAGTTAGGAAGTTTTCCCATCTAATCTATCTTGGTTGCAGCTTCTGCTTAGCCATCTCATTGTTCTACCATGTAGCTGCTTCATCAATTAGCTGAAATGCTCCTCATAAAGCTCTAGACTGTCTAGAATGGTTATAGACATGAAAATACTTCTCCATGGAGATAATCCATGCCTCCACTTAATCTCCTATAGTTTTACCATCAAAGGTAGGTGGTAATACCTTTTTAAGGTCTCTAGTTAGCTCTTCTACTATCTAATCATTATTAAGATCTCCAATGTTGACATCAACATTCCTTTTCAATAGTTCTTCATTTCTCCTACCCTCTTCAGCCTTTCAAAGAGCTTCCAACCTCTAATTCTCTTCCTATTTCCGCTAAACTTCATCTCTCATGTCCTCTGCAACTTTCCTTAAAGCCTCATCTTCTTGTTTTTGATTCTACCTACCCTCAGATCTTGTTCAAGGTGATCCATATGTTCACCTTTCCGTTGAAGTAGGTTTCCCTGTTGAGTCAAGAGTGCCTAAATTTGGTCTAACCTCTCATTCGGGTTTGGATAATCATTATTGATAGTTTTACCTCAACTAATATTTCTAGTATTCATACTTGCAAGTTGTCTCCTATACAAACAAAAATATGCAACTTAGCAAAAGTAGACCAAGGTCCTAGTGTTTTAAACCAACTTTGACAACACATGTAAAGACCAAAAAACCTAAACCCTTTCCAAGTCATCAAGGTAGAAAAAATATCACAAGTCAAACAACCTTAAACATAGTTGAAAGACCCAAGATTAGTCAAAATTAAATTTTCACATAAATTTATCAAGTACAAAAGTTTGACCTTAGATTGCCGAAAAAGATCATTCCTGCTTTCATTCCAAAACTCAATTTGACATCAGTAGGTTAGTAACCAAAAATCCATAATCGAATTTAAAAGACATCAAATTTTAAAATTAGATAATTATCATTTTCTTTTAGGGTTCTTCCCCTAGCCTGTTCTTGTTGTTTGATCTTTACTATTTTTTCTGCTCTGTTTGGATTGCTAGCTGCTGGACATAATTTACGTGGGTGTTTTTGGAAATCTTCTGTAGTCAATTTTGGATTGGGGTTTTATTGTTTGCATGGAAGGGCCTGGGATTTCTTCTGCATTGGTGAGAACAGATGGTTCTTCTCCAACTATGCATGCAATGCGATCTGAATTGTTTTATTCAGGGGAGAGCTCCAAGCTGAAAAAAGTTAATGGTTGTTTTCCGTGTAGCCATGATCGCCCTGTTCTGGTTATTCCTCCAACGACTGTAATGGAGGACATTGAATAGTGGACCAAACATGCTTTGATATGCAAATTTCTTGGAATCCGAATTTCCCTATCCGCTTTTGAGGCATGGATCCGCCACTCATGGCAAGTGGAAGGCGATATGGAGATTATGTTGGTAGGGAATAGTTATTCTTTTGTTGTATTCTCTTGCATGTCTGATCGTGATCGTGTTTTTGAAGGAGGCCCTTATTTCTACAACCATGTGGGGTTATTTGTCAAACCCTGGCATTCAGATTTTAATTTTGCAGAGGATCTCCCTTCAACAGTGCCAGTTTGGGTTCGCTTGCCTCGTCTTCCCTTGAAATTTTGGCGTGAAGACATCCTCCGAAAAATTGCTGCTTTGATGGGGAAGCCGACTGCAATCGCACATCAATCCCTCAATAAAAAGGTTATTTCTTATGCTATAATTTGTGTTGAAATTAATTTGAATAACACATTACCAGATTCTTTGGAAATTTTTTTGGGGGCTTCTTCTTGGGTGCAACAGTTAGATTATGAATCCCTCCCTTTTCGCTGCCGGATTTGTCATGAGTATGGTCATTTACAGCATCAGTGCCCCCGTTACTCAAGTTTCAAAGGAGTGGATGGTTCTACAGCTGGCAATGCTGGTGGTTTGGCAGATACTACAGGGAAAGGACAATCTCAGATGGCTAATACTACCAAGGGGATGAATTCGTAAGATTCTATAGGTAAGGGTAAGGCTCAAATGCAGGATAAGGATAGATTTACCCCTGTTCGCCCTCGAGCTAAGGGATGTGGTCAAAAGAGGCCTTTGAAAGAAAGATTATCTGATTCAAGTTTTAACTGCTTTGAGGTGCTGGATAGTATGGTTCTAGAGGAGGGTATTCCTCCTATCTCTTCTGATCCAGTTTGCCCAGATGAGGGATCTGTTCCTGATGACGCTTGTGGGGCATCCCAAGTTGTAGTATATCAGAACTGTGAGGTCCCTGTAGCTCCTGTGACAGAGGCTCTGGTGACTCCTGTAGTGTTGGAGGATAATGATGTTGTTTTGGTTGACTTGGTTAAGGATGTGCTACCATTAGGTAAGGGTAAGGGATCTCCTCTCCCCTTGGGGTTGACGCCTCGACCCTTTAAGCGAGTTTCTTTTACTCCCCCTCTAAGGAGTGGGCGCAAAACAGACCAAGAGAAGATTAAACTCACAAGAGATATATTGATTGAGTCTGGTTCAATGAAACCTTTGGATTCTCATTTTCCCAATTCTACCCAATGATGATTATTCTCTCATGGAATGTTAGGAGGTTGAATAGCATCCCTAGACAAAAGGCTATTCATAACTTGGTGGTTGATCATAGTCCTGATGTTTTTTGTATCCAAGAGACTAAGCTCTCTGTGGAGTCTATGGTTCAACATGCCTCTAGTATTTGGTCTCGTGGCCAATGCCAGTGTGTTAGGGCAACAGGCAGTGCTAGTGGTTTAGCTATATTTTGGGATCCTCAAAAAATTTCTCCCCTTGGTTGGGTGTCTTCTCGCTCAGCTCCCTCTATGGTAGCTTCTGCTCTAGACTCAGGAGAGGTAATCATGGTTACTAATGTGTATGCACCTGTTGATCTTGCAGGAAAGGAGGAACTTTGGGAACATATTCAATATGTTAGAAATTGTCATCTTTATCATCCTTGGGTGTTAGCAGGGGATTTCAATTTAGTTTTAAGTCTGGAGGAGAAGCATGGTAGTTTGGCTAGATTAGGGCCTTCTTCTGCTCTTTTTCGGCAACACATATCTCTTTTGCATCTCTCTGATGTTAAGCCTTCTAATGGTCTCTATACTTGGAATAATCGCAGGACTGGTGTTGTTGCTATCTTAGAACGTTTGGATAGATTTCTTGTTTCTTGCTTCTGGGTTAGTGTCACCCTTACTATCTCTTCGGAAATCCTTGATTGGAGGGGTTCAGATCATTGGCCAATCAAATTTTTTGCTATAGGGGCTTGTGTTTTGAAGCATCCTCCTTTTAAGTTCCAACTGATGTGGCTTCATGACTCCTCTCTTCGTGATTTTGTTTTTTGTTGGTGGAAAGATGGTGCTCCTTCATATGGTACTGCAATGTTCTCATTTTCTAAAAGGCTTCAATATGTTAAAAGGCAGCTTAGGATATGGAATAGGCAATGCTTTGGGAACCTTCACTTTATGAAGAGGCTTGCTCAGGAAGATCTTGATGTCATCACAAGGGAGATTAGAGATCGAGGTTTCTCAGAGGATCTTGGCAAGGCTGAATCCCTTGCTTCTAGAGCTCTAGAAGAATGGGAACTTCGAAAGGAAATTTTTTGGAAGCAAAAGGCTAGAGTTGATTGGCTCCAGGAAGGTGATCGAAACACTGCCTTTTTCCATAAAACAGTGCAATCTCGCCAGAATCAGAGCACTATCTCTTCTTTGGTTAATTCTCAAGGTATCCAACTGAATTCCTTGCCAGCTTTGGTCCAGGAGGCTATTTGGTACTTCTCTACCCTCTTCTCTGAGGACTCTCCTCCTGCTGATAATGAAGAAAATATTATTTTTTCCTGTATTCCTTCCCTTATCACTCAAGAAATGAATGATTATCTCATGCGTCCAATCTCTTTGGAAGAGCTGGAGGAGGTGGTCTTTGGCATGCCTAAGGGGAAAGCTCCTGGTCCTGATGGCTTTCCAGTTGAATTCTTTTAAGAATTTTGGGACATCATTAATCATGATTCGTTGGAGGTGGTTAAGGAATCCTATGCTAGCAAGCAGATGCTTCGAGCTTTGAACTCTATATTCTTGACTCTTATTCCTAAGAGAGAGGGTGCTAATCAATTGGAGTTTTTTAGACCAATTGCCTTATGTAATGTGGTTTACAAAGTTATTACTAAGTTGATTGCTGAGAGAATGAAAAAGTGGCTTCCCATTATTATCTCAGAAGAACAAGGTGGTTTTGTTGCTAGCAGACAAATTTTGGATGGGGTGGTTATTGCTACTGAGGCTATTCACTCTATGGCTACTTCAAGGGAGAGAGCAATGTTTGTTAAGTTGGATATGGCTAAGGCCTACGATAGAGTTAAATGGAGCTTCCTAAGGAGTATTCTTCTTTCTTTTGGATTTAGCTCTGACTGGGTGAGTTGGACTATGAGTTGTGTTACGTCTGCCTCTTTTTCTGTTCTTATTAATGGTCAACCTTCTCAACTATTTGGTGCTTCTAGAGGCCTCTGCCAGGGTGATCCTCTCTCCCCATATCTATTCATCATCATGGCTGAAGGCTTGGGAGGATTCATTAAGTATCAGGTGTCGCAGAATTCTATTCAAGGCTGGCGGTGGGGTAATGGCTTACCTTCTCTTTCCCATCTTCAATTTTTTGATGATTCTGCTCTTGCCGATCTTGCTAGGATCAAGGAAGCTAAAGCCTTTCGACATGTTTTGGACGTTTATTTGGCAGCTTCAGGCCAGAAAGTTAATGAGCACAAATCTTCCATTTACTTTTTTAACACTCCTGAGTCTATTTAGCACAGGATTGTTGGTATCCTACGGTTTCAAATTGGGTCACTTCTTTTGACTTATCTTGGCATTCCTATTGTTGTTTCTAGGAAGCCATGTCTCTTCTGGTAAAATTTGATTACCAAGCTTCAGGATAAGGTAAATCATTGGACTCATAGATGGATTTCTACTGCTGTCTGGGTTACTCTTCTTCAAGTTGTTATCCAAGCTCTTCCTACTTATAGAAGCATGGTTCAGGCTGCTCCTATTTACTTTCTTAAGGCGTTTGATGCTCTTTCCCAAAAAATCTTTTGGAGTGGTAATTTGCGTAGTACTAAATAGATCTTGGTTAATTGGGCAACTGTTTGTAGGCCTAAAAAGGAGGGTGGTCTTGGTTTGCGTTCTGCTCTCTTGAGTAGTCAAGCTTTGGCTGCTAAACTTTATTGGTGATGGTGCTCTGGAAAACATCAACTTTGGGCTCGTATTATCACTCATAAATATTTTCATGGTGCTGATCCTTGCTCTGTTTTTGCACTTCCTCTTGAAGGTCATGGCTCAATGGTTTGGCATACTTTGAAGACAAGTGTGATGTTGGTGAAGAGGGGTCTGTTCTGGATATGTAAAGGAGGTTCTCAGGCTTTGTTTTGGTCTGATGCCTGGGATGGATTCCCTTCAATTTTATCCATGTACCCTCATCTTTAGCCTCTTTGTGACTCTTTTCTTGCCGTTGGATGGGATAAAGTGGCTCATTACAAGACTCCTTATCAATTGGGACCTGTTGTTGGTTACAGATGGAAGCATTCTTCTGATTGGCCTCTTGGAGGTACAGACATGGATCGTTAGGAGCTTTCTCAAATTCTGGCCTCTAGAGAGTGTTCCTCTTTGCTTGGTCCAGATGTTTGGGCTTGGGGCGGTACCTTGTCTGGTAAATATCATGTCTCTGCTGGGTATCAGGAGATAACTAGACAATTATTTGGGGATGCCTAGGTCCCTTGGTGGAAGCCAGTTTGGAATAAAGTTTCTTGGTCCAAGTGCAATTTTTTCATGTGGCTAGTGGCTCACAACCATTGTCTTACCTGGGATAATCCTTGTAAACGTGGATTTCAGGGCCCCTCTTACTGTGTTTTGTGTGGTAATGGAGAGGAGTCTGTCTCCCATCTGTTCTTCCATTGCTCCTATTCTGCTCAGATATGACACCTTTGGTGGAGCACTTGGGGTTGCTCTTGTAGGCATGCTTCCTCTTTGCCTGAGTTTTGGGCCCGCTTGGGTAGTGCTCCCTCCAAGTCTTCTTCTCTCCATGCTGCTTGGATTGCTGGCCCATCTTTCATGCTTTGGCATATCTAGTTGGAGAGGAATTGTCACATATTCCAAGATGTTCGGCTTGGTGTTTTGCATCTTTGGTGAAAAATATCACATTCTCTTCAGGAAACTATTCATGTGAAGTGTGAGCTTGATGGGGGTATGGATCCGATTGATCTTGCTATCTATAATCGCCTCAATTTTCATCTTCAGGATGGGGCTGTAGCTCATAGGTTTCCTTCTTGTCCAGGCAGCTTCACCATCAAAGGAAGGGTCGGGTTAACTGGGATGGGCATTGGACTCCTCCTCCCTGTGGAGTTCTGAAAATTAACACTGATGGTTCTTCCCGTGGGAATCCTGGCCCTACTGGTATTGGGGGAGTGGCTCGTTGTAGTTCTGGGGATGTTAAATTTTTCTTCTCAGTTCATAAGGGTGATTACACTAACAATCTCATGGAAGCTCAGGCTATTTTATATGCTGTGGAACAATGTTGCTTGCGGGGATGGAGTAAGATTATCTGTGAGTCTGATTCCCGGATGGTGGTGAACATGCTTTCTTCGCAGGAGCTTGAGGATGTTAGTTGGCAGCTAACCATTGTTGTTAAGCAGATTATTCTCTTCTCTACCTCTTTTCAGTTCATTAGGTTCACGTATATTCCTCGTGAATGGAACAAAGCTGCTGATTGTTTAGCCAAATGGGCTTCTAGTCATGATCTGGGTTGGAATATTAGGGATAGGAGGCAATTGTCCTTTGAGATGGTGCAAGAATTTGATGATATTGTTGCTCAGGATCGAGCTCCTTGTTGTATTCCTTTCTGTCTTAATAAATTTTTATCCCTCTTTTCTCAAATCTAGGATAGTGAAATATAGATATTGATATTCCATCTTTTTTACACATGATATTTAACCAAATAAAATAGATGTAATGTGAATGCATCACATGTCAAAATAGAAAAGATATCTAATCCATACATCTATATAACTAATCATAACAACTTGGATCAACAAACATCCGACCAAGTCAAAAGAGTCAAAGAAAGCCAATAGATATACTAAAATATAAGAATCTAAAAGTTGGTTGTAGCAGATTGTGCTTCACACATTGCATATTCAACTCTTGATCACATCCTCGAATGTGGCCAATTTGTCACACCCAATGCCTATAAGGATCAAAATCATGATGACAAAACAATTTCTTTGTTAGATAAATCTTGTTCAAAAATATTTTAGCTCACAAAAATATTGTTCTCTATCTAGCTTGGAATATATAATACATATTACTTTGACCCTGATTTATACACACTTATAAACATTAATTAGAATAGTCACTGAATTTTCAGAGGAAATATTGTTCTCAAACAAACTATTGTACACATGAAATTCCTACCTTCACAGGGATGCCCGGTTTATTATCGTACCCAAAAATTTTATTCATGCTTGCTTATTTTAGGATGCATATGATAATATGCATTGATGGCTTCGACCAATGCATGATAATAATAATAATATGCGTTCTTCTGCCGATAACAAAAAGGTGAAATATAGATAAGATATTTGCAAATACTTGATTCAAAAGATATAGACAAGATATTTGCAAATACTTAGATTCAAAAGAAAATACGAGTCAAACTCTCAAAGATGCAGTGAATTGGTCTTCAATTGGTTATATTTATCTCATTATAAAAATGGTGAATTCTAAGTTGTGATTTCTTGGTCTTTCGGTGGTTGTTTCTAGTGTGATATTTTGTAAGGAACTCGAATAAGCTTGTAAGTCTCATGTTGTTTCTCAAATGTAACACAAGGTTTTTAAATAAAAATTACATTAAAAAGTTAGTAGATCCAAATTAAAATTCCATGAACATAATATACATGTCATTCAGATATACCACTCCTTAACAACTTAATGACTATACTATATTATAAACTTAGTATTATACTAAGTATATATTAGATCTAGATTACTAAATACATTAATTTTTAGCTTGATAATCAAACAACCACAGCTTAGTGATAAAACAATAATCTTTATTATCTTATTTATAATTTTATTTTGATAGTAGTCCTTTTCATTATATAAATAGTTAAAAACACACTATTCACAAATAAAATGTTAAATATAAGTATAAATATTGAACTAATCTTGTATTGTGATATTGCTATCAAGATTTAACTGTGTGATTTTGAGTCAAACTCATTGACCCATGTTTCATGAGTAGTGATTCAACATGAATCCATCTCTTATGAGAATAAATGGAACATTTAACACTCATTGGATCTAGGTAATGCTCATAGGGATGAAGCACGAGACTTCCCCGGAGGTCACCCATCTCAATACTAAGCCTGAACACACTTAACTAGGGAGCTTCCTCCATGGTTAAACCCAAAGCTTGCAACCCCATTTGCAAAACCTTGCTTGGTTAAATCCTGATAGCAATATCACAATTTGACTTGCTGTGGAAATTATCTCAATTGACAATCTTGTATTATCAAAATAAAAAATAATTTATGTCAAGTTCATAATTTTTTGTCAACTCCAGTATATGTTTAATCAATTATGATAGGACTATAATTTTTCTTCCAAAATATATTTAAAAAAGTCATAATCTTCTTCAAAGTTAAAATTACATCTTTTTAACTTCATCTTCACACTTGAGTTCTTACTTGAAGTTTACTACAATAAAATAAGATATAGATGAATAATACCTTTTTATATTTAGAATACTAAATAAATTTAAACTAATCATACAAGTAATTTTTTTATTTGACTTTAATAAAATAGAATGCTTAAATAAATATTATAAACTATTATGTTCAAGCTTATGAATGAGATTGTGTGAGATTTTTATTAGCATCTCACACAATCTCACCCAAAAGCTTGAACACAATATCATGGATTGTAGAAATCTATTGCAATTATTATAAACTATGTTACCATGATTATCCAAAATCTTTCTTATTAGTTAACATTCACTATTTAAAATATATTCATACCTAATTTTCTTTCTATATTTTTTAAATCACTACAACTAACAACAAAATATATCATTGGCAAGAAGCCTCATTTTTTAACAAGAGACTCAAAGTGTCAGAGTTCTGCCATTTTAAGAGTATGATAAAGGTTATCTTTGAAGTAAAGATGCAATCATGCATAATAGAAAGGCAAGAAATAAATTAAATCAGCAACTATGAATTTTTTTAATCAGACTTCACTATATCTTATAAATTGTCAAGTTAATATTGGTGCTTATTAGCTGATACAGTTTACAAAAGAGAAGCAACATGAGATAGATTGCAAAGAGACATTTATAAGATACACAAACTATATAGAAAAATATTTTGTGGGCAATAAACTAATTTATTCCAAACTACATATTTCTTGCAAAATCTAATGTTATTATTAGTGATGAAGAAGTCTGAACGGTGAAAAAGAAATAATAATTCAAAATTTATGGCTACTTTATTCAGAGCTCAATAATTTGGACTAGCAAATAGCATACATGTAACTGCAACAAACAGAGAATACTAATATCATTTAAAAAAAATGAAAAAAAAATGCGCCTGATAAACTTTTTAACGTGACCGGCAGCGCTGGCGCGACACGCCCACCGGTACCACGAGGACAGGGGAGACTAGAACCCGTGACCAACCCCCCCTGCAACAGGGAAGATTTAGCCAACCGAGCTAGGGCCCCCACCCTGAATATTAATATCATTATTATCTTAATTACTTAGCGATTAAGTTAATGATCTTAAATAAATATAAAAATTGGACTTGATCCACTTAGATTAGTATAAAATGCCCCAAAACTCCGATTAATTTAAGAGACCAAACAAGCATAAGCTTTGTGTTGTCCACAAGGTTGGGACAATGCTTACTTATTAAATTGCAAATAGAAATGCCTCTCAAAAACATTAGAAACTTCCAAAATAATAAATCAACAAATGAAATTATAAAAGAGAACTAGAAAAAATGAAAACGAAATGAATCAAAATAGATGTTTACACTAGTAAATAAAAATCGTAGCTTAATTTTTCCAAGCCAAACAAACTTGAAGATGTGGAGATTACACAGTGGAAAAAACAGTAACCCGATTGCAGTAAAGCTAAAACCTCTATTTAGACTAGATGATTCTTAATCTATGAAAATTCGATTAGACATGATATATAATAAAAAATCCAATTTCTACAGCCATATTTTCTTGATAATGAACAAATATGTTTCATCTGTATGGGCTGTAAAAAAAATGGCTAAGCCAACTATTTGCATTTGAGGCACAAATAGATATGACAAAGAATTTGGGTCCCTTGTCAACATAAAATTTATCAACCTTGGATAATGTAACTTCAACAAATTTATAAATCCCATATAAATCCCATTTTTTTTGGAGATAAAGGTGGACTTCTAAATTAAAATTAGTGTTTTAGAAATATTCCAAAATGAGAAGAGTCTGTGTGTACAAATAGCTATAAATAAACTTTTTAGTTACATGCAGGGGATCAAATATTGGATGTCCAAAGCCTCATTATTTTACATAAAGCTCTTATAACACAACTTGGCTATCAATACATCACACTGTGGTTGGTCAGGAATCTTTTTTCTCAACCCAATTACATACTGTGCAGTAGTGGAAGCAAGGGCTCTATTAAGAAAACAAATTTGGAGGAATGTCATGTAGATTCAAATTAAAACTTAGCTTCAATTCTACAAGTCCAATAATTCCACTCAATTGACGGAAAAATCATGTCACAACTCACCAAAACTCTCTACTCCAAATGAAATATTACATTTTTATGCGCAAGCTTGGAGTTGCAGGCAGATTCCAAAAAATAGTTTAATCTATTGTTTTTACACTCCTCAAAATGCGTAACCAGGTTTTGATTTTCAATTCCTAGTTTCTAGTGGGAAGTCTGATAACCTAATTTTGGAATAAAATTATTAAAAGTCTGGTATTCTAATTCCATTTTGCCAATTTTGAAACAAACACAAATTTCTTTAATCCACATTATGAAAAAGCCACGCTGAATTCTTGGTGACTATTTTCAAGCTAACACTTAAAGGACACGAGAACATATAAAGACTCTTGAAGAACCCCTATGAGTGGATCAAATTTAATTTGTATATAACCTCTTTATGGACTTTTGAATCATATGACTAATTAGGCAAGTCTCATAACCATTGTTGGTGATGACGTACTCTATGGTTATCTCATGTAATGAAAAAATTTCATGGTTGTGCGAGAAAATGGAAAATGAAAATTAACACTCTTTCCTTTGCTCCAGTCATATCCAAGTCATTTGAGATGAAGATTCAACAGGAAGAGTAGAACCGAGTTTTAAGAAATGTAGGATCTGGTGCAGAGGATGGAGAAGGTTGTGGTTTTCGCTTGTGGATCCTGCCAAAGCACTTCATTCCAAACACTGAAAAAAGAAGAAGACAGAAATTGTAGAGCTAAAGATTGATGGGGGTGTAAAATTAATAACATTACACAAACCCTATTCGCCGTTTCCAATCTGTTGTCAAAATATCAGAGGCTAATGAGTGTAAATCTGTTTGAAAGATATGCATACAATAACAAGATTATGAGACACAACTGTCCCATTTATTAACATTTCATCAAATAACGTTATCTGACATTCTTTAATAAATGCTATAAAATGACGACTGTTTTTTTCCTAACTAGGGTCAAAAGAATTCGAAATAAATAATATTTTTAATTCTTTATATATATTGGGGCGGGAGCCCTAGCTCGGTTGGCTAAATCTTCAGTGTTGCAGGGGGTTGGTCACGAGTTTTAGTCTCCCCCCTCCTCGTGGTACCGGTGGGCGTGTCGCGCCAGCGCTACCGGTCACGTTAAAAAGTTTACCAGGCGCACTGCAGTTTATAGGGGGGCCGTGTTGCACCGATAAAAAAAAAAAAAAAAAAAAAATTCTTTATATATATTGAAGGCAAGAAACTATAACACTGGTAAATTGTGAGCCTCTTATGTGAGAGGTCTTGTGTTCAAATCTATTCATTAGGAAATAATAATAATTAATCACAACACATATTAATCATAATGAATCTTGGCTTCGGCCTTCAATGAGATGACTAGAAATTAGTTTTGTTCATTTCTAGACATAAAAATATTGCATCTATACTATACAATCTATTAATTATATAAGAAAATGTGAAAAAAAATGATTTCCATTGGTGGAAGTAAAGAGTTTTAATCACTAATTAAGTTGGAAAACTCAAATAGTGATACAATAGTACTTAACCTATGACAAGTACCAATAAGACATATTATACAAATAAGATAAACACCTTATCTATTAGAAGAAATAATTAGAATTGTTGAATTCCATTTATTCCTCATTTAGGTTTAGCTCCACCATATTTCCAAGTGAATGAAAACATGATCTTAAATATACAGGACCCAAGTCAATCATACGAGCACACAATATTAGTGATACTATTGTATTTATGATGAAAATAAAATATGGAATTAGTGATACCTTTTAAATTTATCCTCAAAACTTTAATATTTAGTATCATGAATTGGAAATAAATATACATTGAAAAACAACTCATCATTCATATATACAATTATTTCATATAGTTTTTTACCATTTTATTTCATGACTGCCTAAATTTTTGGGAGTGTATAATCTATTGGGCGAGAAGGATATTTGAGAAAAATGGTGAACATTATAAATCTAAGAAATGTGCGAAAGAAAAGGAAATAAATTATAAGGAATGCCATCTAATCTAAATAAATAATCATATAGAGTAGCCAGAGCACTTATTATTTTTTAACATTTTGTATAAAAATGATATCAACCTTTAATAATAATATTATTTTATTTATTTATTCATTATTTTATCTAATAATTACATTAAAACCATACCCTATTTGAAATGAAACAATCTAGTTTCCAAATCAACAGCTCAACTTACATGATAAGATACACAATATGACTTAAATCATCTTGAGTGTTTGTGTTGTGCTCATTGATTCAACTTACATGATAAGACACACAAGACAATTTAATTATTCATAATAAAACACATAACTTTGATTGCATGAGATAGAAAACCTCTCACAATTTATATAGTCTCTACTTTTCCATCTATTTTTCTTGTGTATTCTCCTTCTTGGCAATGGAGATATAAGCTCTCTTTTTAGTTCACCCTGCTGTACATTTACTCACGAAACTTCAAAGGATCTACATTACTCTTTACAGTTGTCATATGTGTGTCATATCAAACATCACATCTGCTACCTCATGATTGATAAAATAGATCACATGTCCAAGATTGGTAATAAAATCATTAAATACACAATGTCTAATAATTATAAAAAATGAGCTCAAAAATATTCAAAATTGACCTTAATGAGGCTTGATGGACCTTCTAACTTTATTAACATAAACTAAACAATACATATGAACCCTCAAAATAATTGAATCACTGTTCTCCTTCTTGTTCTCTTTTTTTTCTTCATTTTCTCTTGTTAAAGACATTTGATGTTTAGTTTAACGCATGAAACAAGTTTCTTAGAAAATATGTTTTAGATTGATGTAGACCCTCAAGATTCAAGCAAATGACCTAACCTAAAGAATGTCTATAGTACCTCTCTCATTGTAGCAATTGAAAATGAGCTCCTCAAATATACTCCCACGTCTTCTTTTTTGGGATTTAAGAGTTTATTAGCCTTACTTTTATCTTCAAACTTTAAAATTATGATGTTTCACATGTTTGATGTATTTTATCTTTGCAACAAGGAACTTTTCCTAGGCTTACTTGCACGTGTTAGCTTCACTTTCAACAAAAAATAAATATAATGTAATACTAATTTAGAGTTTAATTAATGAGTATAATATAAGACATAATAATAGACTCAAATTAGTTTTTGAGGCTATAAAAAAAATTGAAATTGAACAAGTGGGTTTGTTTGATAATTATAAATAAAAGATTTTTATTGATTTAGTTATTTTTAAAATAAATTAATTTTTAACAGGATAATTTGTCAATGCAATGTTTCATTGTCATTAACTATTTCATTGATCAACATTTATAAACATTTTCAATCAACCATAATGCAAAAAGGACTATAGACCAATTATGTATGTTTTTCCTATTATATGCAAATAAAATGAACAAGGGAATACATATGTATATATATGTATTTCTACACATACACATATACCTTTCTCTACTTTTTTCTCCCTATCTCTCAATCGATCTCTTCTTACCCCCCTCCCTCTCTCTCTCTCTATATATATATATATATCACCCTTTATTTGTATCTCTCCTTATTTCTCTCTATCTATTATATTTGAACCTACCTCTACCTTTCTCCCTCTTTTTCTCTCTACCTATCTATTTCCCTACCTTTCCCTCTTCTCCACCTCCCTTCCTTTTCCCCCACTCTTTATCTCTTCCACTCTTTCACTCTTTGTACCCCGTATCTATCTCTCTAGTTTTACGTCTCTATATATTTTTCTCCCTCCCCCCGTCTCTCCCCTATCTTTCTTCTTCCCATTTATCTATAGAAATATATTACTCTCTCTATCCATCTATCTTTTCTCCTCCCCCCTTCCCCTCCCCCTCCCATCTTCCTTGACCTCTATATTTATATTTCTTTACATCGATATCTCTATCTCTCCATATTTATTCTTCTATCTCTTTTGTTACCTCTCAATCTCTCTCTACCCATATATATCTCCCTATTTTTCTCTCTCCATGTATCATTTACTATATATATCTTTATCTTCATACTTATAAATCTAACATTTCAAAGATGGAGATTTCTTTCAAAATAGATAAGTCACTACAACCATGTTTTCCAAGAGGACATGAAATCTTCACATCTACTTCAAATTTGAATTGGATTTCCATCCAATTGACTAAATTGCCAAGGATTTTTGTCCCAACATGGTGGGTGGACCAAGATGGTGTGCAAAAAAGTGGACACCATGCAAAAAATGTCAAAAGTGCACATAACACAATTGTGTTACGTGTACTTATTATAAAAATTCAAAATGGGCTTTGGCTCGGTAATGAGCAAAGAAAATAATATTAAAAATTTCAACTTTTCCCTAATGCGATTGTGTTTGAAGTTTCTAATAACATGATCGTGTTTTTACTAATAAAAATAAATTTTATTAGGCCACAAGTTTGGGCCATTTTTCATGCCCAAAACTATAGACAATAGATGAAAACACCATTTCCCCCATCTAACACGATCATGTTTGGCTTCCTCAACCTCCAATTAATGCAAAATCATCTTGGGTGTAAGGGCAATCTAGCATCACCCAAAAATATTTCTATTTCTAGTTTTGTATTTTCAATAAGGGCTATTCCTATGCAGAGTTTCTATTTGAGGGAGCTTGCTAATTTTAGTGAGTTGGTATTATGTGCTCAAATTGTTCTAATCTCATATGTGGAGGTTCATTTTAGACATATCAACCTACTAGATAAGTTTCAGTGTAATGTCATATGTATTAGTGTAGTCATTACAGATTTTTGGTATGATGTTTGGCTATCCAAACTTTAGATCCAACGATGAAGACCTAAATGGCTTCAAAATGAGGTGAAACCTTAGTTGATGGATGCTTACATCATCAATCATTGTAGATTGCTAGTCGAGAGTTCTAGAATGAGGCTATAATAGCCCATTGGGTCAATGATTCTCTAGTTATGGTCTCCATAAGTGGACCATCTAAAGATGTATATTATAAATTATCTTGATTCGATCCTATATAATAAAGTGTAATGGAATAATATAATATGAGGTTGGTTAGCCTCAAGGGTTAAGGCTTAGTGTCTAAAACCTTCCCGAATAATAAAAAATGCCTATAGAAGGAAGGCCCATAAGTTTTCTAGGGCAGTTCTGGGTAATAGTCATATCTTTGTCTTGTAAACTGTTGTAAGGTGCCTATGTGGGTTTCAATATTGTAATTCTGTAATGATGCATTTGTTGGAAATATTCAAGATAAGATAGGTTACTGAGAGGGGAGGGGTGAATCAGTAACTTATAAAATATTTAAACAATTTAGCATTTTAACTATTCACCATTCATTCATCTAAACTACTGCATAACTGAAAGAACAAACATTCATTGCGCATGTACATAGAGATTTGGTGACCCAAAAACCTTCCAAATAGAAAGTAAAATTGGGGTGGGGATGATACCCACAAAACTTCAATACTGCAGTATAAAGTTGGCCTGTTAAGGCTTACAATGATCACTTCTGGTGATCTACCCTGTTAGGAGCAAGTAGGAATGCTAGATCAACCTTGTTAGAGGATTTACAAACATACAGTGAAGTATGCACTCTATTAGGAGATTTACAAAAAGACTGTTAGGTCCACCCTGTTAAAGGATTTATAAACTGATTCACTTGTTAGGATGAAGCAGTGGATCTACTTACAATTGTTTGCTGATAAGATCCTTGTTGCATTGATCACCTGATGTGATAGATATAACTTTTTTGCTCCTATGTTGACCTTGTTGTGTTCCTTTTATTCTGCTGTTGATTCACTTTTACTTTTCTCAAAATATATCAATACCTTCTTCATATGCGAACATCACTCCTTTTTTTTTTAATACACCATACCATCCTGCAAATGATATCATACATTACATATATACCATTCCAATATTTACAACTACAAGGTCGTCCAAAACATAAGTGAACAAAACATTACTGAGTCGGGCAGATAGTAGAAAACTCGGGTTCCTCAAGCTGACTCGGTGACCTTCTGATACTCGACATCTACTACATTACTCGGCATCGTCATGCACTTGGTAGAAGTAGAGGCTCAGTTCATACTAGCCACACAATACTGCTTGGAACTCGGTAACCATTGGTGACTCGGTAGATATAGTGTCACTAGGTAGATGCTAACTTCTTCATTTACCTTGCTGTGCTCGGTGAACACTGAGTCCTTCATTTACCTTCCTTTGCTCGATGAACACTAACTTCTTCATTTACCTTGCTTTGCTCAGTGAACACTGAGTTCTTCATTTACCTTGCTTTGCTTGGTGAACACTGAGTTCTTCATTTACCTTGCTTTTCTCGATGAACACTGAGTTCTTCATTTACCTTGCTTTGTTCGGTGAACACTGTGTTCTTCATTTACCTTGCTTTGCTTGATGAACACTGCTGAACTGCCCATTCACTCAGTATCCTCTGGAATGCTCGGTGAGAACTGTTTACTTGTTGAACTTATAAGGTAACCACTGAATGCTTGGTATACACTGTAGATTAAGTGATGAGCTCGGTAAGCATTTAGAATCGAATAAGTGTTTGCACTAATGACAAATATATCATAATTCCAACAACATTTACAAAAATATTAAGAATCCCATAGTTTGTTCTCTCAATTTGTGTTATTTCTTGATTTTTGTGATGTGTTTTGGTATTAAGAGAAGTACCCTTCATCAATTGGTATCAAAGCAAGAGTTCTTGAGTGTGTAAATAAATCACCGATTGAGAGGAAGTTTTCACCAGGATCATGGTTTGGGTTGAGCATGTGACTATGGCCGATTGTGAGGCAGTTTGTACTAGGGTTTCAACGAAAGAATAAAAATGCTTCCATGAAGAGAGCATGGTGAAATAGGAAAAATTGTTACACCTGAGGGTTTTAAAACCGTTCAAATGAAAATGCAAGCATTGGAAGAACAAAGGTGCAAAGGGATGAATCTTTTCATAAGAGATAAGTGAGGATAAAGATGAAGAAGAAGAAAATGTTTAAGAAGAGGTAGTTCTAAACCCTAAAGAAGAAAGGCTTTTTAGGACCATCTTGAAGGTTGGAAAAAGACCCAAGTTTTAGATTCTCACATTTTTGGGAAATCTTATCCTAGAAAAGTTAATCGACTAGATCAATGAATTGGAGGAATAATTTGGTTATGAAGATATTGAAGATCTGGATAAGGTCAAATTTACAAAGTCCAAACTGAAGGGCCATGCAAAGATCTGGTGGTAAGAGATTCAGTTGGAGAAAAATAGAAGAGGAAAGGAAAAAATCACAAGATGAGACTGGATGATAGACAAATTAAAGTGACAACCCACTCCCATAAATTATGAGCTTGATTTGTTGAAGAAAATGCACTTGTTGAAGCATGAAGGAAGATTGGTTTAGGAGTATACCGAGGAGTTCTACCAAGTTCTCATTAGAATAGGCCATGTGAAAGTTGACAAGGAGAAAGTTGCCCATTACCTTAATGGGTTGAGGCCAATTATTCAAGAGGAATTGAGTTTGGCTTGAATGAATAGTATTGAAGAGGCATACCAATTTTTCCCTAAGAGTTGAAGAAAAGATGAATAAGAAGTTTGATAAAAAAAAAGTGGAATAGGTTGTATCAAAAGATATTTCAAACAGTCTTATGGAGGATGAAATGATGATCATAAGAAGAAGGATGAAGCTAGTAGTAGAAACCAAAATTAGAGCAGAAAAAATAATCTCCATGAGTAAAATAATAGAGATTAGAGAGAAAGAGGGAGAGGGAAAGTATTTGGTAGAGGAGGTTTTATGGAACATTTTTTTTACTATGCAAAAGAAGGGCTTAAGGCATTTGAAAAGCCTCAATGCCAAGGAAGGACTAATAGAAGAACTAAAATCTAGGCCACAATTGCACATCTTGATGAATATTCCAAATCCTCACATTTTGAAGATGCCAAAAGAGGAGAAGTACTAGTTAACATAAGAGTCTTTCTACGTGGTGAGAATGAACTTGGTAAAAAAGAGTAGCTTGTTTCACACTAGGTGCAAATGTGAAGATAAGTATTGTAATGTGATCATTGATGGTGGAAACATTGACAATGTGGTGTTAGAATGGATGGTCATGAAGCTAAATCTCAATAGGAAGAAATACCCATGTCCATAATGTATTGCCTAGGTGTAGGATGACTGCAAGATCATGGTCAATGAGTTGTGCCTAGTGAAGTTCAAGATTGGAAGCTACTAGGACAAGGTGTTTTGTAATATCATCTCTATGGACATATGTCATATCTTTTTTGGGTAGGTCATGGGTGTTTGAAAGACATGTTGTGCATAATGGGCATACAAATACCTACACTCTAACCAAGGGTGGAGTGAAACCATTGAAGGAGACAGACGAAAAGGTATGTAGTGCTTCCAGAATATGTTTTGTTTATGGAAATAAGTTTCTCAAGGGTATGAGGCATGAGCATTTTTTTTTCTATAATTCCAAAAGATGGAAAAGAAGTATAGGAGGTACCTATAAAAGTTGTAGATATTTTGGAAGATTTTTCAAATATTGTATCAGATAATGTACTTGATGGATTACCCCCAATTAGGAAGATCAATCACCAGATGAACTTGATTGCAAGAGAAAATTTTCCAAACAAGATAACACACATAATGACACCAACAGAGTGAAGAGTTGAACACACAAGTTTATGAGTTATTGCATAAGGGGTTGATTCGAGAGAGTCTGAGTCCACGTGTTGTACCAAAAATATTAACACCTAAGAAGAATGGAGAAAAGATGATGTGTTAGGATTAATGCAATAGAAACAATTACATACAAATATAACCAATATTAGAAAATAATAAATCATACAGAAGAGAACACAAGAAACATATATTTAATGTGATTCACACAATCCTTGGTCTACATACACCAAACAACGAGTTCAATATTCTTATTATCTGGTAATTACAACTTGATTACAATCCACAATCCCTTAAAGCTCAGTACCACTACAAGAAGCTACAGTATCATCATACATTATAAAACCCCTAACCCTAAGCCATTTTATAAAATATTTTTGTAGCTTACAAAATTAGGGCTAGAATAAGTTTTCCAATAGAAAAATAGTAGCTGGCTCCTTTTACAATAATAAAGTCAATTGAGCTTTTAAGGGTACCACCCCCAAAAATCCTCACACAAGTGTTTCCCCTTGACCCCACCTTGTACTACAACAGGGAGTGCACCTAGCGATGTGCCCTAGGACCCCATCTTAGAAGCACTACCCCCAAACTCTCGTAGTAAAATCTAGGAGGAAATTGTTTCGAACAAAGTGCGGAAAAATTAACCTCTGAGTTTGATTAGGATCCACATCACAATAGGATGTGTATAGATTCACGAGCTATCAACAAGATCATGATCAAATATTGATTTCCATTGCCACAGATGGATGATATTATGGACTATTTGAGTGGAGTTGCGTATTTCACAAAGATAGATATAAAGAGTGGGTACCATCAAATTCATATCAGAGAAGGAGTTGAGTGAAAGAATACCTTCAAGACAAGGGAAGGATTATATGAGTGATTATTCATGCTTTTTGGGCTAACCAATGCACTGATCACTTTCATGAGGCTCGTGAATGAGGCACTGAACGAGTTTCTTGGTAAGTTTGTCATTGTTTACCTAGATGATATTTTGATCTTTATTAAGACATTAGAGTAACATTTGATTCACATTCATAATGTTTTTGATGATCTGAGGGAGAAAAAGTTGCTGATAAATTTGAAGTGTAGTTTTGTGAAGGAGTTGGTGTACTTAGGATTTATAGTACCATGAGAAGGTTTGAAAATGGACCTTAAGAAAGTGAAGGCTATCTTTGAATGGCCTACTCCAAGGTGTACGACAAAGGTAAGAACTTTTCATGGATCGTCTTATTTTTACAAATAACTTATTAGGGGGTTTAGTAGTATTTGTGGACTCTTGACTGAAACAATGAGAGGGGATAGGAAAAAATTTAAGTAGACTGTAGGAGCAAATAAGAGTTTTAATTTGTTGAAACAAAAAGTTACAAAACAACCTATTTTAGCACTTCTAGATTTTAATAAGGTGTTTCAAGTATACTATGATGCTAGTAGTATTGCAATAAGAGCTATTTTGAGCCAAGAAGGCAGACTTGTTGCTTATTTCAGTGAGAAATTGAATGATACCAAACAAAAGTATTCTATTTATGATCAAGAATTTTATGCTAAAGTTCAGGAATTGAAGAAGTGGAGACACTATCTTCTTTCTAAGTAGTTTCTTTTGTATACTGATCATCAAGCTTTGCAATATTTGAAAAGTGAGGGAAAATTAAACCAAAGACATCTTAAATGGGTCAAGTATTTGTAGATTTATACATTTGTTTTGAAATACAAGAGTGTGAAGTATAATAGAGTTGTAGATGCTCTTAGTAGAAGAGATATTTTTCTAGTAGAGATGTAGATTGAGGTGGCTAGGTTCAAGGAGCTCAAGAATTTGTATCTAAAGGATCTTGATTTTTGTGAAGCTTGGAAAGCTTACATAGAACCTATTACACTTGATAGGAAAAAGTGGTTGGATTTCATAATCCAAGATGGTATTTTGTTTAAGGGAATTTAGTTGTGCATTCATATAAGTTGTCTGAGAGAGAATCTCTTCAAGAAGAAGCATAGTGGAGGATCGGTTGGACACTTTGGTAGAGACAAAACCATTTCTTTTGTTGCTAAGAATTATTACTAGCCACAATTGCAACAAGCTATAAAGAAGTTTGTACAGAGTTACAGAGTATGCCAGATGGAAAAAGGAATCAAGCATAATACAAGGTTGTATCAGCCATTGTGTGTACCTAAGAAGCCATGAGAAGATCTCAACATGCATTTCATTCTTGGTTTACCAAGGATGCAGTCAAAAAATGATTCAGTATTTTATGGTGGTTGATAGATTAAAAATGACACATTTCATTCCCTTCAAGAAGACTAGTGATGCTATTCAATTGGAAAAGTTGCTTTTTAGAGAAGTGGTGAGACTATACCATCTACCAAACAATATAGTTTCTAATCAAGATACCAATTTTTAAAGCTATTTTTGACATATATTGTAGAAGAAGTTGAAGAAAAATTTGAAATTCAAATCATTGCATCAACCATTTATTAATGAAAAAATAGAAGTTGTGAATCAAAGTTTGGGGAATTTGATGAGATGCTTGGTTGGAGATAAGCCAAAAGGTTGGAATATGATTTTACCAAAAGTAGAATTTGCATACAATAATTCTAGCAATAGGAGTACTGGTAAATCACCATTCCAAATTGTATATGGGAGTCATTCCAGAAATGCTTTTGAATTGAGGTAGTTGGATAAAGGAGAGATAAGTAATGCTGAAGCAGATGCTTTTGCTGAACATTAGAAGAACATATATGAGGAGGCAAGGAAGCACATTACAAAGATGAATACATAGTATAAGTCTATGGCTGATGTGAAAATGAGGTATAAGGAATTTCATATTGAAGATGAAGTCATGGTTCATTTGAGGAAGGAGAGATTTCTAGTGGGTAGATATAATAAGATGAAAATAAAGAAGTTTAGACCATGCAAGATAGTGAAAATGCATGATTCTAGAAATTCCTATGAATTAGAGTTTCCAATTGAGCTGAATATGTCATCAGTATTTAACATTTCAAATTTGCAAAAAATATTATGAAGATGGAGTATTCTAGCATCTACTTCAGCTACAAAGGAGATTGAGAAGATATTGGATAACTGTGTGGGAAGAAGCACAAGGAACAAAACATATGAAGAGTATATGGTCAAATGGAAAGGGAGATCAATGGAGGATTCATCATGGTTAGCATAGGAGGAGGTTGACTATCTTGGTTTTCCTCTAACTACTTGATATGTGATAAGGTCACTTCTCAAGTTATCCTGGGTGTTTGATGCAGGAGCATCCTGGATGTAAGGGAAACCTTGCATCACCTAAAAATATTTCTATCTCCAGTTTTCTAGTTTTGTGCTGAAGTAGAGGATTTTGCTAAACATTTTAAGAACATCTATGAGGAGGTGAGGAAGCACATTACAAAGATCAATACTCAATACAAGGCTAAGGCTGATGTAAAAAGGAGGTATAAGGAATTTTAGATTGGAGATGTAGTCATGATTAATTTGAGAAAGGAGAGATTTCCAGTGGGTACATATAATAAATTGAAAAATGAAGAAATTTGGACCATACATCATAGTAAAAATGCATGATTTTGGAAATGCCTATGAAGTAGAGTTTTTAGTTGAACTAAATAGTTTACCTATATTTAACATTTTATATTTGATAAAATATTATGAAGATAGAGATGGAGATGAGGCTACAGATGCATGATGGAGTATTTTAACATCTACTTCAATTACAAAGGAGATTGAGGAGATATTGGATAGTCGTGTGGAAAGAAGCAGAATGAACATAACATATGAAAAGTATCTAGTCAAATGGAAAGGGAGGCCAGTGGAGGATTCATCATGGCTAGCACAAGAGGAGGTTGACCGTCTTGGTTTTCCTTTGAATAAATAAGACATGACACGATGACCATCTTGGTTCCCATGTGTCTGATGCAAGAGCATCCTGGGTATAAGGGAAATCTTGCATCACCCAAAAATATTGCTATCTCTAGTTTTCTAGTTTTGTGTTTTCAATAAAGGTTATTCCTATGTAGAGTTACTATTTTGAAAGAGCTTGCTAATTTTTGTGAGTTGGTATTATGTGATTAGATTGTTCTAATCTCATATGTGAAGGTTCATCTTGGACATATCATCCTTCTATATGAGTTTCATTATCATATCATATGTATTAATGTAGTTATTATAGATTTCTTGTATGAATTTTGGCTATCCAAACTTTAGGCTCACCGATGAAGGTTTAAATAGCTCTGAAATGAGTAAAAACTTCAATTGATGAATGATTTCATAATCGACCATTGTAAATCGCTAGCTAAGGAATTTAGAATGGGATTATAATAGCCCATTAGATCAATGATTTGCTAGTTGTGGTATCTAAAAGTGGACCCATCTGAAAATGTAATTTTTAAATTGTCTTGAGTCGTTCCTATGCAATAAAGTGTAATAAAATAATATAATATGGGGTGGGTCGACGTCAAGGGTTAGGTTTTAGTGTCTAGTTCTTCTTGGGTGTAAAAAGTACCCATATAAGGAAGGCTTGTAGGTTGTCTAGGGTAGTTTTGGGTGATAGTCACAAATCTCTCTTGTTGACTGTTGTAAGGAAGGTGCCTATATGGGTTTGCATATTGTAATTATGTAATTATTCATTTGCAATGATAATAAGAAGCCCATATTTTGTTCTCTCAATTTGTGTTGTTTCTCTATTTCTGTGGTGTGTTGTGGTATCAAGGGGAGTACTCTTCATCACCAACCTACCTAATTTATCAAAAATCTTTGATGATGCCTTGACAAAAATGTTAGAGATCTTTAATTTTTATTATTTATTATATGTTGTATTATGTTAGGCTTTTTGTATTGATTTTTGTTTTCTAAAATCATTTGATAATCATATAGATCTAGATTGAGTAAATGCAAAAAAAAGCAAAGGCTGCCTCTTGTCAAAGAAACAAACATTAAACCCAAAAATACATCTCAAAATGAACTGCAAAACCTTGAAGGGATATCCCCAAACACACAAAACCTTCAAATGGGTTCCCTTCAATAACCACCACCATGTCCAAGGTCTCCACTAGTCCCATTAGATCATGTAAAGTCAAGTCAAGAAGATCCTGTTCAATGTATCGTAAAAAATAGTGCCAAAAATAACTAATTTGGTTGGTAGGTTGAGGTATTCTAAGCCGTGCCACTACTCGACCCTAGCCGATGTACACTCGAAAGTGTCCCACTCTAAACCCTTCTATCCAAACAATTCCATGAGTTGGAATGCTTAGATGCCGGCTTAGAGCTCCCTATCCATGGAGTGCAAGAGAGTATATTTCAAGAATAAAAAGGCTCTCAGATGAGCCTTAGAGATACTCTTCTTGCTATTAAACCATGCAATGGGAGGTTCCAAAGACAAGATGCAAGAATGCAAATGTCCCAAGGAGTTCCTCAAGGATGCAATGCAAATGAAGATTAAGCTAGAATGAGAATGTCAAATGCAGCTATGCTAAAACATGTATGAGAGTGTTACAATACCATTATTAAGCTATGTGAGATTAAGCTACATGTAAAAATGAAAGCTAAGCTAAGATGCTATGGTATGAGAGAATGTAGACAAGAAATAGAAGTTCTCCACAAAGCTCCAAAGAAACCTGTTAGAAAACCTGCAGCATAACAATGTTCAAAAGATGGATCGAGGGGGAAAGCTCTCTCCCTTTTAAAGATGTATGGACGATGGAGATCAAGATGAAGATGGTGGATGATCAATGGTGGAATTCGAAAATAGGAGTGATCCATGTGCACACACAAATCAACCAATAGAATATAAGTTGACTTGTCATATAAGACAAAAGTCACAAAGCCTTTTCTTTTAATTGCAAAATAGAAAAAGGACTTTATGTGTGCACTTTAAGTGGGTTAAAAGAATGGGGTCTTTTATTTAATTAAAAGGGGACATGTTCTTTTAATCAAATAATGAACTTAGGATAGCATAGTCAAACTATAGGTTATAATCAAATAAATTGATTATTAGCAATTTGGCTTAGGTAAGTGATTAAATTAATTTAGCCAAAATGTTGAAAAGGGGGCTAATAGTCTAGATGAACATTTTTAGGTGATTACATTTTCCCCTCTTTGACTAATGCGTGATCGATCTGGGAACACATTATGTCAAAGAAAATTGAAGCCAAGTAGGCGATGATAGATATAGATGTCTAATTCCGAAGAGTGGAATGCAGAAATAGATAGCAAGTCCTGAATGCACAGCCTGATAGCAGTACCACTGAACACTAGGAAGAGATGATGTCAGAATTCAAGAAGAATACTAACACTTAGAAAAGAAAATAGAGTGAGAGCAAATGAGAAGATCAAACAAATGCTCCTAAGCAGTGATAGATTATTTCTGCCCCCTCGGGATCAAAATTGAAATGAGGTAAGGGGATGCAAAAATTGGCTAGAAATGAGAAAATTAGAATATAGCAATGTCCAAGATGACAGATAGATGATTAGAACCCAAGAATGACTATATAAAAAAATTGATAAAATGCCCCAGTTTGACTAGAGTTGACCTTGAAGGATATAGCATAAAAATAAGGTTGAAATGAGTAGAAAGGTGATTTTAGACATGAAATAGTGAATTTAAGTAGATATGAAGTATAGAAATGATGAAGACATGAAGAAATGAAGATGCCCGAGTGATGATTCAGAGATTAGACCTCAAAAGGTCAACTAACTGCTAAGAAGAAAGTAGAATTTTAAAAGACAATTTTGACCATCAAGATTAACTCGAATTTGGATTTTGATCCCGAAAATGAATCTAGGACGTCAAAATTATTTAAGAGGTCAAAACTTTATATAATGTGATGATAAGATAGAAAAGAGATGAAGCGAAAGATTAAGAAGGTGAAAAGACATGAACAAGAAGAAAGTAAAGAAATATATGAAAGGAGTTAGCTGATATGTCCACAAAAAGATGAAGAAAGAGAGCTCTCCCCATATGCAAGAATGCAAGACTAAGCTAGAAAATGAACCTAAAATGCAAGCTAATATGCAAAGTGGTTTACCAGCAAGAAGTGCATAACATTTAGACTCTTAATTTCATCATTGAGCATTTATTAGGGACATCATAAGATCATACAACCATCACTAGTATAACTATGAGGATATGAATATGATCGATATTAGATAGGTATGTGGAAATCCAATCTAAGCATCAGAGACATGTAAGTCAAGATAACTACATGATTAGATTCCCTAAGTTTAATTTAGCAAGATTACACCTGTATCAAGGCATAAGCGCTAGGATAAACCCTGAGTGTGGTCTTGCAAAACAATCAAGGATGATACATTTGTAAGTCAACGTGTTGAATAGGACCAGCATAAATGCTTACAACACTATAGACAAACAAAGTATACCCACAAGCAAAAATCAAGAAGACATGCCCCATGCCCCCAGTCTTCTAGTCAATGACATCCTTGAAAGACTATTAGGGAGGGAACACATGGCAAAGAAATCATCATAGACAGCACACAAAGTAGATAAATATCAGCATAGCTCAGTCGTTTAAGTGTTAAAGTGCGTGTGTGCAAGTTACTTGGTCATTTCTTCAAGACTTGATTTTGATAGGGAGAAATATCGCAACATTGAAGACTGTAGGTAAACTATCTAAAAAGTGTTGAAAAACACTTGATGTCAAGGTGGGGGAAGTGTTGAGAAACACTATTTTGTGAGTTGTCAAAGAAACCCTAATGCACAAGAATACCTCAATAGGCTAAGTAGCTATGCCCCCAAGATGAGGACAAGAAACAATTCCAAGCTAGGAAATGTGTAGCGAAGTGGATGATTGAGATTGATAGACATAGGTGCAAGGGTTTCAAGTAGCGCTTGTTTCCAGGTTTTCACCACTTGACAAATTTTTATTTTTTATTTATTTTATTTGACATTTTTTTGATTTTTTTGGTGATACATCAAAGTGCCTATTGCTAGGTTTTCACTAAGAAAATCTTTTTTTCAGGACATTTTCTAATTTTTAGGATTTTTTCAGCATCATATATGATTTTTTGGATTTTTTAGAAGGTTTTAGAGATTACTAGTTCTCGAGCAAGATCACATCATTTTCTCCCAATGTCTAGCAAGGTATAGGACACGATGGAGAAACAAGCCGATAGATAAGAAAAGATGCATAAGAAAGGAATGCGAAGCAAGTGAAAGTGATCCTAGAGAACTGACTCCTCAAGAGTACCCAAGCTAGGGAAAGAGGTGAAATAGTCATATGAAGCATGTTTTGGATAAGCAATGGAAGAAATGAGCAAGATAGCATTTAGGATTAGCAGTGAAGCCAACAAGTGAGATAGCATGAAGCATGTAGTCCAAAAGAATAGACATGTCAAGAGACCTATGAGAACCATGTTTCATTTATTATGATCAAGATCAAGGGGTCAACTAGATAGTATAGCAATGGGATAGAGCAATAAGAATAAAGCTCAAGACAGAGGCTATGAGTGAATGGGAGATCACAATAGAAAATCTGGTGGATAAGATAGCCAATATGCAAAGATAGCTCAACATTGTCAAGATCAAAGAGAGAAGAGGGGATAGATGGATGATGGATGAATTACACATGATGCCTGTTTGCCAGGTTTTCATCATGGTACTTATCCAAGGTGCCACAAGAAGTAGTTTTCACCATAGGATGGATTTATTTCTCTTTACTTTTGCTACCAAGGTGCCACAAGAAGTGGTTTTCACCGAGGCACGTTTTCATTTTTTTCATTTTTTTCTATTTTTTTCTTTTTCTATTTTTTTTTTTTCTGAATTTTTAGAAAGAGCTGAAGCTGTTTGAATGTAGATAATGCTCCTATAGAAAAGATAAGTCATGATAAGCCAAGACCATATAAAGGTATGCTCAAAGATGTTGATAGGGTGATGAAAGAGAAATGGTAGTAGGAAGATTATATTGAGGATAAGAGTTCATGTATAGAAAGGAGGTGTAAGCTTTAGAGGATTTGATGAGGGTAGCTGAAATATTGGACAAGATCAACATTGACACACACCTTGAAGGGTATTGGAACAATGGAGGAATCATGGATGAAATAGCTTGAGATTTAAATGTATGAGGTGGTAGAAGAGATTTGGAAAAAAGTGGAGTGGAAGGCTTTGGAATATTTTTAGACAGATTTTTGGAAGAAGATGGAATGGAAGCCTTTGGAAGCTTGAATGTTAACTTTGAAGTATTTTCAATATTCAAGTCTTTTAAAAGAGACTTGGGAATCCATATAGCTTTAGATTTTCCTTTGGATACTTCTAAACACATTTCTTCAATAATGAGTTTAGGAACCCACATTTGCTTTGATTTAGCTCTCTTAATAGTTGACCTTTGCAGTCTCGTTTGTGAATTCTCCTTCTTAGCATTCACATGTCGATTAGATGGGACATAGTGATCTCTCTTTTTCAATGGATTCTTATGTTTATTCTCACTTCCAAGGGACTTGGGATTTGTGGATGAATAAGGATGATATGACTGGTTTAGATGTATAGATGGGTGAAAAGTCATCAAGGATGAGTGTCTTTGTTGATCTTGAGGTAATATAGGAGAGGTAGGGGATGAGTTAGGAGTGAATGTAGGAGATGGGGGAACATAAGGCCCCAATATGGATGGAAGGTTTGAATGCTTTAGCTTAGATGGATAAGGACCAAGGATAGATTTAGAAGATGCAAATGGATAGTGAAAAAAGATATCAACATCTTTAGAGTGAGCAACGTGGTCAAAGCCATCAATAGATTCATGAGTACCTTTGATAGGAACAACATTTCTAATAGAAGCACTTGAAGCTTGAGCACAATTTTGAAGTGGATGTGGAGAAGTAGAACATGAGGGGATGCTTTGATCTTGACAAGTAGCTTTCAATAGCATAGGAAGAGAACTTTTCTCATAATTTTCAGTAAGCTCAAGGGAGATAATGGAAGTGCTATCTTCATCATACTTAGGAGGTGGACACGTTATAGGATATGGAGGGGAAAAATCTTGAAAGAGATGAAAGGGTGCTTGATCTTGATCTTTCTTGACATTTATAGCTTTTTCTTTTTGAGAGTCCTCTTGACATGGAGCCACTTCTAAGGACAAGGGAAAATGAAGAGTGAATGGAGTAGTGCTTGGATTAGGCATAGTAGTGCATGAAGGTTGAGGATGTTTAGGATTAGTAGCATGGAAAAGGTTTGCAGCCAAGTGAAGGTTAGCTTGAGTCTCTTTTAGAGGTAGCCCTTGAGGATACACATAGTCAATGTGGAAAGCATTAGGTTCTTTATTTGATGGAGGCATGTTGGAAAGCTTTGAAGTGTTGGGAGATGCATGAGTGTTGGAAGAAGTGGAAGATGTAATGGAGCCACTACTAGACATAGGTTCATCAACATAATCTTGCTCAAGAGAAGTATCATCAACACATGAGTCACTAGAGGTTCCAATAATTCCATTATCAATAAGATCTTGGATTTTATGTTTCAGCTCTATACAATTAGAAATAGCATGGTCATTAGATCGATGATAGGCACAATAGATATCCAAGAATGGGTTTCCATATGAGCTAGACTTTGGTAACATGATGATCTTATTGCCAAGAAGTTTTTGCAAAGTGTCATCATAAGAATCTTCCAAGGGAGAAAAAATTCTATTAGAAGTATGTCTAGAGTCCTTTTGTTGTTTCTCAAGTGAATGGTATGCATCCATGTCTTCATCATTAGCTTGGTCAAAGATAGATCCATCATAAAATTTTAGCATAGGCTCAAATGCTTGTTCTCTACAAAGGTCTTTAGATCTAGAAGATGAAGACATTTGATGTCTTTAAGTAGAGCATGTAGACCTAGAAGAAGAGGATGACCTAAAAGAAGGTGACTCACATGCATGTAAAGACCTTAAGGAAGATTCATGTAGTGATGCAATCTTTTCCTCTAACCTTTTCTCAAGTTTAGACTTCATTTCTGTCATGCGCTTAGAGAGATGAAGGTAAGAAAGATCATTTGACTCTTCTAGTTCTTTGTATTGTGCATATAGATCTTGAAACTCTTTAGTAGCATGGAGGATATCATGATCATCTAGATTTGGCCGAGATTTGATAGCACAAGCTTTGAATGCCATAGTGGTAGATGCAAAGCCAAGCATAAAAGAGCCTAGAAGATAACTTGATGTTGAAACTATAGGAGGTAGAGTGTTCACTTGCCAAGATAGTAGAGAGAGATTAAAGCGACTTGTCAAACAATATGTCCAAGAAACTTACGACATGAATGACTCAAGTCAATAGCTAGGCAAGATGCCCAAATAGCCAAATAGATAGAGCAAGTGGGTGACAAGTGAACAACTCTCCAACCCAAGAGTCTAGTCAAGAAATCAAGGCAACCATTTCAGCAAAAAGATAACTAGAAAGTGGACATAGACCATGAAGATAGAAAGACCAAGAGTGCTAAGACCAAAGAGCCACTTTAAGCATGTTCAAAAACTAGAGACATAGCAAATCAAAGTCAAATGATGAGACTCCCCTTAGCAAGAAACACAAGAAAATGTTTGCATTTGATGTTTTGACTTGGTTGACAAAGTTTGACAATAGTTGATAGCATAGCAAGTTTGATGTTCAAAAACAATTTCTTTCCAAGCAAGATAGTGACACATGGAGTATTCTTCAAACAATCAAGCAAGGGACAAAGCAACCTTGCATGATACAAGCATATGTGACATCTCAAAAGAATTTTCTAGAATTATCATCATGTGTATGTTCAAAAAAAATTCATAGGTCTAGCACATTCGAGAACACATCAAGCAATATCTACCTAGAAGTCATGGTTCACTACTCAACAACTTGGCCCACACTTGATGCTCCTTTGCCTCACACCAAGTGGTTTCCCACAAGAGATATTGGCTTTGTCATGGAAGTGCCATAAGCACAACCAAGGGAACACATATGGTGAGTGTAAATCTTGGGGTGATCCGGGTAGTCCACTAGGATCGATCCTTGCACCAAGAAGTTGAGCGGCTAAAAAAGGGTAGTTACTAACTTAGAGTTTTTAGATCAAGCTTCCGTTCATAGTGTTCCTCTTGCTCCCAATTACGGGACACCTCACCTTGCGATGAGTAACCAATCTCATGATCACAAGAGTACCTTAAGCATTCTTGCCTAGTGATCTCCTTATGGTCAAAATCCCATAAGCGATCACACTAGGCGAAGACAAACACTACGTCTACCAAAGTTTTGTGTCCTTGGTAGCCTTGAGTTTATAGTGGGTTGGAAGAGCTGGGTAATTTTCTTGTCCCCACTTGGGTCGTTCCTCTCAGGTTGTCCGAGAGCAGGCCCTCTAAAGGATTCTAACTACACAAAGTGGATCAAATTTTGGAAGTCAAGATTTCTGGTTCACCACAAGGGTGAAGAGCATACTCTCCTATTCCAATCATTTTCTCCCAAACATGCCAAGAAGATTCAGTTACCCCTTGCTTTTGAAACCAAATGGCAAGTCAAGATTTCTGATTCACCACAAGGGTGAAGAGCATACTCTCCTATTACCAAAAGACTCCAATCACAAGTTTTATGTGCCTATAAAAATGAACAACTAGTATATGCCGCACATGTAAAAGTAAAGAACAAGAAAAATTGGGTTTTTATGCGTTGGACAGCCCTGCAAACAATGTTAGTAGCCCTAACGCATTTGAAGCTTTGACATGCGTTCTTTTTATGCAATATTTCATTTTTTTTTCATAAGGATGGCAACCTGTAATCACAACTTGTTAGCACCAAAAGTTAGTGTGAAATAACATAAAAATCTGCAATAAAAAGTGGTGATTTGCCTCAAAAATCCAATTTATCTTCCAACCAAGTGCATGCAAAGAAAGTGCAAGTTAATCAGGAATGCTCTCATTTTTACTCTTTGATTTTGACCTAGTCAACAAGATTGGACTTGTTTACTATGATTTTGTATCCAAAAATAAAAATAGAAAGAAGAGACTCCTATTAAAAATCAGAGAGCTTTCCAAAAATGCAAGAAATTTTTAAAAATCTCTTCATTTGCGCTCTAGAGATCAATTTTGTCAAAACAAAACAAATTTATCAAATCGAGTTTTTGATCTTTAATACAACCTCAAAATTCAAAACACAAAGAAATAACCCCCATCAGAATTGAAAGACCTTTCTGAAAAAGTAAGTTTTTTTTTTAAATTCGCTGATTTGCGATCAAAAACGGCTTTTTATGAAAAATAGCCGACACATTAGAAAAAAAGACCGCTTGGTGAAAATGAGATGACTAAGGAGGTGACCAAATGGCGTTCATGAGGGGATATATGTCATGCATAATATGTGGATGTGTTATCCTATGATTAGGTAAAAAGAAAAAAACATAAAAACATGTGACATATGTGTTCTTTTCACGAATTCCAATACTAGACTCAACCTAGCGAAAACCACCCATCAATTTCCTATTCATTAGTGTACTCATATGGGGATCAAAAAGGATTTTTGGGTTATGTGGTATGTGGTATTTGAACAAGCACCTTGTAATAATAATGAGGTGCTCTTTTATTTTTTGAGAAATTTTATTGTGAGTTTATCCTTGATGAGAAGCTGAATTACTTTGACTTCCTCGAATTCCATTATAGAGGGAATGAATTTGCACCAAATAGACCTAGGGCACGTAGAATCACCCAACCACAACAAAGGAAGGGTCTAGTCAACAACCTTAGATTCATGTTGTGCTCCCCACAGTCGTGAAGGTGTCTATGGACTTACAGAATCTTCATGCAACTACATCATTGATTGATATCATCATTGAGTATGGCACATAGCTAGCCCCAAGAGGGGGTGCATCATCTCCATTATCATTAGATGCTCCATTAGAGTCATCCTATCCCATGCCACCTCCTCCATCATCAGATATTTCATTTGGCTAAGTTCCCTTAGCCCATTCAACATATGTGTGTTAGTTACCATGGTTTGTGTAATGGGTTAGATAATGATGCAAATGAGGATGGATCAACATCACATTCATGTATACATTATTGGAGAAGATTCCATGCATTTGCTACTAAGAACATCAACCTTACTACTGATATGATGATGATGGTGTTTGTCAAAGGGGCGACAAAGTTTTGTTTATTTGTGTTTTGAGTTGATATTAATGAATTTAACCTAAAATTGATAAAATTAAATAGATTTGTACTTAATGAATAATAGATATTGATACATGATATTGAGATAATTGACATGTTTTGATATACGCATGTTGCAGGGTGCATCAAGTGGTTGGAGCACACCTATAGTGTTCATTCAAGTAGACCTACTCAGGAAGCTCAAACACCCGAGGTGAAGTGAAAAATAATTAGTAGAATAGAATAGCACTTGTCGATATGAAAATATTAATTCGCCATAAATATGTATATAAAATTGGTGTTTTGTACGGATTTTCTGTGATTCAGGCATCCCAAATTGATGATGTGATTTTTTCAGCCATTGACATTGGTATAAAAGTTTTGCAGTATTACATCTTGCACTCCTCTTGTTTACAATATTAATATAACTCATATAGTATCATATTTATTTCTCTTTCATTACTTACTCATTTGTTAAGATACCCCACCTACCTCAAGGTCATCAAGAAAGAGGACAAATCACTGAAGATACCAAAACAAAAAAGGTAAATAAGTTCAATTCTACTATATTTGTTAAAATAGATTGTGATTGAAGATGATGAAATTTATAATCTATATTCCCGACTTGTTTATTGTAAATGCATGTAGACAATTGGATTTCATAGAATTGATGAATGCATCAGATATCATTGATGTTTAGGAGAGGGAAGAGGTAGCATTCTCATAATTTATTTCAATTGCATTCTTTCTTGTTCAAAACTATTAGAAATTGGGTTCCTTTCTAACTATATGTCACATGTTATAACTTTCCACATAGGAAATGGTCATAGTTGCATCATCATTAGTAGTTCCTCTTAATAGTACAGGACCACCATAAGTGGTATGCTCTAGTTCTATATACACACTTCAAACATATGCATTTAAATATGAGTGTACATGCATTTGTAGTTTTAGACCAATTGTCAGTACTTTTATATGTTATTTGTAGACACCTAAAAACCTTTAGAAAATAAAGTATTTTTATTTTCTGAAAAATTCTTGATGACATCATCATTAATTAATTAATTTATTTTTATGCCATTAAATCCCTTTATCTTAATTAAAAATATTTAATTAAGGAATCCCTCCCAAAAATGTTTAAATCTCATTTAAACATTATTTCCTTATTTATTAATTATTTAATTAATAAATTGACCAAAAAACCCAAAATAAATAAATAAATTTATTTTTTGCCCAAAACTTGGCCAATTTCCTTAAGACCACTAACCTCTTCCAAAATCTTCTAATCCTTCTTTAATTTTGATTAAAGGCTAATCCCATCATTTCCTACCCCTAATCCCAACTCAAAATATTTAATTAAGATTAAATATTAATCCTCATGTTTATTAAAAAAGTTTTAATAAATATCTCCTCAACCCAAACCCTTGAAATAAATAAAACTTTATTTATTTCCTAAAAATCTAATTTATCCTCATCCTAAGAAGTTCTAGACTCTTCTAGAAAGTCTTCATCCTCATCCTAGGAAGTTCTAGACTATTCTAGAAAGTCTTTATCCTCATCCAAAGTCTAGACTCTTCTAGAAGATGTCTTTAAACCTAATCCTAATCCCCTCCTAACCTTGTCACATTCTCTAAACATGGGTTAAGACTTACTAACCCAAGCCAAAGTTAACAAATATCTCCTCCTTCACCCACCCTCATTAAATGCCATCCACTTGCCTATCCCTAAGCTAATCCTAAACCATCCTAATCCATCCTCTAATCATTTGAACAATCCTAAGCAAGCTTAAAATCCTCCTAATCAAGCCCAAGTCAAAATTCCTCTCATCTCCTTCAAAATATCTCAACCATAAAACTTTATGAAGCCCACTAGGCCATAAATGACTCTTCCGAGCCCTTTTATTGCTCTTACAAGCCATTATGAGGGTCAATATGAAGATTTTATCCTTTGAGCCTCCTTTGTTGACTCATCCTTCCCCTTTCCTCCATCCTCTCACCCTGTGACATGTGTCACTCCCTGATTGCCTGTAAGGAAGCACAAGCCATGTGCTCTCCTCTCATGCAATCTGAGCCCTCCATAAGATTTTTCCCATCCTTGCATCCTAGCCCTTGATCCCTCAAGCCCTTTGCCTATTTAAGGAATCCTCTCCCAAGCCATTTTAACACAATCCATGAAGTAAAGTCATAATGCCATTTTAAGAAGTCATTTTACATCAAAACCATACACTCACACCCAAATTCCAACTCCATTTGAAGCCCTTTTTGAAGCATAAGCTTGAGCATACATCCTATCTATTTAGACAAAGCCACTCAACAAGAGAGCTTCTCATTGAGAGAGTCCATTAATGGCTCATATTCTCAATTGAGAGTTCATCTTAGTCTATCTTGAAGTTTATGAATTTTGTTTAGTTTGTAGAAGCTTTATTTAAATTTGGTTTCTATTAGCATACTAACATTGCTCATATACATTATTAACTTGTGTTAATTGTCTTTTACGTATCACAACCCCCTTTGCCACTTACTAAGGAATCTTTTCCACTTTCTTTTTTTATGAGCTACTCATCAAGGAGGAGGTCAAACACAACAAAAGAAGGAGGCTTATATTTTCATTATTGTTGTTTAGTCGAGTGATTTATTGCATTTTATCATTTTGTTAAATATATAACATATTTATTGTATTTTACCATACATGTAAACATCACAACAAATTCATCAATGGATGTGCCACCTACTGGCACAAGAGTCCCATTTCTAGCTTTGGCATGCATTTGTTCTTTATTCCATGCCTCTTTTGTTTTATACCTTCTTAAATATAACTGATTATGTATTAGTTTTATTAGTCTTTTACACAGGTCCATCCTTCTATGAGCTGCCCCATGATAGACCCCATTATGACTATTGATGGATTCTCTACATGTCCACTGTGCTAAGATCCCCACTCGCTTACTTTGGAACCCATTAGCCTCATCATTCAACCCCAACGTAGAAGAATAAGATGAGGTAATCAATAATTCAACACTCAATGTAAATTATAGTCCTCTTTTTAGTTAATTATATCATTTTTGGATATGAGATCTAACTTAGCATTCGAATTATTTTTGTGCAAATAGAGAGTGAGCCACACAATGCTGAGAAGAATCTTTGTTTTGATGATCCTGCTTCATCGTAGATTTTTATACATAAATATTATGATGACACATTGTTGTGGTCATTGAATGGCCAATTTTTGTACATTTTAAACATTTTTAGTATGCATAACAACATTCATATAGACGATTCCACATTTTGTAACTCTACTTCTAATCTAGCATATATGCTATATTTTTACATGTATTCACGATATTTGGTTATATTTTTCTGGACATGAAAGTTGATATTTGATCCTATTTGTTCATTATGAAAATATGTGTTTTGGAAATGATTTTTCACAACAAGAGTAGTGGTTAGGTTTGTGGATACCATGTATTATTTTTAGTTTTAGATTAGCAATATATTTGAAATAATAATAATATATACTAAATATTTAGATGCATAACAGAGAAGTAAAACTTAAAAAATGAATAATATGAGCTTGATAATTTTGAATTGATGAACCAATGTCAAGATATACCAGATGGATCTAGTCTTACAATTGATCTTGATGACACAAATCAACATCAAAGATAAAATGTTGCGAGAATTCTTCCTTTTTCATTGATTTAATGGTTATATATTGTTATGCTTAGTGTTGAAGATATATGGTTATAGATTTGGTTGTTGAAAATATGGATTGTGATATATAGGAAGGCTTTACTCTCACAAATGATCTTGATAGTATTTAATTGATGAGCCAAGGTCAAGATATACTAGATGGATTTAGTCTTACAATTGACCTTGATGACACAAATCAAAATCAAAGACAAAATCTTGCAAGACTTTTTCCCTTTTCATTGATTTCATGGTTATTTATTTTTATGCTTAGTGTTGAAGACATATGATTATGAATTTGGTTGTTGAAGACATAGACCTCGATATGTAGGAAGACTTTACTATCACAAATGAGCTCAATGATACAAATCAAAATCAAAGACTAAATAAATATTAGAGCTGACTAAAGCATGCTCATAGGAAAATATGTACCATGCCTAGGGTTAACCTACCCAATTGGACATGGTGGAAGTTTTAGTTGATGCCCCTAATAAGAAGAACACAAAATGACTTATCTAGACACTATTTACTAATTGCATCTGATCAGTTTTGAATCAATAGAAAAGTTGTTGCCCTATAAAAATGATATATAGTCTTCAAAAATTGAGATAGGATATTGTAGGGTGATTTGACACAAACCCATAGGTTCAAACATACCCTATATAGGTTCCCTAATTTGTAATAAATAATGTGTCAAATTTTGGCATTTTTTCCCATAGAAGAACATAAGGGACATTACTAGTAGGGTATGTCAACGAGCCTTCCAGGGTGGCTAGAGGCAAAGTGTTACCATGCCTAGGGTGAACCTTCCCAATTGAACATGGTGGTAGCATTAGTCACTATTTACTAAGAACATGATAAGAACATGATATAACTTAACTGGTCACTATTTACTAAGGGCCACTAATCAAAATTGGGCAATGATCTTTGAGAGGGCATATCTCATATCTCTTACGAGTTATAGAAAAATGGTCAAGTGCTATAGGATTGTATTCTTGAGGCCTACAATAGCACATATCATTTTTAGAAGATCCAATTTTTTTGGGTTTGGAATCCTTTTCTCACATAATATCGAACATTGTAGTATTTCTTAGTTCAAATGAGCAAGGTTGTGTTTCTTTCAAACCATTGATCCTAGGATCAAATTGTCTTCTCTATTAGCTTTAACTAGCTGGTTAAATGCTAGTTCCAACCTTTTTTGGCCATAAATTCCCTCAAATTTTATTGTGTACATTGCACAAAAGTGTCCCCAAGGGTCACTAAGCAACATTGAGCAATGATCTTTGGGTAGACATATCTTAGAAATTGTTCAAGGCATCAACAAATTACCAAGAGATACAAAACTATATTGTCAAAGCTTATAATAACCTATGTCAGTTCTAGGAGATTTCAAATGGATTTGATTTGGCACAAAATTCTTGATTGATGCCAAAATTTGTAATGTTCCTAAGTGAATTAGTGCAACAATGCACATTTTTACAACTATTTATCAAGAAATTGTTTTGACTAATTTTCTAGCTCTTAATGGGTGGGCGAATCTTAGAGATACCCTTTTTTCAACCATAGAGTCTATAGAAACTTCGCAACTACCATGCACCAAAGTGTCCTCAAGGTGCACTAAGCACATTTATGTTGCTATCTTCAATTGTCATAACTTGGAGCTCTTTTGAGGTATCAATGAACGGTCAGGTGCTAAAAGACCATTTTGTCAAACCCTATAGTAACATATCTCAATTCAAGGAGATTCCAAATGGATTTTATTCAAAAAAATAAATTCTTACTTGATGCAAAAAATTGTTCCATCTGTTAGTGAATTGGTGCAATATTGCATATCTTCTCAACTGTTCATGTGACATCGATTCAAATATTTTGTTAGCTCTAGATGGGTGGGTGAACCCTAGTGGAACCCTTTTTTTCACCACAGAGTCTCTAGAAAATTTGTGACCACCATGCACTGGAGTGTCCCCAAGGTTGTACTAAGCATGTTTCAACTTCCATCTTCTAAGGGTCATAACTGAGAGTTCATGAGGGGTATTGACAAACTGTCAGATGACAAGTGACCATGTTGTTGAATGCTAGAGTAAACTACCTTGGTTCTAGGAGATTCAAAATAGATTTTACTTGGCTTATTATTCTTGCTTTATGTATAAACTTGCAGTGTTCCTTAGTGAATTGGTCCAAGAGTGCATGCATTTCCTACTATTCATTGTGACATCAATTAGACTATTCTGTTAGCTTTAGATGGGTAAGTAAGCCCTAGTGACACGCTTGTTTCAACCACATAGTTTTTAGAACATTAATGATCACCATACATTAAAGTATCCCAAAGGTGCACTAAGCACATTTTAGCTACTATCTTCTAAGGGTCATAAATCAGAGCTCATTTGAGGTATTGAAGATTAGTTAGGTGCTCTAGGACTATGTTGTCAAATTCTATGTTAACCTAACTCATTTATAAGAGATTCCAAATGGATTTGATTTGGCACAACATTCTCGCTTGATGCTAGAACTTGTAGTGTTCCTTAGTGAATTGGTGCAACAGTGCATATCTTTCCAACCATTCACTGTGGGATTGATTCAACTTTTCCATTAGCTCCAGATGGGTGAGTGAGCCATAGTGACACCCTTATTTTGACCACAAAATTGGTAAAACATTTATGACTACCATGCACCAAAGTGTCCCTAGTGTGCACTAAGCACATTTTAGCTACAATTTTATAAGGGTCATAAATTGAAACTTGTGAGGGGAATTGAAAAATTGTTAGATGGTATAGGGTTGTCTTGTTGAACCCTACACTAACCTATCCCAGTTTAGGAGATTCCAACTAGATTTGATTTGAAACAACATTCTCACTTGATGTCAAAAATTTTAGTTTTCATTGATCTCTAATATTTCCATAAGATCTCAACAAAATAATGGGAAACCATACAATAGTATTTTCAAAAAACTAACACTAATGACAAAACTGCATACCCCATTAACATGCAGAGTCACAACTACATATTTAAATTGAAATACTTGTACATGCATTTTTTATAGTATGAATAAGCTCATATACAAGTGACAATATTTGTGTACAAAATTTGGCATATGAATATGCACATGTTATATTTTTACAACTTTTCTATACAAAATTGAGCATTTGGATATGCACATGTTACATTTTTACAAATTTTCTATACAAAATTGGCATCTATATATGCACATCTTATATTTATTCTTAGTTAATATATAAAAAAATTTGGCATCTAAATATGCACATGATAGTGAGGTTACAATATTTGCATTTGATATATACAAAATTGTCAAAATTATTCTACTGGATAGTGTAGAATCATTGTTTTGGATGACCCAAAATCAATCAAGACAATCTTGTGAATCAACTCTAACCCTTATTGTGTCAAGTATTACATTGTGGTTAGATTAAAAAACTTTCCAAAAATTATTGTTAAGAGGTCTACCTTGGTATTTCATCAAATGAATATTTTTTGCAACAAGAAGGTTAGAGAAGTGAAGAATATGTTTGTACCTCAAAATCTTCAAATAATTAGGCATTAGAATTGTTGATAGGGTACCTACATTTGATTAAAAGATAAGTTAATGAAAATATTATATATGTAGTGTCATAAAATAAGTTTTAGCTCAGTGTTAATGAAACTAATAATAGTATCTTCTAAGCCAAGTGCCTGTAACAACAACATATCCTATTGGGTACTTGATACCCTCACCATTTGTGATTATAGTTGTCAATTTTTTTTGGCCTCAATGCAATGACACAAAAAATTAATATATCTCTTCTTCATTATTCTCATAGGCAATAACTGCATATACGTGACCCACATTTAATTCACATGGATATGTTAATACCAAAAACAATGTAGAGCACAATTTCAAAGAATTAGTAAATTGACAAATCACCTGGCTTAGCTAAGTCAGATACATGGTCAAAATCCATTGATACTTCAATCTAGTTCAATTTTAGTGCTCTAGGGAGTTCATATGAATCAAGAGGTTGCAAGGGTCTACAAGACTAATTGTCAACCCATTATCTTCATTCACATTCATCCCATACAAAATGCATACATATGGAGCAAAAGTACATAGAATGTCTATTATAAATTGCTAATGATACCACATTTGAACTTTTAAAAGATTGTATTTCACTTGATCCTTTGAGGGTACAACAATCCCACAAGTTTTTAATGTCATCTTCATGTATCAACCAAAAATATATAGAAACCAAAGACTTTCCTACATTACCTAGTCCCATAGTAGAGTTACACCATTGCACTATTGATTTTTCATCTTCCATCATTGCACCACCTTTATACTTCAATTCCTCTATGGTAAGTTCTCTTTTAATAAATCTCTAATACAATTGTGCTCTCCCTTTCCATGCCCTATGTCAGTGAAATTCAAAAAATGGTGTTACGTGCATCCTAGTTAACTAGGAGAACATCCTTGCATTCTTGAATTATGTCATGCAATTGTTTGACCATATTGTGTGTTGATTGTAGCTAGCATCTCTTTTTCTTAAATTTTCATAGAATTTTCTAAAACAACCTTGCACAAACTTTGATGAACGAGTTTGATCATCGCTAATGTCGAAGTGATACTTTCTCATAACCTTTCTATCCTCTTTTATGCTATTATGTGCATGAATGAATGCTATGTGTACAAAAATTGAGACACATATAGATCGGTATTACATTTTCTATACTTCATTTTGAGGCTTCAATGTATAATTTTTAGCTAAATCAACAACAAAAAAATTTGTGCCCAAGGGAAAAGTGTCCATACACATCTTAAATTTCTCATCTAACCATCTAGCTCTATGTTTATGGCCCATGTACTCATATACTAGTTTCTTTTGAAAATCTTTCTTCAAATTAGCTACACATATATTCTTTTTCACTAACTCACACCTCTTTGATTACTTTCCATCTTAAACATCATATGTAACCAACTTGTACTTTCTAAGAGAAACTATTTTTTGACCAATTTCATGTATGTTATATACATGTGGACATGTTTGCAACTTTTGTAAACCTCCACATTTATAACAAGAATCTTTCAAACACATAGCCTTATATTAAATATTTCCATCATCTCATGTATATAGTATACTTGCAATAAAATCCCTTAGTGAATTTGGAGGTTCTTTGAGACCACATTCCTGCAAAACATCATTAGTGTGCAAAGTACAACATTTAGACCAATAAATATCATATTGCTTGGAAAATTCAACATGGACCCTAAAAAAAATGTAGTGCGTGTATGATTAATTTTAACATAAAATGATTTTCTCATCTCAAAAAGCTTTGGATAATTTTGATTTTAGGATACCTTTGAAGAACAATTTCATAAAATTTTGTTCGAGTCATATCTAAAAAGTGTTCTAAATGTGGGTCACAATTTGTACTCCCGAGTTCCCTTTTGCCAACATCTGTTTGGTTTGGTAAAACCCTCATGTCTTCAAACAAAAATGTTTCTATTAATATTCTCAATAGATCAACACAAAACTTGTCCTTGTGTGGGAGTCCTCCCTAGAATGACCAAAGATGATCATCACTATTAGGATCCTCAATTTTCTCTCACCTCTCTAAAGCTTTGTGTAATTTTTTCTACTTATCCTTAATGGCTTGCTTGTTTTTCTTATTATATGAGATGTTTTCATTTCCTTTCTCAGTATGGTTTATATAAGGAAACATTGAGTAACATTAGCATCTTTAGTGTGTAATTTTAAACCAATGGATTGATATGCATCAAAAAGGTTTCTCACAATGGTTCTTTCACTACTTTTTTTTCAATATTCTTAACCCCAAAATTCTCATAGTCTCTCTAAATTTCAGATTTTTAATCATTTCAAGAACTACTTGACATCTCCCACTTACATTTAATTTTTCAAAATAGTTATTCCATATCTTGTTAACAATTATTCTACAAGTTCTTTCTAAAATTTTAGTATGCATTTACATCAAAATATTTTTCATTAATGTAAATTAGAAACTTTGGTTTTCTGTGAATTATTCTAGGAGGTGTAGCTAATGGTGCATTGTGTACATTAGGTGCATTATGAACATTAGGTGAATTAGGTACATTGGGTGAACTAGGTGCATTAGGTGCATTAGGTGAGTTTGGTGCATTAGGCAAATTAGGTGCATCTGGTGAAATAGGTGTGTTCTCTTATATTTCATTGCTGCATTAATTTTGATTGGTTTGTACTCTTTGTTAGAAATGTAGTGGGAAATTAGGTTGAATTAGGATCTATAAAACTTTTACTACTTCAAACATAAACCATGTTCAACATCTTCACTATAGACCACATAAGTCTTAACCTTGTATGTAATCAAATATAAAATCTTCATGAAATATCAGATCTAATATACTTGCATGAATGAAACACATAAATAGATAATCAACACATAGAACCAAATTTGGTAAACAAAAAACCATCTAAGGTGAAGGTAAAATTGCAATAGGGGTGACATCCAAAAAATCTTCACTACTACAGTAATAAAGTGTGCTTATTTGGGCTACAAATTTTGATCACTTATGATAATCTACCCTAAGAGGGTTCTACCTTGTTGAGAGCTTACAAGACTATTAAGTCTACTTTGATTAAAAGATTTAAACTACACAATTAAGTGAGCACTCTATTAGGAGATTTAAATAGGCATGTTAAGACTACTCTATTAAGAGATTCACCTTGATACACATGTTAGAATGTAACAATACCTTGATCCTCAGGTTTGCACTAGAATTTTTATGAAATATCACCTCTTTTTAATGTGCAATCACCTCTCTATGATTGATATATAATAAATTCTCTTTGCACTGCTCAATCACCCTACTTCACACTTTATTGATTCACCTTGGCTTCAAACTCATGCAATCCTATTAGAAACTACAATTGAGATGTTTTTTATGTTGTCATTGATGTCAAATATTATTGGAAAGATAGTTTCTATAATCACCTAAAAATGGTCATCTAGACTATTAGCTCCCTGTTCAATAGTTTGGCTAAATTAATTAATCATTTCCCTATGCAAAATTGCTAGAAATCAATTTATTTGATTTTAAACTATAGTTTGACTATAATATCCTAAATCCATATTTGATTAAAATAACATGTCCCCTTTTAATTAAATAAAAATGCCATTTCTCCTAACCCACTCAATGTGCACACATAAAGTCTTTTTCCTATTTACAAATTAAAATAAAAGGCTTTTATCCGTGAAAAGTCAACTCCTTTTCATTGGTTGAATTGATCTTGCACATGGTGTTAGAGAACAAGGTTAATTTCATTTCATTAATTAAATTACATTTTATCCCTTCTTAAGATTTCACTTTATGCACTTTTGCATTCACATTTAATAATTAATTAGTAATTATTAAATGACTTTACCTTTTGGGTTACTCTTTTCATGTTTTGATCTCCTTTTATAAGGATAGATTGTTTGTAAGTATCTTGTATCTTTTCTTTTTCTGACAATACATTTGCATATTTTTCAGAGTAAACCCTTGCCTCCACTTGTCCCTTTCTTCTCTATGATAAGTTTTTTACATGTAGATATTCAAGGGCTTTATGGATTTGTTTTGCGTACTACTCAAATACTTCATGGTATCAGAGTCATATTTGCTATAACTTGTTCAATATTTGGAGAAAAAGGAGAATAAGGATTTGACAGATCAGATCTGGAGTTTTTTAGTTTTTTTTTGAAAATAGGGAGTTCTCTAAAATTTGGAGCACTTTGAGGTCAAACCAATCTCATAGTTGGATTTAGAAGGTGTCAAAACCCCTATTTTCATATAAACTTCATCCATTTTAGATAGTGTTGATCTAAGAGACAAAATTGTTTTGCCCAAAAGGTCGTACGACCTTTTGCATGCATTACAATTAAAAAATTTAAAAAATTGGCCTATATGCCCTTTTCCAGCCCAAAGACCTATTTTTGGTGCCATAGGGTGGCTTCTAGCACCGCTACCAGTTTCGACGATATTTTTGGCACAATTTTTTGCATTGCCTCTTGTGTTTCTTTGTCAACACCACAAAAAATTCTATCGATGATTACGTGATTCCCGCACTCCACCTTGCCACCACTGTTGGAACTCCTACTGCTACCAAAAGACACCCTACCACTCCAGCCCACCACCTTTGGCCAGCCCATTGCTCCAGCCCACCACCTCCACTAGTGGCTCAACCTAATCACCACTCTGCCCAAGTGGTGGTTTTTTTTTTAAATTTTAAATTTTAAATTTTTATAAATAAATTCCTTTTTGATGCTCATTCAGGGGCCTATCATTTTTTTGTGATATCTTGAGAATACAGGGGTTTTTTTCCGATCCAAAAAAGGCATCAGGAAAATGGTTTTGAGAAAGTGACAAAGGGATAATAATATTTGGGTTCTGATGCAGTTTGGTTGTCTATTTGGGTAGTCAAAGTTGAGTGTTCTATTTTTCACTCTAGAGGGTATATCTTGAGCATCCCAACATTGTTTTTCAAAAATGTTATATTTCTGGAAATCTTGTTCAGTTATCTTTCCAGAAAAGTTAGTTTGTCTTCTAGATTATGCTCTAATCTCTTTCTATTATGGTGTTTTCTTTATTGTACTATAGTGGATATCTTGGGTATTTCAGGTCCATGGATCATTTTCATGGCATGTGATTTCTTCTTTTGGGTTGTATTATCTATTGTAATAGCTCTTTGCCCTTTCTGATTATTGTTGATATAATTTGTAAGCATGTTTATGCAAACTCACTGTGATAAAGTGCCACTCCTTGTATTTTTGGGATCTTTGTCATCATTGCGACTTATTATACTTGCACTACATTATAAAGTGCCATGGGGGGATACATGTTTTCCTTTTAGAGCCATCTTCCTTTGTCAAGTGAGTGTCCCTTCCATGAAATTAACCCCATGATGTGTTGATGACACGTGCCTTTATAGGTGTTTGTGCCTCTTCCTCACTCTCAATGTTCTTGGTTCTTCCCTTTTTGTGGGAGTTACTACCCCACTTTCTCAGTTACCTATCACCTCACCCTTGTTAGCATTAGGGGGGTTCTTCTATTGTTTCTCATGCTTCCTTGGTTTGACTGATCAACTCTTTAGGCTTTGGTGTTTCATGCCATTTGTATCTTTGAGTTCAATTGTTTGCCTTTGTATGCCCCCTGATTCGATGCAGATTACAGTCTTCTCTACTTGATCAAGTTCTATTTTAGTGGAGGTTCTACATATCAGCATTTTTTTTGATAGAGTTTGCAACTTCTTCATGCTTCAATGATGTTTCTTCATGATTGCTCTTTACTCCCATTTTTTGGAACAATTCTCTAGTTGGAGGCTTTTTCTTTCCTTCACTAGGTTTTCAAATATCTCTTTTTGGAGTAGATTTTTTCCCACTTGGTTTTCTCTACTTTTCCATTTCATAGATATTTGGTTATTATTGGTTACCTTATCATGCCTTATTGTTGGCACCCAAGTTTCCTTTCAACATTGCTTTCTCTTTTGTATTTTTTGTAACTATATTGTTGCTCATCTTAAGGGGGGGGGGGGGTGTTAGAGAATTTTTTAAATTTAATTTCATTAATTAAATTACCTTTTCTCCCTTCTTAAGATTTCACTTTATGCACTTTTTCTTTCATTTTTAATAATTAATTAGTAATTATTAAATGGATTTTAACTTTTAGGTTACCCTTTGTACCTTTAGGTTATGCTTTTCAGGTTTTGATCTCCTTCTATAAGGATAGATCATTTGTAAGTATCTTGTATATTTTCTTTTTTTGAGAATACATTTGCATATTTTCCATAGCAAACCCTTGCCTCCTCTTGTCTTTTTCTTCTCTATGAAAAGTTTTTTATATGCAGGTATTCAAGGGCTTCATGGATATGTTTTGCGTATTGTTCAAATCCTTCACATGGATCATGCCAACCCCCACCCTTGATCATCTATTTCTTGATGTTGATCTCAATCATCCATACACCTTTAAAAGAGAGCTCTCTCCCTCTCTAAGGACCCCAATTTTGAGCTAATGTTATGCTGCACGTTTCTTGACAGGTTTCCTTAGAGCTTTGTGGACAACTTCTATCTTCTTGTCTGATTCTTTTCATATCCAAACTAGTATAGTTCATTTTCAAAAGCTTAGTTTCATTTTACAATAGTAACACTCTCATTTTTCTTATTTAGTTGCATTGTGCATCTAGCTTAATTAGCACGGTTGTAACACTCTCATTTTTTGTAAGAAATGATAATGTTGAGCAAGGAACGAGAAACAATCCAAGTAAGTTAAGTGTGAAACAATGTTACCATAAGATAAGCAACTCCAAGAGCATACACCAAGATGGTTCAACAATGGAGACAAGGATTTATAAGGGGAAAGCAAAGAAAACCCCTTGTGAGTTATTATGAATGAAGGCAAATGCCTAGAGAAGAGAGAGAGAGTGTTGGAGCAAAAGTAGCTCAATACAATAACATCAAGTGCTTAGAGTAGTGTTGTAGTTGTGAAGAAAGAAGGAGGAGCATCTCTTATATAGAGACGAGAGAGGAGTTGCATTTGTAACTCCCATTTCTATGAATGCCACATTCATAATAGGTGTGTGCAAAGTGTCACAATCCTCTTAAGGAGGATAAACTAAATAAAGAAATAAACAAGAGTTGTCCTTACATGTGGAATAAAGGACAAACAATGACATGTCCTCCACATGTGTACAAGTGGACAAACTACATGTAGGGACCCTTGGAATATCCCAATTAAAATATATCCAAGGAAAGATTAACCTTTCTAACACCCCCCCTTAATCTTTACTTGGGGAGTTTACTTTAACGGGTTGTAAACCCAAATTTTTACAATGGAATTGAAATCTCTCTTTAGAAAGTGGTTTGGTTAAAATATCAGCCACTTGATCTTCTCCTTTACAATAAAGAAGAATAATTTGATTGTCTTCAACTTTTTCTCGAATGAAGTGATGTTGAAGTGAAATATGTTTGGTGCGGGCATGATACACTGGATTCTTGGCCAAGGCAATAGCACTTTGATTGTCACAATGTATAGGTGTAGGTAATTATTGAGGTAGACCCAAATCATCAAGAAGTCTTCGAATCCACAAAGCTTCCTTAGCTGCATTGGTACAACCTTTGTATTCAGCTTCAGTTGAGCATAGGGAAATAGAGTGTTCCTTTTTGCTTTTCCAAAAAATTGGACCTGAACCAACAAAGAAAAAATAACCACAAGTGGATTTCCCATCATTGGGATCTCCACCTAGATCGGAATCAGTATAGCCATGTAAAATAAATTCAGAATTTGGATCATAAAATAAACCTATATGAATAGTTCCTTTAATATACCTTAAGATGCGTTTAGCAACTTTAAAATGAGTTTGTTGAGGTTTAGACATAAAGCGAGACACTAAACCAACACTATGAGCAATATCAGGTCTAGTAAGAGTTAAATAATTTAAACTTTCTACTAACTGTCTATACAAAGTTTCATCAACAAAAGGAGTATTCATATCATTCATTAATTTAGTTCCTAATTCACATGGAATTGAAACATGGTTAGAGTCATTCATCTTAAATTTTTCTAAAAGATCATAAGCATACTTCCTTTGAGAAACAAAGATACCTTTAGGAGTTTGAAAAATTTGCATACCTAAGAAGTAATGAAAGATACCTAAGTTTGTCATTTGAAATTTTTGTTTAAGTTGGAATTTAATATCAGAAATCAAAATGTCTAAACTAGAAGTGAGAATTAAATCATCTACATAAACAATAACAATGATAATATCATCGTTAGTATGTTTAATATACAAATTAGGATCATTTTTGCTTCTAGTAAAACTTTGAGAAATGAAGAAAGAATTAATTTGAGAATACCATTCTCTAGGTGATTGTTTAAGACCATAAATAGATTTGTTCAATTTTCAAACTAGATTTTCACTACCTTTCTTAACAAATCCAGGAGGTTGAGCCATATAGATTTCTTCATGTAACTCACCATTTAAGAAGGCACTTTTAACATCCATTTGATGAATGGGCCAATTCATTTTAGATGCTAAAGCAAGAACTAATTTGATAGTAGGCATTTTAGCAACAGGTGCAAAGGTTTCATTATAGTCTAAGCCTTCAATGTGGGAAAAACCTCTAGCAACTAGTCTAGCTTTAAACTTACTAATTTCATTATTAGTATTCAATTTTGTTTTATATAACCATTTACATGAAACTAGATTTTTGCCAGGAGGTAATGTGACTAAGTCCCAAGTGTGATTAGCAAGTAATGAATCATATTCCTCTTGCATGGCTTTCTGCCAATGAGGTTGAGAGTTAGCTTGATCAAAAGACTTAGGATCGTTAGAATTCATAATAGTAGTCATCAAAGCATAATTACAATAATTAATCCTTCTATGTTTAATTCCACCAGATTTGGAAATATAATCATCAGCTTCATTGATGAGGTTTTGAGCCCATTTAGGTTTACGTTTAGTTGTAATGGAATTATCACTAGAGGAAGAATCATGAGTAAGAAAAGTATCATTAGTATCTATTTGAGTATCATGAGATGTAGGAGCAGAAATAATCGGTGGTACTTGATTAAGAGAATGAGTAGGGTTAAGAGAAGGAGGTTGGTCCTCCACTAGCACAATTTTAGTGCCACTGAATTCTTCATCCGTTGTAGTAGAGCAATCATGTACTCCATTTTCTGCAATGCAAACATCTCTAGCAACTTGAACTTTGTTAGTAGTGGAATCATAAACACGATAACCCTTAATGTTTTCATCATAGCCAACAAACATATAAGGAGATGACTTAGCATCTAATTTATGCCTTTTCTGTTTAGGCGTGTGAACATAAGCAATAGAACCAAATATCCGTAAATGATGTAAATTCAGTTTCCTACCAGACCAAGCCTCTTCTGGAGTGATAGCCTTGAGAGCTTTGGTAGGAGTCCGATTAAGAATATAAGTTGCACAAAACATGGCTTCAGCCCAAAATTTATAATGCAAATTCTTAGCATGCAACATGCTTCGAGCCATTTCAACAATGGTCCGATGCTTTCTTTCCGCTACACCATTTTGTTGTGGTGTATAAGGAATAGTAAGCTCGTGCTTAATTCCACACGATTTCAAATAAGAATGAAAAGCATTATTCACATATTCCTTCCCATTATCAGTTCTAAGAATTTTAAGTTTATACCCAGATTGCCTTTCAACATATAACTGAAATTCAATAAATATATCAAGAACTTGATCCTTGCTATGCAAAAAATAGATCCAAGTTCGTCTAGAAAAATCATCAACAAAGGTAAGTGCATACCGAGAACCTTGGATGGAGGTATTCTCCATGGGACCCAAAAGATCACTATGGACAAGATGAAACTTATGAGTTGCCCGCCATGATTTTCCACTTGGAAAGGGCTCCCTATGCATTTTACCACTCATACAACCTGTACAGGCAATCTTGGAAGGAATAATGTTAGGCAAGCCATCAACCATATTATGCTTTTGCATGAAAGTAATATAATCAGAATTTAAATGACCAAGTCTTTCATGCCATATATTGAAATCAATAGAAGTATGTAAAGAATATCGTGAACTAGCAAATTCATGGAATTTAAACAAATTGTCATTATCCATTTTAGCATGAGCAATCACTTTGAGAGTTTTAGGATCTATAATATAACATGTATCTTTGTAGAATTCAACTTTATAGTTCTGACATAGCTGTGAAATATAAAGTAGATTAGTTTTCAAGTCAGGTACATATAAAACATCATGCAATTTACCATTAGGAATAGTAACATCACCTAGTCCTTCAACTTTACAAGTCTGATTATTAGCTAACTGAATAGGAATGTTAGCAATATCAGGTTGTAAAGAATCAAAAATTTCTTTATGAGAAGTGACATGTTGTGATGCACCGCTATCAACAATCCATTCTAAAGGTTTACAAAGATTAAAGCTACAAGTAAAAGCATGACGAGGATTAGAACTAGTCGAATTACCTTTTTTTATGGTTTGAGGTTTGATGACTGGTACTATGATTCATAGGTTTTTTATCATTTTGTTTTTTAAAACAGTTATTGACAAGGTGACCATCTTTGCCACAATAAGAACAATGAGGTTTGGAATTGGAATGGTTCCTTTGATTATTAGTATTACGAGTATTATTAGGATGATGGGTATTATTATATTTGGGATGAAATTTATTGTTTGTGTTATTTGAATTAGAATTAGATTGTTTGTAATTATTATTATTGGAACGAAAATTATTAGTTGAATTTCTAGAGACAAATGCATATTCAGTTGATTTGAGAGTACCAAACTAAATTAGCTTAGCTTCTTCCTCTCTTAATAAAGTTTGAAAAATAACATAAGTTAACTGAGAAGTTAAAGTAGGAATAGCAAGCTGTGCATGAATATTGGTTATAAACTGTTGAAATTGTCTAGGAAGACATTTTTTAAGAATAAGATGGATTAAACGAATGTCCTCTAATTGAACACCTAAAGCCATAATTTGACTTTTAAGAGAATCAAATTTTAAGAGGAATTCATCCATACCTTTAAAATCTGCATACCTGAGATCTTCGAGTTGATCTTGCAATTGTATTTTGCGGTATTCATCGCCACTGTCATACTTGGTTTTCAAGATGGACCATGCATCATTAGCTTTAGAATAGTGAGCAATTAAGACATATAAATTTGGAATAATAGAAATACCAATTAACCCTAAAGCTTCTTCATTTTTAGCTTTCAAAGTATCTTTTTCGTCTTGAGTAGCCGCTGAACCGGGCTCAAGAGAAGGGTCAGTGGCTATTTCGAAGAGATGTTTAAAACAAAAAATAAATGAGATATGAGTTTTCCAAGAATGATAATTAGAATAATTAAGTTTGATTTCTGGAATTAATGTTGACATGATTAGGAAAAAAAAATTCTTCGCTTTTTTTGTTTTGAAAAAAAAAAAAATGCCCTTAATTTGAAAATTAGATGAATTGAAAAAAAGTTGTTAAATGAGAGAAAAAAAATTTAAATTTGATTAATTGAAAAAAAATTGGTTTTTTTTGTTTTTTTTTTTTATAAGTTTAAGAATATTTTTAATGTAATTTTAACTATTTGTGTCAGAGAGAATTAAAAATTGATTTATTAAACAAATAAAAACATTAATATAATACAAGTTTTATTAGTTGGAGTTAAAACAAAATTTTAAAAACATAAAAGGTTTAAAATTAGCAAAGAGGGGGAAAATTTTAAAAAAAATTGAAAGGGGAGCGGAGCTTGTCGGTGGCTGCCGCGTGGCAAAAGGAGGGGCCGAGGTTGGTGGTTGCCGCGTGGCGAAAGGAGGGGCCGAGGTCGGTTTGCGGGCGGAGTTATGGGAGCGGCGGAAGCGGTGGTAAGGGTTTATTGCGCGCAGAGTTGCAGAGTTGGGAGCGGCGCAAGAGTGTCGCGCGGCGGTTGCGCGCGGCAGTGTTTGGGGAGGCGGTGGTTGCGCACGGCGGTGAGAGAAAATTTGCGCGCGGCGGCGCGAGGTCTGCAACGGCGGTGGCGTTTATGCGCGGCGGCGGTGTTTGCGCGCGACGGCGCGAGTCTGGACCGGCGGCGATGTTTGCGTGCGGCGGCGCGAGTCTGGACCGGCGGCATTTGCGTGCGGAGATATGGGGACTGTGCCGTCGGCGGCGGTTGCGCGCGGTGGCACGGGGTGGCGCGCGGGTGGCGCGGCCGCCCAACCAAATTTAAAAAAAAAATATATTTTTATTTTATATATAAAAAGAAGCTTTGCACTATGTTTTTAAAAAACACAATATAGTAAAATATATTATTTTTTTTCTAAAGAATTTTTTTTTATTTTTATAAATGAAGTTAGAAAGCTTTACTATTGTGTTTTTATAAAAGCTTTACCAATGTAATATGTTTTGTTTTGGCGGCATGCCGTCCAAAACAAACCAAAAAAAATTAAAATTTACTAAGAAAACCCTTTGGCGGCAAGCCTTCCAAAGAGGGTTAGTGAAAAATATGAAGCTTTACAAGAAAACCCTTTGGTGGAAAGCCTTCCAAAGAGGGTTAGTAAAAAATATGAAGCTTTACAAGAAAACCCTTTGGCGGCAAGCCTTCCAAAGAGGGTTAGTAAAAAAAATATAAAGCTTGCATGCACAAGATTAGTTAAAAAAAGCTAAAATCACAACACAAACTTCTTCTCTCAATAACGTCTCCAAATAAGGTGTGCTCCAATGAATGGCAACCTTCACCACAAAACTTAAAACAAAGATTAGATAACCAAGCTCTGATACCATGTAAGAAATGATAATGTTGAGCAAGGAACGAGAAACAATCCAAGTAAGTTAAGTGTGAAACAATGTTACCATAAGATAAGAAACTCCAAGAGCATACACCAAGATGGTTCAACAATGGAGACAAGGATTTATAAGGGGAAAGCAAAGAAAACCCCTTGTGAGTTATTATGAATGAAGGCAAATGCCTAGAGAAGAGAGAGAGAGTGTTGGAGCAAAAGTAGCTCAATACAATAACATCAAGTGCTTAGAGTAGTGTTGTAGTTGTGAAGAAAGAAGGAGGAGCATCTCTTATATAGAGATGAGAGAGGAGTTGCATTTGTAACTCCCATTTCTATGAATGCCACATTCATAATAGGTGTGTGCAAAGTGTCACAATCCTCTTAAGGAGGATAAACTAAATAAAGAAATAAACAAGAGTTGTCCTTACATGTGGAATAAAGGACAAACAATGACATGTCCTCCACATGTGTACAAGTGGACAAACTACATGTAGGGACCCTTGGAATATCCCAATTAAAATATATCCAAGGAAAGATTAACCTTTCTAACATTTTTCTTATTTAGTTGCATTGTGCATCTCATTTTAGCATAGTTTCATTCTTGAATTAAATTTTTGAGAGCTCTTTTGGACATTTTCATTCTTGCTCTTGTCTAAGGAATCTCCCATTGCATGATTTACTAGCGAGAAGGGTTAGATGAGAGCTTCTCATATACACAAACATAGACCTTTGCACTACATGGATAGAGAGCTCTAAGCTGACATTTGAGTATTCCAATCAATGGGATACCTTGGATAGAAGGGTTTAGAGAAGTGCACAAACTAAGTGTAAATTTTTGGCACCCACCATGGGGCAGGATATCTTAGTTTTACCTCTTTTTTTGTATTTTTGTTTTGCATTTCTGCTTGTTGTTTTGTACTTTTTTTTCTCTATAGTCATGATTATCATGTGATAGTTGATTAGTATTGTACAATATCTCTTAGTATTGATATGTGATACTTTACAAGTTAAAGTACCACACACATATACAAGCTATTGAACTTGCACTGTATGTTGTATCACATGGGTATAGTATGAAATATAGCACAAAATAGAAGTATTTTCCCCCTATACTAGAAAGTATTGTACAATACTCTATCAACAAAGAACTATTGTCCTACCTAGAACTTGTTTTTGTTTGAGTTGTTTGGTCAAATTTGAGTCTTTAGCATTCTTTTTTTCTAGTTTTTCAGGTTTATTACTATCTGATAGAAATTTTATTGTAGGTTTTTACCTCATTTTGGATTAACCCCTTATTGGACTAACATTTTTCTTGTAGGTTTTCTCTAAAAATGCTTGCAAAATTTCCTTAAAGGAATGCATGTCAAAGATTCAATGCTAAGAGGCTACTAATTATTTTTTCCAAGGCTTCCTAAAGTATACAAACAAATAAACAAGTGTCCTTGTATTTCCTTTATTTTGTGTATGAAATTATACTAGTTGTTCATTTTTGTAGGTACATAAAACTTTCAATTAGAATCTTTTGGTGGTAGGAAAGTATGCTCTTCACCCTTAGGGTGAATCATAAATATTGACCCTCCCTTAGATTTTGAAAGTAAGTGAGATAATTGAGCTTCTTTGTGTATTTTGGGGAAGTGAAGAGAATGAGAGAGTATACTCTTCACCCTTGTGATGAATTACAAATCTTGACCTCCAAAAGTGGATCCATTTTGTGTAGTCTAGAATCCTTTAGAGGGTCTGCTCTTGAGCAATCAAGAGGAACGACCCAAATGGGGACAAGTGAATGTAACTATTCTGACCCATTATAAACTCAAGGCTATCAAGGACATGAAACATTGGTAGACATAGTGCTTGTCTTCCCTTAGTGTGAGTACTTGTGGGATTGGGACCATGAGGAAAATACTATGAAATAATGCTTAAGGTACTCTTGTGGCCATGAGGTACGTTAGTTGTCGCAAGGTAAGGTGTCCTATAATTGGGAGAAAGGGGAGTGCTATAAATGAAATCCCTTTCTAAACACCATAGGTTACAAGCTACCTTATTTTTTTGCTCAACATCTTGGTGCAAGGACTAATCCTAGTGGATTACCTGGATCACCCCAAGATTTTACACTCACCATTTGTGTCCCTTTGGTTATGGTAATGGAATCTCCATGAAAAAGCCAATATCTCTCATGAGAAACCTCTTGGTGTGAGGGAAAGAGGCATTAAGTGTGGGGTAAGTTGTTGAGTAATGAACTGTGACCTTAGGTAGTATTGCTTGGCATGTGTCTTCATATGTGAGAAGACCTATGTAAAAATTCTTGAACATCAAACATCTTTTTATAGTTCATAGGACTTTTTCTTTTGGATATCCAAATTTCTTGTGTTGGTAAAGGTTTTTTTGTCCCTTGTCTAACTGCTTAAGACTTGTGAATTTTCCCTTACTATTTTCAAACCATGATGTTTTCTATTCAAAATTGGAGTCCTATACTATCAAAAATGCATTCTAGTCTAAAAAGTTTGAGAAACCAAACTGAAACATAGGATTTTCAAGCTCTAAATTATATTTTTCATAGTTCATTGGCCCTTTATCACACAAACTTCTAAAAAATATCATGTGATATTTCACACTTGCTAATGTATCACATCCCTATTATGAACTCTATCATACTATTTTTTGAAAAATGATCACATGAACCATAAGTATCATCTTCTTGTAGAGAGAAATATGGTGCAATATTATTTGCTATCACACTATCCCCTAGCTTATCATGATGTCTCACCTGGTTGATAAACTTGATTTTTCTCGCTCCAAATTTGTTCTTGGCTTGTCTAGGGTGTCTATATTTGGTTTACCATGGTTCTTAGGATCTAAAATCTACATGTTAGAGTATGCTTTTCTAAAATTTGTACCTTGATCTCTTGATTGCATTGCTTGATTGTGAGAGTCATTCACTTGTCTTTACCTATCTATCTTCTTGGCTCTATTTGGCTTCTTTCCTATCTCTTGACTTAAATCACTCATTTCATAAGTTTCTTGGGAACTTTATTTGATAAGCCACTTGTTATTTTCTACCTCTCTTTGACAAGTGAACACTCTACCTCTCTATTTTGGACATCAAGTTATCTTGTGTCACGTTATTATCTTATTCTAGTTTCTTTCATGCTTTTCTTTTCATTCACAACTATGGGATTAAAATATTATGCTAACAAATCTCAACCAAGTCTAGATGATCTTGAGTTGCTTGAGCTCTTTAGAGAATTGATAAACCTACACACTCACTATAATAAACTTGAAGAGACCCCTAGTCCTACTTACATTAGTCTCACTAAGGGCATGATAAAAACACACTCCACATTTGAGAAAATGGTAGAGGAACAAACAACATCATCATGAAATTCTCCCTCTAGTCCTCTATATGCACACAATTCACCTTCTTTAAGGTCATCATATTATTTAGGTGTACATGCTTTACTCCAAGCCATTAATTGTCTTCATATACTGGATCTAAAGACCTCTCTAGAGAGCTAGCAATTAAAACCTCTTTGAAGTCTATGCAAACTTTCATGAAAATCCTATCTTTGACCAATATGATGAAGACATGGATGCATGCTATGCACTTGAGAAGAAAAAAAAGGATCCTAGGCATACTTTTGAGATAAATTTTACTCCCTTGGAAGATTCTTATGATGACATTTTGCAAACGCTTCTTGCACTAAGCTCATCACATTGCCTAAGTCTAGATCATATGGAAACCCATTCCTAGATATCTATTGTTCTTATAATTGACATAATGAGCATAGTACTTCATATTTCATTGAGATGAAACATAAAATCCAAGATATCATTGATAACAAGATTATTGATACCTCTAATGAATCATGTGATGAGGATACTTCTCTTGAGAAAGATCATGTTTTTGAACCTATGTCTAGTGATGGTTTCCTTGATACCTTTGCTTATTCCAACACTCATGCATCTCCAAAAACTTCAAATATTTCCAACATGCCTCCATAAAAAAAGAACTTAATGCTTTCCATATTGACTATGCTTATCCTCAAGAGATACCTCTAAAAGAAACTCAAGCTAACCTTCACTTAGCTACAAACCTTTTCCATACTACTAAGACTAAAGATTCTCAACCTTCATGTGATGCTATGATTACTATGCCCACTTTAGCTAATCCTTCACCATCTCTTCAAGATCCTACCATGAAAATCCCACATGCTCCATTTTCTTTTGAAGTGGCTCCATTTCAAGAGGACTCTCAAAAAGCTAACAATAAAAATGTGAAGAAAGATCAAGATCAAGCACTCTTACATCTCCTTCAAGATGTAACCTTTCCATATCCTATGTCTTATCCACCTCCTTAGTATGATGAAGACATCACTTCCACTACTTCCATTGATCTTACTAAAAATCATGAGAAAAGAAATATGCCTATGCTATCTAAAGAAACATGCCAAGAACAAAGCGTCCCCTCATGTTCTACTTCTCCATATCTACTTCAAAACTATGCTCAAGATTCAAATGATCCTATAAAAGGTGTTGGCCCTATAAAAGATACTCATGAGTTTATTAATGGCCTTGGCCACATTTATCACTCTAAAGATGTTGATATCATTATCCACTATCCTTTTGCATCATCTAAGTCTATCCTTGGTCCTTATCCATCTAAGCTAAAGTCTTAAAAGCTTTCATCCACATTGGGACCTTATGTTCCTTAATCTCTTAAATTTTCCACTCCTATCCTCCCAATCAACAAAGACACTGATCCTTGATGAATATCCATCCATCTATCCATATGAACCTTTTGTACCAGCCTTATTCATCTAAAAATCCCAAGTCTTTTGGAAGCAATTTAGATGATCAACTTAAGAACAAGCATAGGAATCGATTTATAAATGAAGATCACTATGTCTCATCTAATTTACATATGAATTCCTAGAAAGAAAAAAAGTTCAAGATACCACAAATATCCACTATTCAAAAAGTGAAATCAAAGAAAATATGGGTTCCTAAATCCACCATTGAAGATATGTGTTCTAAAGAATCTAAAGGAAATGAAAAATCAAAAGCTATATGGATTTCCAAGTCTCTTTTGAAAGACATGACCATTGAAAACAAATCAAAGTTGACATTCAAGATTCCAAAGGCTTCCAATCCATTTCCTTCTAAACATCTTCCTCAAAAGATTTTGAAGTCTTACGCTTCATCTCCTTATAAAATTTATCTACTACCTCATACAACTAAAACTTAAGCTATTTCATCCATGATTCCTCTGTCATTACATCGCCCTTCAAGGTGTGTGTCAATGTTGATCTTGCCCAATTTTCCACCTACCCTTTTGCAATATTTTCAATCCTACACTTACCTACCATCCATAATCCTACACTCCTTTCAAGGCATAAAACCTTGTCCTCCATAAACCTTATCTACCATCTCTCTTCCTTCACCCTATCAACATCTTTGAGCATACTTATCTATGGTCTTTACTTATCATTGTATAATCTTAAAATGGAAGTACTTCCATCTTGGTAGGTTTAGCACCCTCTTTTAATACATTTGATAGACTTACATTTAGGATGCATTCTGTACTTGATTCCTTCATTCTAGGTGAAATTGGGGTTAAGATCTTGAAGATTCTCCTTAATTCCCTCCTTTATGGATCTATTTTCTAGGTAGGACTTAGGCATATGTCTTCCTAGCCTTCATTATCTTCATCATAGGATTTTGTGCCTATTCTTGGTAGTTAGTCCTATTCTTATATCATTTCTAGGTTTTTGGGCATCTTCAAGCCCTCTTGTTTTCTACTCTGACTGGATCTAGACCACTAGGTTGACCCTGACCTAGGGAAAGGTTGACCAGGTTGACCTTGACCTAGGATAGGGTCAAGGTCATTTTTGACCTTCTTTGAGATTTGATCCCCCTTTTCAAATTTTGGTTCCGGAGGGCCCCAAAATCATTGTCAGGCTTTTGGATCCAAATGCCGAAGGGTTTTAATTTGGTATTCATTTATTTATTTTCAATCCTTATGTGGTTATTGTGATTGAACCATAATTTGATGTGAAATTTGAATTATGGGTCCTCACATTACTCTAGGAGCCTCACCTTGAAGCCTCTATATAAAGACTCTCATTTGCATCCATTTACAACTAGAATCAAGAGATAACAAGAGAACAAGATGATACTATGAAGATGAAAGATTGCAAGAGAATTATATAGAAGATCAAGCTATTGTGGATATAAAACACTTTTATGAGCACACACTGTGAACATCTATTTGGAGCGAGAAAGATCATATCTTCCTTGATCCACCATTATCAATATTCAATCATTTAAAGATATAATCATGGGGTAGAAATTATAGATTATGAGTTTTGTAGGAGTACCTTAGCCTTGGGGGCTTGGTATGTTTTCTTGTCTTATTCAAATCTATGCATTGGTTTCTCATACATATTCATGCCAGGGTTTCAATCTAGTGGATTAGATCTTGGAATTACACATTCAATACACACACATATTCTATTATATTTGGTTATTCGTAGAGGTGGAAATCACCAAAATAGGGGTTTGACTAAGGAAAAATCCTATATAGCCACCCCAAAACACTATTTTTAGATATATGGAGGCATTGTTTTGAGAATTGAAGTACAAATTTGGATACCCTTTTCAGAAAACTTCTGAGATCCACGAACAAAATTTTCATTAGCATAATGGAGGTCAAGATTGACTTTTTGGGGCATAGCTATGCTCCAAGGTAAGATTGTGCCCCACCATTTGGGTCAAGGTCAATCTACCCTTAGAAGGATAATTTTTTTTGGGTTTTCTCTATCTCAACATTTCCAGTTTGGAATAGGTTGCTGATTTTCCAAAAACTGTTCATAGGCATCAGAAAACATATATTTCAAGATTGGTTCTATTTCAAGGTATGTATCTTATCTTGTATAATTTAAAGCATTTCCATCACTTATCCTATATCAACTCTAAAATAATATATGAATAGTGGTGAATGTTAGAGGCATTGTTAAAGATCCATTTTTACCCTATTCATTTTGTTGAACCTACAATAGAAAACTCTTTCTTTTTGGTGTTAGATTTAAATCTTACATTAGATTTCCTTTATTTATATGTCTCAAAAATAAAAAAAAATTGTAAACTTTCTTTATACATACAAATAAATTTACATTTTCATACTTTTATTATTTCAGTATGTATGATTCTTGTTTGGAATACTTTGATGAGGCTTTTATTGCAAAAGAGGATAGATTAACTAATGAGGTACATGGTAGTGAGGATGAAAATGGTCTATATAATATCTCCATTGATCCTATTCCTATTTCACTCTCCTCCACAACCTCATCAATTAACCTTTATGATAGGGTTATGCCTAGACCTCTCAATTATAATCTTCTTTTAGGAAGACCTTGGTGACATACTATGCATGCGATTCCTTCTACTCTTCATCGCAAGGTTCGGTTCATTTATAAAAACCTAATGTATACATTACATGCAGATGATGTGCCAAATCCTTTCTTAAATGTAGAATATGTTAAGATCTCTAAGCCTCTTCAACCAAGTAAAGAGATTGAAAAACAACTTGAGATGCAACAACCCAAGATTCAACAATAAAAATTCAATCTTCTTCTTTGAATAAGGATGATTGGGGGACGTTGGATTTTAATCCTACTTTCACGGGTGAATATAAGGTTTCTGATTTGGAATTCATGAAGCAACAAAGTGAATTTGAGAAACAAGTTTTTATTCCTTCACCACTTTCTTAGGAATTAAAAAGCAATTTTGTTGCCACTTCAATTAATGAAACAATTGAAATGATAAAACCTAATTATTCAAACTTTGTGACATATGCTACTCCTTGGAATCCATCTAAAATAGCTTATTGTTATGGTCCTAATTATCATTTGCTTAAGAAATCAAGATTTAATGGGAAAGGATATGGTAAATATGACCAAGATATACAAGTACCTCTGGATAATGAAATTTATGATCATACTTATGGATTATGATTTAATTTGTATAAAAAACCATCGACTTTTCCCCTTAATGTTAATCATATATGTGGTGGATAGTTGAAATTGGTTAACCCACTAGTCATTGATATGAATCAAGTTCCTATTTTGGATATTTTTCCTGAAGATGAAACTTTAATGGAATTTTTAGGGGTTTATGAAGATTTACCTAAGTTCCATAAAAAATGAAGGAAGCCTTATTGTTTAATATAGATGCTTATTTTGGAGAACATGATAATCAGGATATTCTTCCTTTATCGATGGATCCTCCAATATGAAGTGATTTGTTAATAACTGAGACTGTTGATATTCAAATGGATGAGAATAATCCTATAAAGATATTAAAGATTGGGAAATGTTTGAATTAGGATGAATGTGATCAATTGCATTCCCTTTTACTTAAATTCAAGGATATTTTTGCTTGGACATATTCATATATGCTAGGTATCTATTCTAAGATTGTTACTCATAATATTGTTTAAAAACCAAATATGAAACTTGTGAAGCAAAAAATTTAGAAGATGAATCCATGAATTAATTTATTAGTCAAAAGTGAAATTGAAAAATTATTGGATTCTAGATTTACTCATTCTATTGATTATTTAGATTGGATTTCAAACATTGTACCCATTTCAAAAGGAGAAAATAAGATAAGGACGTGTATTGATTTTAGAGATTTAAACTAGGCATCCTTAAAGGATGATTTCCTATTACCCAATAGTGATATGATTGTGGATTCAATAGCGGGTTATGATTTTTTTATCTTTTATGGATGGTTTTTCTTGATGTAATCAGATCTTTATTCCTCCTAAAGATCAATTTAAAATTGTATTTATAACACCATGGAGAAAATTTTGTTGAGTCATGATGCCTTTTGGATTAAAAAATGTAGGAGAAACTTATCAACAAGCTATGACTTTGATTTTTCATGATTACATCCATAAGATCCTTGAAGATTATGTGGATGATATTTTAGCAGAGTTTACACAAAGAGAAGATCATGTTACTAACTTATGACAAATATTTGAAACAATTAGAAGTTACAACATGAGATGGAATCCTAAGAATGTGTTTTTGGAGTAGATTATGGAAAATTATTAGGATTTATAATCTCTAAGTGAGGCATAGAAGTAGATACTCAAAAGATTGATGCTATTATTAATATGCCTCCTCCTATAAATATTTCTCAGCTACATAGTTTACAAGGAAAGATACAAGCTATTCATTGCTTTGTTTCTAAATTAGCTAATCAAAAAATTCCTTTTACTTCCTTGCTTAGAAAGGATAACACTTTCTCTTGAATGATGAATGTAAACAAACTTTTGACAAATATAAGGAGTACCTTGCAAATCCTCCTATCTTCTAGCCAATAAATTTAATAAGCCATTTCATTGATATACTTCAGTGAATGAGAAGGCTATGAGTGCCTTGTTAGTTCAAAATGATGATAATGATAAGGAAAGACTTGTGTATTACATGAGTTAGACTTTACTTGATTATGAAACAAGATACATAGATTTGGAAAGATAATGTCTAGCTGTAGTTTATGCATGTTAGAAACTTAGGCATTATCTTATAAATGTTGAAGTCAATTGATTGTCAAATTTGATCCTTTGAAACATCTTTTCTCACAAAATTATCTCTCTATCCATTTGGCAAAGTGGGTGATGTTACTTATAAAATTTTATCTTAATTTCATTTCACGAAACTCTATTAAGGGAAAAGCTTTAATAGATTATTTAGCTGAAGATCCTTGTCCTCATTCAGATACATGTTCTACTTCTATGAAATTTCCTAATGATAATATTTTACCTATTCAACAAGATGATATTTGGGAATTGTATTTTGATGGATCTAAATGTATGACATGTTTTGGTATTGGTATTATTTTAATTCCTCCTATGAAAAAGTCAATCCCTTTATCATACAAATTAGCTTTTCCTTATAACATATTGGAGTATGAAGCTCTTATAGTTGGTTTACATGCACATTCATCCCTTAACATCAAACACTTGCAAATATATGGAGATTCACACTTGATTGTTGAACAAATTAAAGGAGCTTATCAAATTAAGTATGATAAAAGGACACAATATAGAGATTTGGCTCTAGATGTGCTTTCACAATTATCTTCTTATACGATTCAAATATTAATTGACATGTCGATGCCATGGTGAGCATAGCTTCTTTGGTGTGTCTTGAAAACAAAGCTGAAAACTTTCAATTTACTATACAAGCTCTTTAAAAACCTACAATTTCTAAAAATATTACCTTTGATCATTTCAATTTGAATTTGGATGAATGATATTCCCACATCTTTCATTTTTTGAAAGATGGTACTTTTCCTGAATCAACAACAAGAAACATGTGTACTATTAGGAAACTTTTAGTGTGTTGCATTATTTTAGGAGATATGCTTTACAAATGCTCTTACAAAGGATTCTAATTAAGATGTCTCAATAGAACTGAAATTTTGGTAGCTTTGGTAGAAGCTCATTCTTCTTCTTGTGGAGGGCATTTTGATGGAAAATCTTTGATTAATAAATAACTTAGAATGGGATATTATTGGAAAATGATGGAGAAAGATTCTTTTATCTTTGTTAAGAAATATCTTCAGTGTCAACAACATAATAATTTGATTCATGCTCCTACTTGTGAGCTTCATAATCAAGTTTCTCCATGACCTTTTAGTATTTGGGGTTTCGATCTTATTGGAAAATCTCACCAGCTTCTTCTCAAGGACATATATTCTAATTGCTACAAATTATTTCATGAAGTGGGTTGAAGCTATCCCTCTTGGTTCAAAAACTGTGAGTGTTTTTTGTGATTTCATCCTTAGTAATATCATAACATAATTTGGTATACCTTCAATGTTAGTTTTAGATAATGGTACCTCTTTTAAAAACAAAGAAGTCATGAAATTCTTGGAGAAATATTGAATTCAATATAAATTTTTAAATCCTTATTATCCTCAATCTAATAGTCAAGTTGAAGCATCAAATAAAATTATTGAACAAATTTTGAGAACAATAGTTAACAAGCATGCGAAAGATTGGCATACTCAATTGACATATGCTTTATGGACTTGTAGGACAAGTGTTCATACTACCACAAGTACTTCTCCTTACAATCTCATTTATGGTACTAATGTTTTTGATAAGAAAAATAGGTTTTATAGGGATCCTGAAACCCACAAGTTAAAACATTTCAAATGGCTAATAATAAGCAACAAAAGCCCAACCAAAGAACAACAACCAACCAAAAGACCAGTACAACAAACAGGCAAAAAGCTAGTACAATAGATAGTCACAAAGCCAAGTATCAAAAAACTATAGTAGACTAACAGTCCAAAAGATAGAAAAAGAAAAACCTATGTTATTCCTCTATCTTTCTCTCGAGCTCCTACATCATTTTCGCCACTTCATAGGCTTTGTGTAACTCCTCAACAATATGCTCCTGCTTATTTTGACCAGTCCAATCCAAGCTACTAAAGGTAATGTCTGTCGTCATGTCCTCTTCTATTTTGTCTCTTGCTCTATCCTTTTCCTCATTTTCATCCAGTAATCCTCTGGCTTTCAACATTCTAGCAAGGGAAGTTATGTTATCATTTATAGAAGTCAGAATGGAAATCATCTAATTAGATAGATTATGATTATAATTTTCCAAATTCTAAATTCTCTTTTCAGCAAAGCTAAAATTATGGTATAGCCATTTTATTCTCTTTTCTTTTGTTCTCTAGCTGACCCATTCTTTCTCTGAACTCCTCCAACTCATGGTATAGCCATTTTATTGACCTAAAATTATCAATCATACTATTTCTAGCATTATTAAGCAAATTCGTGCCCATTTTCCTTGCATTATTTTTAATGGCCACCATGGTTAGATCAATGAAATCCTCCATTTGGATTTGACCCTTCTTTTCTTCAAGAATTTATGGTACTAATGTTATTATGCCTTTGGAATTAGAAATACCTTCTTTGCATGTTTCATTTCATGGGATAATTGTCAAAGGTACTTTTCAGGAACAATGCTTGCAAGAACTAGAAATGTTGGATGAACAATGAATAGATGCATTAGAACATATAAAAGCTTATCATAAATGTCTATAGAAGAAATATAATCATAAGGTAATTGAACAAACATTTTTTGTTGGTGATTTAGTTTTATATGAGAATCAATAAAATTTGAATGCTCTACCTAGTGAAAAAGGAAAGTTTAGCCGTAATTGGCTTCAACCTTTTGTTGTCATTGAATATTTTGGTTCAGATGCTTATAAAATTTCTAATATGGATGGGTTTCTTTTAAGGATCCTATTAATATTATGCATCTTAAAAGTTATTATCCTTAAGTTCATTCTTTTATTTTTGCATTTATATATTCCTTATAGACTTTGTTTTATAGGTTATGTAGTTTTAGCAAAATTACATATTGAATATATTTATGCACCTTATTTCTTTCTATTAAGTTTTAAATCTAACATATAACTAATTAGTAAAGAAATTTTTTCACTCATCAAAAAGTTATTCAAGTTATGATACATATGTGGCCAATGACCCTATCTATCACTATGCTAATCACTATGCCCTGATGGGTGATGGCTGTTGGATCTCTTTGGCCTATAATAGAAAGATGTAGATCTGTGTGTCCATGTATGGCTCCTTGATACAATCATACCATGTGAGCACTCTTGGGCACTCTATAGCTCAACCATCATTTTCTCATCCCTTTCTCAACACATTCTTAACTCACATTGGAAAACCAAAATGACATGCCTGTCAGGATCTCTATTGCCAAGAGAGGACTCTCACTCACTTACTAGTAGTTAATAGGATATGCATGTATCCTTTAGAATCTCAGATACAAAACTCCTCCACTTCTCTATGCTAGCTAGATAATAAAAATTACATTTATCAATTTCTTACCTTTTTCAAATCAAATTATATATTTAATCATATCTCATATTTCATACATGGGTCTCCCTCTTGGAAGTCACTAAAAGGTCTAGATGATGGGGGTATGGAGTGACTACTCTCTCCATGATTTCTATGTCTAGGCCTCATTGGTGGTGTCTCTATGTGGGTACATGGAGGCCTTCAAGATCTTAGTGGTGATATGTGATAAATGTGTACATTTGCACTAGTATCACCATCTAGGGACATCTCCTCTTCTCTCTCCTCTACTCCCTCCTCCATGAGATCTCCCTTGGAGATGTACTCATCTTTGATATCTGCATCATCCTCTATTGTACCATCATCCTGGTGTGTCCTCTCTAAAACACCTAGATCACCTGTAGGATAATCCTTAGGGAAGATGGGGTGGGTCCCTTGTAGACTCTCGTACTAATGTAATATTGGCTCATGTTTGAATAGGTCACACCTGAGGGTACCTATATAGCCTCTATCTCATTTGAATCACTATCCTATATGTCTTCTATCAATTGTTAGCATATGGAACTAGGTCTCTGATAAGACCTTGTCAGATGTATATAGCAAGGTATTGTTCTAGGGAGACCTTGTACTAGGTCAAATTGTCTCATCACCTGATCATAATAGTATGGCATCAGAATGTGATTCTGATGACCCTCTAGCAACTTCTATAAATGTGAGTATCTCATCTAGAATTGAGTATTAGGCCACTTTGTCATCTAGCAGTAGGGTCTCCATATCACATCTGCACTCAAAATGAGGTCTAAAGATACTCTCCAATAGAGGATATGTCCAAACTATCAGACAATCCTTAGAGGATAAGTAAAGACTCTCGGTATAATTGCATCTACCATCACTAGGATGCCCTATGGACATGTACATGCAAATTCTCAAACAACCAAATCTACAAGAGTGCATATTGAAAGACTTTCTCTTTGATATCTCACCAATTGACATAGCTCATGGTATAGCTAGGCTAACATGTTGTGACCCCATGAGAACACAATCCTCTTGATCTCCATCCTCTATATAAGATGGGTAAGAGGTGTGGAAAATATGGTCCCCTTTGAGTTGGGTAACACAACCAAAAATTGTTAGAAATAGATAATGCTGAGAGGGGGGGTGAATCAGTAATTTCAATCTTTTTTCCCACAACTGGATATTATTAATTACTTTACCACATGCACAAGAAAGTAAACCAATAATGCTAAATAGTATAAAAAACCATACACAAAGAGAGATCATAACACCATATCTTTTTAACTAGGGAAACCCTAGCCAAGGGGAAAACCCTAGTGGGGATGAAACCCACTAGATGATTCACTAAATAAAGAATCTAATTAAGGATATTGACCCTATTAAGAGTCCATGAAGAATGTATAGTGTCTTGATTCCCTGTTAGGAGACTAGGCCTTGTTAGAAGCATTAATCCTATTAGGATTTGCTTTAACCCTATTATGAGTTGGTGGATCATATACAAATGTGTGCAAGAAGAGCCCACTACCCTAACATGCAACTATGCAATAGGATCTTTAGGAAATACGTATACATACAATTCTGAGATACTTGTTGTACTTCACAAATCTTTTGATTAACAATTCTTCATACAAGAGTGAATGTACACAACTTAATCTACATCATATCTACCATAACAATGCTTTGTATCATACAATGTTGCATTCACTTATTACTCACATTTCACATGATCATATCAACTTCACAATCACTGATCACACATTATTATTTTTAGTCATATCTTCTTCTTTCTTAACTTTGCAAATGAAGTTCTTTCCTAAAACCAAGAATATTAGTAAACTCTTCCCTAGTCAGTTCATATAACATCATTAGAGTTGGCTTATTAAGAAATAATAGCTAAAATAATAAATCAAGTCATTTAACACAACTTTTTGACATGCTCTATTCTATGTTGAATCATCATTGCATTACTAATTCCTTCATAACTCAAACTCGGTTGATTGTACAGACATGCACATTGGTATATGTTATCATTATGATGTCCTACATCTCTAGTTAACTGCACAAGATAATATTCCAAGGAAATATTCTATTATTATCAAAACTGTTATGCTGCTGTAACACTGTCTAACACTTAGACAATTTTCTTTACAGATGGGAAAGATTGATCTGCAAAAAAAATATGTTGCCATAAATGACAACCATAACTTACCATATCTAATTGATTGGACATATTGCCAACAATCTCCCCCTTTGGCATTGATGACAACATCGAGAAAATTGGCTAAGTCCCAAACATGTTGTCATACCAATCAAAACAAATAACCATAACATTATTAAAAACATTTGTATTCATGTTATGAAAAAAGGTTACATCCCTTATAACTTCCTATTACAACTTATTGCTCCCCCTTACAATTACAATTAATTATAATATAATTTTCCATATGTCTCCCCCTTTGACATCAATGACAAAGGTATCAAAAACAAACTATAAAAATTTGGTAGCTACATCAAAACTTGGAAAAGCAATAATATAAGTTGGTTTTTAAAGCTACATCAAAACTTGGAAAAGCAATAATATAAGTTGGTTTTTAACTATGCAAAATGTTTCTTCCAACTTTATTTTAGTGCATCAGATACACTGATAAACACACATAGGGCATATGTAGCCAACTCTACCATGTTTAAGTCTGTAGCCACAAACTTGTCATAAGAAGATTTTGCTAACAAACATTCCTCCAATTGATTCTCCAACAATGTTACTTGTGGGAACAAGTGTTCTCTTAGGAGAGTGAATCTCTTCAGAGCTTTCTCCTATTCTTCTTGTAAGTCCTTGATGCTATCATGAAGTATCTGTATTGAGGGCTCAACGGTATCCATCTTCTAATTTTGCTTCAAAAATTTGTCAGTGACCATTTGAAGCTTAGTTACCTTTTCTTTGATCTGATCATCAAATTCTTGAAGATAATTATATGCCAAGTTGCAGTTAGCATAAGCTTGTTTTCCTTCCTCTATACACTATTTCAATTCTTTAATACATATATTCAAGGTTTCTATATCATTTCTCATATTAGTGCACATGGTATTAAGAAGTTTACCATCATGCTTTGTTTGTGCTTGAATTGTAGCCAAATTTGTGAGTGTTGTGAACTCATCATCAAAAGCTTTATACAAAATTACTATGTGTTGTTGAATATCTACAGGGGTGTGAACAAGGTTCACTACTTTCTCTATCTTCCCAAAACTAAGGTCAAAGTCTTCTCAATTGACTTAACTAATTTCTTCTTCTCAAGAAATTTACTCAAAGAGGATAGGAGATTTTGTGGTTCATCTTCTTCATCTAATTGTGCTATTGCTGCTTCTTGAGTAGGTGGTGTGGATGGTGTTACTACAACTATTGTCAAGGGTACATTTGAACACTACTAGAATCAATTTTCTTTTCAGAAGGTGCTTCTTATTCCTTAGGCTATTTATCTTCTGCTTCATCTGATGAGCTGCTATAATCTACAATATTGCCAACAATGCTAGTACCAAAATCCTTGAATGGATCCTCTATTCTGTCAATTGTCACCTTAGTGTTATCTATTTGCATAGATTCACTGCCAATGGTAATATGTGATGAAGAACTTAGTGTAGTTTCTGGTTCAAAACTGTGAGGAGGATTGCATGCTAAAGGACTACTTCCTTTGTCTACACACACTTCTTAGGTATCTGGCTTGCCTCCTCTATCTGCACACTTTTATTTGTCATTTGACTTGCCTTTTCTAGCTGCACACTCTTCTTAGGCATAGTGGACATGTATGAAACTATAGCCTCTTGAGTTTCCTTATTCACTTCTTCATAATTTTCTCCCATGAGGAGAATGGATCTCTTTTTATGTCTCAAAAATGGTGGTATACCTTTCAAATTTTAGTTATTTCTTCCTCATTATTTATAGAACATAACTTTCTCACCATATTCACTCTTATTTGTTTGTCTTCCTCTATAACTCTGCTCTTTCTATTTCTCAATCTATTATACAAATCTTCAGGTATCTAACCTCTTATACTATCAAATCTCTTATATTTAAGAATCATGTTTCTCACTACAACATTTTCTAGTTGTCTCCTATCCATATTATTATACAAATCATAGTATTTATTCAGCTATACAAAATTATTGTAATTAATGATTTACATGTTTAGATTTTCTACCTTTGGCTTCCATGCTTTTTTCCCTACTGATGTCTTTGCTTCTTGGTCAGCTGGCTCAACTGGTCTGTTACTAGTTTCTTCTTCAAATTTAGATAAGCTAATCTACAAGGTTCTTTTCTTTTTTCTTGGGCCACTCGTAGTCTGTTTCACTCTTCTTTAAGGAGGAATTTTGGTCCTTTCAAGCTTTGTAGGCTTCCTTGCAGCTGATGCTTCTTCAGTCTTCATTGGGTTCCTTTGGGGTTGCTATTGTGCAACTACTACATAGGGCACATTGGGTGCCTACACAATTGTTTGAGCAACTGTGACCTGTTTAGTAGGTCCTACCACTGCAATGGGTGTTGGGGTCAAAAGCTCAAATTGACCACTGGCCTTCATTTCCATAGCTATCCCTTTCACCTCATCAAATTCTTGCCTAGTCATCCTAGATTCTTTCAAAATAGAATCAATTACTTTCTCCACCTTTTTCTTAGAATCCTTCATTATTTGACTAGTTTTAACTTCTCTCATTTTCTCAGAATATGTCCCCCATCTAGGACATTCAGAATCAACTTCAGAATGAAGGATTATTTGTGCATACCCTTCAATCAATTCCTCACTCATCTCATACTCCATAGGTTCAATGAATTTTACATGAGGAATTATTGCCTCCATATGTGTGAAATCTATCTCAACCATAAAACACAATTCATCCTTATACTTCTCTACTAGCACATGAGGTATACTATAACTTTGCTTCATTTCAGCTTGGAAGGATTTCATTATTTTGTCAATATCACTATCTGTGACTGCTTCAAGTCTTGACCTATATGCTTGAGTGATTAGCTACATTGCACACTCATTTTCATTCCAATTTGAGATTCCAAGGAACTTCTTAGTAGCATAGAAAAATATATGTGTCAATAGGGATTCAAATATAAAGATTGCACTCCTTGATTTCTTAATTCTAGATATGTTGTCCAATAATTGTGTTTGCATAATATCACACATGTTAACCTCTTCACCTCTAACTACCAAGTAATCTACATGAAGAAATCCTATAGGTATTGAATCTATCCTAGATCCATGATTGTACTTATATCCCAAAATCTTACAAATGAGTCTCACTCCATCATCTTGAATGGTGTTGACTTTCATGTTTCTGCCATCAAAATATATATTGAGATTCAACTCAACTATCTTGCACACACTCTTAATGTTTACTAGATTGCATCCTTCATTACTCAAACCTGTGACTTTATGAATTAGGTCATTGTCAATACAAATGATAGAATCTCCTAACCATAGAAAATCATCATGTACTTTTCTCATAATTGGCCTTGTCCATTCGTTATTATCAAAATCTATGTAGAACGTATGCTTAACTAGGTCAAGTCATTCTAGGTATCTATGTTTAGGTTTCAATGACAAGTCATTATTGCACATCTTCTCCAATTCCTTATGAATCTCTATGTCACCTATACTTTCAATCTTACAATGAATATATCCTTTTATATCTTTGATGTGAAGAACATTTTTTGAAACTTGCAAAAATGCTCCAATAGGGTCATCAAGCAAAGAAACAAATGGGTGTTTCTTGAAATTGTACCTAAGTCTATTGCTTACATTAAAGACTCCTTGTCTTTCCATTATTTAAATATTATGCTCAACAATTCAAAAAATACCTCAATTTCACATATTAGGGTTTTTGGTGGCTTCACGTAATTGCAAGCCTCTTTAATTCTCCAAATCTTGCTTCAATATCACACACAAACTTCGCACAAGAAAATGATGTTTGAAAATCAGTTTGCATCCTTTAAATCTTTCTTAATTTCTACTTTGCATTAAATGCATGTTTTCCACTAGTTTAGTATACTGTCTCTGTGCAATAGAGAAATAAATCTTCTTACATATCCTTATCCTGATCTTATTAGGCAATGAACACTTCACTGTAGACTTCTCTCAATGTCTACTCCATACTATCAACTGTGCAATCTTTGATACTTACTCTAACATTAGTTATCAATAACTAATACTCTATCTTACTGAGAGTGCTTAATTCTAGTAAGAAGAGTCACAAACAATAAGTGACTTCATTGTCTTGTCAGGTACATATTTTGTAGTTGTATGAAAACTTTTTGGTTCCTTTTCCTTAACAAAAGATTCCTTTAATTCATTTGTCAACTCCTTCATTTGTCTATCATCATTTCTTCTATTATTCCTTCTGTAATTTTGATTCCTATTTAGGTCTCTTCTGTCCATTTGGCAAAACTTCATTGTGTGTCCAAAGTTATTGCATAACTGACAAATAGGTACATTTATTTTCTATTCATTTAGTTGGTTGTGAGGTGCTCTAAAATTCCTTGCAATGTGTCCAAGTTTGTTGCATCTGTAGCAAAAAAATTATCTTCTTTCTCCACTTTGATTACTATGTGATCTTCTTCTATTTCCTACATGGTTAGTGTTCCTATATATCCTACTATTTTCATTATTGCTATCAAATTTAGGTTTCTTACAATCTATTGCATAATGACCATATCCATGACAATTATGGAAATAAAGCTCTGAAATAGGTTTGAAGGACTTACCTTTGCAATTGACTTCAGTGTCTTTAGGTTCATCACACCAGGCAAAAGATTCCTTTCTTTTGTTGTCCATATCTTGATCAGATTCTTTAACTTTTTTAGAGTGAGCAACATTCTCTTCATCTTTAAATGTATTACCTGTCTTGCTTAGATCCTCATTGACTTTAGGAGTATTAGGTTCTTTTCTCTCAACAGATTTCTTGGTGGATTGGCCAAGAAAGAATCCAAGTCCAGTCTTTTCATAATTGGGTCTTTGTGCACATATTTGTTCTTCAATCTTATTACTACTGGCATATAATTTTTTAAGTTGTTATTTGGTTTGTACCAACTCACCTTTCATAATGGTGTTGTATTTTTTTAATTCTAGATATTCTATCTTAATAGATTCCAATTTAGATGTTACTTGCTTAACTATGATCATAGATCTACATTCTTAGCTTTAATTTTAGAATCATTGTTTACCCCATTTTTCTTAAGGCCAAGCTTAAGTTCAACTATCTTTAACTCATGTTTTAGGATCTCATTTTCTTTCTTCAGATCTTGAATGTCATCATCACTAGTCTAATTATTAGGTCCTTTTTACTTCAGGTCATCTATTTTATCCTTTAATTCACCAATGTAGGCTTTTGCATCCTTGTATCTTTCTTTAAGGCCATCTCTTTCATCAGTAAGGAGATCAACCTATTCAAGTGCTTCTTCAAGATGCTTCTTCAATTGTTCCATATCCATAGGTATCTTATTCAAGCTTTTAAGTTTCTTCTAAATAACTAGGTTTTGATACCAATTGTTAGAAATATGTAATACTGGGGGAGGGGTTGAATCAGTATTTTCAATCTTTTTTCCCACAACTAGATATTATTAATTACTTTACCACATGCACAAGAAAGTAAACCAATAATGTTGAATAGTATAAACAACCATACACAAAATATATCATAACATCATATTTTATTAACTAGGGAAACCCTAGACAAGGGAAAACCCTGGTGGGGATGAGATCCACTAGATGATTCACTATATAAAGAATTTGGTTAAGGATATTGACCTTGTTAGGAGTCTATGAAGAATGTATAGTGTCTCTAGTCCTTGTTAGGAGACTAGGCCTTGTTAGAAGCCTCAACCTATTAGAAGTTTCTTCAACCCTGTTAGGAGTTGGTGGATCATATACAAATGTGTGCAAGAAGAGCCCACTACCCTAACATGAATCTATACAATAGGATCTTCAGGAAATAAGCATACATACAATTTTGAGATACTTGTTGTACTTCACAAATCTTTCAATTGACAATTCTTCATAGAAGAGTTACTGCACAAAACTTAATATGCATCATATCTACCATAACAATTCTTAGTATCATATATCACAATGTGACGTTCACTTGTTACTTGCATTTCACAAGATCATATCAACTCGCAATCACTAATCACACATCATTTTTTTTATTAGATCTTCTTCTTTCTTAACTTCACAAATGAAGTTCTTTACTTATACTAAGCATATTGGTAAATTTTTCCTTATTAAGCTCATATCACATTATTAGAGTCAACTTATTAAGAAATAATAATTAAAACAATAAATCAAGTTATTTAACTAAATTTTCTGACATGTTTTGTTCTGCATTGAATCATCACTACATTACTAATTCCTTCATAACTTGAACTCGATTGATAATATGGACATGCACACTGGTATACATCATCATTATGATGTCCTACAACTCTAGTTAATTGTGCAAGAGAATACTCCAAGGGAATATTTTGTCAGCATCAAAATTGTTATGTTGTTGTAACACTGTCTGACACTTAGACAATTTTCTTTATAGATGAGCAAAACTAATCCGTAAAAAAAATATGTTGCTATAAATGACAACCATAACTTACCATATCTGATTCATTGGACATATTTCCAACAAGGATACTATACCTATCATCACTCTTTGTACCAAAGGTGCAGGGCCTAATAGTATGGATGATAGAAGGACATGATTTGATCGGGTTTGCATATGTGGAACCCATCCTAAGAAATACTCCTTGTCTGCAAGGATCTCTTCACAGACCCATTGTGCTCTAGGTCTAATGGTCTCACCTCATACTAGAAGTTGCAAGATCTTATAGAAATCCTCTAATGTCACTATGATATCTCCTTAGGGAAGATGGAGGGAGCATGTATCCTCATCCTACCTCTCAATCAAAGCCAATAGCATGGCTCAGTGTAGCCTGATCTATGGTAGGACTACTACTCATTATAGTCCTATATCTCTTAGTAGGTGTACCTCCTCCTCATCAATCTTATATAGTCTCTCTTTGATGATCACAAGTAACTCTTCAAAGGGATGCTCTTAGAGATGAACCATGTCCTATAAGTATAAAAAACATCATATTAGTAGTCTACATCATCAAATTTGCAAATTCAACTTGATTAGGTCAAGGTTGACCTCATTTAGGTCAAGGTTGACCTTTCTGGGTCAAGGACAACCTCATCGTAGAATAGGTGGAAATCTTATAGTTTATGTTAACCTTCTTTGGTTAAGTTTGACATTGCTAGGTCAAGGTCAACCTTTATGGGTCAGGGTCAACCTTTCCTATAGAAATAGAATATTTGGAAAGTAGAAGAATAAACAACAACAAACTTACCTCAGGAAGTGACTGCCCAATAGCTAAGCACTGTGTCAAAAGCTCCATGTGTGTCGCTTGAAGTTCTTCTCTCCTCAGCATCTTGCTTCCTATTTTAGAATCTAAAAATGGTAAGAATGAATAAGTATGAATTCATTTTCATTATTTATAGTTCAATTTAGGGTTTACTCATGGTAAAATTGGATTCTCCTTTTTATGCATTTAGATAGACATCCACTTTTTTCATCATAACTTGAGTTTGGTAACTATGTTTTCAATATCATCAATGACATTGGAATTGTGATTAAGATACCTCACTCCTAGAATTAGTTTAGGGAGGGTAAGAGTCCTTATAATTTTTTAAATAAATATATTTTCAACAAACTGCATATCTAGTATATAGAGTTATCCTTATCACCCAGTTTCATGCTTCAGAAATAGAAAGCTAAAACAGGGAAGAGATAGGGAGTTTTATGCACTTATCAAGTATCATTTAGTAAGATTTAGGTGATTTATGGTTTTTTCATTAACCTTGTGTGTTGCAGGTTCTAATATTTTTTTTGCAGGATCTCTACATTAAGGACTTGGCTATATCTTTTTTATTTACTATGATATTTTCTTACTTTAGCTTGCATATTCATGTAGTGTCATATCTAGGCTAAAGTGGGGTATAAATGCATTATCTTAAAATGGAAGAACTTCCATCTTGGTAGGTTTATCACCCTATTTTAGGACATTTATCATGATAGACTTGCATTTGGGATGCATTTTGCACTAGATTCCTTCATTTTAGGTGAAATTAGGGTTAGGATCTAAAAAATTCTCCTTGATTACCCTCCTCTATGGCTCTATTTTATAGTTAGGATTTAGGAATATGTCCTCCTAGCCTTCATTATGTTTATCATAGGATTTTTTTCCTATTCTTGACACATAGTCCTATTCTAATATCATTTCTAGGTTTTTGGGTATCCTCGGGACCTCCCATTTTCTATTCTGGCTGGACTAGATCCCTAGGTCGAGCTTGACCTAGGGCAAGGGTTACTAGGTTCACTTTGACCTAGGGTAGGGTTGAGTTCATCCCTGACATAGGTCAAGGTCAAGTTCATCCTTGACCTTCTTTGGGATTTGATCCCCCTTTTCAAATTTTGGTCCTAGAGGGCCCCAAAATCAATGTCAAGATTTCAGATCCAAATTGAGATAGGTTTTAATTTGATAATCATTTATTTCTTTTCCCTTATTAGATAGTTATTATGATTGGACCATAATTTGAGGTGATATTTGAATTATGGGTCCTCACATTACTCTAGGAGCGTCACATTGAAGCCTCTATATAAACACTCTCATTTGTATCCATCTACAACTAGAATTAAGAGATAACAAGAGAACAAGATGATGCTATGAAGATGCAATATTAAAAGAGAATGATATAGAAGATCAAGCAATTGTGGATATCGGGCATTTTTATGAGCACATCATTTTGAATATCTATTTGGAGCAAGCAATATCCTATCTTCCTTGATCTAGCATTATCAATATTCAAGCATTCAAAGATATAATCATGGGGTATCAATTATAGATTATGAGTTTAGTATGAGTACTTTAACCTTGGGGGCTTGGTATGCTTTCTTATCTTATTCAAATCTACGCATTGCTTTTTCATATATATTCATGTTAGGGTTTCAATCTAGTGGATTAGATCTTGGCATTACACATTCAATACATACACATATTCTATTATATCCAGTTATTCATGGAGGTGGAAATCACAAAAATGGGGATTTGACTAAGGAAAAACCCTATATAGGAACCTGAAAACCCTATTTTCATATATATGTAGGTGTTTTTTTGAGAATCATAGTACAGATTTGGATACCCTTTTCACCAAACTTTTGAGATCTACAAACATAATTTTCATTGGAGTAGTGCAGGTCAAGGTCAAATTTTTGGGGGCATAATTGTGCCCCGAGGTAAGATTGTATCCCACTATTTGGGTCAAGGTCGATCTACCCTGAGAAGGATAATTTTTTTGGGGTATTCTCCATCTTGACATTTCCAATGCAAAACAGGTTGCAAATTTTCTAGAAACTATTCACAGGCATTAGAAAATAGGTATTTCTAGATTGGTTCTATTTTGAGGTATGTATCATATCTTGTCTAATTTCAAACATTTCCATTACTCATCTTATATAAACTCTAAAATAATATATGAATAGTGGTGAATGTTAGAGGCATTCTTAAAGATCCATTTTTACTCTTGTTGCCTCGTCATAAAGTGTTTCAATTTTTGAACCTGTTAATCCCCTGGTTATGTGTGAAACACATCCCATTTTGATCATTGAAATGACTATTTTATCTCTAAATTTTTGTGAGTTTTTGAATCTTCATGTCTCTGGCTCATCCTTAACTTTGCCCAGCACTTGAATCTTTTTAAAATCCATCTTTTGAGCTCCAACTTATCGCAGGTTAATGTTGAGACCCAAAATACGCATTTTCAAGTCTATCATTAACCATTAACCTGTCAAAAGGTTAATGATTACTTTCAAATTGTGCATTTTGAAGTAGGTTAATTAACCTCTCCAAAAATGCATTTTTCTTAACCTCTCAAAAGGTTAATGATGACTTTCAAAACACGCATTTTGGAGTAGGTTAATTAGCCTCTCCAAAAACACGTATTCCTTAACCTCTTTGAGATATTTATTAACCTGTGTAAAATTTATCCATGAGAAATAAGATATGTGAATGGCTTGAATAAAACAAGAGAAAGATCCATGTAATGAGAAGATGAAAGTTTTGGAAAAGCAGATGTGCAGAATCCTCCCTGATCCTAGCCATGGGGAATCAAGCAAGTTTTTGAGAGGATAGATGGGTGTATTAGATAATGAAAATGCAAATTATACAAATGATAATAGTTATGGTGGCGAGGATGGAGAAGTTTTGGAATAAAATAGTGCAGCCCAAGACTACGCTATAGATATGCTCCACCAGACATGGGTCCAAATTTGCCAGAAAGATCGCTGCCTACTGAAGCAGGTAGAGAAGCACCACAAATAGATAGAGCTAGGGATTCATCAATTACTGACAAAGGAAATTCGAGTTCATATATTCTCATTAGAAAGATATCATTCATGAGATATAGCAAAGGTGAAGAAGATGCTTTCTTGTGCTTTTAGAGGTTGGCTATAGACTGCAGAAACATCCTTGCGAGTGGAAGTACCTTCTCAATTATCATAGATTGGTTTGGTACATTTTCCGTAAGTAAAGAAATGAAGGAATTAAAAGAGTTAGCATTTGATAATTTGAAGAAAGGTGCAAAAGAGTTTAAATTAGTAGTATTCTGGATTTGGAACTAGGTTAGCAAGTCCATGCACAAGCCATTGCAACTACATTTGAGTCAGATGTCTTTGTAGGAAGTGCTCTAGTAAACATGTATAGAAAACACAAGAGCATAGAGGATGCACAAAAATGGTTTGATGGAATGCCTAAGCACAATGTAATTTCATGGACTGCAAACATGGTAGGATATGCCCAAAGAGGGTATAGTGAGGATGGCTTGAAACTTTTTATCCAAATGTTAGAATGGGGATGAAACCTGATGAATTTGCAATTTCCAATGTTCTTAGTGCATGTGCAAACCTTGTTGTCCTAGAAGAGGGCAGAAAAATTCATTTATACATCATCACAACTAGAGTGGAATCATGTGTGCCAAATATGGTCACCATGGCGAGGAGGAGGAAAATAATGTGGGGCACATACAGGTTGGAGACTTCAATGTTCCACAAGGAAATAAGACCACTCTCTTGGGAATGATCTCATACGACCTAGAGGAATTTTACAGAGAAATTGGGAAACCCGATATACCAGAAGACCTATTCTAGGTCGAAACAAGTCGAGAATGGTTTGAGCATGCAAGCAAATTACTTACGAGATTCAAATTGGTATCCTGCTTGAACAAAACATTTTGTCTTCCTTGGCTAGCTAACATCATCTTTGGGCACAAGGCATCGTCTACAAATATTTTTGTAGATAATGGTTCTTATAGGGAGTTTCTTATAAACCATTTCAATGTTTCCTCTGTTGATGATGAGAGTACAATAGTAGTTATGACCAGCCTATCAAATAAATTGACGGTCATTGGTTTAAGAGGTTTGTCTAATTTGGTTGGAGAATAGAAGGGTGATAATGCATATATGAATTTGGACCCCTTGCGGCTATGAATGCTGTGAGAGCTACACTAGAATTCATAAGGAGGTTTCCTCATTTTATTCTCTGAGAGTTCTCTTAACACAAAGGACCAGGACCTTAGGAAAGTAGTATTGTGCAAGATGATATAGCTTAGATCACTTGTTATTATTATATTATATAGTGCTCTATAATTCATGATGTATTTTGCACTGCTCTGTACCCACTAGGCCTAATTTCCATCAAGACATTACATGTAGAACTCAACGATTCAAATTGATCGCAAGGTCCATGGTGAAGAATATATCGTAAGAAATGAGAATTGCAGTGACCAATTATAATATATGATTCTTCTACAGTCAGATAAGACGAATGGATTTTGGCATTTCAGATAGAAAATTAGTGTCAACTTTGTGAAAGGACACTTGTGGTAGTTTCTAGTCTTATAGGTTAATTTTGTGGAGGTTAATTAACCTCACCCAAATCACGTATTTGGGGGGTAGTTACTAACCATAGAAAGGTGGTTATTAACCTCTGTGTCTATATAAGGACTCCTGTTGGCCTTGTAAAGGGACTTTTTTGGGCTTTGGAAAAAGGGAGCACTATGCTAAAATTTTGATTAGGAGATGATATTTGGAAAGTATGTACAAATTTTGTCTTTGTAATCATAAATTCCTCTTAGGTTCTTGGTGCAAGAAAATAAAGGAACGTGCAACTTGAGTTCCCTTCTTCTAAATCTAAATTGTTAGAAATGTTGATTCTCTTTGTAGTGAGCATTCTCATGGTATGGTGTAGATGTTTATGAATTTTTGGATCAACATTGTGCTAGTAATAGTTTTCAAGCGTAGATCTTGATTGTTGTTATTAGCAGTTTTAATTTAGTGGTTTGAGAAATCCTTGAAGTCATGTGGTGCATTCGTCATCATGAGCTTTCTCACCTTTTAATTTTGATTTCATATTTATTCGAAAAGCTTTAAAATTATATCATAAGAGGGAGCTGCCCCTCTAAATGCAAAGGAAGGCCGGATACCAAGGGCCTATCCAACTGTTGTGAATGGTTTGCCACACACTCCGTTGGGCAAATTCTACTGTGACAAATTTGTTTACCAACAACTCTATTCAATCATGACTTATCTTTCCTATAGGATTACTATCTAACTTGAAAACGCTTTACCTATTTCTAAAAATTCATAACTAGAAAACCACTTATTGTGGAACCTTGGATAAGTACCATGTTGAAAACATGGCAAACAGGGATGTGTTCCATATTTTCTCTTTTATATTGATGACGTTAAACTATCCTTGTGTATTAGCTATTTTATTGATCAACTTCCCTATTGTGCTTGCTCTTTCATTCATGACCTTCATATCTAGCTTTATTCTTATTTCTCTATCCTATCACTATCCTATCTAGTTAACCCCTTGGTCTTGATCACAATAAAGAAAAAAATGTTTCTTAGGCCTCTTGACATGTCTACACTTTTGGAGTTTATGATTTTATGTTATCTTTCTTATTGAATTCCATTACTTATCCCATATGTTATCTCTCTTATTGGCTTTAACTACTTATCCTATATGCTATCTCCTTTCATGGCTTTCTTGGCTGATCCCAAACATGCTTCATATGGCTATCTTACACTTTCCCTATCTTAGGTACTATTGAGGAGTCAATCCTTGAGGATCGCTTTCACTCACTTCATATTCCTTGACTATCCATCTATGCTTATTCACCATCTTTCCCACCATCTTTCTACTCCATCATGTCCTACACCTTGCTAGAAATTGGAAGAAAATGATGTGATCTTCCTTGAGAACTAGTGATCTCTAAATGATTCTAAAAAATTAAAAAAAATCATATATGATGTATCACCAAAAATTCAAAAAATTCAATTTTTTTGAAAAAAGTCTTGAAAAAATATACCAAGCGGTGAAAACATGGAAATAGGTGCTACTTGAGACCCTCACACCTATGTCTATCACAACACATTTCTTATCTTGGAATTGTCTCTTGTCCTTGTCCAGGGGGCATGACTACTTATATTATCAAGGTCTTCTTGTGTGTTAGGATTTCCTTGGCAACTCATACAAAATAATGTTTCTCAACATTATGCTCCCCAACATTGAATGTTTCTTAACACTTCTTAGATACTTTACCTACATTCTAGGATGCTATGATTTTTCCCACTATCAAACATGAGTCTTGAAGAAATGGCCATGTGACTTATACACACACGGATAGGATGAACTTTATCTTTCTTTTGTGTGTTGTCTATGATACTTCTTTGTTGAGTGTTCCCTCCCTAATAGTCTTTTAAGGATGTCATGGAGTAGTAGACTAGAGGCATGAGAGATGTTATACTTGTGGGTATACTTAGTTAGTTTAAGGTGTTGAGAGCATTCATACTTGTCCTACTTGATTCTTTGGACCTACAATTTATCATCCTTGTCTATTTTGCAAGACTGCACTCAAGGGTTATCCTAGCACTCATTCATTGACACAGGAGTAATCTTGCTATACAAAACTTAGGTAATATAACTACATTAGTCATCTTGACTTACATGTCTTTGATGCTTAGGTTGGATTCCCACATTTCTAACTGACATAGATCATATTCATATCTTCATAGTTATACTAGTGATGATTGTATGATCTTCTGATGTCCCTAATAATGCTCAATGATAAAATTATAGTCTAATTTTTTTGCGTCCCTTGCAAGTAAACCATTTTGCATACTAGTTTGCATTATAGGCTCATTCTAGATTAGTCTTGCATTTTTCATATGGAGAGATCTCTCTCTTCATCTTTAATAGACATGACAACTAACTTCATTCATATCATCTCACTCTTTCTCTTGATCACTTATTTCATTCCTTTTTTTATCACATCCCCTCTCTTGCTTCTTATATATCTATCATCAATCTATATAAAATTTTGACCCCTAGCTGATTTCAACATCCTAGATCCATTTTTGGGATTGAAATCAAAATTTGAGTTCATCTTGCTGGTCAAAATTGCATTTTAAAATTGTATCTTCTTCTTTGCAATTAGCTAACCTTTTGAGGTCTAATCTCTGAATCTTCACTGTGGCATTTTTATTTCTTCATCATTTATACACTTCAACTCACCTCATTTCTCTTTTAAACCATCTTTCTACTTGATTTGACCTAATTTTCATACCATATCTTTCTTGTCAACTCTAGTCAAACTGGGGCATTTTGTCACTTTTCTTATGGTCACTCTTTGGTTTTAATCATATATCTATCATCATCGATATTTCTCTATCTCAATTTATCATATCTTGCTCATTTCTACATTCTCTTTACCTCATTTCAATTTCAATCCCAAGGGGGTAGAAATATTCTATCATTGCTTGCTTGCTACAACTATCTATTGCTCAGGAGCATATGCTTAATCTTTTCATTTTCTCTTAATCTATATGCTTTTCTCAGTGTTAGTACTCTTCTTGAGTCCTGATATCAACTCTCTCTTAATGTTCAATATTATCACTATCAAATTTTACATTCAAGACTTGCTATCTTGTTCTAAATTTTTGTTTTTTGAAATTAGATCTCTTTATCTATTGCTGCCTACTTGTCTTCTGTATTCTTTTACGTAATGTATTCCTTGATTGATCACACATTAGTCAAAGAGGGGCAAATATAATTACCTAAAAATGGTCATCTAGTCTATTAGCCCTCTTCTTAGCATTTTGGCTAAATTAATTAATTATTTTCTTGGACCAAAATTTTAAAAATCAATTAATTTGGTTTTAACCTATAGTTTGACTTTATTATCCTAAGTCCATATTTGATTAAAAAAACATGTTCCCTTTTAATTAAATAAAAGACCCCATTTCTCCTAACCCACTCAATGTCCACACATAAAGTCTTTTTCCTATTTACAAATTAAAAGAAAAGGCTTTTGTCTCACATAAAGAGTCAATTCCTTTTCATTGGTTGACTTGCTCTTACACATGGATCATTTCCAAAAGTCAACCCCACCCTTGACAATCCATTTCTTGATCTTTATCTCAACCATCCATATACCTTTAAAAGTGAGAGCTCTCTCCTCATCTAAGAACCCTAATTTTGAGCTAATGTTATGTTGTAGGTTTCTTGATAGGTTTCCTTAGAGCTTTGTGGAGAAATTCTATCTTGTTGTCTCATTCTGTGCATATCCACATTAGTATAGTTCATTTTCAATAGCTTGGTTTCCTTTTTCAATAGCATAGATAACTTAGCTTAATTAGCATGGTTGTAACACTCTCATTTTGCTTAGTTAGTTGCATTGTACGTCTCATTGTAGCATAGTTTCATTCTTGCATTGCATGTTTTAGAGCTATTTTGAAAATTTTCATTCTTGATCTTGTTTAAGGAATCTCCCATTGCATGGTTTACTAGCAAGGGTTGTGTCTCTAAGGCTCAACTATGATATCCTCATATGCACAAGTACACACCTTTTGACTGCATGCATAGTGAGCTCTAAGTTGACATTTGAGTGTTCCAATATATGGAATACCTTGGATAGAAGGGTTTAGAGAAGTACACAAACTAAGTGTGTAGTTTCTATGTAAGTAGAGTGCCATATTAGAATGATTGATGGAGATGATTTAAGGACATGAAAAAAAAAACCTAGAGGAAAAGTTGAGTTATGTGGAACTCCAATGGGCACTTGATTAGTTAAAATTTGACAAGATAATATGATTGTTTAATCATAACATAAGTGGAGAAGACAATTATAGTAAAGCCTCAAAGAAGTAATCAAACAAAGATCAAATTCATAGGCTTGAATAGGCTTAACTAGACAAAAGAGAATAAGATTAAGGAACTTGAAGTTTATGCCAAGTGATGCTAGAGTTGACCAAGCAATAGTATAAGCCAAGAAAAATATAGTGTCAACTGAGCATCAATACTAACCAACTATTAGAAAGTATGTTGGACAAAACAATTAGTATCGACCAAGTAATTGAGTGATGACCAAGTGTCAGAACCAAGTGTTAGCCGAGGGAGTACAACATTTGATAGATCATGAGGAAATCTTGATTTATAGCTAACACAATTGAATTATTGGAATATGGAAAGTATGTTGAAGATAAGGATGGATGACCTAGAGCACTTAATTAAAGGGAAACCGTGTTTGAGTGTTTCTATACATGAAATCAAGGATAAATTTCTAGAAGAGAAAAAAGGAAATGAAAAGGTAGAAAAATTCATTGTATGTGTTGAATTTGATCAAAACCCTAAGATCTACAGTGATGTTTAAGTGGCAAAAGATCAAAATTACCTATTTAAGAAGATGCAAGGGCTAAACTTGAAGAGGTTAGCAAATATGGTGAAGACCTTAACAAGGTTGAATTAGTTGTTGATTTTATTGATTGGTGAACTTGAGAAGAAGGAAGAATAGTGAAGTGGTGAGGTGAAGCATGATTTCTTGAAGGATTTCCAAGTGAATAAGTGATGGAGATGTTAATGGAGGCCAATCAATGAGTTAGATATTGGACTGAACTATGATCTCTATTTGCAATATGAGTTGTATTTGTCAAATCAACATGATGTTACTTTCTAACCATTAAATTAGTATTGAAATTATTTAATCAAGGTTGACCTCATCATCATATATAAATCCCTTAATCAAGCTGACATCCTAATGGAATATTCTTAAGCCCTCTAACAAGGCCACTCTTAATAGGGTGATTAAATCCTTTAACAAGGTCATATTTAATAATGTATTTTGTAACCTTTAATAGGGTTGGCTTCTAATAGAGCTCAATTCAAAAGAGTGAAAAATTGGTGACATGTTACTCATGGTTATTCCCAAATTGGGTTTCTATGTCAAATCCTAGTGTCATACTTGTGTTGATGTTATCTAAGATGTTTACTGTTAATTTTTTACTTTTTACAAAGTTTGTTACTATTAGAATAGTTGACTAGAAGTTTATGTTATTGATTATTTGCTATAGAGATTGAGCCAATAAATCTTTAGATCTGAAGTATTTGAAGTGATTAAAATTTCAATTAGTAAATTTTGACCTAAGGTTAACTGATTCACCCCCCTCTCAATTATTCTAAAATCATTCTAACAAATCTTTTAACTCTCAACTACAAAACGTGGTCTTGCAATTGTTCTTAAATACCCATCTTAGAAGTTTCTAGATCTAAAGAAATGACCTAGATTCATCCTTTTTGTTGCTTAATACTAGTCTTATGATTGGTTGATCTCATTGCATAGGGATTAATGATACATAATTATAGGTTTAATTACCTCCTTTATTAACTTCTTGATCATAAAAATATGCTTCCATCTCAGAAAAAATGGTTTGCATAAATTTTTGTGTCATTCCAAATATATATACAATAAAATTCTAACTCAAAACATATACCTTTTTGATGCTCGGTCATGCCTTTTCTTCATGCTATCCTTCCACACATAATGTCCTCAAATTCTACTATATTTTTTGGCCTTTATCACACTCAGCTCATGTGTGTCCTCCTGTATAACTTGAAAACCATTGTATATTCAATGACTATTGATTTTCTCTACAACCACTACTACTCAGCAACAACTAAATGTATACACTTCTTCTTTAAATAGCTTGTCCTAAATAGAGTATTAGTTATAATTTTTACCAACCAACATTTCCTTGTAAATGACTGAGTATTTTGCACTAACTGAAAAACTATTCAATTACCTTTAGGGTCAACAATCTCCCCCTTTGACATTAGTGGTAAAAATAATTGTCATGATAAAAACGTAGCATACCAAAAACTTTAAAAATATGCACTCCCCCTTAGGAGGTACACTATACTTGTAGCTCGGTCTACATATTCTACTATAACTTGTATCAGGTATTTCGTGAACACCATATTGTAGTTTTCCAATCATTGATCTATACAATGTTTGGTTTACACTAGTAGAATCATCATTCCTAGATAGCTTATGTCCAGTGGACATAGGTGTACTAATTGGACTTGAATATTCCATTCCAAAAGTTTTCAATATCTTCTTGAGGTATTTGGATTGATTAATGAAAATACCTTGCTTCATTTGACATACTTCTAAACCAAAAAAAATTTGATCTCTCTAAACATGGATATTTTAAATTCCTTCTTCATTTCATGAGCAAAGGATTTTCACAATGCTTCCTTTACACCAAATATGATATCATAAAAAATAAAAATCAGATAATACTACTTTATTGTTACTACTAGTTTTCAAGTATAGATTGTTGTTATCATTAGTTCTTGAAAAACCAATTTTCATCAAATAATTGTGTCATCTTTCATACCATGCTCTAGGGTCTTACTTTAAACGATATAGTCTTGTGCAAATTACAAAACATATTCTTCTTTCTAGGATCAACAAATCCTTTAGGTTACTCTATGCACACTTCTTCTTCAAGTATCCCATTTAGAAATATAGATTTGAGATCCATCTGATATAACTTAAATCATTTGTAAGAAGAATATGCAACTAGTGTTCTAACCCTTCTAATCTTGCAATAGGGGAAAATGTCTACCCATAGTCATTTCCTTCTTCTTGTGCATATCCTTTGCATACCACTCTAGCCTTATTCCTTGTGACTTCACCTTTTTCATTCAACTTGTTCCTAAATACCCACTTTTTTTCAACAATATTTTTGGCCTTAGGTCTAGGTACTAGCGTCCATGTTTTGTTCTTCTCTATCTACTAAATTTCTTCATTCATTACTTGAATCCAATCTTCATTCTCCAAAGCATTTTTCATTGATTTGGGCTCAAGTTCACAAAGTAAATATCTCTCACTTTTGATTCACTTTCTTGTTATAACACTAGATTCTTTATCTCCAATAATTTTCTCAGGTGCATGACTTCTTCTCACATATTTTTCTACTATAGGTTCTTTTCAGCTTTCTTCTTCAATAGGTTCATCTTGAAAAATGACTTCAAGTTCATTTTCTCTTTCCAGTTCATGTTCATCTTACTTGATATTATCTTCTTGATGTTTGGCTCATTCTATTTGTGAATCGACATCATTTTTTTGCTCCTTGACACCCACAGTCTATGGCTCAGTAACTGGCTATTGCAACTTAGAATTTCTGTTTTGTTGTTTACTTGTAGCTTTGTTCTCTTGATTAGGTAGGCTACTAGGAGCACCTTCATTCACATATATGAATGTATTGTATTTATCAAGTTCTGTTTTACATTCAACTTCATTATTTTTTGCATATTCATCAACTTTCACATTTGCACTTTCCACAAAGTTTTTACTGTTAGAGTTCAAACACCTATAAGATTTTCTCTTAGTGGAATATTCTAGAAATATGCCTTCATCACTTTTAGCATCAATTTTTTCATTTAGTATATAGCATTTTCTTCCAAAAACTTTAAAATACTTCACATTAGGTGCATACCCATATTATAATTCAAAAGGTGTAACATTTGTACCTTTCTTGACTTGTACTCTATTTGAAGTATAAATAATTGTACTTATACCTTCTCTTCAATATTTATGAGACACATTCTTCTCCATCATCAGTGTTCTATCACAATCCATGATTGATCTATTTCTCCTTTCAACTATTCCATTTTGAGGAAGGGTCCTAGGTGATAACATCTATCTTTTGATTCCTTTGTCATTGTAGAATATGTTAAATTCATTGAAAATGAAATCTCCACCTCTATCAGATCTCAAGCATTTTAGAATCTTTCCTATCTCCTAATCAACTTTGACCAAATACCACTTAAATAACTAAAAAGCATCATATTTTTCTTTAAGAAACATCACAATCATCATTCTAGAGTAGTCATCAAAAAATAGAATGAAAAATTTGTCTCCACAATAGCTTTGAAAACCAATAGGTCCACATAAGTTAGTATGAACCATTTCCAAAATATCATTAGATGAAGATCTCTTTCTCTTGAAACTAAACTCTGCCATTTTTCCCAATGACATTGTTTAGACATAGCATTGTTAGGTTTTTTATTTTTGGTAAACCTCTTACTCTTTTCATCTTACTAATGCTAACAAAATTGTCAAAATTTACACGACATAACCTCTTGTGCCATAACTAAATATCTTCATATTGTGTAAATAAACATGTCTCATCAGATAAACTAGATAGAAAAAATTACCTCTTATTTGATCACCACTTCCAATCAGTTCACCATCAACATCAAATATCTTTGCCTTTCTATGATGGAATTCAACTCTAAAACATGATTTGTTCAACTATGAAACACTCAACAAGTTATAGTTAAACCCTTCAATGCAATAAAAATTGTACATTTGATCTTGTCATTCGATTGTATTGATCCTATACCTTTCACAAGACATGGTACATCATTACCAATTTTAACACAACTACCCTTGTATGGTCCAATATTCTCAAAATTACTTCTATCACCATTCATGTTATTTGAACAACCACTATCAATTATCCATCTATCACTTTTGTTCACTTATGATATTAATGTAATTTTCTCATCTTCATCAAAATATTCTTTCATAGCAACATAGAGAACTTTTTCATCATTACTTTCGAATTCATTATCAGTTTCTTCTTCAACAATGTAACACAATTTCTTATCTTTGTCTTTGTAGTCCTTTTTTCTCTTATTGTCTTGGTCATCTCTTCTTCCTTTGTACTTTCTTTCCTTCCTTTTATCTTTTTCTTCTCTATCAGGACATTTGCATCAATATGATCGACTTTTTTGCATGAAAAATAGATTATAGAAAGTTTTTCTTTGTATTTTACTTTACCTCTTATAAGTATTCTAGCTATCAATGCTTCAAGCTCATCAAGTTCATCATCAGAAGTATCATTTCACTTTTCACATATTTTCCTTTTCCTTTCTTACTAATAACTAGTCGTGATTTAAAGAAGATTCAATAGTGGTAGGAGTGAATTTATAAAAAAATCACATCTCAAACATAGTAAGACTACCAATCACACCTTCTAGGGTTAAGTCATTACCTGGACTACATCTTAGTTCTTGTATTGTAGAAACCCTAGTAGCATAAATAGAAAGTAGAGTTCTCAATACCTTGTTGATCAAAGTTTCATCATCAATATTTCCACAAAATCCTCTTATAGCATTAAAAATGTCTTTGATTCTTGCACAATACTGGACTATATTCTCACCTTCTACCATTCTCATTTCATTAGAATTACCTCTTAAGATTTTTGAGTTTTCTCTTAGGACACTATTGTCTCCTCCATAGATGTTCTTTAGTGTGTCTCACATTTCTTTGGCATTCTTGCAATTTTTAATGTCATCAAACTTGACATAGCTTCGGGTTTATATAATATCCAACATAGCTTGGTTGTGTTCTTGTTTATCTTTAAGTTTTCAGGCTATCAGAGGGACTATTGTTATCTCCACATATTCATTATCCACAATAAAATGTATTGTACCATCAACAATTCCTGCTAGATGTAGCCTCATCAAACTTTGCCATGGAAGAAAATTCTCTTTTTTCAATCTTGGTATCTCCTTTTTGTACATTATAATCTTTAGCTTAAAGTACCTTCAAACTTTTCACTACAAGCACCAATGCTCTGATACCAATTGTTAAAATGTTTAGAATAATTGAGAGGGCAGGGGAGGGGGGATGAATCAATTATCCAAGGTCCAGATGTACCAATTGAACAAAAAAGAACATAAACCAATTCAGATATCATCATTTATTAGCTCATTCTCTATAGTATACTTTCAGTAACATCAACTAGTAGTCCATTTTCCTAAACATAATAGACTTGTAGAATGTAAACATTAATAGTAAATCACCACAAATAACATCTACACAAGTTTGACACTAGGATTTAATGTGGAAACCCAATTTGGGAATAACCACCAATAACATGTCACTAATCTTTTCAATCTTTTGAAGCAAGCTTTGTTAGGAGACAACCATGTTAAAGGTTACAAAACACATTGTTAATTGTGACCTTGTTAAAGGATTTAATCACCCTATTAGGAGTGGCCTTGTTAGAGGACTTTATAATGTTCCATTAGAATGCCACCTTGATTATAAGATTTATATATGACTATCAGGTCAACCTTGATTAAAGAATTTCAAATTCATACAATGGTTATATAGTAACAACAAGTTTTTATCTAAAAAATATAACTCACTTTGTAATTATAGATCTTAGTTTAGCTCAAATGTTGATCTTCTAATTGACCTTCATTTTCATCTTAATCTTTGATTCTCTTGGCAACCCTTCAAGCAATCACTCTTCACCTCTTCTCAACTTTTCTCATCCTTTTGCTTAATTTTGCCAATCTATGGCATCAACAACTACTCCAACCTTATTAGGTTAGCCATTGTACTTCCTTAAATAGGTAATTATAATCTTTTACCACTTAAACATCACCATATATCTTAAGTTTAGGTTAGATTCATCGAATCCTTCTGATATTTTGTCTCCTCTTTTTTTCTAGAAACTTCTCAAAACTTCTTCTTGAATTCTTTGCATTTAAACATGTAAACATGGTTTCCCTTGATTTAAATGTTCTAGTTCATCCATCCTTATCTTCAATGCGCTCTTATATCCCAAGAAATCAACTCTATCAACTAAAAATCATGATTTTTCATAAACTCTTAAAATGTTTTCCCTCAACCAATACTACGTTCTAATGCTTGGTCATCACTAGATTACTCAGTCACTAAATTTTTTCTTGTTTGGCACATATACTATCACTTAGTCAATACTGATGTTTGATCAAAACTATTTCTACTTGACACTTATTGTGGCTTGGTCGACATTGGCATCACTCAACATGTGTTGCAAGTTCCTTAATCTTCTACGATGTTGCTCAGTCAAGCCTATGCATTATATCTACCTTTGATCACTTCTTCAATACTTCAGTAAAAATGTCTTTTCCTCTTCTAGTATGATTAACAATCACTTTATCTTGCCAAAGTCTAACTAATCATATGTCCATTTTTAGTTTCTACTTCATAACTAAACCTTTCCTCTAGGTACTTATGTTATGACCAAATTATCAAATCCTCTTCATCAATAAAATTGATATGACACTCAAATCAGATAATAAATTGTCTCACCAATGAAGTTTGACATCAGTGACAACATAACAATTGTTCCTATTGTAGTTTCCAACATACCTATTGTATTAACTTAGATTTTGGAGATCCATCCTTCTATTCTTGCTTGGTTTATTAGTGTCAAACACTTAGTTATTCACAAGTTAGGACTATTTAGTCATCACTATGACTGAGTCATTCTATATATGTCAAGCAAAGGAATGAAGACTTGTAAAAATTCTAATTCAAGTGACTGTCGAGTGTGCTAATGGTCATTCAGCATTCACATGATTTTTGAGGCAATCATAGACAACAATAAATGCTTAGTTAGTCAAAGCATAGTTAAAGCCAAGGGATAGCATGAAGAAATAGTTTATGCCAAGTGCGAGTATATTGTCAGTACTAAGTAATATAGTTTTACATTTTTTTTTTGGAATGAAACATACTTTACTGTTAATCATTTTTCTCAAGATGGAAGTGTATTTTGAATAATGTGGAGGTAATAAAGGAAGTGATTACACATTTTCTTGAGGATCATTAATCCCTAGAAAAGGAATTCCAAAAATGAGCAAACTGGAAGGTCTAAATAGCTCATGTTTCTAAATTAAGAGGTGATTCTAGATCATTGATTTGGATCTAGAAGGTTTAACCAATCATATTTTTAAGGATTATTTATGACCTAATTCACAAGGTTGATGCATACTTGAGAAGTGTGAAGGATTGGATGTCTGCAAGGTTGAAGGTGGATTAGATAGAGTGTAGAGACTGAGTAGTGCAGTGAAGTGCAAAGATAGAGACATATCAGATTAGAGAGGTAATCAATTAATGAATGGAGGAGATCTGTTATCAACATTTTAGTGTAAACTAAAGGATCAGGTATTGTTACATTTGAATAGGTGTTTTAGGGCTCAAATATCCTAATAGAGTGGTCCTAATAGACCTTTATAAATTTCTTAACAAAGTACTTACTTAGTTGTAAGGTTAAATCCTTTAACCAAGGTAAACTGTATACATCTTGTAAGCTCTTAACATGGAAGACCCCTCACTAGGTAGACCATCAAAAGTGATCAAATTTTTAGCTCTCATAGGTGAATTTTATTACTACAGTAGTGAAGATTTGTGGGTGTCATCCCCAATGCAGTTTTTCCTTCACCTTGGAGGATTTCTATGCAACCAAATCTTTATGTTCATGTGTTATGAGTTACTTTAAATGTTTGTGAGTTATTCATGCTATTAGATGCTAGATATGATTATGCATTGTGGTAAATTTTTATTAAGTTATGATATTCTTGAGATAGGGTTTTATGGTGAAGCTATTAGATTTGATAATTGTTTGAAGTTTAAAGTATTATAGTTCTTGATTTCCCCCCCCCTCCTCTCAGCATCTCACTTTCCCTATTAGATTTATAGTAATTGGTATTAGAGCCTAGCTTCTCTTATCATAAGTTTAACCATTTGAGAGACGAGATCTTGGAGATGGAAGCCTATGAGATGGGAAAGACTATTGAAAACAAAAAGGTTGATTTTTTAGATTGCCTTGGAACAAGTAAAGTTGCTAAAGAGGAACTGAGTAAGTTGTTGAAACAAAGGAAGTAGATGACATCAAGCAAGATGACACATAATATGAGGAAGAAAGTATTGAGGACATATGCAATGGAGGTGGATACAATGATACTTATGCATCAATAGTAGATCTATAGGAGAGACATAATAATTTGAATGAAGAAGTAAAATAATTGAAGAGAGAACATGAAATGATGTCTATAAGGCTATGTGCAGCTATGGAGTAGAAGAGCAAATATGAGGATGACAAAGTTTTGGTAGAAGAAAACAATGTACATTGACTACAAGGCTAGATGGAAAGTTCAATGAGATACAAACCCTAACACACAACTAGCTTGACATCATAATCAGTTTGATAGTATAAGTTTAAAATATACAAATGAAAGATTGAAGAATGAACTAAAATTTGAAAAGGACTTCCTAGAAAGATTAAACAAACCTAAAGAATCCATGAGATTTCTAATTCACCTAGGAGACCTAATGAAACTTTTGGACTAGGCTATGTCATGTTTCTATCAGATGTTGAGCAAGGAGAATCATCAAAGAAAGGAGAACAAACGAATGCAAATACAAAGACAAAGAACAAGTAGCCTACATGCTATCATTGTGGAAAATTAGGCCATACAAAAAAAATTTTGTAGTATTCCTTTAAAGTGCAACAAATGAGGTCATCGAGCACATGAATGCAGATCAAAGATCAACAAATAACTAACCACTTTTAGATTTGAAGGTCACTGCTATACATGTCAGAAGTATGGTCATAGGTCACAAGATTTTATATCCAAGGCAAAGAACAACTAGACACCTAAAGGAAAATGCAAAGTATGGTCATAGGTCACAAGATTTTATATCCAAGGCAAAGAACAACTAGACACCTAAAGGAAAATGCAAAGTACCTAAGCAAGGTAATGCAATTAATTGAGATTACAATAAATGGTACAACTATGAGTTATGTGTTGAGTATGGATATATTTTAGATAATTCTGTTAGAACACATTTTAGGGGTAAATCCAAAATTTGGATGAATGGTAGTGTATTGCATTATCATTTTCATATGATTGGCCATTTGAACAAAACCTATAGGAACTGAGTATCAGAATCCAACATTGTGAAGAGCAGAGGCAAAATTATAGTTGGAGTTGAAAAAATGAGAAACTACATGAATCAAACTTGGAGAAATAAGGAAGAAGGAAGCAACAATGCAAAGGTCACCCAATCCAATGGATTAGGTTATCTCAATAACACAAACTAAGCATAAAGGGTATGTATGGAACTCTATTTCAAATTGCTAAATCCTACACTAGTTCCTAGTATAAGATGTATTGAAGTCCATATTAGCATAAGTGAAGATGCATAAAGACATATGTTAATATCTAAAATGAAGATGAATTGAAGTACCAAGTTGAAAATTTGGTTGAGATCGATTGTCACTTTTGAATGTCAATATGAGATGAGTCTTGATATTGATAGAGTGAAGCTGAAGCTGTCCGTATCAATTTTTACTTAGTAAGCTAAGACAACTGTCAAGTACTTTATGTAAACCTACTAAGAGTACTGAACATTAAATAAAAGATCAATTTGACCATTTAAAGGTATATAGTCACTTTTGAAGTTCATTTTAACTTACCAAGGTATTGAGTTCATAGAGTAAAGGATTAATGCAATTTGCAGGAGCAATTTGTTCAAATTTTTAGAGAGATCCAAGAGCATGTCATCGAGCAAACATTTAAGTTATCTAAGGTTGTTTGAACTGAGTTGTGAATTTGTGAAGTTGTTTGAGTTTTAAACCCTAGATTGCATCAATAGAATCATCTGCATCTACTAGTGAGAAGAGGAAAGCATTGAAGGATAGAAAATGTCAAATCATTCGCAACAATGCATGCCCTCCACCAAAATTTAAGGCGTATCTAGACATTGCTTTAATAGGAGACTTGTCAGGAGCCTTGTCCACAATTCCACCCCTAGTAATCATGGTTCACAATGTAAGATCATGTTATATGTGCAAGATTGGTGAGATAGGAAATTTTGAATTGATGAATGCCTATGATAAGCTATGTAAAAATGGAATGCTAAAGGATGAAAATAGATCATGGACGTGAAAGGGTTAACTTCTGCCCTAGAATTCCCTAAAGTGTTTAAATTTGAATAGATTAAGATCATACTGAGTAGGATACATAACATGAAATTATGGTTGGAGAACAAGCCAATTAGGATTACAAATTCTATTATTCATAGTGTGACTAGTTACCCTCTTTTGGATTGAGTGAAGAGTGTTCATTGCTAGGTGTGGGATAAGATTGAATACCCTATGAAGGAAAAGTGGAATGGTCGAGGTATGCCAATCAACATGATTGAGGATAGAGTGATTAAATTTTCAATTCATGTGATTGCACACAAGTTTTATTAGTTGATTTGATTGAATAGTGCACCTTGCATAGTTATTGACATGGTTTATTAAATAGTCGAGAAGGACCACAACTATGACTTGATCGAGTTATAATCAATACAACTTACAGAGAACCTTGGAGTGATTAGAAAGGTCAAGAACACATGTGTAAGTTTGGTTTACTCATCTTAAAATACATAAGTCTTTTGGGATAAGAATAGGCCTGTGACCTAATAGATAAATAAATTTATTACTCAAATTGGTTATAATTTGAGACCACTATGGATGGTTATTTTGAAGACTTAAACATTACTATGATCACATTTTTTTTTTATAGCTGATACAAATTACACATATGTATAGGTTGTTATACCTAGGGTGGCATGGCTAAGCCCTATGCACTATGAAGTCAATATTGATGAAGTGTTAGCCACCATTACAACTTTGTTAGAAAAAGAAATTGACAAGAATGTTGAGCCATTAAACACAAATGAGACTACTAAAATAAAGATGATGATGCAAACCAAAGTCCTCAAGATGGACAAAAAGAGAAAGAAGATGATCCAAGACTTAGAAGGCAAGATTGGAGAAATATCATTGTAGATTACTGAGGGTAAAGGCAAAGATCTTAGTAGTGATGAAGATGATGAAGAAGATAAAGGAAAAGGAAAGGAACTTGTTATTGTCGAGCCCAAGGAAAATAAGTTATAGTAGTTGAAGAAGAAGATATTAAAGAAAGTTGAAACCCCACCCACTTCCACACCACATAGAGTCACTAGGTAGAAGTCTAAGGCAACATATCCTATAGTTCTCAAGCTAGTAAGAAAAGGGCTAGTCAAGATTACAAGGCCAATTAAGGGAAAAAGTCCTAGGAAGAGGACATCTGATGCTAAAGGGGTTGAGAAAGGCCAACAATAAAAGAAGCCTAGAAGAAAGCTATTTGTGAAACTTGATGATGGTGATGAGGCTGAGAGAATTGAGTTAGATGACATGAGCCAATTTAAGTTTATGCCAAGGAAGGAGGCTAAAGACATTGATAAGGTGTGTGAGAATGTGAGGAGTTTAGTAGGATCACCTAGTTTGAAACATATTAAGTATGAAAATTTAGAGAATTTTAATAAAGAGAAAATATAAAAAGTAGTTATAGTTATGGTGGTGATTTTTAAATATACACAAATAGAGCTAGGTAAAGAATTATTGAAAGAATTGTACAATAAAATTGATGAAAAATGGAAAAGGACATTGGCCATAGAAAGGCAAATGAGAGAGGCTACATTAGCCCAAGTTATGCCTGATTTAGGAAAACAACACAAGTCAATATCCACAAGATTATACAAAGAAATTTGCACCAAAGAAAATGGCATACACAATTTTAAGAAATAAAATTGAGGATGTTGTACAAGAGAGTAAAATAGTGTGGAAGGAAGTCTTTGGATTGATGCCTACAGATGTAGAGGAAGAAGAGAAGGAGGAGAAGGACACATAAGAGGTTGAGATGGATAATAAAGAATATGTCTACAATTATGTTGAGCAGTTGGTTGAAATAGTTCAAAAGATGAAACTAGAGAGTGTGAAGCAAATCGAGATAGTCACTATTAAGGATTAAACCCTTGATACTACATTTCCCAATGTGAGTACAACTGAACCAAAGCCAGCGAAGATAGTATCGACCAAGCCAAAAAAAGAGGAGAAAGATCCTAAATATATTAAGGATAGATTGATGTACACTAATCCAAGGATTATGCAAATCAAGAAATATATAAGGATTGGTGATTAGTAATCATCTCAATAGGTAAGAATAAGTTTAATTCATACATCTATATTTACTATTGAAACAAATGTTCAAGCTTCAGATGAGGTTGCAACTACTACTAGGCTAACACATGAGAAGAGCATCAAAGTGGAGAGCCAAAGTGCACAAGTAGAGAAATCTACTATAGGTAATGAAAGGCCAAATGTCTTAGATATTCTAAATGAGAGAGAAAATGAGATAGTACAACTAACTACCATTGGTTAACTTGCAGCAGGAGAGGATTCAAAAGGTACCAAGGGCACACAAGATATTGTTTAGAGATCATGTCTAAAGATAAAAATTCAATATGTGTAATTGTCATTGTAAAATTATAGTACTCCAAACTCTAAAGGAAAAAGAATCAAGAAGAAGAAGGTTCAGTCACCTAGGAAGATAGTCACATTGGATGAAATTATCATGATTCCAAATTGGGACACTAATAACTTGAAATATGAGCAGATGAAAAGCTTGCAAGACCTATTGGAAAGGAAGATAAGACAAGATGAGATGATAAGGGAGAAACAAAAAAAAGAAGTTTTACATGAGATTATAGACATTTTCCTAGAAGCCTTTGATGTGGAAACCCTTAATGAGTAGGCTCCTATTATAGATCAATTAGTTTAAATTGCAGAAAAGGTCAATAATTCAAATGTTGACTCAAATGAGAAGATGGTGCATTGGACTGCAAGGAAATTTGAGAATAAATTTATAGAAAAATTCCCCACTAAAATTTTACTAAGTAAATTTCATTTATCAAACCTTATAAATAATGTAGAAGAAATTTTCAAGAATATTTATTCTTTATACAAAAAGTTAAGTGATGTTACATTCTTTACAAAGGAAAATCAAGCATTGATAAATAGACATCCAAAAAAATTAAAGTCGATAGGACATTCATTGAGCATGGACACAAGTTCAAGTTCATTTCATTTTAATAGATTAACATTTTCCCAAGCTAGGTTATCCGAGTTGATGGCTAATGATGGAAGAATAAGGGAAAAACTTATCTCTACTAAAACAATGTTGATACCTCACTTGGAGGTTATGCAGAGAGAGCTTCAATCAACAAAGGAGGTAGTATAGAGAGATCCAAATCTCTCTACTAATAATAGTTTGGTAGATCTAGCCGCTACACTAGAAAAAAAAGATACACGTTTTGGAGTTTGTAAGGACAAGTTGAGAGCATGCTCTAGCCATGATATTACAAATCCAAAAATCATTTCTAGACAAGTATGGAATTTCCATATACCTTCTTTCATATAGTTTTACTTTCTTCTACTACATGTTCAATTTTGGCTTTTAGAATCATAAAATCTCTAGTTTTGGGAACAAATTTCCTAGTATAATCTTTCATTGCCTTCGCAATATTTTTCCTACTCAATTCTAGCATAACAGTAGCGAGTGCATGTTCCAGAATTTTTCTTTCAATTATTAGTGCAAATTTCCACCACTCATCAAATTTGACATACAAATAAATCATGTTTCCTAATTCCAATGGGGTGTATTTGAATTTGACCATCATATCCAAAGTAGCTTCATCAAATTTGTTCTTGTCAGTAACATCCAATGTTTCATATATAAGAAATATATATTATTGTAATACTAATCAACAATGGATTGATGAATCCTTGTTCTATTCTTCACCTCTCACTTAAACTCTTCAAAATATCCATCCATGATTGTCTCAAAATTTTCACCCATTTGACTGATAAACTCTTTTTTTTTTTTGGTTACTAGTTTCTTCCTATCCCAGACAATATTACCAATAATAGGAAATGAATAATGAAAATAGAAGTATTAGATTGATTTAGAATAACTAAGAGGGAGGGGAGAGGGGTTGAATTAATTATTCTTAGGTCCAGATATACCATTTTAGCTTTAATAGCATCAAACAACTCAAACAATCTCATTCAATAGCTCAGTCAATCTAACATCTCATCGATAAATCAACTTTCTTTTCACTACCTAACTCATTGTTCTCTATATGTGTTGACTAATAGTAAAATAAACAACTATAAAAATAGTTTTAAAGTAATAAATTTTTTCTCATTAATTAAATCATAGTGATTTAATTGTTAAGTCACTTATTATCTCTAGTTTACATAAGCTAAACTTTGGGCATATAATAATTAATTATTTTAGTAATTATTATCATGCAACCTAGGTTTTACCTTTTAGGGTTTTGATCTCCTTATAAGGATTGGTTTCTTTGTAAAAAAATTCATTCACTTTTTATTATAGCAACTGGTGAGACTCAAAATTGCATTCCCATTTTGAGTACCATTCTAAAATTTTGAGTCATTTTAAGCCCTATAAGTGCATTTTCATGCTTATGTACCCAAATATCATTTTAATGTTTAAGAGGTGTTTTATGTTTCTAACACCTTGAATTAAATATATCCATGTGTTCTATAATTATAAACTATCATTTTGAGTCATTCTATGAAGTTTCATTTTGAGCATTATTCGGTTCTGCATTTTTGCCTATGTGTCAAATAGTGACAAGAGGCCTAGTTTGTATATGAATATCTTGTACCCAGTAATTTTTCATAACTCATTGCTTTGGAATTATTTAGTAAGCATGTCTAAGAACCTATTTTTCAAATTTCAAGTCATTTTGATATGTTTTGACTAGGTTTTAATCCCTCGAAGTTGGCTACTTATCTCTGTCATGCTAATGCAAATTGCCCTAAATTTTGAGAGGCCTTGTTTGACCAATTATAAATTTGACCGAGTAGATCATAATGATAAAATTCCATTTTCATTGTATTTTAAAGGTTAGAGGCTTTCTATGTTTTAGATTTGATCCTATGATGAATCTAATTGATCGATTTTGTAACGTGATTCCAAATGTAATTTATTACTTTTTACTGGTGTCATGGAATGTAGATTGATTGGTACCCCTGTTTGGGATGTCATAACTTTGAATCCATTAATGATGAGATCAAATGGTCTATACCATTGTGTTGTACTCCATAATTACTTCAAGTGTGCCAATTTTTAAGTCTTGACCAATCTATCTACACACTTTCCCAGGTACATTCCATTTGCAAAAATCAATATCCTACTGATGTTTCCAGTTTTGCAATTCTGAGCACCTAACTTTGAAGGATCACCAAATGTGTCTTATTATTTTTCAAGAGCCCAAATCATAGATCTATTTTCTCCTCATGGCAATGAACTAATTTGCATGATTTTAAGCCCCCAAGTATATGTTTGCTCTAATTTCAAAGCCGAAACCAAATGCATTTTGCTGTTTTCTAACATGTTTATTTACAAATAGATTTAAGAAGGCAACTTTGATGCTCAATATCTTTTGACCACGAAGTTGTCATGAGATGAAATTGGATGGGTGAAAGGATACAGAACAATGAATAAGTATGTGAGATCTCAAAGTTTAGTCAAGTGTTTCTGTCAGTTTTTAAGACCAATCAAAGGACCTCTTGGCATGAAAATCTTAGTTTGTGGATGTAAGAATTTTCCTAAGGGAAAAATTGACCCAAGAACTAAGAACTCAAACACAAGCACAACTGTAGACCAAAAATGGATATGATCAATTAATTAGAGTATGTCCTAATACATTTCTCTATTCAGTATATGATGTTCAAACACACTAGGAGTGCCTGTATATAAAGGCCTCTCAGGAAGCACCTAGAATGTCTCTAGAAGGAACCGGAAGATAAGATAAGCATCATGACAACTAAGCACATGCCTTGTCCATCATTCTAGATGAGTGGATAAGAATGACAAGGTTGTAAACACCATGTGCTTAATTAGTGTGCTAACTCTTGTGTTGTAGACACTATGTGCATAAAAGAGGTGCAAACTCCTGTGTTGTCAACATGACAACTCACAAGAGTGCACATAGTCCTAGGTGGCTAATAAATGAATAATAAAAATATGAATTAACCTAAGTAAACTTAAGTGTAAATAGTAAATACTTATTTACACCAACACCCCCCCTTAAGTGCAACTTAGGGGAATGCCCTTAAGCTTACGAAAATAGGATGAAATGCAAAATGGGTCCTAGCTACTAGGCCATGTTAGGTACCCATGTACATAATGATGCAAATCTCTCATAAAGCTGGGAAAGAGGGAAAACCTCATGGGAAAAACCCTTCCCCAATAAGAGAGATGAAAAGGGATGCATGAATGGATGGAGTAATCAAGACCCCCCCCCCCCCATTACAACATACATCGAGTATATACAAGAGAAAAATGGAGAAGGAAAAAACCCCCTAAGACAAAAAAGTCCCCCCCAAAAAGGAGAAGAAGGAGACGAGGTAGTTCCCCCCCCCAAAGGTAGTGTGTCAATCAGTTAGAAATAATTTGATGTAGAAGCTAATTCATGACTATTGAATGATGTTCCTCCCCTTTGGAAGAAACAAATGCAAGGGTACACAAGAGATGTTTCCCTTGTATGGAGAAGGAATCTCTAAGATGAACAGTGTCTTTGAAACCTGTTCAAGTGTAGTTGTGTTGATATCAATGATGGCTTCCTCCAAAACTACTGAGAAGAAGTGTAGATTGAACAAGGAGTGATGTAGAACCTGTTTCAAAAAACCAACAGTCTTCTCAAATGACAGAGACCTCCTACATATGTTGTACATAAGTATCCACAATCACATCAGCCCAGAAAGACCGATCATGTAGAGAATGGACATGACGGTCAGAGTGGGCCCTCACAACAATTGTAGAAGGATCGTCCTCAATAAAGAGAAGTGATAAATCATCAAAGAAGTCCTCCAAATCTATTGTGTGCGACTCTATGAACAAACATGAAATGTCAGTCAAGAAGTCATCACTTGGAAGACCATGTGTACCCTACTATGCTGAAGTACATGAATCTATCATTATAGCAATGAATAAAGAATTCACCTCAAAGAGAAGACAAATATCCTCAAGAGTGTCTCCCACATCTTCAAAGTGAGACTCCATGAACATGCCTACAAGGGCAGAAAGGAAGTCATCAAATGAAGGTAGAGTAGGAACACATAAAGGATCCCACTGCACTAAATTCGAAGCATCTGTGGCTAGAATAGGATCAGTAGGAGCAATAGGAGCTAGAAGTGTGATCTCATCTGAAAAGGAGTTAGGTACTACTAGAGGTAGGAGATCTTCTAGGAATGGAGGAATGTGTGGATCTTCGTACTTCTCCCAAAGATACATCCAATTATCATGTGGTGGCCATATCTTGGGAACCAACTTACGATGATCAAAAGAAGAGAGACTAGTAAGAATGATACAAATAAGTTTACCAACAGGTTCCTGTAATTCATTAGTGATCAAGTCATTGGAACATAAATAAGGAAATACTTCCTTATGCTCTCTTCTAAGATGATCAAGAAGTGTATCACTCCATGTGTGATAGTTGTTGTTTGTCAACTTGGGTCTAATGCCATACCGACATGTGGAACAATACTCCTCTTCCATGATGGACCAATCAATCTAACCTCCAAAAAAAAAGAATAATGAATGAAAGAACCCCCCCTAATGTATAATTTAGGCACTTGATAGCCACTTGCCAATTTAAGGCCCATTTCTGTAAGCAGTATTTTTGTATATAGAACCTATAATATGATTACAGATCTAAAAAGTAGATAAAAAATGCACTTTCAAAAAAAATGGAACCTGATTATGTGTCCAGATGAGCCCATACTAAGCATTTTAAGTGGCAAAAATTGAGATTTGTGAGTTGCAAAAAAATTCAGGAACAGAGATCTCAAACCACATACACCAATGTGTAGATCATGAAATTCTACCCCAAAACAAAACAAAATTGCTCGCAAAAAGGAGTTTGTATGAGGGAGATATTGTTGTTTTGAAAATCACCTCTGTTGTTATTTTTCCTGAATTGTCGTCATGCCTCCAAAAATCAAATGGCTCTAGATTTTGCCTCATATGTCCAATTTGGATGAAACAAAATCTAATTTGGGGGTTTTTTGACCTTCTAAATATGATGCAAATATCTAATTTGCACTAGCAAACTCCAATCTTCACCTGCAAAAAATCTCTCCTATGGCGCCATGGCCAATTTTTTAAAGAAAATAATGTAGATCCAAAAAAAATAGCAGAGATGCAAATGAAAAAAATGTAGATCTAAAAATTAAATATATAGATCTGAAATGATCATACCAATTTTGCAAATCGGGCCTTTGGGTGCCAATTTGCAAATAAATTTGCCTCATAATCGACTTTGGCCTAGGGTAGGTAACTTTATACTCGATTTTCACCGAATTAGTGTTTCAGACAAAATGGTGAGGTCAAATCTGGCTCTAAACACTCCCAATTTCTCTAGTACTCTAGATTTGGGCTGAGCTGCTGAAGCAATAATGGTCTCAAAATGCCTATGTGATGAGAAAGTCTCCAAGATCTGATACCATGTAAGAATTTGGTATAGCTCTGATACCATGTAAGAATTTGCATAAGGAAAAAATTCACCTAAGAACTAAGAACTCAAACACAAGCACAACTGTAGACCAAAAATGGATATGATCAATTAATCAGAGTATGTCCTAATACATTTCTTTGTTTAGTATATGATGTTCAAACACACTAGGAGTGCCTATATATTAATGCCTCTTAGGAAGCACCTAGAATGTCTCTAGAAGGAACTAGGAGATAAGATAAGCATCATGACAACTAAGCATTTGCCTTATCCATCATTCTAGATGAGTGGATAAGAATGACAAGGTTGTAGACACCATGTGCTTAATTAGTGTGCTAACTCCTGTGTTGTAGACAGCATGTGCATAAAAGAGGTGCGGAATCCTATGTTGTCAACATGACAACTCATAAGAGTGCACATACTCCTAGGTGGCTAATAAATAAATAATAAAAATATGCATTAATCTAAGTAAACTTAAGTAAGTGTAAATAGTAAATACTTATTTACACCAACACCCCCTGCTTAAGTTCAACTTAGGGGAATGCCCTTAAGCTTATGAAAACTAGGATGAAATGCAAATGGGTCCTACCTACTAGGCCATGTTAGTTACCCATGTACATAATGAAGATACAAATCTCTCATAAAGTTGGGAAAGAGGGAAAACCACATGGAAAAAGCCCTCCCCCAAAAAGAGAGATGAAAAGGGATGCATGAATGGATGTAATAATCAAGACCGCCCCAATTAGACATACATCGAGTATATACAAGAGAAAAATGGAGAAGGACAAAACCCCCTAAGAGGAAAAAGTCCCCCGCAAAAAGGAGAAGAAGGAGATGAGGTAGTCCCCCCCTAAAGGTAGTGTGTCGATCAGTGAGAAATGCTCTGACATAGAAGCTGATCCATAACCATTGAATGATGTTCCTCCCCTTTGGAAGAAACAAATGCAAGAGTACAAAGGAGATGTGTCTCCTATATGGAGCAGGAATCTCTAAGATGAACGGTGTCTTTGAAACTTGTTCAAGTTTCCTTGTGTTGATACCGATGATGGCTTCCTCCAAAACTACTGAGAATAAGTGCAGATCGAACAAGGAGTGATGTAAAACCTATTTCCAAAAACTAATAGTCTTCTCAAATGACAAAGAGACCTCCTGCAAATGTTGTACATAAGTTTCCACAATCACATCAGCCCAAAAAGACTAATCATGTAGATAATGGACATGAGGGTTAGAGTGGGTCCTCACAACAACTATAGAAGGATCATCCTCAGAAAAGAGAAGTGATAAATCATCAAAGAATTTCTCCAAATCTATTGTCTGTGACTCTACAAACTTGAAATGTTAGTCAAGAAGTCATCACTTGGAAGACCATGTGTACCCTATTGCGTTGAAGTCCATGAATCTATCACTACGAAAATGAATAAAAAATTAGTCTCAAAGAGAAGATGAATATCCTCAAGAGTGTCTCCCACATCTTCAATGTGAGACTCCATGAATAAGCCTACAGGGGTAGAAAGGAAGTCGTTGCATGAAGGTAGAGTAGGAACACATAAAGGATCCTACTGCACTAAATTTGAAGCATCTGTGACTAGAACAGGAACAATAGGAGCAATAGGAACTGGAAGTGTGATCTCATCTAAAGAGGAGTCAGCTACTACTAGAGGTAGGAGATCTTTTGGGAATGGAGGAATGTGTGGATCTTCATACTTCTCCTAAAGATACATCCAATTATCATGTGGTGGCCATATCTTGGCAACTAGCTTACGATGATCAAAAGAAGAGAGATTGGTAAGAATGATACAAATCATTCTACCAACAAGTTCTTCTAATTCATCATTGATCAAGTTGTTGGAACATAAATAAGGAAATACTTCCTTATGCTCTCTTCTAAGATGATCAAGAAGTGTATCATTCCATTTGTGATAGTTGCTATTTGTCAACTTGGGTATAATGTCATACCAACATGTGGAACAATACTCCTCTTCCATGATGGACCAATCAATGTAACCTCCAAAAAACAAGAATAATGAATGAAAGGACCCCCCCAATGTATGATTTAGGCACTTGATAACTACTTACCAATTTAGGGCCTATTTTTGAAAGTAGTATTTCTATCTATAGAACCTATAATATGATTACGAATATGAAAAGTAGATTAAAAAAATGTACTTTCAAAAAAAATGGAACCTAATTATGTGTCCAAATGAGCCCGTACCAAGCATTTTAAGTGGCAAAAATTGAGATTTGTGAGTTGCAGAAACATTCAGGAACAAAGATCTCAAACCACCTACACTAATGTGTAGATCATGAGATTATACCCCAAAACAAAACAAAAATTGCTCGCAAAAAGGAGTCCATATGAGGGAGATATCACTATTTGAAAATCACCTCTGATGTTATTTTTCCTGAATCGTCGTTGTGCCTCCAAAAATCTAATGGCTCTAGATTTTCCCTAGATGTCTGATTTAGATGAAACAAAATTTGATTTGGGAGTTTATTGACCTTTTGAATATGATGCAAATATCTAAGTTGTACCGGCAAGCTCCAACCTTCACCTGCAAAAAAATCTCTCCTATGGCCCTATGGCCAAAAAAAATTCAAAAAATAATGCAAATCCAAAAAAAAATAGCAGAGATGTAGATGAAAAAAATGCAGATCTAAAATCTAAATATACAGATCTGAAATGGTCATACCTATTCTACAAATCAGGGCTTTGGGTGCCGGTTTACAAAAAAATTTGCCTCACAATTGACTTTGGCCTAGGGTAGGCAACTTTATAGTTAATTTTCACTGAATCAGCCTTCCAGACGTAATGGCGAGGTCCTTGGTAACTTTCTTCACTAACTAATGTGAAAAAATATATGTGGCCAAAAAAAATTTAGTGGGCATTGAAGAGGAGAAAAACAAGGCTCCTTGGCACGATATGTAGAAGGTAGTAGTAAGTACAGGAGCAAATTTTGTGACATAAGGGGAAGAACTTGACATGACAAGGAAGAAAGGGTGGTTAGGGGTTTGCAAAAATGTGTTTCAAATGAAGAATGAAGAGGGCAAAGGAGACTTGTAGAATGTCCATGGGTGTAAAATGAAGAATGCAAGGGTTGGCATTTTAGAAAACAAATGCAAAATTTTCCCATTGACATGTTCATATTTAATTTTCTTCCTCTCAATGCGTAGCAAGAGCGTAGAAAGTTTCAAACAAAAACAACATGGATCCATGCTTTCCTTTAAATGATAAGTTGGGGATTGTCAGGCATTTTTCATTGAAATGTGGGGGCTAGAAGGAGATGAGTGGAGTGTGGTTTTTATTTTATTTTTAGTGTTGAAAGAGAATCCTTCTCCTAACCTATTGGGTACCTCCTAATTCATTGGATACAAGACAGGTTTGGATTGTTTTGAACATATATTTTCCAGACAAGAATAATAGAACCCTTCTTTTAGAAGAGATCACATAACTTTGGGACAAGGTTGGTATATCCCACATTACCCATGTGTGGGTATTTATACTATATTTATTCACTAGCACTTCAAAGTGAACTGCATTGAAAACCATGTTGTTTTCAAACACAAGCCAAGAGTTGCTCATGCATGGAAGGGGCCCATTTTGGCTAGTTGGATGGAGAAGTCAAATGAATTAGTACCTGTAGTGCTACCAAGAACATGGCACCATGTGGCAACTTTGGAGGGGTCATGATGACATCACAAGGTTCAAAAAAGGAAGCTACGATATTACAAAATATTGTAAGTTCATGCTATGCCATTATGTCAGCCTAAGATCGTAAGAAATTAATTTTAAAGCTAAGATGTCACGAGGATGTTGCAAGGTTGTAAAGAGAAGCATTTAGCCTTAAGATGCTAGGAGATTAACATCATAAATCAAAATTTTAAAAATTTCAAATGTTACATAAATTGTGTGTGTCCCTCCTAGGTGAACTAGCAAATGGAAAGTCAACAAGTGGCAAAGGGGGAAAGGATATGATATGAAAAATAATTTGAAATATTTGACTCATATCTCCAATCTATATGCTCATAATTTAAAAGTTGAAAGATTTGATTTAAATCTGAGATTTTATATAGTTTAAATTATACATCGTTAAATTTTTCAATTTAAAATCCCATGTTCATGACATGTGCCCTGGATTTTAAAATCAACCTTAGAGGCATTATTTTTATCAGAAACATAGAGTATAATGTACTGTTGGAACTAGGAGAGTCTAAATTTTTTATTTCTAAAGTTAGATTTTGCATAGGTATTCATTAGAAGAAGCTACATGAGGTTTTATAATTTCTAGGATGTCCTCTATAAATGCAAATTTGTTATCTTAGATGAAATACAATCAATTTTTGATCAGATGGAGATAAAATTTGATTCACTAGTGACCATAAAGCAAGAATTGAATATGTTTTGAAGGTAGTTGGAAGTGATAGGATTTTGTCAGCAAGATGTAGTTGCAATTTCACAACAAAGGCAGAACAGGACAAGGCAAGATCAGATTGCAAAATCCTGCATACTTTTGATGCATATCTAATTTTCATTCAGAGGATGTCTTTCCTCCTTAATTTTAAGGAGACATATTAGATTTTTTTGCAACAATTAGGTTAGTTTTGATTGTCAGTAGATGGAGAAGAGATGAGTTCAAGAGCAATAGGATGAGGAATTTTCAGCAAGACACTTGGCATGCATCAGATTTTTGAACGGAGCCTCTTGTTGTCTATATAATCTGCTTCATTTCTCTTTGTAAGGGTTCCACTTTTCACTATGAGACCACAAGGGTTTCATTTCTATATAATCAGCTTCATTTCTCTTTGTTCTAGTTTTTATTGTGAAATCACAAAGTTGGTTCCAGTTCCATTTTTTGGTTACTATTATACCATTTCTTAGTATTTTCTCTTTTGTCAAGAGCAGTAGTGTAGTGTTCTTCAAAGCATAAAATTATACAGTCATCCCTTGTGTTATTCTCTGAGTTTTTACATTTACATGATGTATTGATTTTAAAGAACTTAATACAAAGTTTTATTGAAAGTTTCATTCTAAAGTTTATCTCTTTTCCTGTGGGTCTATAGTTTTTTGTGATATATGCCCAAAGTGCATATTGTCCAATTGTAGCTTATTTTTTGAAGTTGTATGTCACTGTGTGTCTTGTTACTGGGTCAAGGACCTAAGTGATTTGCTTGATCTACCATTGACAAAACTGCAAGGATCATAGGGGGATTCGATAAATATGAATTTCTTTTTAAGATTGATGTCTATTTGCAAAGTAGATAGATAGATTTGATGCCTAGATATATGATTATATTTTGGGTGTCCATGTGTATGTTCTGACTTATTGAATGCCCAATGGATAAGGGACTGATCAACTTGGAGATTACATGTTTTGTTGTTGTATACCTTGGTAATGCTGATAGTTCAATCTTTAATTGAATATCTTTTCCCATTTTAGTTTAAGAGGTAAAAAGAGTTTCCCTCACTTAGTTTATCAAATTCATGTGTCATATTATTAGTTATTTTGTGTCCATGAATGTTTGCAAAAATATAGAAGATTCAGGGCTTTTTATCTATTATCAAGAATTAGTTATATGCCTTTACACTAGTACCATATAAAGAATCTAAGGTCCACCTCCCTAGGTTTTGCAGAGCCTAAAGAAGAAGGAGATTTAAATAGCCTTATAGTTGGCCCTGGTGTCTAAATAGGTGCATTGAGGATGGGACTTAGATGTCCCTAGCTGTATCCATTCTTATCACTAGGTTATGCAAAATCTTTTAATTCAGGAGCGAACAAAATGGCAACTCTATTAGGGATGTATTTAATCTAAAGGTGATTCAATACCACGGAAGTTAATGCATGAAACAAGTTTTATCAGTGAGTCTTTGACATGTTTTCTAGTTTCTTACTCAATGTCATGCACCCCAGTAGTGTTTTATCCAAGACAACAATAGCTTTGAAGGTTGAATGAAGATTGCATTATTACTAGTGTTTCTATCATCAGTTAGTTCAACTAAGAAGTGTTTTCAAAGTGTTGTAGTGTTTAGAATCAAGAATGAACAATAGGATTTGTTCTTTGTTTTTAAGATTGTAAAACTACAAGAGTGGTTTGATGATTTGCATGTTTCCTACATTTGAAAATCTAGTTTAGATTTTGTCAAGTGATAAATTATGTAACATTTCTCATGTTTCTGATTTCTGACTCTGTATCTCTGTACTTGTGTATCCTAGTTGATTTCATTATAATATTTTGAAGGACTTTCAAGTTGTATGAGCAGATCTAAAGCTCTTGATAGTTTCTTGGAAAATAAGTGTTTCATGATAGTGTTTAGTGTTGTATTGTATCTGTTGTTGTAAGAAGTGATTTATTTATCCTCTTTAAGGAGGTGGTGACTTTACAAGGTTTTGATCAGTGGTGTGAAAGAGTTTCAGTTTACACCCGTGCCAAATCAACAGATAAAAGTTTTGCATCAGCACCAAAAGGTATTTTATTTTTCATGAGTTTCATTTTCATGAAAGTTAAGTGTGAGAAATCATTGTCTCATTTTCGTGATTTTCAACACTAGGGAAAGAGGTGAAAATTTTATTTTAAGATGGATTTAGACATCAAATCTGATGTTAGTCTATCGAGTTCTAAAAATTATAAAACTGTGGTTAGTAATATTGCTATGTTGAACAAGCAAATCTTTAAAATGATTGTCTATATAGTAAAAGGGGCATTAGGAAGAACCTAGGGTCTAGATATTGAGCAAGTTTATATAAAGTTTAAATTAGTAATCATGAAGATTCATTTTCCTTCTAGACCCAAGGAATCTTCCCTACCTAGTGGTTTCTTTGATATTCTTGTGCCTAATTCAATTAATTGGCCAGCACTTGTAAGATTACAAGAGCTTTTGCAAACTAAGCATTCATTAAGAAGATGGAAAGTGATAACTTTAGAGTCCATATTATGTCTTTTAATGATGATAGTACATGTGTTGCAAGTCAACGTAGTAATGAATATAATGAATCCATAAATAGTGATAATCTATCTTCTAAATGTGAAGAGATGGATTCAAATGTTAATGAATCAGATGATTGTAACCAGCATGAAGAAGATGGACATGAAAGTGAAAATAAATCTTCTGATAGTGAGTACAAAGTTGAAGAAGTGTATAACAATAGTAGGGTTAGTTCTTACCATGATGATAATGAGTGTAGTGATGATTTTGATTTTTTAGATTGTCCTACTAATGTTGTTGTTGCTATGAGTTCTTCATGTCATCCAGATAATAATCACATCCAAGAGAAGATTTGTGAGGCAATATTTTTGAGCCTTAATGAAATCTCAGCTTTTTTGGCTCATGATTTTGAGAATTATGTAAGTACTTATAAGGATGTTCATATTTTCCCTTATAATGTTTCTTCATTTAGTCAAGTCACTTCCCTAATGTTTGATGTGGAAAAAGATATAGAATTTAAATTATCTTTGTCAAGCTTTGGAGGTGAATATGAAAAAACCTCAAGTGTCTATGCACATGATGACTTGTTAGATGTAGGGGATGTGATCGAAGGGAAGTTTGGTACTATTTTAGATTCTTCTCATGCTGGTATTACTATAATATGTTTTGATACTTCAAGTGATGTGGAGGAAAACAATGAGGATTTTAATTCTACTTTTGAATTTTTTATATGATGATAAATATTGTAATGACCAATTTGACAATTTTAAGGTTCCCTCAGTTTGTTAGATAGAGACTGTGATTATGATCAACATATTTTAGATCAACATTTTCAAGACAATTTTTTAGACTTGGTGATTGACCAAATTTTTTTCTCCAATGAGTGGTAACTCTAATTTGATGAGTAATATGATTGCAAGTAGGTAGGGATCATATTTCACATACTCCTCACACCCAGATACACAAGGTGAGTTGCAAATCGTTGACATGTGCAACTTTATGAACAAAGTGGAATATGAGTGCTTTTTTTCCTTCTTGATAGCATACATTTGTCATATGTTCATGATGGTTCATAGTTTTATTTTTGTATTCAAGAGAATGCTGATATGCATTTTCATAGTGAGCAAGATGGAGTAAACGATTCAAGTTTTTATATGCACTATGAGAATAGTTTTATTTCATCGAATTGGCTAATGAGCAATTCTGATGTGTATGGTGAAATTGATGAAAATGATACTTATAGATTACCTCAGAGAGATGTAAATGAGAATCATATTTTCGATAGGGATAAGAAGTTTTGAGAAGTTTGGGTGGCCCAAGGCTATCATCTTGTACAGTTAGATTAGGTTTCTTGCTTTTAATAGGTTGTTCAGAGAAAGATTTTTGTTGAAATGGTCTTCTTCCTCCAGATATTTGAATCCTTTCCATGCCCTCAAGAGACATGCATCTCCTAACAGAGCCATTGATGAGACTCAAAATTGCATTCTCGTTTTGAGTACCATTCCAAAATTTTCATTTTGAGCACTATAAGTGCATTTTCATACTTATGTACCCAGTTTTCATTTTAAGGTCTACAAGGTTTTTAATGTTTCTAACACCTTGCATTAAGTATATCTATACATCCTATAATGATAAACTATCATTCTGAGTCATTCTGTGAAGTTTCATTTTGAGCATTGTTTAGTTCTCAATTTTTGCTTGTGTCAAACAACGACAAGAGGCCTAGTTTTCATTTGAATATCTTGTACCTAGTAATATTTCATAACTCATCACTTTGGTAGTTATTAGTAAGTGTATATGAAAACTTATTTTTTGATTTTCAAGACATTTTGATATGTTTTGACTAGGTTTTGAATCCCTCAAAGTTGTCTACATATCTCAGTCATACTGATGCAAATTGCCCTAAATGCTAGGAGGCCTTATTTGACCAATTATAACTTTGACCCAGTTGACCATACTAAGAAAATTCCTTTTCCATTATATTCTAGAGGACATACACTTTCTATGTTCCACATTTTAGCCTATGACAAATCTGTTTGATCAGTTTTGTAACACGATTCCAAATATAATTTATAACTTTTTATTGGTGTCATGGAATGTAGATTGATTAGTACCCGTGTTTGGGATGTCATAACTTTGGATTCATGAATGATGTGATAAAATGGTATATACCATTTTTTTCTACTCCAAAATTACTTCAAGCATTCCATTTTTTAATTCTTGACCAATTTGTCTACACACTTTCCTAGGTCCATTCCATTTGTGCAAATCAATATCCTATTGGTGTTTCCAGTTCTACAATTCCAAGTACCTAACTTTGAATGCTCTCCAAACACATCATATTATCCTCATGGCAATGAAATAATTCCCTAGTTTTCAAGCCCCCAAGTATCCATTTGCTCTATTTTCGAAGCCAAAACCAAATGCATTTTGTTGTTTTCTAACATGTTTATTTACAAACAATTTTAAGAAGGCAAATTTGATGCTCATTGTCTTTTGACCCCAAAGTTGTCATGAGATGAAATCTGATAGGGTGCAAGAATGAGGAACAAAGAATCAGTGTTTGAGATCCCAAGGTTCAATTAGGTGTTTCTATCAATTTTTAAGGCCAGTCAGAGGACCTCTCGGCATGAAAATCTTAGTTTGCACATAAGAGGTAAAATGAGTTACTAATCAATCAATGGTTGAACTTGTTTTAGATCAGTACCAAATGTTCATTTGATAAGTTTGAGATATTAGTTGTTTCAGTTTGATTTTGTTTAGCCAGACACACTTTGGGGTCTGACTAGCTTCAAAAAACACATAAGATATTAGGAGTTGAAATGTCTCAAATGGATAAAACAAGAAGTTTTTAATAAATTAAGTAGTCAATAAAAAATGTACCTTATTAGAATTTTTCATAGTTGACTCCAAAGGTATTTCAAGTGGCTTTCTTCAATGTTATTTTCATTTTAATGATGTATGGAATGCCTTGGGCATAAGTGAATTTTGTTCAAATAAGAGTGGGTAAGCATTGACTTATAATTTTAGATTTCACAGTATTGAATGTTCTATATATTGATTAAAGGGTTAATAAATTGATGTTTGGCCAACTAGATCAATGAGCCCATCATGCTATTAAACCATCTGATAATGTACAAAAGCACCATACTTGAGCATGAACATATAAGTCATATAGTATCCCAATGGTTCTTCCTATCATTTGTTTTCCCCATCTCATGGGCAATGTGGATTTGCTCATACTTGGCCAGTAGTGTAGCTGCACTTATGAAGATTTTGATCACTAAGTTCATAGTTTTCTCTTAGACCTCTTGATCATATAGTGATGCCTAAATTAACAATAATAGATACTTGGAAGAACTTAAGGATATGGTCTGCAATGGGAGCTTGGAATTTTGATATGGTACGAGGAACATTACTCAAGCTAGTACATTTACATCCATGGCATAGTCTTTCTTATGGACATTTTCAAAAGGAGCTTTGCTTACAGCCTCAGCTAATAAAAAGTGAAAGATAATGGTCACTAAAGAAGGCTGAAGAAGAATTGGAGAAGGCCACTCAAAATACGCGATGATTTAGAAGGTGAGATTGGGAATGACCAATTTTTGGAGGTGATTGCTATGGGTTGTTGCCTTTACTAAACCAAAAGTGATGGTCAATGCAATCAAAGACATGGATGGAAGGGCATTTGAGAGTGAATGAACTAAAGAGTAAGACATTAAGGGCATCTGTAATGTCCCCTCTTTAGTACGACATGGCATTGTTCATGGATTTGCCTATTATAGAGTCTCATAGGCAGATGGGAGTGATTAGAGAGTCATTTTGGCATTTATTTGGTATTTGGATGGCTTATAATGCTCTTAGAGATATTATTTTATTTATATTTTATCATATGGAGCCTACATGTTATAATTCTAAGTTGAGTTGCACTTTTTATTTAATAAAGCTATTTAATTATAAAAGTGCATTATAATGAGATTTTATAATGGATGCTTCTATAAGTTCTTAGTAACTTCTTAGAAAAGTGAATAAATAGAGGGCTTGGCCTCTCATTTGCATATACAGGATTTGGTAACTCAACTACATCTTCTATGAGCATTTGTGGAGCTTGATAGTCTGCAAATATTCAACATAATCCTTGAGAACGATACCTCTCAAGAGATTGCATAACTGAGGAAGTGAAAGACATTCTGAAGGGTTGCACATTGGAAGTGGTACTCAGCCATTTCATGTTGATCTTCATTGGTATATTCAGTTTGGACTGAGGAAGTGAAAGACCTTCTGAAGGGTTGCACATTGGAAGTGGTACTCAGCCATTTCATGTTGATCTTCATTGGTATATTCAGTTTGGATAGAGATTTGATTGAGGGTTTGATTTTTTAAAAAGTAGAATCGAAAAGCAGACCAAAAAAGTAGTCCAAAAAAATAGAACTGAAAAGGCAAGCCGAAAAAATAGTCCGAAAAAATCAGTCTGAAAAAGCAGTTCGAAAAAGCAGATCCGAAAAAGCAGTTCAAAAGAGCAAATCAAAAAAAGCAAAGCAGAAGGGGCAGCATTGAAGAAAATTATTATAGCCATCTACAACCAGGTTCCTTTGTTAGTATTTCTTTTTAGGTGTATAACTTTCAGCTGTAGGTGTGCATTATACCAACATTTCATTTTTGTAATCCATGTAAATGCCAAAAGTCTTGGCCATATTTCATGAGCACTGTATTAGAAATTTCATTGCAATTAAGAAGATAATAGTTGTTGGTGTCATTTAAGCAATTCAATATCATTATTTATCAGCTTGCTAGTTTGCATACCAACTATTTGTAAAAATGCCAGTTGGTTGTAGGTGTTCATTTCTCATGCTTAGATCATATATATGCACTGAATATTGTCAAAATAAGTTGCACACTCATGTTAGGTCATTGTGTAGTCCATTTTGAGTCTTCTAGCACAAGATTCTCATTGATGCTAATTGAAGAAAGAGTCATTTAAAGCAAGCTGAAATACTATATCAGTCATATGTCCCTTGCATGTGAATTGTTTGATGAAATTCCTTGAGCTTTTATCAGCATTTTTGAGAGCAGATTTCAGGAGGGTCATTACAACATCTTTCACTCAAGAGTCATTTTTGGATCAAGATCGAGATAGACACTTGAGATTGTGGAATCAAATTGGAGCTCCTCGATAGTTTTCTTCACTAACTAATGTGAACATTTATATGTGGCCATTTCTTTTTAGTGGGTGTTGAAGAGGAGAAAAATAGGGCTCCTTGGCATGGCATGTGGAAGGCAGCAGTAAGTACAGGACCAAAGTCCATAGCAACAAGGGAAGAACTTGACACGAAAAAGAAGAAAGGGTGGTGAGGGGCCTACAAAAATGTGTTTCAAATGAAGAATAAAGAGGGCAAAGGAGTCTTGCAAAACATGCATGGGCAGAAAAGGTAGAATGCAGTGGTTGGCATTTTAGGAAAAAAATGAAAAATTTTCCTCTCAGCTTGTCCATATCCATTTTTCTTCCTCTCAATGCATAGTAAGCTGGCAAAAAGTTTCAAATAGAAATTGCATGGATCCATGCTTTTTTTTTTAAGATGAGTTTTGGATTGTCAAGCATTTGTCATTGAAATGTGGGGTTGGAAGGAGATGAGTGGAGTGTGGTTTTAAGGTTTCTTTTTTAGCATTGAAAGATAATCCTTCTCCTAGCCACTAGGTACCTCCTAATTCACTAGATACAAGATAATTTTGGATTTTTTTGAACATACATTTTCCAAACAAGAATGATAGAACCCTTCTTGTAGCAGAGATCACATAATTTCGGGACAATGTTGGTATATTCCCCATTACCTATGTGTGGGTTTTATAGTATATTTGTTTTCCAACACTTCAAAGTGAAGTGTCTTGAAGGACATATTGTTTTCAAACACAAGCCAATAGTTGCTCGTGCATGGAAGGGGCTAGCCATGGCTAGTTGGATGGAGAAGTCAACCAAATTTTGACCTATGGTCCTACCAAGAACATGGCATCTTCAGAGGGTTCATTATGAGATCACAAGGTACAAAAAATTAAGCTACGATATTATGAAATATCATCAGGTCATCAGGTAAATTTTAAAAATTCACGATATTATTACATCTTTGTAAGATTGTGCAAAGAGAGAGAAGGACCCGCGATGTTATGACAATGTCGATGCTACGCAATTACATTGGCATAAGATCATAAGAAATGAATTTGAAAGCTAAAATGTCATGAGGATTTCATAAGGTTATAAAGAGAAGTATTTAGCCTTCAGATGCTATGAGATTTTCATGATAAATAAAAATTTCAAATGTTATATAAATTGTGTGGAGCTCGCCTGGGTGAACTAGAAAATGAAAAGTTGGCAAGTGGCAAAGGGGGAAAAGGATATAATATGAAAATAATTTGAAATATTTGGCTCATATCTCTAATCTCCAATATATATGCTTAGATTTTTAAAGTTGAAAGATTTGATTTAAATCTGAGATTTTATATAGTTTAAACTATACATAATTAAATTTTTCAATTTAAAATCCTTTGTTTATGGCCCGAGGCCTAGATTTTCAAATCGACCTCAAAGACATTGTTTTTATTAGAAACATAGAGTATAATATACCGTTGGAACTAGGAAAGTCTAAATTTTTCATTTTTGAAGTTGGATTTTGCACAAGTGTTCATCAGAAGAAGCAACAAGAGTTTTTATAATCTCTAGGACATCCTTAGTGTAAATGCAGATTTGTTGTCTTAGATGAAATGAAATTAGATTTTGATCATATGGAGACAAGATTTGATCCATTGGTGACCATAAAGCAAGAATTGAATATATTTTGAAGGTAGTTGGAAGTGATAGGATTTTGTCGGTAGGATGTAGTTGGAGTTTCACAAAAAAGGCAAAATAGGACGAGGAAAGATTAGATTGCAATCTCCTACATACTTTTCATGCATATTTGAATTCCATTTAGAGGATGTCTTTCCTCATTAATTTTAAGGAGACATATTAGATTTTTTTGCAATAGTCAGGTTAGTTTTGGTTGTTGGTAGATAGAGAGGAGATCAATTCAACAGCAATAGGATGAGGAATTTTTAGTAGGACACTTGGCATGCATCAATTTTTTTATCAAAGCCTCTTCTTGTCTATATATTCTACTTCATTTCTCTTTGTAAGGGTTCCAATTTTCATTGTGAGACCATAAGGTTCTATTTCTAGTTGTTATTGTGAAACCAAAAAGTTGGTTCCAATTTCATTTTCTAGTTACTATGATTTCCTCTTTTATCAATAGCAATAGTGTAGTATTCTTTGAAGCATAAAATTATAAAGTCGTCCCTTGTGTTATTCTTTGAGTTTAAATGCATATACATGATGTATTGACTTCAAAGAACTTAATACAGAGTTTCATTGATAGTTTCATTATGAAGTTTATCTCCTTTTCTATGGGTCTATAGTTTTCTATGATATATGCTTAAAGTGCATATTGTCCAATTGTAGCTTGTTTTTTGAAGTTATATGTCACTATGTGTTTTGTTGTTGGGTCAAGGACCTAAGTAATTTGCTTGATATGTCATTGACAAAACTACAAGGATCATAGGAGGATTTGATAAGTATGAATTTCATTGTGAAGATTGATGTCCACTTGCAAGGTAGATAGATAAATTAGATGTCTAGATATATGAGTATATTTTGGGTGTCCATGTGTATGTTCTAATTTATTGAATGCCCAATGGATAAGGGACTTATTAACATGGAGATTACATGATTTTTATATTGCATACCTAGGTTTTGCGGATGATTCAATCTTTAATTGAATATCTTTTCCAATTTTAGTTTAAGAGTTGAAAAAAGTTTCCCTCACTTAGTTTATCAGATTCACGTGTCCTACTATTAGCTATTTTGTGTCCATGAATGTTTTCATAAACATAGAAGGTTCATAAGTTTTTATCTATTATCTATATTCAGTTATATGCTTTTATACTGGTACCATTTAAAGAATCTAAGGTCCACCTGCCTAGGTCTTACAGATCCTAAAGAAGAAGGAAAGTTAAATAGCCTTATAGTTGTCCTTGGTGTCTGAATAGGTGCATTGAGGATGGGAGTTAGCTTCCTCTAGGTGTATTCATTCTTATTACTAGGTTATTCAAAAATTGTTAATTTAGGAGCCAACAATAACTTCTCTTTTTTCACATCAAGATTGTCTCATCTGTGGATATGGGAATTCAAGCCTCCATAGTCTTTGGTTGTCTCTTTCTGTGACAGGTATTTTCATGTGGGTGATTCTTGGGAGATGTGGGGTTGATCTTTCATCAAATTCAACATGGTATCAAATCTTCAGTTCTTCATGTGCCTATTTTGTTTATGAAAGGTTTTACTTGGCTTTGAAATCTATGTTTTTTCTATCTGAGGGTTTCATTTTTCAAAGTTTTTTGTATTGGATTTGGGGGCTAACCTTTTTTAGTTGCACTTTGATCCCAAGAAAACCTCATCATTAAGCTGAAAGCTCCAAAAAACCCATATTTTCATATAAAATTTGTCCAATTTGACACAAATAGAATATGAGACAAAAACAAAATTGCTCCCTAATTGAGAACATTTCCCGAGGTGTCAATTTTATGATTTTTGGCACAAAAATAAGGTTTTTTGGCACAGAAATCAAGATTTTTTGGCACAAAAATTGAGATCTATTTGCATGGAAATTAAGGTTTTTTGGTACAAAAATAAAGATTTTTTGGCATAAAAATCAAGACATTTTTGGTACAAAACTAACATGCTTCCCAATGCAATTTTGGTATAGAATCGACATGAGTCCTAAGGTGATTATGGTATAGAATCTACATACTTTCTAACATAATTTTGGTATGAAACTAGCACACTTCCTGAGGTTATTTCTAGTACTAAGGATACACGCTTCCTGAGACACTTTGACATGCTTCCTGATGTGGTGATTTTTTATTTTGCCCTTCCGACTCTTTTTTGACCTACCTGTGGTTTTTTGGTTGTAACTTGCTCATCTAGACTCCATTTTTTCCAAACAAGATATTATTAGAAAGCTAATTCTAAGCCTGTCATGATGGTGTAGTTTATTTGAACTTTTGATTTTGTTTGGTTTCCATTTTATGGATTCAAAGTCAAAGGTTCTATTTTGCACTCCAGGAGACATATCTTGACACATTCTATTTTTCAAATTCTGGTCTAGGCACATCCCATTCAATTTTTTGCTTTTTTGCATTCTGGTGGGTATCTTGGTTGTTTTAGGTCTGAAGATCGATTTTGTTTCATCAGATAATTCTTCATGGGTTTCGTTATCTCTTGTATCAACCTTATGTCACTTTTGATCTTTGTTGACATCCTTTTGTAGTATTTTTGCAAAATTATTGAGATAAAGTGCCACTCTATTACATTCTAGGATCTTGCACATCTTTGTGTTTTGTTATATTTGCACTACATTATAAACTGCCTTGTGGGGTTTCATGTTGGCCATATTCACCATCTTCCTTTGTCAAGTGAGTTTTCCTCCCATGACATTAGCCTCATGATGTATCAATGACACCTATCATTATAGGTGTTTGTACTTCTTTTGTACTCTCGATGTTCCTGGTTCTTCTTTCTATAGGAGATATTACATTCAATTTTAGTGTTCATGTCTTACCTCTTAGCATTATAGGGGGGTTATGTTGGTTCTATTTCTTTCTTGGTTCGATGGAGTGAGTTATTTAGTTATTATTTGATCCTATGTACTAGGTGATTGGAGTGGATGGATACCTATGCATTTCTATGAGATGGACCATTTACCATATAGCCATTCTTCCATTCCTATTTTTGGAGGCCATGAAGATACTTTCCATCTTTGATTGATCAGCTCTTCAAACTTAGTCTTCTCTACCTGGTCATGTTCTATACAATGAAGGTTCTTCAGATCAATAGTTTGGTAGTGTTTACAACTTCATGCTTTAGTGGTGTTCTTCATGACCATCATTTGGACATTCCCTAGTTTGGAGGCTTCTTCAATCCTTCACCAGTTATTTTTAGCATTGCTTCTATCTCTTTTTGGAGTAGGGTTTTTCCTATGTGGTTTTCTCTATTTCTCCTCTTTTCAAAGATTTGGGTGTTTTTGGTTACCTCATCAAGCCTTGTTGTCGAAACCCAAATTTATTTCAGTAGTAGTTCCTAAGTTTTTTTTTTTTGGTTTTTTAGGTGGGGGGTGTTAGAGTAATAAAGTAATTATTAAGTCAATTATTATCTCTAGTTTATTCAAGCTGAACTTTGGGCATATAATAATTAATTATTTTATTAATTATTATCATGCAACCTAGGCTTTACCTTATAGGTTTTTGATCTCCTTATAAGGATTGGTCTCTTTGTAATAACATTCATTCACTTATGATTCTAGCAATTTCTCTTTTTGCTCATCAAGAATGTCTCATATGTGGATTTGGGAATTCTAGCCTCCATAGCCTTTTCTTCTCTCTTCCCGTGACAAGTATTTGCATGCAAGTGATTCTTGGGAGCTATGGAATTGATATTTCATCAAATTCAACAAATAGCATGCATAAATTAATATTCACACAAGTAAATGACATTTTGAGACTAGAATTTAATGTAGAAACCCAATTTGGGAAAACCACCAACTAACATGCTACCAAGTTTTTACTCTTTTGAAGTTAGCTTGGTTAAGAGTTAACCATGTTAAAGGTTACAAAACACAATTTTAAATTTACCTTGTTAAAGGATTTAATCACCCTAATAGGACTAATCTCTTTAGAGGACTTCAAATCATTTCATTAGAATTCCACCTTGATTAAAGGATTTACAAAATGATTATTAGGTCAACCATTATTAAAGGATTTTGACTATCATAATGGTTAGAATGTAACAACATGTTTAATCAATAAATAAAAACTCACTTTACAAATTCAAATCTCCATTCACTCATCTATTGGCTCATTGAATGGACTCCACTATTATCTCCATCACTGATTTTCTTGGAATCCCTTCAAGCAATCAGACTTCACTAATCATTTCAAAATTCTCCTCTACTACTCTACTCTTCTTAAGTTATCCTTAATATTTCTAATCAACAATGAATCGACCTTAGAAATCATCTTTGATGCATCCTTAAATAGGTAGCTATGATATTTTTCTATTTAAACATCACTTTAGATCTTAGGGTTAGGTCAAATTCATCGAATCCTTTCATCATTTTGTCATTGTTCTTGTTCTAGAAAATTTTAATCAAATCCTTTCCTTTGATCACATAAAAAACTCCCTTCATACATTAAATACACCAGTTCATCAATCCTTATCATCCATACACTTTGACGAATCAAAAATTTCAACTATATCAGCCTCAAAACTTGATTTTTTCACAAGCTATTATTTTATTATCACTTAGAAATCACTATGTTCTTTTGGTCGGTCATCACTATGTATCTCAATATACACTTTCCTATCTTTCTTGGTCATTAATGATGCTTGAAAATAATGAGATTGCTTAGTCATAACTAGCACTTGGCTAATACTACTTGGTCAGCTTCTTCTTAAGTTACTTATGTTGGATACAATAATTCAATTGTATGTTGTCTTTGATGTTACACAAATGTCAATTATAAAATTCAATTAGTGTATGCTAAGCTCACTTGGGAGTCAAAGAAAGTTCCAGTGTATGATGAGCATTTCAATGTTAACCAAGTTTAGAGTCAGTGTTTACCAAGCTCAGTCAGTCACCTAAGTAAACTCTACATTGAACTAGAGTTAACCAATTTCACTTGGTTACCAAAGAAAAGTTTGCATGGAATGAGTGTTAACTGAGCTCACTCAGCTACCAAAGGAAGTCCAAAGCAAAATCATTTTCTAAGTTATTGTTGACCGAGTTAGGTTAGCTAACGAAGGGTTTTTCTACATCAATTTTATTGGTTAGTTCTAGCCGACTCATGGGATGAATTTCATTTGTTTGAAATTATATTCAAGCTAACTTGAGAAGGTAAAACATATAAAGATAAGGTCAAGTTGAGGATTGAATTGCAGTAGAAGCATGGGATTGAAAAGATAAATTAAAGAAGCAAATTGGTAGAGTATTTGAGTTGATTGAGCTGCAAAAAACATTTTGATCAAGGAGGATCAAGTATTCAAGTCAAAATAGAGATCTAGAATTAGCAAATATAACTTCATCAACAATCATGTCATATCATTGTTACTCTCTAATAATTGTAGCAGTGAATCAAATATCTTGATAGAGTTAGCTTAACAACTATTTGCCAAATCCTCTAATAAGGTGGCATTTCTAGATTGAAGTGTCTAGAGACCTCTAAAAAGGCCAATCCTAATAGGGTGATCTAAATACTTTAACAGGGTCACACCTAACAGTGTGTTTTGTAACCTTTAACAAAGTTGGCTCCTAATAAGGTTCACTTCAAAAGAGTGAAAAATAGTAACTAGTTGCAATTGGTAGTTTTTTCCAAATTGGATTTCCATGTTAAATCTTGGTGTCTCTTGTGTTCATGTTATTTGCTTTCTGATTTTGTAACTAAGTTAATTATGGTTAATCACATTAAACATCTTAAGAACCAATTATTTCAATATTTTCTCTATGATAGTAATTCTTAGTGTTTGTTGAGTGTTCATGTGTTAACCGAGTTACAATAGTATTTCAGTTTCAGCAGAGTTTGGTTTTAAATTCTATTGACATCTTAAGGGATCTTAGATTTTTTTTTGTGGTAATGGGTTCACCCCTCCCCTCTCACTTACTCCTCTTATATTTCCAACAATTGTTATCAAATCTTTTGGTGCTTGCAGAGTAGGTTTCAAGAATCTAAGCTAAAGATCAAGATGTCTAATAGAAGAGAGATTCCTAAATTGAACATAGACAACTTCCAAGCATGGTAGGAACTTATGAAGCTCCATTTGGAAACCATTGGTGAAACAAGCTTGCAATATCTAGAGAACAAATATGTGGCACCAACTGGAACTTTGACTATGGAACAAATTACAAAAAAGAAGAATCATAACATGATGATGATTGGCATTACTCCCACTCTCAATTATGCTAAATTTGATGAGGTCAAAGACTGTGGCACTACTCATGAAATGTGAAAAATATGAAGGATATCTATGGAGGTGATGATAATGTGAGGAGAGCTAAGGAAGTGTAATGCCCCATCAAGGGATCCAAAAGAATTAACCTAAAGTTTTACTAAGTTTGCTAAACATTTTTTTTTTAAACAAGAAAGATAAATCATTCACATCAATCACATAGTAGCAGAAGCAATAACATACAATCAATTGTAAACATACATAACAGGTTACATTCCTTAAGGATCACAAGACATTGAGTCACATTTAAATTTAATTAATTCTAAGTCTATCAACTACCATATCCACATGAAAGAATAATCAAAAAGTCCAATGTCCATATTATACATTTTTTCTGAATGCCTCTTGGAAAATTAATTCAGAATGCTCAATTATCCACTGTACATGTCACGGGGTATGAAAGGCTTAAAATAATATACATAAGTAGAAATAAAGATAGATCATCCTCCAAGAATCCATTATAAAAATTACAGTAAAATAAATGAAACCATATACCATACATGATACATCCATCCATCATAAAAGATATAAACATCCAACATGAAATACAACTATCTAAGTGTGTGGTTCCTCCCAACCATCAATAGCATCATTAGACCATTGTGGGCCCTAGCCATCCCCCACACATAACATCCCAAACCACCAAAGAGATCATCGGTACTATCATAATAGGGATGTCACACTTAAAACATGCTACAACATATGCATAAAGAATTCTAACATGCTACAATAAAGCATAAGTAAACAACATCATCTAAACATGATAAAAAAGCATACCAAGAAGCTCCAACCATGATGACTACAGAGGGATCTCAAATGGTAAGAGTGAAAAAAGCACTACCACCCGACCACGTGGAACCTAAATGGTCCACTCCCACCGCGCTGAGGAGATAGTCTCAAGTCCCAAATAGGATATCAAATCACATAACACAAGTACTCTCTAAGTCTAGAAAATCCTAAAAGTATACTAACTCAAAGGTTCCAACACATAGATTGACATCTAGACCTAGAGGCACCATAAAGACACGTAGGAAATCTACTATATAAGCGGGCAAGTGTCATCGCACGAATCAGGTTCGGAGTTACCTAAGCAATCCCTTAGGAATCTTGGGTCCCTACTGATCCCTACGGCCACTAGTATCCTCTCATACTGATGAGGCATACTATAGAATGCAAGGTCATAACCAAGCGTTCTCTCTATTCCCATCCTAGTCTATACTAGCACTCGAGGCATGGGTGAGAACATACAATTAATCTTGTTAGGTTCATTTTACTCTCATTTAGTATAAATGTTATCACTTATTAAAACAACTTACAATGAGTTAGCCTGGTAGCCACTTCCCAACACTACATATAGATTACCTACCCTAAGCTCATGAAATCACAAATCAAAGAATCACAGTAAAATCACCTCAGTCCTATACAAGTGACTAAAAAGCATCATAAGTATAATCTACAATAATCACATCAGTTCTCCATGAGCAACTAGAAAGCATCAAATAATAATCATAATGATCACAGCAGTTCTCTATTAGCAACTGAAGGCATCCATGATAAATCACAACATCCAATGGTTCTCCAACAAGCAACCAGAAAATATCCCAATAATAAATCACAATACTGATTGAAGACTCCAAAATGGTCAAGTCAAACATATCACAACATGTCATCATCAAGAACAAATCATCCGAAACATCTTAGTCCTCTCAAAGTGACTGAAAAGAAAATCAAATATAACTGATCAATGACTCAAAAATGGTTAAGCCAGGTATCACATAAACACATATCTCGGCTTCACACAATGAAACTGGAAAGCAATAACAACCAGTAAATACATCACATCATAGAGCATATCATCACATTACCATGGCTGGGTTTAGAAAGGTCAAGAACAAATCACCATAGCATCACATTCACAAAACACTCAAGCCTCTGGTAACATCTTAAAACTGGTCAAACTAGGACAACCCAAAACCCCAAAACATAGACAATACATAGAACACATAATAGGATAGTCTCACAATTTGGTTGACTTGAAAGCATACAGTTGAATTAAATGTAAGATTCTCAATCTTGGCTTCATTGTATGTGTTCAAAATTTATAAGTTTTCCAATTGTCCTACAAGTCAACCCATTCATTTATAGAATCACCCCTATTAGTTATAATAATTTTTCTCAAATAACCTAAGGATAATTTATTTAATTTAATTCATTAAAATAATCCTTATTGATAGAATAATTTATAATTCTATTAGTTTTATCTTCATTATCAATTAACTTAATCAAATAATATTTAATTAAATTAATTAGTAATTGTCAATAAATCTATATATAAACATTTATCAATTATTTATTAAAGTCGATATTATTATTCAATAAAATAAATCTAGATTCACCAAAATAACCCTACGCATTCATTAAACTTAATTAAAATTAATATCTTTAATTAGTGTTTGTAGAACATAAAGATCATAAACTTTATTAAATAAATTATTAAAATTAATAAATATTAATTTAACAAGTTTAAAATTAATAATAATAATTTGATAAATTTATTATTATTAAATTTTAATAACCTAATTATAAATTAATTATATTGCAAATCTTATATATATAAACATTTTTTAAAAAATTAATAAATAAAAAATAAAATAAAATATTAATAAGTGCTTTTAGAGGCCTGCCAGCCTAAACCCTGCGGCTGCAAGTACCACTGCTACGCAGCAGTGTTCCCTGCCGCACGCAGCCTTAAAGGCTGTGGCTAGGGTGTTGGGCGGTGGGGGGGTAGTGGCCCCGCCTTCCCCCCTTAATATTTTTTTAATTTTTTTTTTTTTAACATCATTTAGTATAAATATTTTGAAATTTCAACATTACCGCAATTTAATATGTATTAATTTAATTTTAATTAAATTCAAATATACTATTATACTATCAATTTAAAATTTATTAAAAATCAATAAAATCAAGTTCAAATATATATATATATATATATATATATATATATATATATATTCAACATAAATCTAATAGAGAAAGTTCGACCAACTAATTGAATTTTCTCTATAAATTTCCTTTTTAAATTTCAAAACCCTCCTAGATTAATTTCCAATTTTAAAATCAAATCTTTCCCAATATCATATGATAAAGAGCTTTGATTAACATTTGAATTTCTAAATCAAACTTTCTTTTAAATCTCAAACCATTCCCGTTTTTAAACTAATTTCCTTTTTACCTACGGACAAGGGTTTCAGATTGCATTTTTCCTTGATCTTTTGCACACAAAAAGAATCAATATGCATATAAGGATTTTCCAAAAATTAAAAGATTGAAGTATTCGTTGCAGTGATATACAAACAATCAGATTCACAATCACAAAGAAGATAGGAAGGATAGAAAACATAATTTACTATGTGAATTTAAAACACAAGAATCTACCCGAATTCTAATGCTAACAATGGAACGCCTGAAAAGATTTGTGAGAGAAGTTTCTTCTCTCAAAACCTTCTCCCTTTCGAAAATCTTCTCCCTTCTCCAAAATTCGCTTCCAAATATTTGCGTCCAAATTTCATTTCCAAATTCGTGTCCATTAAAAATGAACCCTCTAATTGTGATAAAGAGTTCTCTCCTTAAATCGAGGCACTAATTGTGCGTTCACCCAGGAGAACTCCTTGCTCACAACCCTTAACTCCATATTAACTTTTATTTATCTTTGCTTTATCTTTTTTATGCACGTTAAATGAATTATTAAATAACTTTATTTAATTTTCCACTTGAATTCTATTTTTAATTAATTTATAAAATATGGTTCCATGCAATTAAATATCTTTATTGAATTCACATGTTTTATCTTTTAATTAATTTCTATTATTTTAATCTCATGCACATATCATGTGAACTGAAATCTTTTTAATAATTTAATATATTTTTCACTCTTAATTTATTTTTAGAACTTTAATTGATAAAATATTTATTAATTTAAATAATAATAATATTTAGCATTTATTTAAAAATGAACTATAAATATATTATTATTAAAATAAATAAATATTATCAAGTCCTAAATTTAATTTGATTCTTTTATATTTAATTAATTTCTCAATTAATTAAATATTAAAATTATCATGATAATTTTCTATTAAATTAAATCATTAATTAATCTTTTAATTAGACTTAATTAATAGAAAATACATCAAAGACTCATAAAACAACATACAAAAACCCATCATAGAAAAACACATAGCAAATCAAACAAAAGGGTTATGATTACGAATTAACGTCATTCGACGCATTCGAAGGGTACTAACTCAGATACTTGTCCTAATTGTATGGCTTAAAGGGTTGGGATTTGGACTTAAGAATTTATCTCCCCTCTCTTACCATTGAGATAATGTGATAGGGTACACTCATCCTGGCAATTCAGAGAAGTCGATACTTGGTACCTACAACTTGCATAAAATCCACGCATGTACAAACACAATATTCTAAGCTAAACAGGCAATGGCAACAAGTGGTGCATCATGTAGATCCCGACTAGCAGGTGACTACGACTCCCTTCCTTAACCACATCATAAATGCCATACATAAACAAAACAAACATGCACACCATACACATGCAAGTATGGGTTAAGTATTCATAAGAAAACACATACAATAACCATCTAACTAGTCATCATCAATTACTGCAAACACTATGATAATCATCATACACACATGAAGTATAGAGTATCAAGTAATCTCATCATATAATCAACTGAATGTAAAACAATATCTGATAATCTTAAAACAATGCTTCTAATCATAAGCATAAAACTAACCTAAAAGATTTTGGTATTGATAATGGAAATGCGAACTAGGGGCAGGCACTATAGGAAGAAAGTCTTAGAGGTTAGTTTGATCAGATGAAGATGAAATAAGATGAGAACATTGCACAATACAGTGAAAGAATCAAAGCTAGTGTGAGTGCAAGCAGAGCCTTGGGTGGTAAAATTGATGATGTAATAGTGGTAAGCAAGGTACTTAGAACACTTATTCCTATTTATGCAATTAGAGTGTTAGCTATTCAAGAAATGAGATGTGATCCTAAGAATGGCATAACCTTGGATGCACTAGTGGGAAGGTTGACAACATTTGAGTTAGATAATTTTGATAATTATGTTCTTAACTCTAGTAACCTTGAGTCTACATTTCAAGCCACACTATCACTCAAGAAGAAAGTTGCAAAGACTAAAAGAAAGAAGTCTAATAGTAAAGAAGAAGATGGTTTAGATGATGATCTTGAAGTCATTGGAGCATTGCTTGCAAGAAGATTTCCCAAAGACAAAGGAAAGTACAAAGGAAAAATTACTTTGATCTTCTTTTATTGTGAAGAAGTTGGTCACATTATTGCAAGGTGTCCAAATAGAGAAGAAAAAGAAGAAAAGAAGCATGAAAAGTATAAATTTAAGAAGGATTTCAAAAGCTACTCTAGAGATAAGTAATTTATTTTGTTTGTTGATGATAATTCTAGGATGATGTCAGCTATGTATTTAAAGGATAAATTAGAAGCTTTTCAAAAGTTTAAATGGTATCCGATAAGAGTTGAGAAAGAAACTAAAGTGTCTAAGATCATATAGAGGAGATGAATTCATCTCAAATGAATTCAATGAATTCTGTAATGAAACAGGAATCAAAAGATATGTATCTACACCTAGTACACCTCAACAGAATAGCATTGCTAAGAGAAGAAATAGATCAATCATGGATTGTGCAAGGACACTAATGATAGATAAGAGAATTTCTATCAAATAATGGAAGGAATTAATCAATACTATAGTTCATACCTTGAACAAAGTTCAATTGAAGAAGGACTCAGATCAAACACCTTTTGAATTATGGTATGGCTATAACCCTAATGTTTGTTGTTTCAAAGTATTTGGAAGAAAATGTTATATTTTGAAAGAGTCAAGAAAAAGAAAATTTGATGTAAAAAATGATGAAGGCATATGCTAAGGATACTCTAATAAGAGAAAATCATATAAATGTTTGAATCTATCTACACACAAAGTTATAGAAAGTGCACATGTAAAGATTGATGAATTTGTAGAAGAGTGTAAAGAACAAAGTAAGAAAGAACCTAAAAACTATAGAAACTTTGTTTATAATGAGTCTGATACTTTAGCTAAAGTTCAAGAAAATGGCAATCAATAGTCTTCACCATCCAAGTCCCCAAAAACCCTAGTTCAATCTGAGTTGCAACTAGTGTAACCCAAATCATAGTCAGAAGAACTCGAGTCATAGTTAGAAGGACCTGATTTTCAACCAGTGCAAACTGAGTCATCTGATGGACCTGAGTCATAGATAGTGGGACCTGAGCACGATTTAGAAGATCATGATGAACCTAGTAAATTTAGAAAGAAGGAGCCTAGACTTGCTAGATATGTCAAAAGGTATCATGCACCTAAGAAAATCATTTGAGATCAGTCAAAAGGAACAATAACAAAGAACAAATTAAAAGGTACATGTTTTATTACTGAGTTTGAACCTAGAACTATCAAAGGTGCATTAGAAAATGAAAGTTGGATTGAAGCAATGAATTAAGAGATTGATCATATTGAAAAGAACAAAACTTGGACTCTCGTTCCTAGACCCAAGGACAAGAATGTAATTGGCACAAAATCTGTATTCAAAAAATAAGTTGAATGAGAATGGAGAAGTTTCAAGAAACAAGGAAAGGTTAGTTTGTAAGGATTATGCTCAAGAAGAAGGTATTGATTATAGAGAGAGTTTTGCTCTTGTTGGTAGACTAGAAGGTGTTAGAACACTCCTTGCATATGTAGCATACAAAGGATTCAAATTATATCATATGGATGTGAAATCAACATTCTTGACTGGAATCTTAGAAGAGGAAGTATGCATTGAGCAACCATAAGGTTTCATTGATCCTAGAAAAATGGATATGGTTTGCAAACTACACAAAGTTTTTTATGGTCTCAAACAAGCCCTCAGAGCCTGGTATGAAAGGTTACATAATTATCTCATAAATATTGGTTTTTAAATAACTAATGATAATAACAACCTATACATCAAAGATGGACTAGATAAGAAGATTGTGTTGGTAGAAATCTTTGTCGATGATACATCATTTATTGGAAATGATGATTTGTGCAAATATTTTTCTATGGATATGAGTAAGAAATTTGAAATATCAATGTTGGAGAGATTAAATTCTTTATTATCTTACAAATTCAACAGATGAAGGATGGTATCTACATTACTCAATCAAAATACATCAAGGAGATACTGAAGAAATTTGGAATGGAGGATCATAGACCAATTGGAACACCTATGTCTACTGGACATAAGCTTTCCAAAAATGATGATTCCAAGAAGGTAGATCAGACTACATATAGATCAATAATTGGAAAACTTTAGTATATGTTACACATAAGACTTGATATAGCATTAATAGTTGGTATGGTGGTTAGATTTTTTACTAATCCCAAAGAAAATCATATGATGGCTATCAAAAGAATCATGAGGTATCTAAAAGGTACTAAAGATTATAGTTTGTGGTATAAAAAAGGAGGAAACTTTGAATTGAGAGCATTCACTGATGTTGATTGGGCAGGAAGTGTTGATGATAGGAAGAGTACTAGTGGTGGAGCACTTTTTCTTGGAAAGAAGCTAGTATCTTGGACAAGAAAGAAGCATAATTATATCTCTCAGTCTACAGCAAAAACAAAAATGTGTTGCAACAATAGTCAATTGTTTCAACATTTTGTGATTCAAACAACTATTGTTAGGTATGAAGGGGGAGATCAAGGACCCATTTGTTATCTTCTATGATAACACTAATGCAATCAACATATCTAAGAATCTAGTGATGCATACCAAGACCAAGCACATTATAATAAAATATCATTTCTTGAGAGAATTGGTGCAAGACAAGGAGGTGAGATTGGAATATATGAATACAAAAGAATAGATTATAGGCATGCTCACCAAGCCATTACCTAAGGACGCATTCTTGTATCTAAGAGGTAAGTTAGGGGTCATTCTCTTGTCTGAAGCTCACTAATCAGATTCTAATGATGCATCAACCAAGCATGTTGAAGATCAGACAAGTTGATGCAGTATTATAAGAGTAGATTGCATATGAATCTGTACATTAGGTACATAAAAACTACATTTATTATTTTCTTTGGCATAAGATGTCAAAGAGTGAGAATTTTTTCATATTAGAAATTTTGAGTTGATATCAAAGAGGGAGAGTTTGTTGTTAGAAGGAGATATTGTAGTCATTACAATTAGAGATTGATGAATGAGGGAGTTCACACTGATAGAGGGAGTTATCATGGATGAGAATTAGAATGAAACTAAGGATATTATCATTACTTCTATTTTACTCTAAAAAATTTATGTATCATGACATGTTGTGTTGCCATCAATGTCAAAGAGGGAGATTTTTGGATACAATCATTCAATTGTATGTTTTTTTTAATGTTACACAAATGTCAAATATATAAAAAAAGAAATTAGTGTATGTCAAGATCACTCAGGAGTAAAAGGAAGTTCTAGTGTATGAAGAGCGTTTCAATGTTAACCAAGTTCAAAGTTAGTGTCTACCAAGTAAGGTAAGTTTGCATGGAACCAATGTTAACTGAGTTCACTAGGTTACCAAAGAAAAGTTGGCATGGAACGAGTGTTAACTGAGCTCACTCAATTACCAAAAGAAGCCTGAAGGAAAGTCATTTTCTGAGATAGTGTTAACTGAGTTAGGTCAACTAATGAAGGATTTTCCTATATCAGTTTTATTTGGTTAGTTCTAGCCGACTCAAGGGAAGAGTTTCATTTTTTTTGAAATTGTATTCAAGTTGACTTGACAAGGTAAAACATATAAAGATAAGGTCAAGTTTAGGATTGAATTGTAGAAGAAGCATGGGATTGAAAAGATAAATCAAGGAAGTGAATTGGAAAGATATTAGAGTATCTAAGTTGACCGAGCTACAAAGAACATTCTGATCAAGGAGGATCAAGTATTCAAGCCAGAATAGAGATCTAAAATTAGAAAATACAATTGCATCAACAATCAGTTCATATCAATCAAATGGCTCTTCCATGAGCTGGAGGAAGTTAGAGAAAGGGTATCCCAGATGGAAAGTATTAAGAATAAGATAGGTAATGATAGCCAGGAGGACCAGGAAAATAGAGAAAGCTTAAATGAAAGGAGATTAAGAAATCTTGAAAACTACAACCACAACCTGGCAAGTCAGATGATTTCTCTCCTGAGTTCGATGAATGACAACATCCAATCCCTTGCTGGTAAACTTAAGGACAGGGGCTTGCTGGTGGAGGAGGGAGGACAGAATAGGGATAAGGCTAGGTCGAATGATGACAAGGCCACAATCATTACTCTCACCAGTATGGATTAGGGCATTGAGAAGGTCCAGGATCAAATGACAAAGGAGCAGCAAAAGATAGTCGAGGCAACTCAAACTATGCAGGAAATGGAGAAGATAACTGAAGACTAGTTTTCTTGTCTTTTGTCTTTTTGTCTTCTTGGCTTTTAGCTTTTCAACAGGTTTTCTATAGTCTATTTTAGTTTGCTTATTTTCTGGCCTTTCTGTGGGCCTTTGTTTTGGGTTGGGCCTTCGGGTCTTTTTTCAGCTATTGGACCTCTGTTTTGGCTGGGCTTCTTTGGCTTATTATCAGCCTTGTTTATGTAAAACTTATGGGTTTCAAGATCCCTTAAAACCTGTTTTTCTTACCAAAAAAAATCAGTTCATATCATTGGTACTCTCTAATAATTGTAGCAATGAATCAAATCTCCTAATAGAGTTAGCTTAACAACTATTTTCTGAATCCCCTAACAAGGTGGAATTTCTAAATTGAAGTGTCTAAAGACCTCTAACAAGGCCACTCCTAGCAGAGTGATCTAAATTTTTTAACAAGGGCACACCTAACAGTGTGTTTTGTAACCATTGACAAGGTTGGCTCCTAACAGGGCTCACTTATAAGAGTGAAAAATAGTAACTAGTTGCAATTGGTGGTTTTTCCCAAATTGGGTTTCCACATTAAATCTTAGTGTCCCTTGTGTTCATGTTATTTTCTTTATGATTCTGCAACTAAATTAAGGTTAATCACACTAAAAATCTTAAGAAGCAATTATTTTAGTGTTTGTCGAGTGACAATAATTCTTAGTGTTTGTTGAGTGTTCCTATGTTAATCGAGTTACAATAGTATTTCAGTTTCAGCAGAGTTTGGTTTTAAATTGTATTGACATAGTAAGGGATCTCAGATTTTTTTTTGTGGTAACTAATTCACCCCTCCCATCTTAGTTACTCCTCCTATATTTCCAAAACCTTAATTTTCTACTTCATTTTCTTCATTGACTGACCAACACTGGTACTCAATCAAGCTTAGAGTTTAACTCAACTTCTTGTCTTCTCTTCTAAAAAAGAACTTCAACTATCTTCTTCACTTCATGTATTGATTAAACAATGTCTTATCTTGTCAATGACTAACTTATCATGTGCTTATTGTAATTTCATGATACTTAAACTTCTCATTAGTAAAGAACTAGATTAGCTCACCTTTCTATCTCTTATTTTCAAACCCTCTTCATCAATCAATTGATATGTAACTCTACACTATTAGTAAATGTCTCTCCATTAGGTTTGACAATGTCTTACCATTAGGTTTGACATCAATGTCAACATAATAATTGTTCCAAGAGTAGTTTCTAATAATCTCCCTCTTTGGCATTATAGGAAATACCTCTAGTTACCATGCAATCCAAACATCTTCATTATTCTCTAAACTTGTATTGTCATCTCCCTCTGTGTTTATTTTCTCTCTTTCTTAGTTTTATTCTAATTCTCATCCATGCAATCTCTGGATGCTCCCTCTATCATTTCAGCACATACTCTTTCTAATCTTTGGATGACAATACCTCTACCTCTACCTCTAGCAACAACATATGTCTCCCTCTTTTGACATCAATCGCTCTATATAGATTCTCCCTCTTTCTACATAGCATACTCTATTTCATCTATCTCTCCCTTTCTCTAGAATGGTAAGTGCATGACTTCTCTCCCTCTTAATTTGAACACTCTCTCCCTCTTATAGATAGGAATGGTAACTACACTTCTCTCCCTCTTTGACAACAATGACAAAGAAAACATTCACATACATCTTCATGTCTCTACTCTAACTGATATTATCAAGCCACTTCTCTTTACCTTGACTCTTTACAATCACATTTGCTCATGCTTTAGCTTATCCTTTCACATTCTTTAGATAGATCCTAAAAGGTGACCTCCTGCATCAATGTGTAAGATATTCTTATTATAATAATTGACGCAATGGTGTATCTCTTCTCATTTTGCATCAAGTAGGGAGATGACCCCTAACTTACCTCTTGGGTACTCAAAATCATCCTTAGGTAGTTCCTTTGTGACTATGTCATCTATCTACTCTTTTCTATTCAATTATTCCAATCTTACTTCTTTGTCTTGTACCAACTCTCTCAATAAATGATAAGTGATATCAATATGCTTAGTCTTTGTGTGCATCACAAGAATATTTGATATGTTTATAGAACTTGTGTTATCACAATATATCAAAACACGTTCAGTGATCTCTTCCTTCAGACTTTTCAATAATTGCTTGATCCACACAATATTATAATATTTAACTGTTGCAACAACATATTCAGCCTCTGGTGTAGATTGAGAAATACAAATTCTAGAAAGAAAGCTCATCCACTTATACTATTTCTATCATCAATGTTGCCTAGCTAATCAATATTTGTGTAAACCTTTAGCTAAAACTTGTCACCTTTCTTGTACCACAGTCCACAGTAATTTGTTCCTTTTAAATATCTTAGTATCCTTTTCACTTCCATCATATTCTTATATCTAGTAGTAGAATAAAATATAGCAACAATACCAACTACTAATGCAATGTTAGGTCTTTTTTCCAATCATTGACCTATATAATGTTTGATTCACCTCAGAAAATTATCATCCTTTGACAATTTATGACCAGTAACGATAGGTGTTCAAATTGGTCTTGAGTCTTCCATTCCAAAAGTATTCAAAATTTCCTTGATATACTTTGATTGTGTAATGTAAATTCCTTTATTTATCTAATAAACTTGCAATCCAACAAATAAATTTATCTCTCCAAACATTGACATCTCAAATTCCTTCTTCATTTCATTAGCAAAATATTTTCTCAATGAATATTTTCCTCCAAATATGATATCATCAAAAAATATTTCAACTACCAATATCTTAATTTCAAAATCACTTTTTAGGTACATATTTCTATTATCATTAGTTCTTCCAAATCCAAATTTCACCCAATATTTGTGTAACCTTCATACCATGCTCTAGGGGCTTTCTTCAAACCATATAAAGCTTTGTGTAACTTACATATAATATTCCTTTTTCTTGGATCAAAAAATCCTTTAGGTTGTTCAATGTAGACTTCTTCCTTCAAGATTCTATTCAAAAATACAAATTTGACATCCATTTGGTACACTTTGAATCCTTTATAAGAATATGCAAGCAAAGTTCTCACTCCTTCAAACCTTACAACTTGGAATCTGTCAACCAATGATAGGTAATTATTATTCAATTTCCTAAGCTTCTTCTCAATCTTTCTTTTAACCCAAGCCCACATATTCTTCAGGTTAGGGGAGATGGAGGAAGTTATGCCTATGTATCTAACAAGGTGGTAAAGCTTACCCCAGGAGATACCAAACATGTTAGACCAATCTAGAGGTTGATTATCCCAGCCAAGAATTATGGATTTTGTAATAGATATCTTGCTACCAGGAGCTTTACAAAATAGATCTAGTTTGGTGATAAGATTCTTAGTGTTGGTTTCAAACAGTTCAATTAGAAGAGAGGTGTCATCTGCAAACTGGACATTGGATATCTCATCTTGTCTTGGAATGGTGATCCCTCAAAATTTAGGGGATAAGGATTCATCTCTCACAATGTAGTGAAGATAGTCTGTAGCAACAAAAAATAATGATGGGGCTAAGGGACACCCCTGTCTGATAGACCTTGTGAGGGGAAAGACATTGGATTTTATTCCATTGATCTCTACTGTAGCATTAGCATCCATCATGAGTGTTAAGACCATCTTGATGAAGAACTTGGGGAACCTAAGGAATTCTAGCATCATACCATTGAACATACATTATATCTTGTCATAGGCCTTCTTCTAGTCAATCAAAAACATAGCAGTGAAATGTCTTGATTGGTTAGCCCACTCAATTGTTTCCTAGCAGGCGACAAGGCTTTCTAGAATATATCTCCCTTTTGAAAACCTTTCTTGAATGTAACAAATATTTTGAGGCAAGACTTCTTTGAGCCTGAGAGCTAGTATTTTAGCCAATATTTGGTATGACACATTAAGGAGAGTAATGGGTTTCCTATTTTTTATCAAAGTTTTATGAGCATCCTTAGATAAGCTTAATCAATGCTAAATTGATTCCTAGTCCTAAGGTTTCATTATGTATTGCTTCTTCATACAACCATAGGAGGTCTAGGCAAATCCATTCCACATTTTTCTTGTAGAGCTAAATTGGGATGCTATCAAGGCTTGGGGCTTTATTAATACTCATTTGTGAAATTGCCATGACTATCTCTTCTTTTGAAATTGGTAGTCCCAGACTTGCCCCATCCTTTGTTGATATTTTACCAGGCATAAGCCTTTTGATTCTCCTCCTCTCTTCTTCCTTCACAAGTCCCTTATCCTTAGAGGTAAAGAGGTTAGCATAGAATTTATAAAAGGAATTGAGAATATCTTTTTTATCAGACACAACTCTTCCTTCCTCCGTAATTAGCTCAATCTTATCTTTGGCTTCTTTACTCTTTAGAAGTTGAAAGAAATATTTAGAGCCTTTGTCACCATGTTATAACCAATTAATTCTAGCTCTATTTTTTGCTCCTTTAATTCTAGCTCTATTTTTTGCTCCTTTAATCATATTATTATGGATTCTTCTCAACAAGTCTCTGTTGGCAGTGGGCTAGTGTCCCTTGCAGGATTCATGACATGGCTTAACCACCTCTTGTGCTTCTATAATACTATTGGTTGTATCAGGCATTGGCGGGTCAATCTTTTGGTGCAACAACAAAATTGGCCTTTCTAATAATTGGTATTAGAGCTTGGTCATAGGTTCGAATCTTGCAAGTCACAGGGAGTGACGCTAGGAGTGGGATTGTTGGCAATGGGCCAGCATCCCTTGCAAGATTTGCAACATTGCACAATCAACTCCTGTGGTTCTATAAAACTATTGGTCATAGCGGGTATTGACAAGTCGATCTTTTGGTGCAATGACAACCCTAGCCTTTCTAATAGTCTCTAGCATTTACTAGGGTGCATTGAGCATTCCCATTAGAAGGGTCTAACTACATAACCAATTCAACTTCTACTAGGGCCTTATGTAATGTGACTTCTACTCTTCTAGCATCCTTAGCTCTTATCCTTCCTACTATTTGAAACATCTCCTTCCAATTGTCCATAATCTCCTCCCATCTACTGGTGGCATTAGGGTGTTTTGCAATATTGTAGTTGAACCACGTAATCATGATGGTGGCAGCATTGACATCATCATCTTGTAGAAATTAAGTGTTGAGAGAAAAACTAAAGGACTTGGTCCCCAACCTATTAGGGTGATTTAAGAAGAAAATAATGGCCACAATTGGGCAGTGGTATGAGAGAATGAATGGGTATACTTGGACATTATCCCCCTCACTAGACTTCTTGAAGTTGAATGTGTCTTATTAACATAAAAACCTGTCCAATTCGCTTTTAGCACCTTTTTGAAAGTTGGTCCATGTAAATCATATGCCCTTATGCTCATTCTTATTTCTAGCTAGAGAATAATATAGTTTAAATTTGTTGATTAGTTTGGACCAAAAGAATATATCCTCACCTTTCCAATCAAATTTATAGCCCCCTAATTTGTCGTATTGCCTTCCTATCATGTTGAAGTCCTCTACCATAATCTATGGTATATCTTTCAGCTGACTCAACCAATTCCATAGTAAGGTTCTTCCATTGTAATCATTAGGGGCGTATATGGAAAAAAATTGAATTTCTTAATTATGGACATTGAGGACTACCTAAACAATCTCGTTGCATGGTGAAGTACCCCAGTCTACCATTGCTTTCTTCCATTTAGGGCTAACTAGTATGGATGCTCGACCCTTACCTCTTGCGTGGTTTGTATAAAATGATCCAACATCTTTCCAAATGCATTTAAGAACCACATCCAATTGAAAACCAGAAGCTATGATCTCTTGTAGTAGCAAAAAGTCAGTGTCAAAATAATTTTGTAGGAGCCTCTTGATGACATATTTCTTGTATGATATCTCTAAACCTCTTACATTCCAAGATATATATTTGGCCATCATCTTTAACTAAGATTTGTTTCAATTTTTGTTTGTGTTTTATAATTCATGAAATACTTTGACAATTTATTCTTTTGTAAATTACTAGGTTTGGTGGAAGAAATAGAATTAGGCTATATACCTATCTTCCTTGACATGATCTAGTCCTTTTCAATTTTAGCATATTCTTCTTTGTTAAGATCTTCCTTACTCCCTCATTGCACTCCTCAACTTCAGAGATACTGATAACATATGTTAGCCCCCTAGGTGAAAAGTTAGCATTAGAGATGGGTGAAGAAGGCACGGAGGATGAGGTTGGGATAACCACTAGCTTGAAATTATTCAAGTTGTCCTCAACATCATAAGAGCTCTTGATAGCATCAAGGCCTTAACTAATTTCCTCCTAATTAGGAACCAAGTTGGCAGAAGGAGAGGAAAGGGAGGTGTTAGCTTCTGGTTCCATCACCTTTGAGATATTTTTGTCTAAGGGGGGGTTTAACAACACCTAGCATAATGGCTTCAATCTCCCTGAGACGAGGTAGAATAGGGGGTAATTAGTTTTTGTTCCTAGACTTATGTCCAAATATCTTCTTGATTTTCTCCACCACAGTTTATTTTGCATTCATCTTTCGATGCTTAGGCTTTGGTGATTATAACCCCAATGTTTCAGAGCCTCAATTAGGCAATTCAATTGCAATAGGAACATATTTAGAATGGGTTTTGAGGTTTGCCACTAGAGCCTTGAAGGTAGTTTGCAAGGCATCAAATTCTGCCAAAGGTCTTCAGAGATGGGAGGAAGTTCCAAATTAAGGGAGGGAAAAATAGATTGTGAGAGGTTATTGCCAATTTCTCCTTGCTGACCTGGTCAGCTAGCCTCCTTAGGTTGTGTTTGATCTTTCTTTGGAAGAGGTGGAACTCGCTTATTGAACAAAGGACATTTTTTCCTATTATGGCCTTCCTTCCTGCACATGAAGCACACATTAAGCCCACCCAGGAATGTGATATGGAAAACATGGTTGCGACCCTGAATAAGGAATACTATTTCATTGGGGATGTCTTTACTCCGATCAATTGTAATGATAATTCTCGCATCGGTATGAGGGAGAAGCGAAGACAATTTGTCAATCCTTATGACTCTACCAAAAGGCTCAAACACTTGTGGAATGAGACTCCAAAGGAAAGGAGGGAGGTTGTTGATGGTAATCCATCTAGGAGAGGACAAGGCCAAAATCTCTGCGTTTATGGCATCTGAGGACCACAAGATTGCTCTAAAATTAGAGTTGCCATATCTTCAAAATTATTTTCCCATTGTATGCTTCTAGGTATTAGGGTCTTCTTTAACAAAAGAAATAAACCTCTCCAAATCATTCTAAGGTAAGAGAAATGGTACCCTAGTTTCTTGCTCCATTTATTGTGTAGCCATTCATTATGAAAGGATCTAGTGGGAACCTTTTTTTATGTCTTGTACAACAAGGAATATGGTAGTGCTCCTAAGCCTACCTATCTCATTCTCAATGGCTTTGTTCATTTGCAAATTAGGCACAAGAACACAAGCAGAGGAAGACGAGTCCTTACCTATATCTCATCTATTGCATCCTCCATTGCCACTTCTTTGCCATGCATGCTCAAACCTGGGTCCATCTAGAATCTCTAGACCATTCTTGAAGGCTTGAATGAAGGTTTTGGTTGTCGCTATTGTACCAAAATGAGCAACGGTATTTGGTGGGTGATCTTTAGGTATTTTTTGAGAAATACCTACTGGTGAATTGTTATTCATTGCAAAAATTCAATTCCTTGCCCCACATGAATTGTTTACAAGTGTCAGTGTACTAGAAGAAAGCCCTTCGCCTTCCAGAAGGCCTCCTCGAGAGCCAAAGTACTGTACCACCAAGACTAGTACTGTACCACCAAGACTAGTTACAGAGCTCATGTGTTCCCTTCAAGAGCTAATAATTATTGCCAATTAGAAATTATTATTTTTCTATAATAGAAAATAGTAAATATTATTTTAGTTTATTTAACTAAAAAATTTATAACTTTCATAAATTAAAATACAGTAATTTCATAACTTAAATAACATAGTTATAATATTATTATTATTATTATTAATCTAAAGCATAGTTATAATAATTTAACATAATTTTAAAAAAAAACTTATTCAATTTTGTATTATCAATTATACTCTATTAAAGTAGTTAATTAAATTCAACAAATTAATAGAAATTTGTTAATTGTTAAATTATAAAAATTTATTAGATTAACAAGATTATTTAACCTTCATGTAAATTAATTAAAATCACACTTTATTAAATCAAAAAATAATATATTATATTTTATGAAGTTAATTATATTACACTAATTCAAATTTTAATAATTAATATAAAATTTTATTAAATTGCCAAAATTTAACTTTAATGAAAAAAATTAAAAAATAAAAAATAAATTATGTTTTTGATGAATATAAAAAAATTTTAAAATAACTTTATTTGATCTTTTGTCCAAAAATAAAAAATCAAATTTTGAAGCCTAGGGCCCAAGTACAGACTCATATCCTAGTTTTACGGAGGAGAAACCATTATCCACTCTCAAAGCTTGAGTGGGAAGAAATCAAAACCATTCCTCCGTAAACCAGTTGCTTTAATGTCTCTCAGAAATTCTCTTCCTCCCCTCCCCAACTTTTTTTTCTTGGTGCATTCAAATACTTGATCTTCCAACTGTGAAATCCGCACAGTGATAGACATGCTCTTCCAACTGTGAAATCCGCAGATTCAGATCACAGATCGTCTCACTCTGTTGCCCAGTCTTCTTCAACAGATCAGAAACCGTCCTCTTTAATTTCTCCTCTTCTTCTCGTACAACATAAGCATCGTCTTTGTCAACCACATCAACCATTTTGTATTCCTGAGTTTCAGAAGATCCCCCTACAAAACTTTCTTCAAAGCTATTATAGTTGTCTTCTTCGGGGGAACTCTCAATCTGCAAATCGAACAATTTAGACGCCTCTGCTTTTTCGCTACTCACAGAGATCTCAATCATTCCCCCTGCCAATTCCTTTCCCTTGAAATCTTGCATGCATTTAGATGCAACGATGCGATCTACGGAGTCCTGCAAATTAAGGAGGTCAAGAACAAGAGCTTTTCTCGATTCGCGCACAAAAGGAATGGCTCCCTGAATTTCGTCGAGCCTGAGAAGGAGAGACATTATCCACTCCGTTATTTTGAGGCGCTCCTTCTCATCATCTCCTCTAATCAACTGCACAAAGTCTTCATCATTCACACGCTTCCGAATTTTTGCAGCCTCTGCCCTCGTTTTCATTATAACCCTCAACTTGTTCAAAGCCCTAGTTTTTCTCACAGAAAACCCTCGGAAAGAGGCCTGAATTTTTACAGCCTCTGTAATTTGGTCCATAGCGGGCGCCTTTCTGGATTTGGCAGTCTCGGAATCCATGAAATTGACAGCAATTGTGATGACTTTCTTCGGCTTCACCTTGGTTGTGTTCTTCGATTTTGCTGGTCTTTGAGAAACTCGACCCCAACACCCTCCGAAGAAAAGATTGTCCATTGCAAAATCACTCTAATATTCGATCGAGAAGCCTGTAAGCCAAAAAGGTAACCTAAAAGATTGATATAAGCCAAATATATCAAGAGGGGCCTTACATCAATATTTTATGAGAACGGGATGAAAGGGCTCGAGTGTCGAGGGTTTGGGAAACTCTTAGTTCTCTATTTTAGTAACTATTATTAACCTTAATATATAATTTAAGCAAAATGACTTTAACTTACATATTTACTTAATTTAGCTTTAGTTCTATTTAAAGAATTTAAAGTTAATTTTTTATGTAAATTTTTTACCTTTACTTTTTAAAAAATAATTCAACTTTATAACTTAATTCTAATATCTTTTGAAACTAATCTATTATATATTTAGTTTAAATTATTACTTTCCTTTATAGATCTATAGAAATGTAGGATTAGAGGACATGGAGGATCATGAATCTGAAGTAGCAGTGTTTTTTTGTTGGACACCTCAATCCTCCTTTTAGTTAAGTTAGCAATTGATTTGTTCATATGTAACTAATTCAATTATGCTTTTGGATATGATTGTGTGAGTATTTTTGCATTGACGTTTCAAATCACACTTTGTGATCCATCATTAGGATGCGAGAAAGAGAGCATCATGAGAAAGTCATAGAGTATGATCCCAAATAATGATGCAAAAATACTCACACAATCAAATCTAGAAGCATAATTGAATATTATATATATACACATATATCTATTTATGTATATGTATATATACATACATACATACATATACATACATACATATATATATGTATGTATGTATGTACATATATGTGTGTGTGTGTGCGCGCGTGTGTGTAGATACACACACACACACACACACACACACACACACACACACACACACACACACACACACATATACATACATACAAATACATATATGTATGTATGTATGTATGTATGTATGTATATACATATACATACATATACATATATGTATGTATATGTATGTATATGTGTATATATATGTGTATACATATGTGTATATATATGTATATATATATACACACATACACACACTTGGGATCTTCTTGCTTTTGGATTCGATTATGTGAGTATTTTTGCATCATTATTTGGGATCACACTCTGACTTTCTCATGATGCTCTATTTCTCGAATCTTGATGATGGATCACAGTGTGATATGAAATGTCGTATGTGTGTGTGTGTGTGTGTGTGTGCACATATACATATATATACATACATATACATACATATACATATATATACATATACATATATATGTATGTATATGTATATATACATACATAGTACATATGCGCGCACACACACACACACACACACACACACACACACATATATAAACACACACATGATTAGGAATAAGTCATTCCAGAGCAATAAAATCCAAGATAAAATTGATCAAAAAGCTAAGTGGGAAAGCACAATTAGGAGGCTTGCACACATTTAACACACCCTACTCAAACTAGTTACCTCTCATGCCTAAAATGAATATTAAATATTTATCATCTATTGTCCTTCTAACAATGTTGGATATGCATGCAAAACATTGTGGCAAAGAAATGCATAAGAGCTTAACATGAATGTCTTGCCCAATTATTTCTTTTAACACATGGAAAAAAGGTAAAAATGAAGCCTTTGGAAACACCTGTTAGGATAATAGAGATTGAATGAATTGATATGTACAAAGGGATGCTGATCTCAATGAAAAGGGATGTTTATTTTGAACGGTTGAGGTTAACCAACACACTTGAAGCATTGAATTCTTTCAATGGATGGTGTGGGCTCTAATACTTTCATTTTCATCTGTATTTCCCATTACTCTTTTCTGACTCCTAAAAGTGAGTTTTGAATGTGAGTGCTATAGTTTATTTTGATTGTGTTTTTTAATGTCTCCCAACTAATCCTCTTCTTGCTCACTCTGATTTTAATACAACATTTTCTCTTCTCTTTTCATATTGAAAACTATGAAGAGGCTCTAGTGATAAATTATACCTCACAAACTCTACACAATATCTTAAAGAAAAATATTGAGGCAAACTACATAGTTGTTATTTTCTAATACAAATGGAGAGACTTGGCGAGATTGAGAGCTATTGCGGTTGTTGAAAGTTGTCTATTTGTAAAGGGGAATGTTAAAGAGAGAATAGTGAGGAGAGTAGGTGATGACAAAGTGAGAGACTTTTAGGAAAGAATGTGGAAGAAACTCGAAACAATAGAAGTAAGAGGGAACTTATGACTTGGAGAAACTTGATCAAGCTCTCTTCATATAACTCAACTTCACAATATTCTTCATTATTATTTTATCGACATACTTACATGGTTGGCTGTGTAGATAGCTTAGAGTAGAATATGAATACTCTTATATGAATGCATTATCTAACAATTTTTGTAATGAAGCATTTGAAAATGATGTACCTCAATTTATTCAAGACTAGATTGAATAACAAGCATGGAAGAGGGAAGAGAGCCACCAATATGTTTTTAGAGAAAAAAAAAAGAGAGGCAAATTGATGTATTTATATTGAAAACTAAAATTTTCCTTGGTTAGATATTATATCTATTTTATCAAGTATGAGGCTAGAGATTTTTTGTTTGCTTATTGCAATCAACAAGTTCATTTCTTTATAAATTAAAGATCTTGTGTGTAATTGATCTTATTTTCCAAGATAAATGTAGAGAGTTTGTAGGATTAAAAGGGTGCATGTTCAAGCCTGGACATCATATGTAACATTTCCCTCAAGGAAAAATATGCATTTCCATTCAACATTTATGTCAATGACAAAATCAAGCTAGTCCATCATACACAACATTCCCCTTAACAAATTGACCACTTTTAACAACCACAATGCATGCATTTCTACCCCAATTGGCATTGTAGTTGGTATTTTAATTTATGTCACTATAAAGGGAATCTTTGTCGAAATTGAATTAATTTTCCTAAGAAACTTGGTCAATTTGAATGCTTCACAACTTTATCTAGTTAGAACTAGACAATTATATAGATATAATAATATTATATTTTATAAACGAATTATAATAGTATTATTTATTTCTCTATTTTTTGTTTCTATGATTAGAAATTCTTGATCCTTAAAAACCTTTATCCTACCTTCACAGTAGTATGAGAGCTAAATGTTAGGAAGTCTGAAAGATTAATATCATAAGCGATCAATCAATATCAACACAAAAGGAATTTGAGAGTTAGTTTAAAAAATATTTATAATTTTGTCTACAAGATTTGAATTGATCTTTATGAACATGCAAGAGACAAATTCTTTTTCCAATTCTCTATCTAACATATTGATGCATCTATATTACACCTAACTATCAACATTCCCCTTCAGGATTTGTGACATGGCTTAATTCTCTCTGTTGTTCTATAAGTTTGTTGCTTATATCAAACATTGACATGTCGATCTTTTGGTACAACAAAAACCCTAGCATGTAACAAGTGGTATCAAAGCTTGTTCACAAGTTTGAATCTCATTAGGTAACACTGGGGGGGGAGTTGTTGGACTAACCACCAACATTCCCCTTTTGGATTCATGAGATGGCTTAACCATTTCCTATGTTTTATAAGTCCATTTTTTCATGAATGTTGATGGTATTCCTATGGGCAATATACTAGCATTGTTGGAGAGATGATATAGTGATCATATATTGTATTCATGGTATTGTTTGTCATTGATGTCAACATACATGTTATTCTGTAAAATAATGATAGAGAAGAATACATAGATTGAGGTCACACAGTTCAAGGATTAAAGATGAGGATATGTGCAATTAAGGACGTATTCTATAAAGTTTCATGATGTTATGGTTAAGTGCGCATGTAGAAATATAAAGAAAATTAGCAATTTTTCAAAAAAAATTTAAGTTAGTGTTTAGACAGAGTTCCTGAGAAGTAATTACTATTGTTTTGATTGTATCTCCTAATAGAGATAGAATCTAGTTAAGCACACTTGTACAAAGGTAGCAGACATGACAAAGATGTAGTGGTCTAATGCGCACATCTTGAAGTTACATGTGTGAAGAATTGTGAAGACTGTGAGCCGATAATGTTATGAAATTGAGAAAATATGTAAAGTTATAATGTAACATGTATTGTATTATCTTAATGTGGTCCTATATTGTAATTATAAATTGAGAAAGCCTCAAGGCCAACTAAGTAATTAGTTTGAGGACTTGATATAAAGGAAGGTTATTTTTCCTTGTGGTAATGAGTAAGAAAAGTGTGAATTAAGTATATGATTATGTAATGCAAGTATGGGAACTTGGATGTGAGATCCAATAAACCTAACATTGAATATCTTGAGATCAAAGAAATGTTTGGTATGAATAAGGCACGACAAGTAAACAAAGAGACTATATTTGGCAAAGAGGTTGTTGTAGACAATTGTTTATTTGTATTATTCTGCAAAGGAAGTACTAAGATTAGTTAGGTGGTGAGTTTGGTGATCTTACCCCTGAAGTTGTTAAGACAGTGGGTCCTTCTTCGTTTCACAACTCCTAACAGGTTTGGTACAACTCCTAATTGGGTTGGAATCTCCTCATAGGGATTCAAAGTCTCCTAATAGGAATTGGTATGTACTGAATGTATTTCATTAACTCCCAATAGAGTCCACCCTCTTGCAAGGAAGTTATATATTAGTACATTATTTTTTGGTTGCCATCCCCGCAAGGGTTTTCCCTCTGAACAAGAGTTTCCTTAGTTAACAAATTTTCTATTATTATGTATGGAAATGTTGCTATGGTTGTTATACTTATTGATTACATGTTTTAGATCTAATAGAGTCCACCCTCTTGCAAGGAAGTTATATATTAGTACATCATTTTTTGGGTTCCATCTCCGCTAGGGTTTTCCCTTTGAACAAGGGTTTCCCTAGTTAACAAATTTTATATTATTGTGTATGGCAATGTTGCTATGGTTGTTTCACTTATTGATTACATGTTTTAGATTTAATAAGGTTGATAAAAAATATTTTAATTGGATAAATTATTCAACCCCCCCCCAGTCAGTTATCTTGGTGGACTTTTATTTCTAACAATTAGTATAAGAGCATTAGGTCCTTGAAGGAAAAGCTTAAAAGCTTAAAGAGATCTAGAGTGAGTCATTTTAGTAAAAAAGGTCCAAACTTTGATGGAGTTAATTATGGTAGTTGGAAAGAGAATATGAAGACACATTTGCTATGTATAGGTCTAGGTTATTGGCTGATAACTAAGAGAAATAAAGAAGTGGTTGTAGAAGATAATCTTGAGTAATGTACTGAAGGTCAGAGAGAAGTCTTGATGTGCAATATGCCTTCTAGAGAATAACTTTCAACAACCCTTTTTGAAAATGAGTACAGTAAGGTAAAATCTTTAAATTTAGCAGGTGAGATTTGGAAAGCTTTGAAATCTACTTTTCAAGGTGATAAGTATGCTAGAAAAGTTAGATTGTAGAACTGGATATGTTTATTTCAAGAAGCTAAAATGATGGAAGATGAATTTGTAAGAAGCTATTTCGGTAGAATATCAAAAATTGGTGCACAAAGAAAGGCCTTTGATGGAAAGAAGGATGAAGATGAAAATGTATGGAAGATCTTGAAAACTTTGACACTGCATATAAGTAGACAACACATATGATTGAACGGATTATACCATGCACATAGAATTTCATAAGAGAAACTCTTCTTGGAAGATTGAAATCAATTGAGATTAGTTTGAGATAAAGTGGAGATCTACCTAGAATATATAGTTTTCAGCGAATTAAGTGTTTGACCTACATTGATAAAAAGTACAAGTACTAGTGGATATAATGATACTAGTAGTAGAGGAAAATCATAAGAAGACAAGAAGATTGAAGAAGGAATTTCCCTACTTGTGAGAAGAGAACCTAAATGTAAGAAAATATTTAAATGTTGTACTTGTATGAATATGGTCATTATGCTTCCAAGTGCCCTATGATAGTAAAGAAGTGTAGAAGGAGTTTCAAGCCTAGGAATCCTAGAGAATGTCTTTATGAAAATGATGAGGATCTAGAAGCTAGTGTGGAAAGATTTTTGAGTGAAAGTGATGAGATAGGATATGTTGAGCTATTAAGGAGGAAAGTCCTTAAAAAGAAGAAGTTAGATAAGAAAGATCCCTAGTATCACAAGTGGAAAAGAAGAAATTAGATTGGATCATAGATACTAGTTTTTCACATCATATGACTAGAGATATGAACAAGTTCATTGAACTCAACAGTTGTGATGGAGGAATAGTTAGTGTTGGAAATAATGCAACATGTCAAATAGAAGGAATAAGATCCATTACTCTTGATGGGAAAATTAATATTGATGATGTTTATTTTGTAGATGATTTAAAACATAATCTTCTGAGTATTGCACAATTAGTTGACAAGGGATATTTGTTGCAGTTCACAGAAAAGACATGTATTAAATCAAGGATAGAGATGGTAATATGATTGGTACTGGTACACAAACAAGAAGTAATGTTTTTTAGTTGAATCCTGCTGAGATGACATGTTTAGTTACTAAAGTTGATAATAGTTGGTTATGGCACAAGAGGTTTTGTCACATAAACTTTGATAATATTGTGAAGATCGATACTACACTTGTTGTTAGAAATTTTCCTAAAATTGTTGTTAGAGATTTTCCTAACATGGTATGCAAGGAATTTGTTATGGCAAAGCAAAAGAAAAATTCTTTTCCAAGCAAGAAATTTACTACACCAAAAAATTTGGAGATAGTACACACATACTTGAGTGGTCCTACAAAGGCAAGAGCCTTTTATGGTGAAAACTATTTTATGATTCTTGTTGATGATTTTACTAGGATGATGTGGGTAGCATTTCTTCGAGCATAATATGAAGCATTTGAGAAGCTTAATGTGTTTAAGAATAGAGTTGAAAATGAATTTGGCTTGAAGATTACATGTCTGAGATTTGATAGAGGTGAAGAGTTTACATGGAATGAATTTTATAGTTTTTATCAAGTGAATGGCATTAAAAGACATCTTTCAATCCCTAAAGTGCCTAAGAAGAATTGTTTAAGAAAGAAGAGAAACATATTAGTAATAGAAGCAACAAGAGCTATGATGTTTGAGATGAGAATGATTAGTGAGATGAAGTATTTCTCGAGATTGTAGATTATGCATAATAATGATGGTATTTTCTTATCATAGACTAAGTATTGAAAGATCTTTTGAAAAGATTTGGTTTGGAAAGTTGTAAACCTATTGGTACACTTATGGTAACTAGTCACAAGTTATCTAGCAAAGATGAGGCACCTAATGTTGAACATAAGTAGTATAGATCTATGATTGGAGGTTTAGAATGTTTGACTTACACAAGATTGGATATAGCTAATGCAATTAGCATTGTGGCAAGATTTCAAGTTGATCCTAAAGAATTACATTATGTAGTAATAAAAAAGATTTTCAGATATTTGAAGGGTACACCTGATTTTCGATTATGGTTTGATAGCTTAAATGACTTTACCTTATGTGCATATACAGATGTAGATTGTGCAAGCAGTTTGAATGATAAAAAGAGTACAAGTGGTAGAGCATTCTTCTTAGGAAGAAGATTGGTTTCTTGGCTAAGCAAGAAACATGATTGTATTTCATAGAGTACATCAGAAGCAAAAAATTTAGCAACAAAAAATAATTGTAATTAGATCATGTTAATGAAGGAAATGTTGAAGGACATTAGAGTTAAGTTTATAGAGCATGTTATCATACATCATGATAACACAATTATAGTGAGTATGTCTAAGAATCATGTTTCATATTAAAAGACAAATCACATATCTATTGTGTATCATGTTTTGAGAGAGAAAGAGATCAAATTGGAGTATATCAATACACCAAAGCAGATAATAGACATATTTACAAAGCCCTTACGAAAGTATACATTTAAGTACTTGAGAGGTATGCTTAGGGTCATGCCCCTGCCTACTTTTGAGTAGTTGATGCAAAGATTGCATCAGTCCAATGGTATAAGGCACTATTATTTATTTAGTCTGGGTGCTTGATGCTTCCTCTATGGGGGAGTATATGCATTTGAGTTGAGTCATGAAGGACTCTTTATAACTAGTATTTTAACAATTTCTTTAGACACTTGAGCTTATTGAAGATCTGATGTAGCAAAATTTGCATAATGATACCTTTGACTGGGGGAGAGTTGTACATGAAAAACATCTCATAGTACATTGGGAGAGAGATTGGTATATGATATTGATATCAATGGGAACTATATCAATGAGGGAGAGATGTCCTTGAGAATCATATTTGATTGATGAAGAGGATTTGAAAAGAATAGGACTACAGTGAGTAGTTGCAACAGTGATGTATTTGGTGTTAATGGAAATTAGATGTTTTTCATCTATGTTGTCATCAATGCCAAAGGGGGAGATTGTTAGCATGAATTTTGATGGTATTCCTATGGGGGAGTATCCTAACATTACTAGAGACATGATACATTGGTCATATGTTGCATTCATGGAATTGTTTGTCATTGATGTCAATATACATGTTATTCTGTAGAATATTGACAGAGTTGTGAATAGAGATTGAGGTCACATGGTTCAAGGATTAAAGATGAGGATACACATAGTTGATGAGGTGTTTGACAAAGTGTCATAATGTTGTGGCTAAGTATGCATGTATAGATATGAAGATAGTTGGTAGTTATTCAAGATTTATTGAAGACAACATTTAGATAGAGCTCCTAAGAAGTAGTTACTATTATTTTGATTGTATCTCCTAACAGAGATAGAATCTGGTTAAGCATAATTGTATAGAGACAAAATAAATGCAGTGGTCTAATGTGCACATCTTGATGTTGTACGTGTGAATATTTGTGAAGACTATGAGCTGACAATGTTATGAAATTGAGAAAATACATAGAATTTTTAGGCGGACGAGGGAGGCAGGTCCAAACAATAGAGGGGAGATAGGGAGGGACCCATAGAACTAATTACTGAGGGAGTAGACTAGTTAGGTCCCCTATAGAATAGTAGGGAGTTCCACCTCGGCAAGCCTATAGTTTCTTTGGAAGTTGTAATGTAACGTGTATTGTATTATCTTAATGTGGTCCTATATTCTAATTCTAAATTGAGAAATCCTCAAGGTCAACTCAATAATTAGTTTGAGAATTTGGTATAAAGGAAAGTTACTTTTCCTTGTGGAAATGATGAGTGGAATGTGAGTTAAGTATATGATTATGTAATGTGAGTATGCATACTTGGATGTGAGATCCAGTGAACCTGTTATTGAATATCTTGATATCAGAGAAGTGTTTGGTATGGACAAGGCACATTGAGCTAATAGAGAGATTGTTTTGGCAAAGAGGTTGTTGTGGATAGTTGTATATTTGTATTATTCTACAAAGGATAATACTAAGATCAGTTAGACAATGAGTTTATCGATATTTCCCCTAAAGCTATTTGGATGGTGGGTCCTTCTACCTTCCACAACTTCTAACAGGGTTGGAATCTCCTCATAGGGATTCAAAGTCTCCTATCAGGGACTAATATGTAGTGAATATATTTCATTGACTCCTAACAGAGTCCATCCTCTTGCAAGGAACTTAGAAATTAGTACATAATTTTGTGGGTAACATCCCCATCAAGGTTTTCCCTCTAATCAAGGGTTTCCCTAGTTAACAAATCTTGTGTTATTGTGTATGGTGATCTTTCTGTGGTTGTTGCAATTATTAATTACATATTTCATATTTAATAAGTTTGATAAAAGTTGTTTTGATTGGATAATTGATTCATCCCCCTCTCAGTTATCTTGGTGGACTTTACTTTCTAACAGTCTCGTGGTTGTATTAGGCATTGACAAGTTATTCTTTTGGTGCAATGACAACCCTAGCTTATAGAACATATGTGCACCACTTTCTAGAATATATGTCTTGGGGTAGATACTAAAGAAAATGAGGATGGTTCCACATAACATTTATCTATGCATTGTGTGACCAGATTCCATGCTTCTATTGCAAAGGATTTGACCCTCACCAATGAGCCGATGACCATGGTGTTTGTTGGTGGAGAGAAGATGCAAATGTGTTTATTTGTGTTTATGATATTCTATTTATTAATCACTTAAATCTTACAAATATAAACAAATTTTTATTTATAGAATTATTTAAATTGATATATAAATATTAAGCATTTTAGGGTGCAAAAGGTGGTGTAAGTACACCACGTAGTCTTCATTTTAATCCACATGCATGGATAAATTTGACACAAAGATAAATATTATTAATATGATAAATATATAATAGTACCTTGGTTTTAAAATATTTTTTGTTAAAATTTACTCTCTTATGTATATTTATTTGGTGTCTTATAGGGGCCATTAGGGGCTTAGATTTATCGAGTTGATGATGTTGCACTTTTTGCCATTTACTTTGGCCTGGAAGGCTTTGCAATATCATATTTTACACAAATATTCTTTCTAATTCTAATTGTACCCATGTGGGTCATTAAGTTATGCCACTTGCCTCAAGGGCATGTTGTGTGCAAATAACATCTTTCAACACTTTAAGACAAAAAAAGATATTCTCATGGACACCTAAATTCTAAAAGGTAATTTAGCATAGTTTAAATTCATTTGTTAAAATTTATTCTTATTGAAAAATTGCATGTATATTGATTTATATTCTTTTTATCTATTCTATATATAGAAATTATTGGGTTTTCCAGAATTGATGAGTGCACCTGATGTCACAAAGGTTTAGAATAGGGAAGAGGTAACATTTTCATCTTCACTTTTAATAGCATTCAAGTTTTCTTGACTCTCGAAGTAATTTCTCCACGACTATAACATTTGTTATCATTTTTCATACAAGAAATTATCATAGTTGTTTCATTAGTAACAATGCCTCATAAGAGTACATAAGAACCATTTGAGGCTTTGATATGTATTTTTCTATATATGAAAAATATATGTGTTTAGATATAAGTAAATACATTTTTTATTATTTTAGTATTTTACAATAGCTTTGGGTTATTAATGTTTATTAATTTTATTTTACCTATGACAACCCTGTTCACAACTTCCTGCAGATCCTCTATGATTCTATTTTGTTAAGAGTCTTATTCATTGAAGAGGAGGTCCAACACAATAGTGAGAAGTATGTATGTCTTCTTAGTTGAAACCATCTTATTAACTCTTTTTTTATTGTATTCTTGTTTGTTTGAAAGCCCCAATTTCTTCCTCTATGACTATAACATACCTTATCATTTACCACATGCATGACATGATCATAACCAATTCATCAATGACTACAAGTATAAGACATCTATTTGAGGCATTGGTATGCATTTGTTTTTTAGTCCATATATTTTTAGGTTTTCGGTATTTCTCGACTAATATGTTATCAATTTTTATTAATTTATTTGCATGTGTTACAACTCCCTTGAGGACATCCATAGATAGTCTACCTTTCCATTTTGTTAAGAGCCATGATCATTCAAGAAGGGCCCCATAATCTTTACTACATAGCTTAAAAGTGAAAGAAAGACACAAGGTAACCAACAATTCAATTGTAAAAAAATTAAAATCATTATTTATTTATTTTGATGTTACTTTGAGAAAAGATATTTGCTTTGGCATTTGCATTGTTCCACTTTACAGAGCCACATACTTTTTCTAATAGGCTCAATTTCGATGATCCACCAAAATTATAGGTATTAATAGAAATAAATAGTTCTTGTTATGGTCATTTAAGGATAAATTTGTGTATATATTTGATATATGTATTGTATATATAAATCTTGGCATGACACATGCCACATTTTTTTAACACTATATTAACTTGGTATTTATGCTATTTTTATATGCACGTAGTTATTGTTCATTTTTATATATACAAAAGTCTATATTTGATCAAATTTATTCATTGTGTGTGTATCTTTGCACCAAAAAACTTTGTTATTTGTAATTAAAATGTGATCCAGTTTTCTCAAATTGTGAACATAGATCTAATGTAAATATTTACAATTTAAATGTGATCCATTTGTTTATTGTATGCAAGTCTTATGATGTATATTTTTAAATGATTATTTAATATAATAGACTATGATCTAGGCAGACCCCTCTAAAATTGAAGTTATTCCTAGTCTACCTTCTCCTACCAAGAAAAAGGAACTCAAGATATTTTTGGGAAACGTTGGTTACTATAGAAGATTTGTTAAGAATTTCAGTCAAATAGTAGGACCCTTATACAATTTGCTGAAAAAGGGTGCATAATTTGTTTAGGAAGCATAGTGTGAGAAAGAATTTCTTGATCTTAAGATTTCTCTCACCAAAGCACCTATATTGAAGGGACTAGAATGGTCACTTCCATTCCATATCCACACATATGCATCAAATTATGCTATTGTTGTTGTCCTAGAGTAGAAAATTGGATCAATAGATCATGTCATCTATAATGTTAGAAAGAACCTACAAGGGGTAGAATTTAACTATATTGCCATAGAGAAGGAGATGTTAGCGATAATCTATACACTCAACAAGTTCAGGAACTGCATCATAGGCTACCCAATATTTGTCCATACTGATCATGTAGAAATTTGGTACCTTATAAAATTGTCTAGGTGGTTTTTGCTAATGCAAGAATTTGATATCACGATTATAGAAAAATCAAGTAAAGCTAATTTGTAGTGGCATATTTCCTTTCTAGAATTCAAAGGAAAGATGGTCCTATAATCACAGAAGATTCTTTCCCAATGAGTACTTGTTTGCAATCAAGGACATTTAGTCATGGTATGATGATATAGCTAATTATTTATCTGCACAATGAGCTCCTCCTCACTTCTCACCTAAGAAAAAAGAGACCATACTTATCATCAGGTCAATATTATGTGACACTTCAATATCATAAATAGAATCAAGCATAATTTTAGTAGAGAAAAGCTTTAGCAATTCTTGGATTGCAGATTATATATTTTGTGTAGGAGAAAAAGAAATGTACGACATTCCACATGCATGTAATGATGAGCCTTGTGGTGGACACTTTTTTTGCCAAAAGAACATCCATGAAGATCCTAAATTCTAGATATTACTAGCCCTCTTTGACTAATGTGTGATCAATCTGAGAACACATTATGTCAAAGAAAATCAAAGCCAAGTAGGCGATGATAGATATAGATATCTGATTTTGAAGAATGAAATGTAGAAAAAGATAGCAAGTCCTGAATGCACAGCCTGATAGCAGTAGTACTGAACACTAGGAAGAGATGATGTCAGAATTCAAGAAGAATACTAACACTTAGAAAAGCAGATAGAGTGAGAGCAAGTGATAAGATCAAACAAATGCTCCTAAGCAGTGATAGAGTATTTCTGCCCCCTCGGGATCGAAATTGAAATGAGGTAAGGGGATGCAAACACTGGCTAGAAATGAGAAAATTAGAATATAGAAATGTCCAAGATGACAGATAGATGATTAGAACCCAAGAATGACTATATAAAAAAATTGATAAAATGCCCCAGTTTGACTAGATTTGACCTTGAAGGATATAGCATAAAAATAAGGTCGAAATGAGTAGAAAGGTGATTTTAGACATGAAACAGTGAATTGAAGTAGATATGAAATATGGAAATGATGAAGACATGAAGAAATTAAGATGCCCTAGTGATGATTCAGAGATTCGACCTCAAAAGGTCAGCTAACTACTCAGAAGAAAGTAGAATTTTAAAAGACAATTTTAACCATCAAGATGAACTCGAATTTGGATTTTGATCCCGAAAATGAATTTACAATGTTGAAATTATTTAAGAGGTCAAAAATTTATATAATGTGATGATAAGATAGAAAAGAGATGAAGTGAAAGATTAAGAAGGTGAAAAGACATGAACAAGAAGAAAGTAAAGAAATATATGAAAGGAGTTAGCCGATATGTCTATGAAAAGATGAAGAGAGAGCTCTCTCCATATGCAAGAATGCAAGACTAAGCTAGAAAATGAACCTGAAATGCAAGCTAATATGAAAAGTGGTTTACTAGCAAGAAGTGCATAACATTTAGACTCTTAATTTCATCATTGAGCATTTATTAGGGACATCATGAGATCATACAACCATCACTAGTATAACTATGAGGATATGAATATGATCGATATTAGATAGGTATGTGGAAATCCAATCTAAGCATCAAAGACATGTAAGTCAAGATAACTACGTGATTATATTCCCTAAGTTTAATTTAGCAAGATTACACCTATATCAAGGCATAAGTGCCAGGATAAACCCCCAGTGCGATCTTGCAAAACAGTCAAGGATGATACATTTGTAAGTCAACATGTTGAATAGGACCAGCATAAATGCTTACAACACTATAGACAAGAAAAGTATACACACAAGCAGAAATCAAGAAGACATGCCCCATGCCCCCAGTCTTCTAGTCAATGACATCCTTGAAAGACTATTAGGGAGGGAACACATGGCAAAAAAATCATCATAGACAGCAGACAAAGTAGATAAAGATCAGCATAGCTCAGTCGTTTAAGTGTTATAGTGTGTGTGTGTGTAAGTCACTTGGCCATTTCTTCAAGACTTGATTCTGATAGTGAGAAATATCGTGACATCAGAGACCATAGGTAAACTGTCTGAAAAGTGTTGAAAAACACTTGATGTCAAGGTGGGGGAAGTGTTGAGAAACACTATTTTGTGAGTTATCAAAGAAACCATAATGCACAAGAATACCTCAATAGGCTAAGCAGTTGTGCCTCCAAGATGAGGACAAGAAACAATTCCAAGCTAGGAAATGTGTAGCGAAGTGGATGATTGAGATTGATAGACATAGGTGCAAGGGTTTCAAGTAGCGCCTGCTTCTAGGTTTTCACCACTTTGACAGATTTTTTTAGGACTTTTTTCAATTTTTTTGTATTTTTTTTAATTTTTTAATTTTTTTGGTGATACATCAAAGTGCCTATTGCTAGGTTTTCACTAAGATGATCATTTTTTTAGGACATTTTCTGATTTTTAGGATTTTTTCAGCATCATATATGATTTTTTGGATTTTTTAGAATAATTTAGAGATCACTATTTCTCGAGCAAGATCACATCATTTTCTCCCAATGTCTAGCAAGGTATAGGATATGATGGAGCAGAAAGTTGGTGGATAGACAAAGATGGATAAGAACGGAGTATGAAGCAAGTGAAAGTGATCCTTAAGGACACACTCCTCAAGAGTACCCAAGCTAGGGAAAGATAGCCATATAAAGTAGGTTTTGGATAAGCAATGGAAGAAATGAGCAAGATAGCATGTAGGATAAGCGATGAAGCCAACAAGTGCAATAGCATATAAGATAAGCGATGGAAGCCAATGAGTAAGATAGCATGTAGGATAAGTAATGGAAGCCAATGAGAGAGATAGCATGAAAGCGTGCAATCCAAGAGAGCAGACATGTCAAGAGACCTATGAGAACCATGTTTCATTTATCATGATCAAGACCAAGGGGTCAACTAGATAGTATAGCAATGGGATAGAGCAATAAGAATAAAGCTCAAGATAGAGGCTATGAGTGAATGGGAGAGCACAATAGAAAATCTGGTGGATAAGATAGCCAATATGCAAAGATAGCTCAACATTGTCAAGATCAAAGAGAGAAGAGGGGATAGATGGATGGTGGAAGAATTACGCATGATGCCTGTTTGCCAGGTTTTCATCATGGTACTTACCCAAGGTGCCACAAGAAGTAGTTTTCACCATAGGATAAATTTATTTCTCTTTACTTTTGCTACCAAGGTGCCACAAGAAGTGGTTTTCACCAAGGCACATTTTCATTTTTTTCATTTTTTCTATTTTTTTGAATTTTTAGAAAGAGCTCAAGCTTTTTGAATTTAGATAGTGCTCCTATAGGAAAGATAAGCCATGATAAGCCAAGACCATAGAAAGGTATGCTCAAAGATGTTGATAGGGTGATGAAAGAGAAATGATAGTAGGAAGAGTATATGGAGGATAAGAGTGCATATATAGAAAGTAAGTGTAAGTTTTAGAGGATTTCAAGAGGGTAGTTGAAATATTGTAAAAGATCAACATTGACACAGACCTTGAAGGGTATTGGAATGATGGAGGAATCATGGATGAAGTAGCTTGAGGTTTAGATCTATGAGGTGGTAGAAGAGATTTGGAAAAAAGTGGAGTGGAAGGCTTTGGAATAATTTTAGAAAGATTTTTGAAAGAATATGGAATGGAAGCCTTTGGAACCTTGAATGTCAACTTTGAAGTATTTTCAATATTCAAGTCTTTTAAAAGAGACTTGGGAATCCACATAGCTTTAGATTTTCGTCGTTCTTTGGGTGCTTGAGAGTGCATTTCTTCAATGATGGATTTAGGAACCCACATTTTCTTTGATTTAGCTCTCTTAATAGTGGACCTTTGCGGTCTCTTTTGTGCATTCTCCTTCTTAGCATTCACATGTCGATTAGATGGGACATAGTGATCTTTCTTTTTCAATGGATTCTTATGTTTATTCTCACTTCCAAAGGACTTGGGATTTGTGGATGAATAAGGATGATATGACTGGTTAAGATGTATAGATGGGTGAAAAATCATCAAGGATGAGTGTCTTTGTTGATCTTGAAGTAATATAGGAGAGCTAGGGGATGAGCTAGGAGTGAATGTAGGAGATGGAGGAACATAAGGCCCCAATATGGATGGAAGGTTTGAATGCTTTAGCTTAGATGGATAAGGACCAAGGATAGATTTAGAAGATGCAAATGGATAGTGGGAAGGGATATCAACATCTTTAGAATGAGCAACATGGTCAAAGCCATCAATAGACTCATGAGTACCTTTGATAGGAACAAAATTTTTAATAGTAGCACTTGAAGCTTGAGCACAATTTTGAAGTGGATGTGGAGAAGTAGAACATGAGGGGATGCTTTGATCTTGACAAGTAGCTTTGGATAGCATATGAAGAGAACTCTTCTCATAATTTTTAGTAAGCTCAAGGGAGATAATGGAAGTGGTATCTTCATCATACTTGGGGGATGGAAATGACATAGGATATGGAGGGGTGAAATTTTGAAGATGAAAAGGTTCTTGATCTTGATCTTTCTTGACATTTATAGCTTTTTCTTTTTGAGAGTCCTCTTGACATGGAGCCACTTCTAAGGACAAGGGAGAATGAAGAGTGAATGGAGTAGTGCTTTGATTACGCATAGTAGTGTATGAAGGTTGAGGATTTTTAGGATTAGTAGCATGGAAAAGGTTTGCAGCCAAGTGAAAGTTAGCTTGAGTTTCTTTTAGAGGTAGCCCTTGAGGATACACATAGTCAATGTGGAAATCATTAGGTTCTTTATTTGATGGAGGCATGTTGGAAAGATTTGAAGTGTTGGGAGATGCACAAGTGTTGGAAGAAGTGGAAGATGTAATGGAGCCACTCCTAGACATAGGTTCATCAACATAATCTTGCTCAAGAGAAGTATCTTTAGCACATGAGTCACTAGAGGTTCCAAGATCAACAATCTTATCATCAATGAGATCTTGGATTTTATGTTTCAGCTCTATACAATTAAAAGTAGCATGGTCATTAGATTGATGATAGGCACAATAGGTATCCGAGAATGGATTTCCATAGGAGCTAGACTTAGGCAACATGATGAGCTTGGTGCCAAAAAGTGTTCTCAAAATGTCATCATAATAATTCCCCAAAGGAGTAAAATTTCTCTCAAAAGTATGTCTAAAGTCCTTCGGTTGTTTCTCAAGTGAATAGAATGCATTCATGTCTTCATCATTATCTTCATCAAAGATAGGTCCATCATGAAATTTTGGAATAGGCTCAAAGTAGGTATCACTTGCTTGTCCTCTAAAGAGGTCTTTAGATCTAGAAGATGAAGACATTTGATGTCTTGAAGTAGAGCATGTAGACCTAGAAGAAGAGGATGACCTCAAATAAGGTGACTCACATGCATGTAAAGACCTTAAGGAAGATTTATTTAATGATGCAATCTTCTCCTCTAACCTTTTCTCAAGTTTAGACTTCATTTCCATCATGCGCTTAGAGAGACGAAGGTAAGAAAGATCATTTGTCTCTTCTAGTTCTTTGTATTGTGCATATAGATCTTGAAACTCTTTAGTGACATGGAGGATATCATGATCATCTAGATTTTGTTGAAGTTTGGTAGCACAAGGTTTAGGTCCCATAGTTTTAGATGCAAAGCCAAGCATAAAATAGTCTAGAAGATAACTTGATGTTGAAACTATAGGAGGTAGAGTGTTCACTTGCCAAGATAGTAGAGAGAGATTAAAGTGACTTTTCAAACAATATGTCCAAGAAACTTACGACATGAATGACTCAAGTCAATAGCTAGGCAAGATGCCCAAATAGCCAAATAGATAGAGCAAGCGGGGTGACAAATGAAACACTCTCCAACCCAAGAGTGTAGTCAAGAAATCAAGGTAACCATTTTAGCAAAAGGATAACTAGCAAGCATGCATAGACCATGAAGACAAAAAGACCAAGAGCACTAAGACCAAAGAGTCAATTTAAGCATGTTCACGAACTAGAGACATAGCAAATCAAAGTCAAATGATGAGACTCCCCTTAGCAAACAACACAAGAAAATGTTTGCATTTGATGTTTTGACTTTGTTGACAAAGTTTGAAAATAGTTGATAGCATAGCAAGTTTGATGTTCAAAAGCAATTTCTTTCCAAGCAAGATAGTGACACATGGAGTAGTCTTCAAACAATCAAGCAAGGGACAAAGCAACCTTGCATGATACAAGCATATGTGAGGTCTTAAAAGAAAGTTGTATAACTATCATCATGTGTATGTTCCAAAGATTTCCACAGGTCTAGCACATTTGAGAACACATCAAGCAATATCTACCTAGAAGTCATGGTTCATTACTCAACAACTTGGCCCACACTTGATGCTCCTTTGCCTCACACCAAGTGGTTTCCCACAAGAGATATTGGCTTTGTCATGGAAGTGCCATAAGCACAACCAAAGGAACACATATGGTGAGTGTAAAATCTTGGGGTGATCCGGGTAGTCCACTAGGATCGATCCTTGCACCAAGAAGTTGAGTGGCTAAAAAGGGTAGTTACTAACTTAGGGTGTTTAGATAGGGCTTCCGTTCATAGTGTTCCTCTTGCTCCCAATTACAGGACACCTCACCTTGCGATGAGTAACCGATCTCGCGATCACAAGAGTACCTTAAGCATTCTTGCCTAGTGATCTCCCTATGGTCGAAATCCCATAAGCGATCACACTAGGCGAAGACAAACACTACGTCTACCAAAGTTTTGTGTCTTTGGTAGCCTTGAGTTTATAGTAGGTTGGAAGAGCGGGGTAATCTGCTTGTCCCCACTTGGGTTGTTCCTCTCAGGTTGTCCGAGAGCAGGCCCTCTAAAGGATTCTAAACTACACAAAGAGTGGATCAACTTTTGGAAGTCAAGATTTATGATTCACCATAAGGGTGAAGAGCATACTCTCCTATTCCAATCATTTTCTCCCAAACATGCCAAAAAGATTCAGTTGCCTCTTACTCTTGAAATCAAATGGTAAGTCAAGATTTCTGATTCACCACAAGGGTGAAGAGCATACTCTCCTATCACCAAAAGATCCCAATTGTAAGTTTTAATGTGCTTAAAAATAAACAACTAGTATATGCCGCACATGTAAAAGTAAAGAACAAGAAAAATTGGGTTTTTATGCGTTGGGCAGCCCTGCAAACAATCATTAGTAGCCCTTGTGCATTTGAAGCTTTGACATGCGTTCTTTTTATGCAATGTTTCAATTTTTTTCATAACAATGGCAACCTATAATCACAACTTGTTAGCACCTAAAGTTAGTGTGAAATAGCATAAAAATCTTCAATAAAAAGTGGTAAGTTGCCTCAAAAATCCAATTTGTCTTCCAACCAAGTGCATGCAAAGAAAGTGCAAGTTAATCACAAATGCTCTCATTTTTACTCTTTGATTTTGACCTAGTCAACAAGATTGGACTTGTTTGCTATGATTTTGGATCTAAAAACAGAAATGAAAAGAAGAGACCCCTACCAAAAATTAGAGAGCTTTCCAAAAATGTAAGAAATTCAAAAAAATCTCTTCATTTGCTCTCTAAAGATCAATTTTGTCAAAACAGACCAAATTTATCAAATCGAGTTTTTGATCCTTAATATGACCTCAAAATTCAAAACACAAAGAAAGAACCCCCATTAGAATTCAAGAACCTTTCTGAAAATGTAAGTTTTTCCAAAAAAATGCACTGATTTACGATCAGAAATGGTTTTTTATGAAAAATAAAGAAAAACTCATAACTCCCGAAAATCACATCACAATGCTCTAAAAATTGGACTGAGACATTTTGAGCATATACTCAACATGAAAAAAAAAATTTCAAAACCAAACTCCAAGAGGTTTAAAAGATATGATCAAATCTTTAAACCAACTAAGTTTTTTGCCTTCAAACCAATTTACTTATGGGTTGGCCTTAAAACCAAAGTGATAATTCTACAAAAGCATTTGATTAGATCCAATATGCTGCTGTAAAAAATTAGAGATGAAAAATAAAAGAAAATGGAGCTAGAAACTTGATTCAAGCCCCACGGTGGGCGCCAAAAATGTACAGTAGAAAAGGTGCACTTCGCTAAATCATTCTATCCGAAGTTCTCCATAGATTGGAAAGCTCGAATGCCGACTTAGAGCTCCCTAGTCATAGAGTGCAAGGGGCATAAAAATGAGCATATAAGACTCTCAGATGAGCCTTAGAGATACTCTTCTTGCTAGTAAACCATGCAATGGGAGGTTCCAAAGACAAGATGCAAGAATGCAAATGTCCCAAGGAGTTCCTCAAGAATGCAATGCAACTAAAGATTAAACTAGAATGAATATGAAAAGTGTAGCTATTCTAATCATGGATGAGAGTGTTACTATCCAACTATTAGACTATATGATCTAAGCTACATGTAAAAATGAAAGCTAAGCTAAGCTAGAATGCCATGATGCCATGGATGAGAGAATGTAGATAAGAAATAGAAGTTCTCCACAAAGCTCCAAAGAAACCTGTTAGAAAACCTGCAGCATAACAATATTCAAAATGAGGATTTGAGGGGGAAAGCTCTCTCCCTTTTAAAGTTGTATCGATGGTAGAGATCAAGATGAAGATGGTGGATGATCAACGGTGGAATTCAAAAATAGGTGTGATCCATGTGCACACACAAGTCAACCAATAGAATATAAGTTGACTTGTCACATAAGACAAAAGCCTCACAAGCCTTTTCTTTTAATTGTAAAATAGAAAAAGGACTTTATGTGTGCACTTTAAGTGGGTAGAAGAATGGGGTGTTTTATTTACTTAAAAGGGGACATGTTCTTTTAATCAAATAATGAACTTAGGATAGCATAGTCAAACTATAGGTTATAATCAAATAAATTGATTATTAGCGATTTGGCCTAGGTAAGTGATTAAATTAAATTAGCCAAAATGCTGAGAAGGGGGCTAATAGTCTAGATGACCATTTTTAGATGATTACAGTTTGCAATCAAGGACATTTAGTCATGGTATGATGATGTAGCTAATTATTTATCTGCACAATGAGCTCCTCCTCACTTCTCACCTAAGAAAAAAGAGACCATACTTATCATCAGTTCAATATTATGTGACACTTCAATATCATAAATAGAATCAAGCATAATTTTAGTAGAGAAAAGCTTTAGCAATTCTTGGATTGCAGATTATATATTTTGTGTAGGAGAAAAAGAAATGTACGACATTCCACATGCATGTAATGATGAGCCTTGTGGTGGACACTTTTTTTGCCAAAAGAACATCCATGAAGATCCTAAATTCTAGATATTACTAGCCAACTTTACATAAGGATACAAAAAAGCACTCTAGGAGATGTGATAGGTGTTAAAGGATGGGAATGCTAACCATATTTGATGAGACACCTTTGCTTCCATAGGTCATTGTTACACCATTTACAAGTGGGGATTCAAATTCATAGGTACCATTGGTATACCTTCAAATGGTAAGTCCTACATCCTTGTGTGTACTGATTATGTGACACAATGGATAGAAGTCCTATGAAATATGCTAGGGATAACAAAATAGTAGAATTTTTCTATGAGGAAGTCTTTACTAGATTTGGAGTTCCTAAGGAAATAGTGACAAACCAAGGGGCACAATTCACTTCCACTCTCATATAGCCTTGGAAAAAGAGTATAACATAAGATGTAATTAGTCTACTCCCTATCATTCTTAGGCTTGAAAAGTTCACCCATACTAAAGCTAGGATGACATATAAATTCCTTAAATATATCCTCATAACTTTTGAAAATGAATAAATATAAAAAATTAATTTTATGATAATGAAGATGAGTGAGATAAACATCTTCTCCCAAATGTTAAGGTCAACCCAATGAGTAAAATAGTATTTATTACTCCTTTTCCAAAACTGCTTATATAAAAATCAAATTTAGACCAGTTTTCACTAAAACAATCATAACTTATTCAAACTAAGATGATATTATATCAAACCAAAACCAATTTAAAATCTATTCATATACCTTTTCAAAAATATGAGTTGGAGGTCTCTATCTTTTCATATGCATTTTGTACCAACACAAACAATAGTAAAATTTTTAGGAAAACAACATAGAAATTTAGCATCAAAACTTACAAAAATTAAGTTTCCTTTATTCGACTCTTCTCCAAACTTCTCCAACCATTAAGTTATGTAAATCAAAACCATTAAATAAAAATTAAATTCCTTTTAAAATCCTCTAACTTTTTATTTACCCCTCATGACCATTCACCTTCTCCCTTACATCAACTTTACATATTTTCAACGTTTTATGACAATATCTTATTACAAAATGAAATCTATCTAAGCATAACATCAATGAAAACATAAACACATAACACAAAGATTTTGGTAACCCAGAAATACTTCAAATTGAAATTAAAACTAGGGTGGGGATGAAAACCACAAATTTTTATTGCTACAACAACAAAGTTTGCCTATTAAGGATACAATTTGATCACTTCAGATGATCTACCCTATAAGGGGCCTGCCCTATTAAGAGATTTACAAGACTATTAGGTCTCACCTTGATTAAAGGATTTTACACTTACAATGAAGTAAGGACTCTGTTAGGAGATTTAGATAAGTCTGTTAAAACACTCTGTTAAGATATTTTCCTTGATTTACTTGTTAGAATGTCTCAGTACCAGATCCTTCAATTTTCTCTTAAATATTTTTACAGATCTCCTCTCTTCAATGTCTCAAACTAATCTCCTTATTTGATATGCTATGTTCAGTCCTTCACTACTAGGTTGCTTTTTCTGATCTTCTTATTTCACTTAGCCTTCCTCGCTCTGTTGTATCCTTCATGCTTTCATCTCGCTTCTATTCACATCATTCCATAATCCTTCATCCATAATTAATTAGGGTTAGAACCCTTAAATAGATAATCATAGAAAGTTCTAGATCTTAATCAACGATCCATATTTCATTCTTTTATCATTTTACCCTTTTGAATTTTTGATTGGTTAATCTATTTTTCTTGGGATTAATACCTTTTGATTACCCATATTTCAAACATCCTTGATACACATTATCCTCTGCTAACACATAATTTCACGTGGAATTTTTCTAACTTCATTGTGATTCCAATTTGGATGACCCCTGATTTGACTTCACTTTGCCTAACCACAACTTGTGGGATTGATCTTCTCCCTGATAGTTACACACATAGTCTAATCTCTTCTTCATCATTCAATCTCAAGTGGTGTTCTCTTTAGATCTGAGTCCATCAATAGAATTCTCCTAACTATAACAACTATTCTAAAGTGTTAAGCCTGAGCCATCTAACCATTTATCATGGTTTATTATCTCCAATATGAATCGACATTTGATCCTCATTCAGATTGCAAATCTCATCTTATCCTCTAGTACCCATTGAGCCTAAGTGTTGGAATTCTTTTAGAATAACTGAGAGGGGGGGTGAATCGGTTATTCAAGGTCCAAATGTACAAAATAAAACTTTTCACAATTCAGTGAACCCATTTAACATTCTTAACCATGCATGCATTCATTGTATGTTAATTAAAATTGATATGTTACTATAACATTAACATGAAGAAGTATAAAGAATAAAACACAACATATCCATCAGTACACTTGACACAATGATTTAATGTGGAAACCCAATTTGGGAAAAACCACCAGTAACATGCTACTCCTTTTTCACTCTTATGAAGTGATGCCATGTTAAAGGTTACAACACACACTGTTAAATGTGACTCGGTTAAGGGATTTCAATCACCCTGTTAAAAGTGAGTCTTGTTAGAGGACTTTAGGCCATTCACTTGGAATGCTGCCCTGTTAAAGGATTTTCCAATGACTATTAAGAAAGGATTTACCCTAATCTAATACAATTGTTAAAAAATAACAGTAGAGCTTTGATCTGATACAACTTACAACCTTACATGCAGATTACAGATCACTATTCAGTCCTCAACTCTGCTTGGCTTCCTATCTTTTCAGTTCTGACAGCTTGTTCACCCTTCTAGCATTCATCCTCATTAAGCCTTCTTGCTTAGTTCACCATTGCAAACTTCTCCTCTTGGGTCACTTGATGAAGCAAACCCTTTTCCTTCTCCTTGTTAGGTTTTCGCATCCAAAAACTCTTTGACCTCCAACTAACCTTGCTTCATGACTAGACATCCCTACATATAGGGAATTAGAACTCTTTTTCCTGCTCATTATCCATCTCAAAAATTAGGGTTTTTGATGGACTAGGTAGGATACAATGTATCTACCCCATATCTTGTCTTTTTTAAAAACTTCTCCTAAAATCCATTTGAATTCACCTTCAAAACATTTTACATAAGATTCTGTGCCTCTAGCTCATCAATCTTATCTTCCTCCTAATTTACAAGTTCCAAGAAACAAACTTGTCAACTTTTAATTGGTGAATCTTTGATTTTTTTCATAATATAGTAGCTCGGCATTGTCAATTTACTAATGCTCAGCACATACTATGTTACTCAACATCAATTGGATTTTACTGGTGCTCGAAACATACTAAAAATCACTCGGCATTAGCTAACTTTCTTAGTATCTACTAGCTTGCTTGACATCCACTAGATTACTCAGCATCCACTAGAAATTTCTTTCACTCGGCTCCAATTGACTTTTTATTCGGCTTGCACTAACTTTGCTTGGCACCTTCTATCAACTTTGTCAAGCTTAGAAAATGAACTTTGTTGAACCTTTTTCTTCTAAACTTTCTAAGTGTAGCCAATCATTTTGTAACCCTAAGTAGATCATCAATACATTATGTTATCACTCTCTTAACTAATTCTTACACTTAATACATAATCATAACTCAACCTTTTCTCTAGGTACTTTTGTTACATCTTGTTGATCAAATCCTCCTCATCAATCAACTAAGTGATAGTGCTTGAAATATATAAACAATTGTCTTACTAGCATGGGGTAGGTTTGACATCAGTGACAAAATAATGATTGAAAACACACAATCTTCTTTCAACATTTTCTTACTCAAGTGATCTTTTTAATCATATATCAACAATCTCCCTCTTTGGCATTAATGGCAAACCAGACTGATCAACAAATGATGAACATCTTGTTCTATCAAACTAATTAGGTCAAAATAGTAAAGCAATACCAAAAAGAAATCTTGTGAAAAACACTTCTCCCTATATCAGCAACTCCTTCTTAGGTTACAAAATATCCTTCTTATTTGATTCTCTTCTGTCATGGATCAACAGAATATTTGAATAGCTCCCTCTTTTTTTTTCTGCTTTCTCCCTCTTTATTGATTCATGTCTTCTAATCTTCTGATTATGTTCCTTTACTTCACTGTTCCTCTTTTGCACTGTACTTTCTCCCTCTGACTTGATTTTTTGCTTTGACCATCTTCCTCTTGATCAGTATGCACTTGATCCGTTTCTTGTACTTTCTCCCTCTTTGACAACAATGCCAAAGATATATACTCAACACTTGGCATCTTTTGTATATGCAGATATAAGCTTTTGTAGGCTCTTCAATTTTCTCCCTTTGTCACCTTACTTGTGACTAATTTGAATTTTCAGTTCTGTGATTACTTTAGGCAATTTCCTAAAGTAAGATCCACTACATCAATTTGTATGAAATGAATATCATCTTGTTTGATGCAGGGTACTCCCTCTATCTTTTACATAGCCTTTGATAGGGTCATCACCCCTAATTTACCTCTCAGATCCTCATAAGCATCCTTAGGTAATGCTTTGGTGAAGATATCAGCAATTTGCTCCTTTGTGTTGATATATTCCATCTTCACCTCTTTGTCTTGAACCAACTCCCTTACATAATGATACTTTATTGCAATGTGTTGTGTCTTTGTATGCATGGCATGATTCTTTTATATATTTATAGCACTTGTATTATCACAATAAAGTGTCACTGGTTCAGTTATTTCTTCCTTCATTCCCTTTAGTAACTATTTGATCCATACAATGTTTGTACAATTGATAGCAACAACAACATACTCTACTTTAGCAGTATATTGGGAAGTACAACTCTACTTTTTGCTTGTCCATGTAACAAGTCTTCTGCCTAAGAAAAGTGTTACTCCACTAGCGCTCTTTCTATCATCAATATTTCCAGCCCAATCAACATCAGTGTAGGCTTTCAGTTCAAACTTTTCATTCTTCTTATAGTATAAACCATACTCTTATGTTCCTTTCAAGTATCTCATTATTCTTTTTACTGCCATCAAGTGATTCTCTCTAGGGTTAGCAGAGAATCTAGCAACTATCTCCACAACTAATGCAATATTAGGTATGTTGTGTACTACATATTGCAATTTGCCAATCATGGATCTATATAATGTTTGATTGACCTCAGCTGAATCATCATTCTTTGATAGCTTGAGTGTTGTTACCATAGGTGTACTTACTGGTTTTGAATCCTCAAGTCCAAATGTCTTCAATATCTCCTTGATATATTTTGATTGAGTGATATATACACCATACTTCATTTGATAGACCTGTAATTCCACAAAGAATTTGATCTCACCAAAAATTGACATTTCAAACTCTTGCTTCATTTGATTTGCAAAATCTTTACACAAAGCATCTTGTCCTTCAAATATTATGTCATCAACAAAAATTTTAGATAACAGTATACCTTTTTCTTTATCTGTCTTCATGTACAAATTGTTGTTATCATTTGTCCTTTCAAATCCAATATTAACAAGATAAGTATGAAGTCTCTCATACCATGCTCTTGGTGCTTGTTTCAATCCATATAGGGCTTTGTGCAGTCTACATACCATATTCCTATTGTTCTTATCCACAAATCCTTCTAGTTGTTCTATGTAGACCTCTTCTTCTAATATACCATTCAAAAATGCAGACTTGACATCCATCTGGTAGACTTTGAAACGTTTGTAAGAAGCATAAGCAAACATAATTCTTACTCCTTCCATTCTTGCAACAGGGGCAAATGTTTCACCATAGTCGATTCCTTCTTCTTGTGCATACCATTTGCAAACTAGTCTTGCTTTATTTCTTGTTACTTCACCATTCTCATCTAGCTTGTTCCTGAATACCCATTTTGTGCCAATCACATTCTTGTCCTCTAGTCTAGGAACTAGGCTCCAAGTCTCGTTCTTTTCTATTTGTTGAATTTATTCTTCCATAGCCTTGTACCAATCATCATATTCCAATGCATCACTCACTGTCTTAGGTTCCTTCATGCTTAACAAACATGCCTCACCTCTCAACCTATTTCTTCTCATTGGCCTTGCATCTTTGTCTCTAATAATTTGATCTACAGAATGCTGCCTTTTAACATATTTGGATAATCTTGGCTCAATTCTTGTGGCTACATTCTATCTCTTAGCTTCAATATCACTATGTGCATCTTTGTTAGGTATTTCAACACCTCTTTCATGTGTGCTAATCTCAGAGTCAAATTGTGCATTCTCCTCATTTTGCAACTCAGCATCTGAATGCAACTCGACATTCATAGGATGTGACTCAGCAGTTGTTGAAACTTGCTGTTGATTTGTTGCATGATTTGTAACATCTTCTTCAGTAGGCATTCCTTCATAATAGTATGCAAAATTTCTTGTAGTCTTTTGGTTCTTTTGTAGTTTTAGCCTCATGTGCTTTTGTAAACTCGTCAAAATTCACATTTGCACTTTCCACAATTTTGTTAATGTTATTAGTTAAACACTTGTAAGCTTTACTTCTTGTGGAGTAACCAAGGAATATACCTTCTTTGCTCTTAGCATCAAACTTTCCACTCCTAACATCTTTAAGAATATAACATTTGCTTCCAAATACCTTAAAATATTTTACATTAGGTGGATGACCATACCATAGTTCAAAAGGTGTTTAGTGAGTACCTTTTTTTACTTGCACACGGTTCAAAATGTATACTATAGTACTTACAACTTCTCTCCAGTATTTTAGAGCAATATTTTTCTCCATCATTAGTGTTCTAGCATATTCCATTACAGATTTGTTTCTTCTTTCAGCAATTCCATTTTGTGGAGGAGTCCTAGGTGTTGATGTCTGTGTCTCGATTCCTCTATCATTGTAGAACATCTCAAACTCATGTGAAGTGAACTGACCTCTTCTATCTGATCTTAAACACTTCAAGCTCTTACCTATTTCTTTCTCAACTCTTGCCAAGTACAATTTAAACATTTGAAAAGCATCTAATTTTTGTTTTAGAAACATGACAGTCATCATTCTAGAGTAGTCATGAACAAGTAGCATAATATACCTGTCTCCTTTGTAGCTTTTCACTTTTAAGTTCTTTGATGTCATCAAACTCAACATAGCTTAAGGCAGAGGCAATCTCCAACATCACCTAATTGTGCTCTTTCTTTTTCTTCAAGTCTTCAGTAGTTAGGGCTCCTATTGGATCAACATGTTCTACTGTAATGCAAGTTTGTGCATAGTCTCCAAGTCCTCCAAGATGTAGCTTCATCAAACTTTGCCATGCAAAAAAGTTATCTCTGTTCAGCTTGGGTAATTCTCTTTTTGACATCTTGATCTTTATGCTTTTAGTACCTTGAACTAATCCTCTTAAGCAACTGTGCTCTGATACCAATTGTTGGAATTCTTTTAGAATAACTAAGAGGGGGGGTGAATTAGTTATTCAAGGTCTAGATGTACAAAATAAAACTTTTCACAATTCAGTGAACCCATATAACATTCTTAACCATGCATGCATTCATTATGCGTTAATTAAAACTGATATGTTACTGTAACATTAACATGCAGAAGTATAAAGCATAAAACACAACATATCCATTAGTACACTTGACACAATGATTTAACATGGAAACCCAATTTGGGAAAAACCACCAGTAACATGCTACTCCTTTTTCACTCTTTTGAAGTGATGCCCTGTTAAATGCCAACCCTATTAAAGGTTACAACACACACTATTAAATGTGACCTAGTTAAGGGATTTCAATCACCCTGTTAAAAGTGAGCCTTGTTAGAGGACTTTAGGCCATTCACTTGGAATGCCACCCTGTTAAATGATTTTCCAATGACTGTTAAGTCAACCCTTCTCCAAAGGATTTACCCTAATCCGATACAATTGTTAGAAAGTAATAGTAGAGCTTTGGCCTGATACAACTTACAACCTTACATGAAAATTATAGATCACTATTCAATCCTCAACTCTACTTGGCTTCCTATATTTGTAGTTCTGACAGCTTGTTCACCCTTCAAGCATTCATCCTCATTAAGCCTTCTTGCTTAATTCGTCATTGTAGACTTCTCCTCTTGGGTCACTTGATGAAGCAAATCCTCTTCCTTCTCCTTGTCATATTTTTGCATCCAAAAATTCTCTGACCTCCAACCAACCTTGCTTCATGACCAAATATCCCTACATATAGGGAATTATAACTCTTTTTCCTGCTCATTATTCATCTCAAAAATTAGGGTTTTCGATGGATTAGGTAGGATACAATGTATCTACCCCATATCTTGTCTTTTTTAGAAACTTCTCCTAAAATCCATTTGAATTCTCCTTCAAAATGGTTTACATAAGATTCTGTGCCTCTAGCTCATCAATCTTATCTTCCTCCTGATTTACAAGTTCCAAGAAAAAAAAACTTGTTAGCTTTTATTTGGTGAATCTTTGATTTTTTTCATAATGCAGCAGCTCGGCATTGTCAATTTACTGATGCTCGGCACATACTGTGTTACTTAGCATCAATTGGATTTTACTGGTGCTCAACACATACTAAAAATCACTTGGCATCATCTAACTTGCTTGGCACCTACCAACTTTCTTGGCATCCACTAGTTTGCTCGACATCCACTAGAAATTTCTTTCACTCAACTCCAACTGACTTTTTGCTCAGCGTGCACTAACTTTGCTTAGTGCCTTCTATCAACTTTGTCAAGCTTAGCAAATAAACTTTGTCGAACCTTTTTCTTCTAAAATTTATAAGTGTAGCCAATCATTTTGTAACCTTAAGTAGATCATCAATACATTATGTTATCACTGTCTTAATTGATTCTTACAGTTCAATACATAATCATAACTCAACCTTTCCTCTAGGTACTTTTGTTACATCTTGTTGATCAAATCCTCTTCATCAATCAACTAAGTGATAGTGCTTGAAACATGTAAGCAATTGTCTTAACAGCATGGGGCAGGTTTGACATTAGTGACAAAACAATGATTGAAAACACAATCTTCTTTCAACATTTTCTTACTCAAGTGATCTTTTCAATCATATATCAACACTAAGTCGACTATAGCATTGGTACAAGTCATATAGATGTTGGAGCAGCATACTAGGAAATGTATGCTTAGAACAACAAAACAATTGAACCAACATCAAATAGAAGAAAATATCAGGTATAAGTTCATGTGTCGTAGATGAGACTGCAAATCTAATCCACCAGCGGCACAACCCTACAAGTCCAAATTGCAGCACACACGAGTATTGCTCCTATCACAAATAATACTTTACATCAGAGATCCATCTCCTGAGCTTGTCACACTAGCATTAATTTTGAATGTCAGTAATATGAAGTAATTTCTATGCATAGCCTTTTAGTCTATATCTATGATTTTGATTCCTGATATACATGAGGAACATGTAACTTCCTTTATCAATCTATCTGCCTTGTTGATATGATCGAGGGTGACTAGTCCTTGTCTTACTGGGTCTCATGAGAAGACCTCCTATATTCCTATTTGATCAACTTGGCATCCTCTTCCAATCTTGTTCTTGCATTGTAGATGATAGATCCCTATGCACTTGCAATGAATTCCTATGATAGGTGTTTGATCACATCATAATATTATGATTTATTGACAAGATTCTTTTCGCTCTCACTCATTGGTATATCCCATATGTCTAGTTCAATAATTTTTTCTTCAATGTTGGCTCGTACCTCTTATTTATTCTCTATTTGTTAGAATTTTATGAAAAGGAAATATATGTATGTTCATTGTTGTATGTTGTCACAACTTTAAAAATTGGGCTATACACTCCACAAAGAAAACTAAAGAATTTGATGTATTTAATGATATGTACTAGTCTTCACCGTATTGTACTATGATAACATGATGATTGAAAACATATAAATTCATCTTGAACATCTTGAAACAATATGAGTAGAAAATGTTTGAACGATACCAAACTCTGTAATTACCAATCACAGAAGATTGTGTTTAATATGTTTGATTATATTTTCCATGCTTTAACAAGTTGATTCATCCCTTTAAATCAATTTTAGTTTATTTCTCTATTTGGTGCCTTTTCCCAATGGCTATAATTATACATACATATGTATATATATATATATATATATATACATATATATATATATATATGTGTGTGTGTGTGTGTATATATGTATATATATATATATACATATGTATATATATATGTGTGTGTGTATATATAGATATATAGATAATATATGTATATACATATATATATCTATACATATATTTATATACATATATGTGTGTGTGTGTGTGTGTGTGTGTGTGTAATGTATATGTATATATATATATATATATATATATATATAAAGGAATATTTATATTATCATCAATAATGAAACTCGTGATCATATCAATCTGACTGTAACTACAAACTTAACAATAACTACCTCTTATTTTCTCTCTTCTTCTCCTCTTTTCTTCCTCTCTTCTTTCATCTTCTTTTGTGAATCCCAATATACAACCCTTGCATCATACTATATTTTCTCACTATGAGATAAATATACTCTTGTGAGATTTTTTCCTATCTAGGTTCTATCTACACGTAACCTAGTTTCTTTTCCACATTCTACAAGTTATTTAATAGTCTTTTCTCACTATGAAATAAATCCACTCTTGTGACCTTTTTCCTATCTAGGTTTTCTCCACATGCAAACCTAGTTTCTTGGTCTCATTCTACTAGTTCTTTTCTCAAACAATATAAGAAAAATACACAACCACACAATCTCCTTCACCTAGATCTTTCATTGAACTCTAATACCAAAAATGATACATAACTACACCTTTGGTACACCTGTTGTGGAATTAACACTCAAAAGGCTTCAACAACAGACTCTTACACATCATATATATATATATATATATATATATATATCTGTGTGTGTGTATGTATATATATACATATATACTCATAATATATACAACAAAATCCCTAAAATATATACTCATAACATTTGAAAATTAATAGATATCACAAATTTGTTTTATGATATTGAATATGAGTGAGTTAAACATGTTCTCCCAAATGTACAAGTCAAACCAATGAGTAAAATAAAAGTTATTACTCTTTTTCCAAAATCGCTTACATAAAAATTAGATTCAGATTAGTATGCACTATAACAATCATAACTTCTTCAAATCAAGATAAAATTTTACCAAACCAAAATCAAATTAAATATTATTCAAATACCTTTCCAAAAATATAATTTGGAGGTCTTTATCCTTTCATATGAATTTGTATCAACACAAACAACAGCTATATTTCTAGAAAAATAACACAAACATTTAGCACCAAAACTTACAAAAATCAAATTTCCTTTTATTTAACTCTTCCCCAAACTTATTCAACCTTTCAATTATGTAAATTAAAACAATTACGTGAAAATTTAATTCTTTTACAAATCCTCTAACTTATTATTTACCCCCATGACCATTCACCTTCTCCCTTACATCAACATTACATATTATCAATTTTTTATGCCAATACATAATTACAAATTGACAGGCTTGCATTTTTTTGATAAATGTTAGAGTAGAGGGTTAATTTAATTTAATTTATTAAATTACTTTTACTCCCTTCTTAAGATTTCACTTTATGCACATGCATTTCCATTTGATAATTAAATATTAATTATTGAATGTCATTTACCTCTTAGGTTTTCCCTTTTAGGTTTTATGATCTCCTTTTATAAGGATTGATCAATTGTAAATTTGATTCATTCTTTCAATCTGATAATATATTCTTCCATATTTTCATAGCCAAACCCTTGCCTCTTCTTTGTCCTTTCTTCTCTGTGATAGGTTCTTGCATGTAGGTGTTCTTTGGGTTTTGTGGATTTGTATTGCTCAAATCCTTCATGGTATCAGAGCTAGAATTTGTTGTAGCTTGTCTAGTTTTTGAAGAAAGAGGGAATAAGGGTTTGTTGGATTAGATCTAGCTATTTTCACATTTTTTTTTGTGAGAATAGGGGGGTCTCTTCATTTCGGAGCACTTTGAGGCCAAACAAACCTCATGGTTGGATTCAGAGGATGTCAAAACCCTTTTTTTCATTTGTAATTTGTCAATTTTGGACAACGTTGACTAGAGAAGCAAATTTTTTTGCATACTAGGGCTGTACGACCTTGGCACACTTTTTGATGAGATTTTTTGCAAAAAAAAAAAAAAAAAAAAGCGTTTTAAAAAAATCATTTTTTACAAAAGTCACGCCACCTCTATGCCACCACCTTGCCTCAATTGCACCACTATTGTCGATGTTTCCTGCTTACGCACCATCGTGCCTACCTCCGCTATAATTAGCTACCCTGCCTGAGTGCCGCTCCCACCCAACCCCACCTAGCTTATGGTCATGTGGGGGGGCTAGGGCTTTGTTTTAGCCACTTTCAATTTTTTGGTGGGTTTGCAAATTGTTTTGCTTTTTGGAGGCCCTGTCGGTTTTTTGGCTCGAACTTGAGCATACGGTATGGTTTTTTGGAAAACAAAATATCGTCGGAAAGCTAATTTTAAGATAGAAATGATGCTGAATGTATTTTTTAGATTATTTTCCACTTTGGCTCCTTTTTTTTTTCTTTAAGTCAGATGATTCTTTCTATCTTTCGAGGGCATAACTTGCTTGTTTTAGCTCTATTTTTTGATTTGAAAGAAGCACTAGAAAGATCTTCTCGAGAAATATCTAGATTCTCTATTATTTTCATTAGTATTTTTCAAAGGTACATGTGATTCTCAAATTGAATCTTTTTTCTCTTTTCTTGTATATGCATTCCTTCTAGTAACTGGGGTTCAATTTGCATTGTGGGGGTATTTTTCAATTATTTTCTGTTATTATATCAGGATATTAGAAAAATTCATACACTTTCTTATAATAATGGCCGAGACCTCTTATTGTCTAGAACTTATGACCCCTCAGAACTATCACACATGGAAGTCCCTGATGACACAACTTCTCCGCTCAAAAGTTTTGTGGTCTTTTTTAGATGCAATGCAACTAGTTTTATCGAGGCCTTTTGAGGTCATGCAACACATAAGCAAATTGGTACAATGAACGAGTTTGTGACACTTCAGATTGAGGCATAGCTTATCTCTCTTGTACCATATTACTTTCCTTCCATTGAGGACTTCTTCATGAAGTTCAACCAATAGAGATCTTTATTGTAGGGTTCTGGGAAAATCAAGACTAACACTGAGTGTATTTACCTGATTCTTTCGAAGCTTCATGGAAACTTTTAGATTTTGGCTTCTACCTTCCATTCCACCATGGATGCTTTGGGTACTAGATTTACCATGCCATCTTTTGAGATTTTTTGTGATCATTTGACTCAAGAGCAAGCTAAGCTCTCTTAGTTGGATTCTCTCACTAGCTCACAGACTTGTACATTGGTAGCTTAGACATCTTTTGGAAAGAAGGAGAAGAAACTTAAGTCACATCCTATAGAGTCTTAGATTGATTCTAGCCCTCACATCACATAAGGCCCACCTCATCCTAAGGGGGATAAACCAAAGCTAGATAGATTTGAAGTGTGCCTATTGTAATAAGCCCAATCATGATGAGTCACATTGCTATGAGAAGAAGTTAGATGGCTATGCTAAACAAGTTTTAGACTTGACAACTCTCCTTCAGAAGAGCAACATTGATATTCCTTCTACTTCTCATAGATCTTCTTCATCATCACCATTTCAGTCAGATGAGAAAAACATAGGAAAGGGTCATGCACTATGTGCAACTACTAGTCCATATTCTTCTAGATGGTTATTGGATTAAGTTGCTTCACACCATATGACATCTTCTTAGGATTTGTTCTCTTCTTTTGAGGCTTCTCCTACTCTACACATTTTGATGGGTAACAAAATTGTTATGATTGTATATGGGAAAGTCTCTATTGATATTGATGATGGTACATTTCATGATGTACCACATGTTTCATCTTTTTCCTCTAACTGTCTCTCTATTTATCAGATTATACATAGTGGGACAAGGAAGATAATTGAGTTTGCACAAGATTCAATGCACATTAGAGATAGTGATACATGAAATATTGTTGCTACGGGGATTGTTGATCATTCTTGTTGACCATCTCCATTATCAGAGACTCACTCTCCTTCACAAGAGACTATAGAGGTGAAGTAAAGTCACTTGAACCTATGTGTTGTTCTTGAGACCAATGTTGTGACTTCTACACCTCCACCTCCTATTCATATTCCATCTATTGCACATGATTACTCTTCAACATTGATTATCATTACAACTCCAATCATCGAGCCGCCTAGTGCAGTTGTTGAGGATATATTAGAGGACATACATCTCCTCTCAGATGATAGATTCACCACACATGTTATCCAACCTCCATTGGAGATTCTATTTCAAGATTCTCATGCATTCTCCTTTGAGCATCAACTAGGACTTCCAACTCATGTTACATTCAAGGTTTTCATCCTCTTTGTCTAGTGCCTTTGTTTCTTTCAGATTGGAGCTATAGTGGGCTATTCATCAACACAAGAGTTCTACCATTTTGGGGGCACAAAAAAGTCTCAAGCCTCTATCATGGGGGGTTTCATTGTACTTATGAATTTGAGAGAGTCTCTTGAGACATATCATTTGTACTTTTTTTTTCCCCCCCTTTCTATCTCTTTTTGGAGTAGGCTTTTTCCCACGTGGTTTTCCCTATTTCTCTATTTCATAGAGATTTGGTTGTGATTGGGTAACTCATTAGGCCTTGTTGCTGGGACCCAAGTTTGCTTTCAACATTGTAGTTATCTTGCTTTTTCATGCATGGTTTGTTAGTTACATTGTTGCTCATCTTAAGGGGGGTGTTGGAGTAAAGGGTTAATTTAATTTAATTTATTAAATTACCTTTACTCCCTTCTTAAGAATTCGGTTTATGTACATGCATTTTCATTTAATAATTAAATATTAATTATTAAATATCATTTACCTCTTAGGGTTTCCCTTTTAAGTTTTATGATCTCCTTCTATAAGGATTGATCAATTGTAAATTTCATTCATTCTTTCAGTTTGATAATACATTCTTCCATATTTTCAAAGCCAAACTCTTGCCTCTTCTTTGTCTTTTCTTCTCTGTGACAAGTTCTTGCATGCAGCTGTTCTTCAAATTTTATGGATTTCTATTGCTCAAATCTTTCAATAAATGACCTTTAAAATTTATAAAACCCTAAGTAACATAACAAAATAGACTATATGTCATATTTTATGACATTACTAACCTTTCAAGAACTTATTTTCATAAATTTGACATACTAGGAAACTTTGACAATTCATTAAAAATGGCTTTATTTAGCCTTACATATTGACTCAAATGGATTTAAAAGATCATAATAAAGTATTCTATCCTCATGTATCTTCTTGTTGTTCCTTTTTGATAGGTACTCCTACACTAGGAATGGGGATACATTTTGACTAGAAAAATTTGTAGGTAGATCAGAGAGCAAGACCAGAGATAGAGATCTTTAGGAGACAAGTATTTGATCAATACTATCAGATTGTCAATGAATAGTTCAACACTTCTATGATGCACAATAGGGAAAGATGGACAAATATGCCAGTGAGGTTACAGAGGAAGGAACCACATGCTCCTAATAATCTTTATGCAGATACTAAAAGAGAAGAGCATTATGTGAGAAACACCAAACAAAAGAATGAAGACTGGTTACCCCTAGTTGTGCAACCACCAATTTTCCTATGACCACTTTTGTTCATGAAATGAGAAATTAATACTTAAAATAGGGAATCATAGGAGAAGAGATGGCAATGTTTCGAAGAGATGAATGCTCACTTCAAGAGCTTTTCTAATGGGGAGTGTGGATGACAAATGAATGTTGATCTTAGGGACTTTGCCAAAAGGAAGTGCATAACCCACTAAAGGGACCAACAAGATAATAGGTTGACAGGAATGATGAGCCACATTTTTGTTATATTTTGGGCTCATACTTTGAGCATTCTTCTCACGTTTTAAGAACTTTTATATATCTTTTATACCATTGAACAAATATTAAGTAGTAATTATGGGGTAAATCATGGAATTTTATGATTAGTAGAATATATTATTATGATAAGTCTTTGAACAAACATTAAGTAGTAATAATGGGGTGTTACATGAACTTTTATGATTAGAATAATACATTATTATGACAAGTCTTTGAACAAACATTAAGTAGTAATAATGGGGTGTTACATGAACTTTTATGATTAGAATAATACATTATTATGACAAGTCTTTGATAATGTTTTTAGGGCTATTGCTTGTTGTTTTGCTAAATTTGTGAAAGATATCTATTTTATGAGTGCATGAGATAAAGTGCCTTCCTACAACCATTACTATTAATTGTCCTGCACCCCTATGGGAGTTGTTACTTAATTCTAATTAATGTCCAATGAACATATGAATGAGATAGTGAATCATTTAATGGGTTGAATATGTTGAGCTAACCCTATGGCACAGGAATAAACAATAGTCACTACAGGTGCCAAGCTTCAAGGAGAAGATGTAGCTGCCATTGGATCACTGTGAGACTATTTTAAGGAAGAATAAATCGAGAACATGAATTAAGGAGGTAGTTGGGAAGAAACCTACCACCCTAGGGGAGCATTCCATGAATCCAATAGGAGTCTTGAAGACACCCCAATCTAAGGTAGTGGATCATTTACTTCTTCAAACCGATTTGGCTCAATTTTCTCTATCATATCTATTTCTTCATTGTATAAAGTCAAAAATATATTAAAGACTTCCTGTTTCTTTAGGAGTGGTTAGTTAATCGTTAGATTCTAGATTTGAATAAATAGCCACATTCTCCTTTAGAGAAGTGGGTTGATAGTAACTGTTATTTCATTGTAGTTGCAAGACACAACTTGTACTATATACTTTGTAATTTTAGTTCAGTAAAGATTTTATGGAGTTTGAATCTTAATCTATTGTATTCTTAAGGCATTACCTAAGGGGGCCCACTTAGTGAAGTTGCCTCTCTTTCAATTTGTGCAATTAGAATAGTTTAAAAAAAAAACTTTCTGTTATTTATTTCTTGGCACTCCAGTGTGTCTGTTCTTGCAACTAGTAGAATCACAAAGTTGTTTACTATTCATGTAGCCACTAAGGACAAAGTAGTTTATGTCATCAAAATTGGGAGTAAATTTCATTTTGTATAGTAGAAGTTAGGAACATTTCATTTCCAGTAATTTCAATTCCAACATGATAATTTTAGGATAGAACTCATGTTTGAAAGAGTTGTTTAGTGTATATATTGTGCATACCTATTTCAAGTTTAATGTCCCTGGGTTGACAATCAAATGATGTCCTTAAGTAAGGATTTAATTGCCAGTTGTGATGTCCAATCTCTGAGTAGAGGAATATCTATTCCAAGTTTACATCCTTATTTAGGACACTACACCACATATAATCGATCAATTAACAACAGATAATAAGCAAAGACTAATAGATGACCAACAATAAGTAGGTAAACACCATATGACAAACTAATAGCATATGAATTTGAACGCAAAAAATATTGTCATTAGAATATTTTACACATGTTTATTAAAATGTGGAATGGTTTCCAATTTAGAAGATTTTTAAACCTTGTGTGTGTGTTGAACATAACAAAACAAAGTTTCATTTCATTAAGTGGTGAGATTTAAAATCTAGGAACAATAATAACAAGTGACACTAATTTGTCTTAAAACCTTCAAAACTTGTTGTACTATATTTTGTGTTAAGTTTATTCTATGTGATATTGCTATCAGGATTTAACTGTGTAATTTTTGAGTCAAACTCATTGACCCATGTTCCATGAGTAGTGATTCAAAATGAATCCATCTCTCATGAGAATAAATAGAACACTTAACACTCATTGGAACACTTAGCACCTCTGTAAGCATCACCTAGATCCAATGAGTGGTAAGTGTTCCATTTATTCTCATGAGAGATGGATTCATGTTGAATCAGTACTCATGAAACATGGGTCAATGAGTTTGAGTCAAAAATTACACAGTTAAATCCTGATAGCAATATCATAATTTGATTTGATGTGGAAATTATCACCTACTTATTTATTCTGTGTTTTAAAAAATTGGAAGTACTAACAAAGAGAGGTGAAGTGGGGGCCCACTCACTGTAGAAGGAAGTAAAAAATAAATCCATGTGTTAGTCAAGAAAGTGTCCTCTAAGATTATCTTCAAATGAATTAGGACACATCTCAATATGAAACAATCAAGCTCACAAACTAACAAAACACAAATTGGATGACCTTCTCTAACAACTATTGATGTGGGGTGGAAGTTTAAAAATTTGAGTTTTAAAATTTGTGGTATTATATTTATGAATGTATATTTGAATTGGGTCAAATTCTATACTTGAAAATTGGAACACCTTCAAATGCAACAATTAATCCCATTAAACTAACAAAACATGAATTGGATGAGCTCTCAACACTTGAAATAAGGTATGAATTTTAGAAGTTTAAGAATTAGATATTCGATCATAGAATTAGTATGGGTCAAATCTTTCCTTAAAGATTTAATCGGAAATGATGAATTATAAATTAAAAAATAAGAAATGCAATAAAAGATAATAAAAACAACTCTAAAATCAATGATAAGAAAGATAAAAATAAAAGAAATCATAAAAAAATCTTTGGCCATGACTATACCACTTATAAATTAATTGTCACATTAAAAACATTCTAATCTAATCAAAATGAAAAAGGACATAAATCAGCAATTATCCCTATAACAAGGGTAAAAGGTCAAGTACCCAATTCTTTATCTTATTTGGGTGTGCAATGTTGCCCTTTACACCAATGTGGCTGTGAGTAGGATTTTAAAATATTGGGTGCCTCGGGTGATGTAAGAGAAGAAATATAATAAAAAGTGGAAGCAGCCAATAGGAATAGTAGAGGATGCCTTTATCCAAGTCGAACTTTGACTGCAGGGGCTGTTTATAATGATGAGGCATGTGTATATTTAATAATGATGATTATTGAGTACACTATTTTGTCTAGGACTTAACGCAACGGCATTGAAACAGCAGAGCAGACTGTACCAAACATGATATGGATTGGATCTATCAATCTATCTTCCTATCGGCCCCTGTTCATGTTCTTGAGTGGGAGCGAGAACTGATAATGATGAGGAGAAACCCATTTGGTTTCGCATATGCAATCAACAAGGAGGAGCGGGCGGGAACGGCACTGGCCAAATATATTTCAGGGGGAAAGTGAAAAATCCTACCTCGTTTTGTGATATAAGAGCGGGAGCGTTAGATCTGAGCTCCGCTGCGTACTTGGGAAATGAGATGGTGTTTGTGTGTGTATGTGTAGGTAGTTAGCTGCTTCTTCTTCTCGAGAAATGAATGAAAACAAGAGCAGTAAATGCATCTGCAGGCGCCAGGGAACATTATAACTATGTCAGTGTACCTTGAGGACTAATTATTGTTGGCATTAGGGCATTTGAAACTAGTTTGATTGGTGTGCTTCAATGGCAGTGTTTTGGGCGCGAGCGAGGAGGAGGATGGGAAGAATAACAGTGGTTATGGCGGCTATGGTGGTGGCGATGATGGTGGCGGTTGTTGCAGAAGGAAGAGAAGAAGATGGAGCAGGGGATGATTTGAGGGTGCTTTTGGCTTTGAAAATGAGCGTGGAGGATTTGGGGGAAGGGCTAAAGAGCTGGAATGTTACCAGTCCTAATGCTCCTTGCGACTGGCGAGGAGTTTCATGCTTCTCTTCAAGAGTGTGGGAGATTCGGCTTCCTGGACTAGACCTTCAAGGTCCTCTCACAGGTGTGTATATTTATATTACCGTTGCCATTATCATTTTGGGTATATTGCCGCCATTACCATTGTCATTGTGGTAATATCAGGTTATCATTACCATTAGCATTGTCGTTTTTGTATTGAGAGTGAGTTTATTGACAGAGGAGATTGGGAGATTAAGCGAGCTCAGGAGGCTGAGCCTGAGATCCAATGGATTCAATGGAAGCATTCCCCTGTCGCTGGTACAATGTGGACATCTCCATGCCCTTTACCTCCAAAACAACCGTTTCTCCGGGCGGCTGCCTTCTCAACTGGGTAATTTGTCGGAGCTGCAAGTATTGAATGTTGCGGACAATTTGTTGTGGGGAGAAATAGAGGGCTTGGGGTTTGGGAGCAGGAGTATGAAATACCTGGATCTTTCGGGTAATGCTTTCTCTGGTAAAATACCCTCTTCTCTGGTCTTGAGCCGCCGTCTGAGCTTCATTAATCTGTCTTTCAATGAGTTGAGCGGCCCCGTTCCTGCAGATTTGGGGAAGCTGCCATTGTTGGAGTTTATAAGTCTGGATTGGAATAAGTTGGATGGAAGCATTCCCCGTGCTCTGGAAAATTGCTCCAATCTGGTGTCCGTGAGCATGGATGATAATAGGCTAAGCGGCCAACTGCCTGCTGCTTTGGGAGCTCTTCCCAAACTGGAAAGGCTTTCGGTAAGGGGAAACTATCTGTTGGGTGGGATTCCGGCTTCCATTTTCAACAGCTCTTCGCTGCGAATACTCCAATTGGGTTTTAATCAGTTTTCTGGCTTCCCATCTATGCCCAGTGGTGGCAGCGGGAGGTTTCGAGTGGTGGACGTGGAGAGCAACAATCTGAGGGGCCTAATACCCTCATTTTTCACGAATTTTTCGAATTTGGAGTTTCTATCTCTGTCAAATAACAGTTTGGGCGGCCCGATTCCGGCTTCCATTGGGAAGCTAAGGCTTCTCCAGCAGCTTAATTTATCGCATAATTTTCTGTCCGGCTCAATCCCTTCAAGCATTTCACAATGTCGTGGCTTGGAAGTGCTGAACTTAGAGGGCAACAGATTGCGTGGAAGCATTCCTTTGTCTTTGAGTTATTTGGCTTCTCTCAGGGATCTCTATCTGGGAAGAAACATGTTGGAGGGAAAGATTCCGGAAGGTATAGGCAGGCTCACAATGCTGGAGGAGCTATCGCTGCCCTCCAACAATCTATCAGGAACGCTACCGGAGGAGCTGCTGGATCTACCCAGCCTTAGAATCATGGATCTGGCTGAAAATGGGCTGTCCGGGGAACTTCCGTCGGGCATCGGATCTTTGCAAAGCTTGAGGATTCTTAATCTCAGCGCAAATGGCTTTAAAGGCGTTGTGCCCTCCACTGTTGGCAGCCTATTCAGGCTGCAATCTCTGGATTTGAGTCAACAGCACCTTACCGGGAATCTGCCCGTTGAGCTTGTGGCCTTGTCCAAACTGCGCTATCTCTCTCTGGCAGGGAACTCTTTTCATGGAGGCATTCCCGATGGTTTCAACAATCTGGAGAAATTAGAAGTTATGAATCTGAGTGCAAATTCTTTAACAGGACCGATTCCTGAGAGCTTTGGCTTCCTGGGAGCGCTTATGAGTTTATCACTTTGGGGAAACAGTCTCTCTGGTAACATTCCAGGGGAGCTCGGGAATTGTTCCAGTCTGGTGACGCTAATGATCAGAGGCAACCGACTTCAAGGCACCATTCCTCCTCAAATCAGCCGCTTATCGAAGCTCCAAGAGGTGGATGTGGGAAGCAATCGTTTGTCAGGAGGCATTCCAGGGGGCATCTCCAATTGCACAAGCTTGAAATGGGTTGCCATGGATGGAAACAATCTCACCGGTACAATCCCCAAATCGATGGGGCTTATCACGGGTCTCCAAAAGCTGTTTCTGGAGGGAAACAAACTGAGCGGTACAATTCCAGAGGAGGTTGGAGAGCTTAAAAACTTAGAGACGCTAGACTTTTCTGCAAACAATCTATCGGGTAACATTCCCTCTGCCTTGTGTAGGATAAAGCCTCTCCGGCACCTCAATCTCTCCCACAATCATCTGAGAGGAAAAATTCCTTGTACCCGATTCAATGCAGCTTCATTTGCCTACAATCCCGGCCTATGTGGGCCTCCGCTCAAGTCCGCATGCGCTCAAAGGTACGCCAAAGCCCATGGCCATGGCAGAAGGGGCAGAGACAGGGCTTTGGCCATTGCCATTGCCGTTGCTGTAATCTGCGGAAGCCTTTGCCTCCTCATTGTGCTAGCCATTTCTATTGCGTTTTTAGTTATGAGGGTGAGCAGACAGCGGCAGGCGAAAGCCCAAATTGGCGAACAAGAGAAGAAGCTCGTCATGTTCTACAGCCCAATAACATACGGGAACGTCGTGGAAGGAAGCGGGCACTTCGACGAGGAGCATGTGCAGAGCAGAACAAGGTACGGAATCGTATTCAAGGTCTGTTTGCAGGACGGAAGCGTGTTTTCGGTGAGGAGATTAGCGCAGCAGCAGGAGGGAGAAAACGGCATCCAGGGGAGTCAATTCAGAGAAGAGGCGGAAGCCCTAGGGAGAGTGAAGCATCGCAATTTGTGCATTCTGAGGGGGTACTATGTGAGCAGTGAAGTAAGGCTGCTTGTTTACGACTACATGCCCAATGGCAATCTGGCTACTCTTCTGCAGGAAGCCTCGCACCAGGGCGGCCATGTCCTCAACTGGCCGATGAGGCATCTGATTCTTCTCGGAATAGCTCGCGGCCTTGCATTCCTCCACACAAGCTCGATCGTGCACGGGGATGTGAAGCCCAACAATGTGCAATTCGATGCGGATTTTGAAGCCCATCTCTCAGATTTTGGCCTGGATAGACTGGTGGCTACTCCATCTGATAATCCATCCTCTTCCACTACGGCAGCCAGAAGATCATCGATGGGGTATGTTTCCCCTGAAGCCAATCTGAGCGGGCAGATGACGAAGGAGGGCGATGTTTATAGCTTTGGGATTGTCCTGCTGGAGCTTCTGACGGGCAGAAGGCCATTGATGTTGGAGCAGGAGGAGGACATGGATATTGTCAAATGGGTGAAGAGGCAGCTGCAAACTGGGCAGATATCACAAGTGTTTGATCCGAGCGTGGTTGAAGCAGAGGCGGAGGCGGAGGCAGAGGGTGAGGCAGATCCAGAGACATCCTCAGAGTGGGAAGAATTGTTACTTGCAGTGAAAGTGGGTCTTTTATGCACGGCCCCTGATCCCCTTGACAGACCTTCTATGACGGAGGTGCTGTTCATGCTTGAGGGCTGTAGAATTGCACCCCACCTCCCCTCCTCCGCTCATGCTTCTCCGCTCTGATTCATTCACACCCAAATCAGTCGATACGGTCACTCAAACCTGCTGATGCTAACGCTTCATTATTGTAGTAAATCAATGGCTGACGTTTATTCTATACTTTTGTAAAATGGGGACGGATATTGAAAGCAACGTTTAATGTATCAATTATGCATACCTTTTTTTCAAATACTCAACCCGTTTAATAGAAAATTAAAATGGAAAATTGGAATAGGAATGGAAATGAGGAATGAGAATGGGAATGGAAAAGAGCAATCCCATTCTTGTTTGGTTTGTCTAGTATTTGATTGGGAATATGTTACTCCTTTGTTTGGTTGATACAACTTTTTTTCGTGGCACCCATAAAATTTTGAGATTTTCTGAGCATCTGCAATTAGGATTTTCTAAAACTTGTGTCTTCTTTCTGAGAGCCACGATAGAGATTTTAATGATTGCACACCTTTGTCTTTGATTTTTTGCTCACCATTTTGGGTTTTGTTGTCTTCTAAGCAACATCTACATTTTGCGTGATTTTTGTGAAAAGTATGATTCTTTTCCAGGTTCTGTACAATATTCCAAGAAATCATGGTTTATTCCAGGGTTTGCTCTTCTTTCCAAAAAAACATTGTAAATAATTTTTTCTTTAAAAATGTGATTTTTTAAGTTGGCATACAAAAATCAAAATAAAAAAACACTAAAAAACACTTTATCCTGGAGGAGATAAACTAATTAATAAGAAAAGTATCTTGTAAAATTAGCAAGAGACATACCATGATAATAGAGGATTGGAGACTCTTCAGATGCTAGTCACACCAGCTCCTCAACCCACACACCCTCATCTTTCACGCAGACTGCACATGCAACACACAAGTCAAATGATTTGTCAATTTAGTTTTCTCGTTTATACACAACAATGTTGCTGAATTTTATTCGGGCTAGGTAAAATAAAATCAGATGTCGATAAGTACCTCAGTAAAACAATGGCTTCCAAAATGAGCGGTTAAATGAACTAGGTCCTTGTCAAACAACGGACTCCAAATAATTGTATAATTTAGAAAAGTATTATGGAGAATAGGAATGGGCCATTCCAATAACAACTATTTTTTGGAATGGACATATGCTTGTTTTTGGGGTAAAATTGGAATATGTATCCATATTCCCTATTATGATTTGGCAGACCAAACAGAGAATACCGAACCAATTCCTATTTTCTAATTCCTATTCTAGCAAACAAACAAGCCCTAATAAAAGCCTACTTGCACGAGGAGTTGCATTGGTTTCCAAGCTAGGAATACAAGATTGCTTGTCATGGTTGTATTGAATATAAATGCTTTCAACTCAATTTCACTTGCATCAATTTATTAAATAATAATACAAATGTGAGACTTTATAGTATCTTATTTAATATAAATACTTTCAACTCAATTTCACTCGCATCAATTTAAAAACAAAAAAATACTAGTGTGAGATTGTAGAGTGTATATATATATATATATATAAAATTATAATTTTATGTGAAGGTGATCTTGGCATGCCTATGTGAACTTTGATAGGAAATTAGTGTATATTCTTCCTTGGTTTATTATATTCATGTTTGGAGTTGATTTAGGAACTTGTTAACATGGTTTTATTCTCCTTTAGTCAAATCATCCAGTAATAATAACCTAATAATAACTAATAAATATGAAATACGATAAACAATCATGAAGCATGTCTTAGATGATGTAATAAAAAAATGAAATGTTAGTGTTATAATTCATATATAATGAATGTTCCTAGTTCTAAAGTGATGATAATGAATTAGGGCATGACTTTAGATGCAATATAGAACATAAATGAATAAGGCCACGTGCTGGGTTGACACACAATGACTAGTAGCCAAAGGGTGACAAAGTTCAATTTAAAGTTTGGTTTTCAAAGTTTGAAGTTTAGACCCACACATACATAAGTGATCTAGGTCCATTTTGCACCCTAAAAATTACAACAAGGTAGTGAATAGAGGATCGGGACCATAATGGGTTCCTTGAAATGAGTAATGATGGGGATGAGCTAATGAGCCAAATTTTACAAAAAGAATATGCCACATGTAAACTTATTAATACCCAAATGACAATCTAGTTGAATGGGTCTCAAAAAAGAAGGAAGAGAGCATAGGTAGGCAATTCTCACCATTATCTATTACCTCTATTTATACTAGAACATGAGCTACTATGACAATGAATGCCAAACTAATACTATTGAAAGTAAAAATTTCAAACACTTGGAGGGGTAAATAAATGGATGGTGAATCTTGTACACACATCAAGTGCTCTATTGGTTTAAAAAGGGGATAAAAGTGCAACGAGTAATATTTGTTGTTGTTGTTGTGTTTATATTAAGTATTGACTATAAGTCATTGAAAACTATCTTTAAAAATATTAAAACTAGAAAAATGGGTAGGGGATTTTGTTCAACTAGAGAGTGTACTAGTTGAATTTTGGTGAATAAATGACTACGCAACTAAAACTTTTAGTCACAAGACTAAATTTTTTTTGTCACATGACTAAAAGTGATAAAAATTTGGTAATGTTTTACAATTTATAAGTGACTAATTGGTCATTGGGTAGGTTAGACAAAGATACGTGACTAAATAAATGAACAAATTAATGATTAAACAATTGATCACTAATAATTTGTGTTAGAGTAAAGGATTAATTTAATTTAATTTATTAAATTACCTTTACTCTGTAAGATTTCACTTTATGCACATGTATTTCCATTTAATAATTGAATATTAATTATTAAATGTCATTTACCTCTTACGGTTTCCCTTTTAGGGATTTAGGATCTCCTTTATTAGGATTGATTCACTGCATTTTCAATTCATTCTTTCAGTCTGATAATATATTCTTCCATATTATCAGAGCCAAACCCTTGCCTTCTCTTGTTTTTTTCTTCTCTATAACAAGTTCTTGCATGTAGGTGTTCTATTGGATCTGTGGATTTATTCTCATCAAATCCTTTAATTAGTCACCCAAATAAATGACTAAATGAATGATTGATTATTTTTTTAATCATATTAATACATTCTTTGACCTTTTTTTTAAATAACTTTTATTACTCACCAATGAAGTTTTTGTTCTCTCAATACATCATTATCAATTAAATTCCTTGAATGTCCTCTCAACTGATATAGAACTAGTTGAAATGAACTCAAAATAACCCTAATTTACACTAAAAATGTCTCTAAATCTATCTTTATACTCCTAAAGAAAATAAGAACCCTCCATGCACTAAATAGAAACTTCGAGTCTATCTCTACATATCAAAAAGATTAATTATCAATTAAGAATTTTATAACTAACATATAATTTCTATTAATCATATTAACATCATGTAATAACTATTTTTATAAAATATAACATAATTTTAGTATCATTACATTTAATATATTTTAGAATTTAGTATAAATTGAGAACCACTATTTAATAAATATTTAAACCTTGACAAGGCAAAAGCCTATGATGCAATGGTAACTTGCGAGCCTCTCATGTGGGAGATCTTGGTTTCGAATCTACCTTCTCTTAACATATAATAATAATTAATTTCAATATATAATAATAATTAATCTAGGCTTCAACCGTTTACCGATCAAAAAAGAAAATTAACGTTGAAATATTGTTCCCAATAGTTGGAAAATAGTGAGAACCACTATTTCATAAATACTAAACCTTGAAATATTGCTTCCAATTGTTGCTTCAGATACCATAAACTATGAATGTCCAAATAAATTAATTTTTAGGTGATATTGTGGGAAAACAAGAGGCTTGACAAAAAATATACAATGGATTCAGTTCCCTCCAATGTCAACAACATAAAATTTGAAGAACTATAAGTAGCTTTTCCTTTATTTGCCTTTTCATGGATTGTGACTTTTTTTTTTTTTTTTTTGTGGGATATATGATAAGAGGTTGCAAATTCAATCCATTTTCTTCTTAACTACCACTAATGTTTAGGAGCATGCCCTAATGACAGTCAAATTATTTTTGAGAAAAAATAGACCAAAGTAGAGATTCAATCTATTTTTTTCTTTAATAAATAATGGTAGCAAGAAGAATGTGCCCTAATGACACTCAAATGGATGTTGGTAAAAATATAGAACAATACCTTTTGAAAAATATGTCTTTAGCTATTTTATATAGGTCATTTAGAAGAAAGGAAAATTGTAATTTGTTTTTATTTTGTGTTTAATTTGTTGTATGCTTTTAGCATGACCATGCTTTTGTTTTGATTTTGAATGTCAAATTTTTGTACTTTTTGTATTTGAATTTTAGTTCATTTGGTAATTTGTTCTTTTCTGCAACCACAATTTTAATGGTGATGGAGGAGGCACTGACAATAATTCTATGTTTTGGAGTAGATGATTTGAGATGTAACTATAAAATAGGGAGACACTTATATTATATTATTTTTTCTCCATCATTTTTGTTTTTTGCAAGGGAATTTTAGCTTTTCCTTTGTTTACCTTTTCATGGATTGTGACCTTTTTTTTTTTGGTGGGATATACAATAAGAGGTTGTAAATTCAATCCATTTTCTTCTTAACTACCACTAATGCTTAGGAGCATGCCCTAATGACAGTCAAATTATTTTTGAGAAAAAATAGACCAAAGTGGAGATTCAATCTATTTTTTTCTTTAATAAATAATGGTAGCAAGAAGAATGTGCCCTAATGACACACAAATGGATGTTGGTAAAAATATAGAACAATACCTTTTGAAAACTATGTCTTTAGCTATTTTAAATAGGCCATTTAGAAGAAAGGGAAATTGTAATTTGTTCTACTTTGTTTTTATTTTGTGTTTGATTTGTTGTATGCTTTTAGCATGACCATGCTTGTGTTTCAATTTTGAATGTCAAATTTTGCACTTTTTGTATTTGAATTTTAGTTCATTTGGTAATTTGTTCTTTTCTGCAATCACAATTTTAATGGAGATGGAGGAGGCACTGACAATAATTCTATTTTTTGGAGTAGATGATTTGAGATGTAACTATAAAATAGGGAGACATTTATATTATATTATTTTTCTCCATCATTTTTATTTTTTGCAAGGGAATTTGTTGTATGGGTATGTGCAGGATCATGGTCAACCAAACTATGGCCTTAAGTGGCTGTGAAAAACCAACAAATCAAGGTTATGTTAACTTACACATAATTTTAAAGTAGTTATGGGTTTTATACCCAAAAGTTGTAAGAAAAGAATATGTAGGAAATTGAATGTAGTTTTTAAACTACTAGGCCTTATTTGGAGAAAAAAATATTTTATTTGTCAAAATTTTAGATTTAAATGTAGTATTATGAAAATTTCAGGGCGAAAATAAAAAGTAGGTGTATGTCTAACCACCTTAATAAAAATCAAATGATAATATTTTTGAATATAATTATAGATATAAAAAGTAGACTCATGCCCAGATGTGATACATATTTTTGGGTATTTTTATTCCAAATAAATAATTAAATATAAATTTTCTATTATAAATTTCCTAGAATAAAATAACTCTCATATCTGACCACCTTAACTAATTGAAAACTTTACAAAATTAATTTTTTTCTTATACTATGCGAAGCATAGAATGTGATGCAACTTTTGAATTTAAAAAATGTTATACCATTTGAAAGTTATAGCCATTTTTCAATCAGTATGTCAATCAACAATTTATAGACATCTTCATTAAAATTAACTAATAAATACTTATCAAACTTAGAATTTGACAACAATTATATCAATGGAATCTTGAGAGTGTTATAAAAAACCCTTTTCATTTCATTGAATTTTGATGAATAAAATATTGTCAGATGGCTACTCGAAGTCTGAATGTCAGTGAAACATGTCTCAAACATGTTTTTTGATTTGACCAAAGAGGTTTGATAAATACCAAGCCTAATCGGGTACCCGATACTAGATCAAGTACACAAAATTTAGCAGCCAATTTTTTTTTTCTTTCAAAAATTGATTGCCCAAATTTTGGAGGGAAATCAAAATTTGGGAAGTGTGGGCAATCAATAATCATTATTATTGACTATTAAAATTATATATGACTATAATAATAATAATATATAGTAATATTATATGATTATTATAATTATATAGTATATATATGATAATTATTAAATATAATATAGTAATATATATGATTATTAATAATATTAAATATAATATAGTAATATATATGATTATTATTATTAAATATAATATAGTAATATATATGATTATTATTATTAAATATAATATAGTAATATATATGATAATAATAATAATAATTTTTAAATATATATAGTAATATTATATGATTATTATTAATAAATATAATAATAATAATATATTATTATTATTAAATATAACATAGTAATAATTTATTATATGATTATTATTATTATATATAGTAATATATATGATGATTATTATTAAATATAATATAGTAATATATATGATTATTATTATTAAATATAATATAGTAATATATTATTATATTAAAATATATTTTATTATTATATAGTATAGTAATGTATTATTATTAAATATAATATAGTTGAATGCGTTTAGAGGGGTCATAGGTTATCTTATGACCTCTTTCGACCCATTCAAACAAAACAAAATAGATCCCTAGGGGTTTTAGGGACATATGTTGTCATGAAATGCACTGAAAGGAGTCATAGCTTATCCTATGACTCCTTTTGACCTATTCGATCAAATCAAATAGGTCACTAGGGATCCTAGGACTCCTAGGGACATATGTTATCATGAAATGTGTCGAAAGAGGTCATAGGTTATCCTATGAATTCTTTTGACCCATTTGAATAAACCAAATAGGTTGGGTCCTAGGACCGCTAGGGACATATGTTGTCATACAATGCATCAAAAAGGGTCATAGGTTATCCGATGACTCCTTTCAATCCATTTGACTAAACCAAATAGGTCCCTAGGGGTCCTAGGACCCATAGGGACATATGTTGTCAAGAAATGTGTCGAAAGGGGTCATAGGTTATCCTACGACCCCTTTTGATCCATTCGAACAAACCAAATAGGTCCCTAAGGGTCCTTGGTGTACACTTGAATGTGTCACACTCTAAACTCTTCTATCCAAACGATTCCATGAGTTTGGAATGTTTGGATGTCAGCTTAGAGCTCCTTATCCACGGAGTGCAAGAAGTTAGTATTCAAGCATGAAGGCTCTCAGCCAAGCCTGAGAAATGTACTTCTTGCTAGTAAACCATGCAACGAGAGGTTCTTTGAGACAAGAGCAAGAGTGCAAATATCTTCAAGGAATCCCTCAAGAATGCAATGCAAGTATGGAAACTAAGCTAAGATGATAATGCAAAATGTAGCTATGCTAAGCATGTATGAGATTGTTACAAAACCAAATATTTAAACTATGTGAGATTATTGCAAGAAATCAAAGTTAAACTAAAATGCAACTATGCTAAGAATGCCATATGATCTTATGCTAATATGATGGAATGAGAGAATGAGACAAGAAATGAGAAGTTCTCCACAAAGCTCCAAAGAAATCTGTTAGAAAACCTGCAGCATGACAATATTCAAAAGATGGATTGGATTGAGGGGGAAAGCTCTCTCCCTTTTAAAGTTGTACGGACGATAGAGATTAAGATGAAGATGATGGATGATCAACGGTGGAATTTGAAAAGAGGAGTGATCCACGTGCACACACAAGCCAACCAATAGAATATAAGTTGACTTGTCATATAAGACAAAAGTCACAAAGCCTTTTCTTTTAATTGCAAAATAGAAAAAGGACTTTATGTGTGCACTTTAAGTGGGTTAGAAGAATGGGGTCTTTTATTTAATTAAAAGGGGACATGTTCTTTTAATCAAATAATGAACTTAGGATAGCATAGTCAAACTATAGATTATAATCAAATAAAATGATTATTAGCAATTTGGTCTAGGTAAATGATTGAATTAATTTAGCCAAAATATTGAAAAGGGGGCTAATAGTCTAGATGACCATTTTTAGGTGATTACATTTGCCCCTCTTTGACTAATGCATGATCGATCTAGGAACACATTATGTCAAAGAAAATAGAAAGCCAAGTAGGCGGTGATAGATATAGACGTCTGATTCCAAAGAATGAAATGCAGAAATAGATAGCAAGTCCTAAATGCACAGCCTGATAGCGGTAGTACTGAACACTAGGAAGATGATGTTAGGATCCAAAAAGAATTTTAACACTTAGCAAAGTGAATAGATCGAGAGCAAGTGATAAGGTCAAACAAATGCTCTTAAGAAATAGATAGCTGTAACAATCAACAATAGAGTATTTTCGCCCCCTCCGGATCGAAATTGAAATGAGATAAGGGGATGCAGAAACTGGCTAGACATGAGAAAATTAGAATAGAGCAATGTCCAAGATGACAGATAGATGATTAGAACCCAAGAATGACTAGAAAAAAAAATGATAAAATGCCCCAGTTTGACTAGAGTTGACCTTGAAGGATATAGCATAAAAATTAGGTCGAAATGAGTAGAAAGGTGATTTTAGACATGAAATAGTGAATTTAAGTAGATATGAAGTATGGAAATGATGAAGACATGAAGAAATGAAGATGCCCTAGTGATGATTCAGAGATTAGACCTCAAAAGGTTAGCTAACTGCTCAGAAGAAAGTAGAATTTTAAAAGACAATTTTGACCATCAAGATGAACTCGAATTTGGATTTCGATGCCGAAAATGAATCTAGGACGTTGAAATTATTTAAGACGTCAAAACTTTACATAATGTGATGATAAGATAGAAATGAGATGAAGTGAAAGATTAAGAAGGTGAAAAGACATGAACAAGAAGAAAGTAAAGAAATATATGAAAGGAGTTAGCTGATATGTCCACAAAAAGATGAAGTGAGAGCTCTCCCCATATGCAAGAATGCAAGACTAAGCTAGAAAGTGAACCTAAAATGCAAGCTAATATGAAAAGTGGTTTACTAACAAGAAGTGCATAACATTTAGACTCTTAATTTCATCATTGAGCATTTATTAGGAACATCATGAGATCATACAACCATCACTAGTATAACTATGAGGATATGAATATGATCAATATCAGATAGGTATGTGGAAATCCAATCTAAGCATCAGAGACATGTAAGTCAAGATAACTACGCGATTAGATTCCCTAAGTTTAATTTAGCAAGATTACACCTGTATCAAGACATAAGTGCTAGGATAAACCCCAAGTGCGATTTTGCGAAGCAGTCAAGGATGATACATTTGTAAGTCAACATGTTGGATAGGACAAGCATAAATACTTACAACACTATAGACAAACAAAGTATACCCACAAGTAAAAATCAAGAAAGTATGTCCCATGCCCCCAATCTTCTAGTCAATGACATCCTTGAAAGACTATTAGGGAGGGAACACATGGCAAAGAAATCATCATAGATAGCACACAAAATAGATAAAGATCAGCATAGCTTAGTCGTTTAAGTGTTAAAGTGCGTGTGTGTAAGTCACTTGGCCATTTCTTCAAGACTTGATTCTGATAGTGAGAAATATCACGACATCAGAGGCCGTAGGTAAACTATCTGAAAAGTGTTGAAAAACACTTGATGTCAAGGTGGGGGAAGTGTTGAGAAACACTATTTTGTGAGTTGTCAAAGAAACCCTAATGCACAAGAATACCTCAATAGGCTAAGCAGTTGTGCCCCCAAGATGAGGACAAGAAACAATTCCAAGCTAGGAAATGTGTAGTGAAGTGGATGATTGAGATTGATAGACATAGGTGCGAGGGTTTCAAGTAGCGCCTGTTTCCAGATATTCACCACTTGACAAATTTTTTCAAGACTTTTTTCAATTTTTTTGTATTTTTGTATTTTTGATTTTTTTTTGGTGATACATCAAAGTGCCTATTGCTAGGTTTTCACTAAGATGATCTTTTTTTTAGGACATTTTTTGATTTTTAGGATTTTTTCAGCATCAAATATGATTTTTCTGGATTTTTTAGAAGGTTTTAAGAGACTACTAGTTCTTGAGCGAGATCACATCATTTTCTCCTAATGTCTTGCAAGGTATAGGACACGATGGAGAAACAAGCCAGTGGATAAGCAAAGATGGATGAAAAAGGAGTATGAAGCAAGTGAAAGTGATCCTCAAGGACTGACTCCTCAAGAGTACCCAAGCTAGGGAAAGAGGTGAAATAGTCATATGAAGCATATTTTGGATAAGCAATGGAAGAAATGAGCACGATAGCATGTAGGATAAGCAATGAAGCCAACAAGTGAGATAGCATGAAGCATGTAGTCCAAAAGAGTAGACATGTCAAGAGGCCTAGGAACCATTTTTTATTTATCGTGATCAAGACCAAGGGGTCAACTAGATAGGATAGCACTAGGATAGAACAATAAGAATAAAGCTCAATATAGAGGCTATGAGTGAATGGGAGAGCACAATAGAAAATCTCATGGATAAGATATCCAATATGCAAAGATATCTCAACATTGTCAAGATCAAAGAGAGAGGAGGGGATAGATGGATGATGAAAGAATTACACATGATGCCTGTTTGCCAGGTTTTCATCATGGTACTTATCCAAGGTGCCATAAGAAGTAGTTTTCACCATAGGACAAATTTATTTCTGTTTACTTTTGCTACCAAGGTGCCACAAGAAGTGGTTTTCACCAAGGCACATTTTCATTTTTTTAATTTCTTTTTTGAATTTTTAGAAAGACCTCAAGCTTTTTGAATGTAGATAGTGCTCCTATAGAAAAGATAAGTCATGATAAGCCAAGACGATAGAAAGGTATGCTCAAATATGTTGATAGGGTGATGAAAGAGAAATGGTAGTAGGAAGAGTATATGGAGGATAAGAGTGCATGTATAGAAAGTAAGTGTAAGCTTTAGAGGATTTCATGAGGGTAGCTGAAATATTGGACAAGATCAACATTGACACACACCTTGAAGGGTATTGGAACGATGGAGGAATAATGGATGAAATAGCTTGAGGTTTAGATGCATGAGGTGGTAGAAGAGATTTGGAAAAAATTGGAGTGGAAGGCTTTGGAATATTTTTAGGAAAATTTTTGGAAGAAGATGGAATGGAAGCCTTTGGAAGCTCGAATGTCAACTTTGAAGTATTTTCAATATTCAAGTCTTTCAAAAGAGACTTGGAAATCCATATAGCTTTAGATTTTCCTTTGGATACTTCGAAACACATTTCTTCAATAATGGGTTTAGGTACCCATATTTTATTTGATTTAGCTTTTTTAATAGTGGACCTTTGTGGTCTCTTTTGTGGATTTTCCTTCTTAGCATTCACATGTCGATTAGATGGGACATAGTGATCTCCATTTTTTAATGGATTCTTATGTTTATTCTCACTTCCAAAGGACTTAGGATTTGTGGATGAATAAGGCTGATATGATTGGTTTAGATGTATAGATGGGTGAAAATTCATCAAGGATGAGTGTCTTTGTTGATCTTGAGGTATTATAGGAGAGCTAGGGAATGAGCTACAAGTGAATGAAGGAGATGGAGGAACATAAGGCCCCAATATGGATGGAAGGTTTGAATGCTTTAGCTTAGATGGATAAGGACCAAGGGTAGATTTAGAAGATGCAAAGGGATAGTGGGAAGGGATATCAACATCTTTAGAGTGAGCAACATGATCAAAACCATCAATAGACTTGTGAGTACCTTTCATAGGAACAACATTTTTAATAGAAGCACTTGAAGCTTGAGCACAATTTTGAAGTGGATGTGGAGAATTAGAACACGAGGGGATTCTTTGATCTCGACAAGTAGCCTTGGATAGCATATGAAGAGAACTTTTCTCATAATTTTCAGTAAGCTCAAGGGAGATAATGGAAGTGGTATCTTCATCATACTTAGTAGGTGGACAAGATATAGGATATGGAGAGGAAAAATATTGAAAGAGATGAAAGGGTGCTTGATCTTGACCTTTCTTGACATTTATAGCTTTTTCTTTTTGAGAGTCCTCTTGACATGGAACCACTTCTAAGGACGAGGGAGAATGAAGAGTGAATGGAGTAGTGTTTGGATTAGACATAGTAGTGCATGAAGGTTGAGGATGTTTAGGATTAGTAGCATGGAAAAGGTTTGCAGCCAAGTGAAGGTTAGCTTGAGTTTCTTTTAGAGGTAGCCCTTGAGGATATGTGTAGTCAATGTGGAAAGCATTAGGTTCTTTATTTGATAAAGGCATGTTGGAAAGCTTTGAAGTGTTGGGACATGCATGAGTGTTGGAAGAAGTGGAAGATGTAATAGAGCTGCTACTAGACATATGTTCATTAATGTAATCTTGCTCAAGAAAAGTATCCTCATCGCATGAATCATTAGAGGTATCAATAATTCCATTATCAATAAGATCTTGGATTTTATGTTTTAGCTCAATGCAATATGAAGTACTATGCTCATTATGTTGATGATAAGCACAATAGATATCCAAGAATGGGTTTCCATATGAGCTAGACTTTGGTAACATGATGATCTTATTGCCAAGAAGTTTTTGCAAAGTGTCATCATAAGAATATTCCAAGGGAGAAAAAGTTCTATTAGAAGTATGTCTAGAATCTTCTTGTTGTTTCTCAAGTGAATAGAATGCATTCATGTCTTCATCATTATCTTGGTCAAAGATAGGTCCGTAATGAAATTTTGGAATAGGCTCAAAGTAGGTATCACTTGCTTGTCCTCTAAAGAGGTCTTTAGATCTAGAAGATGAAGACATTTGATGTACTGAAGTAGAGCATGTAGACCTAGAAGAAGAGGATGACCTCAAAGAAGGTGACTCACATGCATGTAAAGACCTTAAGGAAGATTCATGTAATGATGAAATCTTCTCCTCTAACCTTTTCTCAAGTTTAGACTTCATTTCTGTCATGCGCTTAGATAGATGAAGGTAAGAAAGATCATTTGTCTCTTCTATTTCTTTGTATTGTGCATATAGATCTTGAAACTCTTTAGTGACATGGAGGATATCATGATCATCTAGATTTGGTTGAAGTTTGGTAGCACAAGGTTTAGATCCCATAGTTTTAGATGCAAAGCCAAGCATAAAATAGTCTAGAAGATAACTTGATGTTGAAACTATAGGAGGTAGAGTGTTCACTTGCCAAGATAGTAGAGAGAGATTAAAGCGACTTGTCAAACAATATGTCCAAGAAACTTACGACATGAATGACTCAAGTCAATAGCTAGGCAAGATGCCCAAATAGCCAAACAGATAGAGCAAGCGGTGTGACAAGTGAACAACTCTCCAACCCAAGAGTGTAGTCAAGAAATAAAGGCAACCATTTCAGCAAAAAGATAACTAGCAAGTGGACATAGACCATGAAGATAGAAAGACCAAGAGCACCAAGACCAAATAGTCACTTTAAGCATGTTCAAGAACTAGAGACATAGAGAATAAAAATCAAATGATGAGACTACCCTTAGCAAGCAACACAAGAAAATGTTTGCATTTGATGTTTTGACTTGGTTGACAAAGTTTGACAATAGTTGATAGCATAGCAAGTTTGATGCTCAAAAACAATTTCTTTCCAAGCAAGATAGTGACACATGGAGTAGTCTTCAAACAATCAAGCAAGGAACAAAGCAACCTTGCATGATACAAGCACATTTGAGGTCTGAAAAGAAAGCCCTAGAATTATCATCATGTGTATGTTCAAAAGATTTTCACAAGTATACCACATTTGAGAACACATCAAGCAATATCTACCTAAAGGACATGGTTCATTACTCAACAACTTGGCCCATGCTTGATGCTCCTTCACCTCACAGCAAGTGGTTTCCCACAAGAGATATTGGATTTGTCATGGAAGTGCCATAAGCACAACCACGGGAACACATATGGTGAGTGTAAAATCTTGGGGTGATCCGGGTAGTCCACTAGGATCGATCCTTGCACCAAGAAGTTGAGCAACTAAAAAAAGGTAGTTACTAACTTAGGGTGTTTAGATAGGGCTTCCGTTCATAGTGTTCCTCTTGCTCCCAATTACAGGACACCTCACCTTGTGATGAGTAACCGATCTCACGATCACAAGAGTACCTTAAGCATTCTTGCCTAGTGATCTCCCTATGGTCAAAATCCTATAAGCGATCACACTAGGCAAAGACAAACACTACGTCTACCAAAGTTTTGTGTCCTTGGTAGCCTTGAGTTTATAGTGGGTTGGAAGAGCCAGGTAATTGGCTTGTCCCCACTTGGGTCGTTCCTCTCAGGTTGTCCAAGAGTAGGCCCTCTAAAGGATTCTAACTACACAAAGAGTGGATCAACTTTTGGAAGTCAAGATTTTTGATTCACCACAAGGGTGAAGAGCATACTCTCCTATTCCAATCATTTTCTCCCAAACATGCCAGGAAGATTTAGTTACCTCTTACTCTTGAAACCAAATGGCAAGTCAAGATTTCTAATTCACCACAAGGGTGAAGATCATACTCTCCTACCACCAAAAGATCCCAATTGTAAGTTTTAATGTGCCTAAAAATAAACAACTAGTATATGCCGGACATATAAAAGTAAAGAACAAGCAAAATTGAGTTTTTATGCATTGGGCAGCCCTGCAAACAATCATTAGTAGCCCTTGTGCATTTGAAGCTTTGACATGCGTTCTTTTTATGCAATGTTTCAATTTTTTCATAAGGATGGCAACCTGCAATCACAACTTGTTAGCACTAAAAGTTAGTGTGAAATAACATAAAAACCTGTAATAAAAAGTGGTTAGTTGCCTCAAAAATCTAATTTATCTTCCAACCAAGTGCATGCAAAGGAAGTGCAAGTTAATCACAAATGCTCTCATTTTTACTCTTTGATTTTGACCTAGTCAACAAGATTGGACTTGTTTGCTATGATTTTGGATCCAAAAAGAAAAATTCAAAGAATAAACCCCTACTAAAAACTAGAGTGATTTACAAAAATGTAAGAAATTCAAAAAAATCTCCTCATTTGTGCTCTAGAGACCCATTTTGTCAAAATAGGTCAAATTTATCAAATTAAGTTTTTGATTCTTAATACAACGTCAAAATTCAAAACACAAAGAAAGAACCCCCATTAGAATTGAAAGCCATTTTTAGAAATGTAAGTTTTTCTGAAAAATACGTTGATGTATGACCAAAAATGACTTTTTATGAAAAATAAAGAAAAAATCATAACTTCCGAAAATCATGTCAAAATGCTCTAAAAATTGGACTGAGACATTTGGATCACATGCTCAACTTGCAAAAAAAATTTCAGAACTAAACTTCAAGAGGTTTAAAAGATATGATCAAATCTTTAAACCAACTAGATTTTTGGCCTTCAAACCAATCTACTTGTGGGTTGGCCTTAAAACCAAAGTGATAATTCTACAAAAGCACTTGATTAGATCCAATATGCTGTTGTAAAAAACTAGAAATAAGAAATGAAAGCAAATGGAGCTGAAAACTTGATTCAAGCCCCATGGTGGGCGCCAAAAATGTACACTCGAATGTGTCACACTCTAAACCCTTCTATCCAAATGATTCCATGAGTTTGGAATGTTTGGATGCCAGCTTAGAGCTCCCTATCCACGGAGTGCAAGAAGTTAGTATTCAAGCATGAAGGCTCTCAACCAAGCCTTAGAAATGTACTTCTTGCTAGTAAACCATGCAACGAGAGGTTCTTTGAGACAAGAGCAAGAGTGAAAATATCTTCAAGGAATCCCTCAAGAATGCAATGCAAGTATGGAAACTAAGCTAAGATGATAATGCAAAATGCAGCTATGCTAAGCATGTATGAGATTGTTACAAAACCAAATATTTAAACTATGTGAGATTATTGCAAGAAATCAAAGTTAAACTAAAATGTAACTATGCTAAGAATGCCATATGATCTTATGCTAATATGATGAAATGAGAGAATGAGACAATAAATGAGAAGTTCTCCACAAAGCTCCAAAGAAATTTGTTAGAAAACCTACAGCATGACAATATTCAAAAGATGGATTGGATTGAGGGGGAAAGCTCTCTCCCTTTTAAAGTTGTACGGACAGTAGAGATCAAGATGAAGATGGTGGATGATCAATGGTGGAATTTGAAAAGAGCAGTGATCCATGTGCACACACAAGTCAACCAATAAAATATAAGTTGACTTGTCATATAAGAAAAAAGTCACAAAGCCTTTTCTTTTAATTGCAAAATAGAAAAAGGACTTTATGTGTGCACTTTAAGTGGGTTAGAAGAATGGGGTCTTTTATTTAATTAAAAGGGGACATGTTCTTTTAATCAAATAATGAACTTAGGATAGCATAGTCAAACTATAGGTTATAATCAAAGAAATTGATTATTAGCAATTTGGTCTAGGTAAATGATTGAATTAATTTAGCCAAAATGTTGAAAAGGGGACTAATAGTCTAGATGACCATTTTTAGGTGATTACACTAGGATCCCTAGGGACATATGGTGTTATAAAATGCATTGAAAGGGGTCATAGGTTATCCTACGACACCTTTCAACCCATTCGATCAAACTAAATAGGTCCCTAAGGTTCCTAGGACCCCTAGGTACATATGTTGTCATGAAATGCATCGAAAGGGGTCATAGATTATCTAATGACCCCTTTTGACCAATTCGAACAAACCAAATAGGTCCCTAGGGGTCGTAGGACTCCTAGTGATATATGTTGTCATGAAATGTGTTGAAAGGGGTCATAGGTTATCTTATGAACCCTTTCAACCCATTCGATTAAACCAAATAGGTCACTAGGGGTCTTAGGACCCCTAGGGACATATTTTGTCATGAAATACATCAAAAGGGGTCCCTTCAGACCTATTCGACCAAATCAAAAAGGTCCCCGACCCCTAGGAGCATATGTTGTCATGAAATGCATCGAAAGGGGTCATAGGTTATCTTAGGACCCCTTTTGACCCATTCGATCAAACCAAATAGATCCCTAGGGGTTCGACCCTTAGGGACACATGTTGTCACGAAATGTGTCCAAAGGGGTCATAAGTTATCCTAGGACCCCTTTCGACCCATTCAATCAAATTAAATAGGTACCTAGGACCCCTAGGGACACGTGTTGTCATGAAATGCATCGAAAGGAGTCATAGTTATCCTATGACCCCTTTCAACCAATTCGAACAAACCAAACTAGGACTCCTAGGGACACATGTTGTCATGAAATGTGTTGAAAGGGGTCATAGGTTATCCTTCAACCCCTTTTGACCCATTCAAACAAACCAAATAGGTCCCTAGGGGTCCTAGGTGTTAGGATAAACCACGGACAGAAATAAAAACTACATGCAAATATAACCAATAACAGAAAATAATAGAACACACAAAAATGAACACAAGGCACCAAGATTTAACGTGGTTCACCCAATCCCTGGGCTACGTCCACCAAATAGCAAGTCCGATCTTATTACAATCCAATGATTACAACCTGATTACAATCCGTAATCCCTTACAGCTCAATACCGCCGCAAGAACCAATTTCGTATCACCACATATGAAAAATACCCAACCCTAAGCCCTTTTTATACAAGTATTAAACCACTTTAGGGTTATAACATGTCGGCCATAATATGTCGGCTACCATGTCAGCTACTTCCCAATTTTTTTTTTATCGGGGCGATGCCTCGAACCCCACTATTTATGAAGTATGTACAGTACTTTCCTGATCAGTCACCACAATCTAACACTAGGGACATATGTTATCATGAAATGTGTCGAAAGGGGTCATAGGTTATCCTATGACCCCTTTCGACCCATTCGAGCAAACCAAATAGGTCCCTAGGGGGCCTAGGAACCTTAGGGACATATGTTGTCATCAAATGTGTCGAAAGGGGTCATAGGTTATCCTACACCCCTTTCAACCCATTGAACCCATCATAAAAATTTATCATCATTTTTTCGTTGCCTTTATTTCGTCGCATAAGAGAAGCACTAAAAAATTCGATAATTGTGGTCGACATCTCACTGTACATAACCTTTATGGGCTTAATAAACAATATTTTTGTTCTAATTAAGATCATTCATTGCTCTATATTTTTAATGGTAACTTTTTCAATTATAAATGGATTACCCTAGCCTATGACCCCATAACTATATAATAATAATAATACATTACTATATTTATAATATATGACTATATATTAAATATAATAATAATCATAATATGTGACTATTAAATATATAAAATAATTATAATACCCAATGCTTTTCTTTTCCTCTCCCCGGTGTCTCTCCGCCAACACCAGGGCTCTCCCGATGAGCATATATTAATTCTAGTTGGGGGTGGGCCCCCTACCCTACAATTGAATAGGGATAGGCCCTACCATGGCACTAGGACATATAGAATCTAGCAATGATTATTTTATTGATTAAGAAGATTTATGTATTTCTAGACAAATATATCTTAATCTATTTTATAAGATTTGGGAATAGTAGCCAACTTAGTTTTAGCCTCTCTTTTTTTTGTTTATGACTATATAATAATAATAGTCATATATATTAATATATTATATTTAATAATAATAATACATTACTATATATAATTATTATAATATATGATATATAATAATAATCATAATAATAATTATATATATTACTATATTATATTTAATAATAATAAGTCATATATATTACTATATTATATTTAATACGACACAATGCAAGGCAGGAGAATCCCTAAAGGAGATGTCCTAGCCCCCAGCTAATAACCATACAATGGAAACATAATAACAATGCAAGATTTGGTACCAAATCACAATAATTTATTCATAGATATAACTAATTACATGCAATGTGTTGGGCTATAAGGCCTTCTTGGTTACGACCAATTACAAAGCAAGTAATAGTTATGCAAGATCCCTCAAGATCCAATCCACACATTATCCTAGCTAGCCCACATTTGTAACATAATAGCAATTTGGAAGAAACCAACAAGGAAATCTCAACTTGTGCTCGCAAGCGCACTAAGAAATCTCCTTGTTTTCCCACCATAACCCTAGCTCTACTCCAAATTTATCCAATATCCAAGTGTAAAATGCCTCACATTTGGCACTCTATCCACATACTCACAACTTAATCACAGTCATGCTATAAACGGCCTCACATTCGACACTTTGTCCACAGATTTGGGAAAACTCGCTCTTCAGCTGCTCCCACACTCACTCCTCTAAATGAATCACTCCCTTCATAAATGACTAAAAGACTCCACAAGAACCCCTAGTTATACCCAACTAAACCAAAAGTTGGCCTAGCAATTACAAATTAAATAAAACTAACATTAAATACTTGAAGAGCCACAAGTCAGCCTCCAACAACAATTAAATGTTCTAAAATTGACACCTGAGAAAGATCATGATATCTCCTAGCTTTGATTGAATTAGAACCCGTTCTTTGAACTAAAGATAGTACTTTAGGTCCTCTAAAACTCTTGAAATGTGCAAAGGCTGATTCATTAATGATATCTACACATCCATCCCAAAAGTCATGCACAAAAACCTATCACACAAACTGCCAAAAATTGATACTCCAAGAGAATTGTCATATCTCCCAAGTTATAATGAATTAGAACTTGCACCTTTGGAAAAAGGAATTAATTGAGTCCCTCTTCAATTCTTGAAATTTGCATCCTCTCATTCATTGAAAAAAATTAGTTACATGGCCTACAACAGGCACCCATAAACTAGAAAACGTAGCTCCAACAACAAGGTAAAAATGGTTCAAACTTTAACTCAATCCATCCAATCTCTATGCAATCATGAGGAAAGGTTCTCTAATGTGTATCCAACACATCCCTAACCATGAAAAGCACAAATTCACCAAAATCCAAGCTCGATGCTCTTGCATCAGACTCCTTAGGTAAATAGAAAAGTATGTCCCATACTTTGATGCCTAAAGAAAGATCTGTAACCAACTTCATCTTTACCAAAAACTTCCACTTCATCAAAGTCAATTGAAAAAATCTAAAAATCAACCATCTATGCTTCATCCACTAAAACATCAGAATTAAATACATATCAACAACTCAATCAACATGCTCACACCCAAGAACAAACTAAACATAATGCTTCATCAACAAACCCTCATCCACATCAGTAACTAGTGAATCCATACTAGCAGGAAAAAAATTCACATCAGTAGCAATATGTAGATCTCCATCAACACATGTCAAACTCTCAACACCAACAACCTCATTGCTCACAACAAGATGCTCTGCAACACATAACTCATCACCAACAACAACCAGATCATCCATGACCAAGTGCTCTACAATTTCCATGTCAAACCCAACTGAATGATCATGATCAAAACCAATGTCTATCCCATCATCAGTAAGGTTAGTAATATCTTCAGCAACAAACTCTAGCTACTTTGCAAGTTTTGTATCAGACTTCACAAATTGGTCAACAAAACCAACCTCTTCCACCTCAACCTTGTCATGCCATCTTCTCTCATGAACAAGTCTCTTAACCAGCCAAACAACTCTCTTCCAGATCAGTATAATCTAGCTCCAAAAATATCTATGAAATGCGTTCCTCATCCTATCCTTATCTTGACCAGTTGAACTAGTTTCAAATCGAGCAACCTCCTCCTTAGTTTGATCAGCCAAACTAGCTTTAAACCAAGAAGACATCTCAGAAAAATTCCTCTCCACCACATCACAGAGATTTGCAATCATCTCAAAGTCCAATCCTCTCAGAGCCATCTCCATAATCTTTGTAAACCCTTTGTAACAAATCCTTCCCATGCTCCTTATGACAACCTTGAATTATTTACAAGTCAGATTGAAACTTGCCACCTCGCATGAACAATCAGGAAACACATCACAAGTCCAGGACTATGGATATGCAATCTACAAACTCTCTATGGTCATGTCTCAACAAAATCAATCTTCCATCTTTGCATCCATCGATCCATCTGCAAGCCCTCTATAATTGCAAGTTAGAACCATGATCTGCCACCTCGCAACCAAGAGACCTAGGACTCCAAAAAGAAAATCCACCACCAGATCAAGATCAAATCAGATCTACTTCTCCTATCCAAGTCCTGGTGTAAACTGCCACAACTTCAGTGATCTATCTACACACTCAGGAATAACCTTCGCTCTGATACCATCTGATGTAGTGCAAGGTAGGAGAATCCCCAAAGGAGATGTCCTTGCCCCCAACTAATAACCACACAGTGAAAAAAAAATAACAATGCAAGATTTGATACCAAATCAGAACAATTTATTCATAGATATAACTAATTACATGTAATGTTCTAGGCTGTAAAGCTTTGCTGGTTATAGCTAAATACAAAGAAATTAATAGTTCTACAAGATCCCTCAAGATCTAATCCAAACACTATCCCAACTAGCCTAGATCTATAACATAACAACAATTTGGAAGAAACCACCAAGAAAATCTCAACTTGTGCTCGCAAACCCACTAAGCGATCTCCTTGTTTCTTGCCACATCCTTAGCTTTGCTCGAAATTTATCCAAGATCCAAGTGTAAACTACCTCACATTTGGCACTCTATCCACACACTCACAACTTCATCACAATCCTGCTGTAAACTGCCTCACATTCAGTGCTTTGTCCACAAACTTAGGAAAACTCACCCTTCAGCTACTCCCACACTCACTCCTCCTCTGAATGAATCACTCCCTCCATGAATGACTAAAAGACTCCATAAGACCCCCTACCACAGGTCGGCCTAGCAATTAGACATTAAATAAAACTAACATTAAATACTTGAAGAGCCACAAGTTAGCCTCCAACAACAATTAAATGCCCAAAAATTGATACCCAAAAAAATCATGATATCTCCTAGCTTTGATTGAATTAGAACTCGTGCTTCAAACTAAAGGTAGTAATTTAAGTCCTCTACAACCCTTGAAATTCACAAAGGCTATTTTTTAAAGAATATGTACGCATCCATCCCGAAAGTCACACATAGAAACCTATTGTGCAAACTTCCATAAATCGATACTCCAAGAGGATTGCCATATCTCACAACTTATAATGAATTAGAACTTGCACCTTTGATAAAAGGAAGTAATTTAGGCCCTCTTCTATCCCTAAATGCACATCCTCTCATTCATTGCACAAAATTAATTACACAACTTGCAATAGGCACCCAGAAACCAGAAAATGTAGCTCTAGCAACATGGTAAAAATAGTTCAAACTTCAAGTCAATCCATCCAATCTCTATGAAATCATGAGGAAAGGTTCTCCAATGTGTCTCCAACACATCCCTAACCATAAAAAGCATAACTCCAATAAAAACCAAGCTTGATGCTCCTGCATCATAATAAAATACTAATATATAATAATATACAATTTTGTTCACATTGCCTACACTTGCCAAATTTTGACTTCCCTCCAAAATACTAATATATAATAATTTAAAATTTTGTTCACATTGCCAACATTTGAAAATTTTTGACTTTCCTCCAAAATTTGGGTGACCATTTTGGTTATCCAATCTTCAATCAGATACTTGATATGGGATCGAGTACCTAAAATACTGGCATACTTTTTCCAAAATATTCTATTAGTGCAGACTTAACAATCATTTTTTTTGGGGCCATTTTTACGGGTTTGGAGAAAATTGATTGCTTGGGGCCCATAAGATAAAAAAAAAATTCTAATGTATGATTAGGTGTTTGATATTATTGTCTGAATGGGGAGCAGTAGTCGTTGAAAGGCTAAATGTAAAAGGAAGGTATTGAATGAAGACATTACAACATATAGGGAAAGGGACAAGGTAAATCATCGAAGGAAGAGACAAGGTATGTTAAATGTGAATCAAGTTGACGATGTATGATTGAAGGTGAAATAATAGAGTTAGATAATGAATATATATAAAATTGGGAAATGAAAATGTACCAATTGATAATGATAATGCCAGGATTGAAAATTTGGAGAATGAAAATTTACCAGTTCATAATGTAAATGCCATGATTGACCATGTTAAAAATGAAAATGCATAGGAACATTACATATCTCCTAATTACAATCGACATGAAGGTCCTAGAACACTAAAATGGATAATTAAAACTGATGAAACAATTATTACCAATTTGGAAGGAAAAAAATTAGAACCATTCAGTTATGGGCTTTAAGACTATATAAGATGGTTTTAAGCAACAAGACAGTCGTGGAACAATGTCAACTTTTTATATACTTATTAAAGATGCAAAAGATAAGACCTATGCTTTCCAAATTGAAGATTCGTGTCACTAAAAAATTGGAAAGAAATGCCATTATTGTGAAGAATCTTTTCAGTGCTTTCAATAGCATTGGAAAAAATAGTAGGGAGAAGGATAAGAGAGCTACTCGAAGGGTTATTACAACTATTGGAATTCTTTAAAATAACTTTGGGGGGGGGGTGAATCAATTATTCAAGGTCCAGATGTCCAAATAAAAATTTTTCAATTCAGTGAACCCATAAAACTTTCTTAACCATACATGCATTCATTGTGTGTTAACTAAAACTGATATGTCACTGTTAAACTAACATGCAGAAATGTAAATCATAAAACACAACACATCCATTAGTACACTTGACACAATGATTTAACGTGGAAACCCAATTTGGGGAAAATCACCAGTAACATGCTACTCCTTTCTCACTCTTCTGAAGTGATGCCTTGGTAAAGGTCAACCCTATTAAAGGTTACAACACACACTATTAAATGTGACCCAATTAAGAGATTTCAATCACTCTATTAAAAGTGAGCCTTGTTAAAGGGCTTTAGGTCAGTCACTTGGAATGCCACCCTATTAAAGGATTTCCCAATGACTATTAAGTCAACCTTTTTCCAAAGGATTTACCCTAATCTGATACAATTGTTAGAAAGTAATAGTATAGGTTGATATGATACAACTTACAACCTTACTTGCAGATTATAGATCACTATTCAGTCCTCAACTCTGCTTGGCTTCCAATCTTTGTAGTTCTGACAACTTGTTCACCCTTCAAGTATTCATCTTTGTCTAGCCTTCTTGCGTTGCTCACCATTGTAGACTTCTCCTCTTGGGTCACTTGATGAAGCAAACCCTCTTCCTTCATCTTGTTATATTTTCACATCCAAAAACTCTCTAATCTCTCTTTGCTTCATGACTAGTCATCCCTAGATATAGGGAATTATAACTCTTTTTCCCACTCAATATCCATTTCAAAAATTAGGGTTTTCAATGGATCAGGTAGGATACAATGTATCTAACCCATATCTTGTCTTCTCTAGAAACTTCTCCTAGACTCCATTTGAATTCCCCTCCAAAATAGTTTACATAAGATTTTGTGCCTCCAACTCATCAATTTTATCTTCCTCCGAATTCACAAGTTCCAACAAAATAATCTTGTTGGCTTTTCTTTGGCAAATCTTTGATCTTTTTCATAATGTAGCAGCTCAACATTATCAACTTACTGATGCTCAACACATACTGTGTTACTCGACATCTACTGTAAAATCACTTGGCATCAACTGGATTTTACTAGTGCTCGACACATATTGAAAATTACTTAGCATCTACTAACTTTCTCAACACCTATTAGTTTGCTCGACATCCACTATAAATTGTTTTTACTTGACTCCAACTGACTTTTTGCTTAGCTTGCACTAACTTCACTCGAAACCTTCTATCAACTTTGTCAAGGTTAGCAAATGAACTTTATCCAACCTTTTTCATCTGAACTTTCTAAGTGTAGCCAATCATTTTGTAACCCTAAGTAGATCAACAATACATTATGCTATCACTGTCTTAATTGATTCTTACACTTGAATATATAATCATAACTCAACCTTTCCTCTAGGTACTTTTGGTACACCTTGTTGATGAAATCCTCTTCATTAATCAACTAAGTAATAGTGCTTGAAACATATAAGCAATTGTCTTACCAACATATAGCAGGTTTTGCATCAATGACAAAACAATGATTGAAAACACTTACAACAATTTTCTAACTCAAATGATCTTTTCAATCATATATCAACAATCTCCCTCTTTGGCATTGATGGCAAACCAAACTGATCAACTAGTCAAACATCAAACTAACTAGGTTAAAACAATAAGGTAATACCAAAAAGAAAGCTTGTGAATAAAACTTCTCCCTCTATCAACAACTCCTTCTTAGGTAACAAAATCTCACTTGTCTGATTCTCTTTTATCATTGATCAATAGAATATTAGAGTATCTCCCTTTTTTAGTTTTTTTCTTTCTCCCTCTTTCTTTCTTTTAGTCTTCTGATCTTCTGATAATGTATTCTCACTTCATTGATCCTCTTATGCACTATACATCAACAATCTCCCTCTGACTTGATTTTCTACTTTGACCATCAATATGCACTTGATCGGTTTATTGAACATTCTCCCTCTTTGACAACAATGCCAAAGACAACTTCAACACTTTTCATCTTAGTTATATGCAGATATAAGCTTTTGTAGGCTCTTCAATTTTATCTCTCTGTCACCTTGATTGCAATTGATTTGAAGTTTTAATTCTATGATTACTTTAGGCAATTTCCTAAAGTAAGATCCACTGCATCAATTTGTATGAAATGAATGTTAGCTTGTCTGATGTGGAGTACTCCCTCTATCTTTTATATAGCCTTTTCTAGGGGTATCACCCCCAATTTACCTCTCAGATACTCATAAGCATCGTTAGGTAATGCTTTGGTGAAGATATCAACAATTTACTCCTGTGTGTTGATATATTCCATCATCACCTCTTTGTCTCAAACCAACTCCCTTACATAATGATACTTTATTGCAATGTGCTTTATCTTTTTATGCATAAGATGATTATTTGATATATTTATAGCACTTGTATTATCACAATAAAGTGTCACTGGTTCAATGATTTCTTCCTTCATTCCTTTTAGCAGCTGTTTGATCCATACAATATTTGTGCAATTGATAGTAGCAATAACATACTTTTCTTCAATAGTAGATTGTAAAGTACAACTTTGCTTCTTGCTTGTCCATGTAAGAAATTTTCTACCTAAGAAGAATGCTCCTCCACTAGTACTCTTCTTGTCATCAATATTGCTAGCCCAATCAGCATCAATGTAGGCTTTAAGTTCAAACTTTTCATTCTTCTTATGGTATAAGCCATACTCTTCTATTCCTTTCAACTATCACATTATCGTCTTCACTACCATCAAGTGATTGTCTCTAGGGTTAACAGAGAATCTAACAACTTTTCCTATAGCTAATGCAATATTAGGTCTGTTGTGTACTACATATTGCAATTTTTCAATCATGGATCTATACAATGTTTGATTGACCTTAGCTGATTCATCATTCTTTGATAGCTTGAGTGCTATTTTTGATTATTTTTGATTAAGTAAAATAGGTTTTATAGGGATCCTAAAACCCAAAAGTTTTTACAACATATCTGAAATAGAAATATTAAGAAAAGTCTAGCTATAATGCATCTGCTTATCAAAAGCCAAACTCAAATGACAGGCCCACAACCAGGATAAGAAAAACCAGCTACACTAGAAAAAGAAAAGCTAGCTAACTAGTAAAAGATGAGACAAAAAGGAAGCACTAACTATTAGTTCTCCCTATCTATAACCTACAAGGTCTCTGTAGCTTCATTGGTCTTTCGGTTGTCCACGTCCTCTTGGTCCTAGTTTTGAGCATTTGCTTGATCCCTAGTTTCTTCCAAATCATCCTCAGCCTGCCCAATGTCTAAGATGGCCTTCTCCATCTTTTTCCTGCCAAATCTAGCACTCATCAGTGATTCACCCAGACTGTTAATATTCTCATTTAGGGCGTTCAATGTGGCAATCACCTGATTAGCCAGGTTATGATGGGAGAACTCCATCCTTTGGACTCTTTGTTCAACCTTGGTGATTTTTAAGGTCTTCAATTTCATGGAACAACCATTTGATAGACCAAAAATTGTCTATCATGCTCTTCTTTGCATTGTTCAAAATATTAAGCTGAGTTTCCCTCATGTTATCAAAGATAACAACAAGTACAGGGTCAATGAGTTCATCAAAGTGGGCTTTTCCTTCATTGTCTTCAATCACTTGGAGGCTCGTCGGTTCCCTGACTATCTCCAATTTCACATTATTCATGTTAAAATTCCTCCAAGACCTATTTTTTGTTATCACATCCCCACTCTCTTTCCTTAGAATTTATATCTTCCCCTTAGATGAAAAAATAGAGGGGCCAAGGCATGGAGTCTTAGGAATCTGGTCATTAGTTTCTAGGGACAAAGCCTCATTTTCTTTCCTTTTCTTGGGATTCCCCGACATTTCAGCTGAATCCTCCTCCTCCTTTTCACTTTCCCTCCCCTTCTCCTCCTCCTTCTCATCATCCTCCTTCTTCTCTTCCTCGAATTCTGTATCCTCTTCTTCATCATTATCCTCCTCCTCCTCCTGAGGCTCAGACTTAAGGGGAATGGGGGGTAAGCCTCTAGGACTCTTTCTGCAAGGAATGCGGGAAGAAGGAGTGACTTTCCTTTCTTTCTTAGGGGTTTTACCTTTAGAGGAAGCATTTTCCTCTTCTTCTAATTTTATGCTATGCACATCCTCTTAATCTGAACTCACAGTATCCTTAGAAGCACACCCAATATCACCAAGGGATTTTCCCCTAGTTTGAGTCTTCAGATACTCATAGACCAGGAGGAGTAATCCCTCGTGAAGGGCTGGGTTAGTAGTAGGTTTCCTCTTAAAACCCTAGATAACCTTGGTCATGGAGGTGAAAAGATAAAAAGAAAAAGATATTTTGATTCCATGCCTAAAGTTGTTAAGCATAACAAAATGATGAGTTCTGATCCTATCAAATCTGGGATCCAGAGAAATATATTCAATGATAATTCTTAAGACATACCTCCAAAGCTTTTTAATTGACTCCAACTCATAATATGTCTCTGCATTGATGAGTTTGTTCCTCTCAACATCATCCTTCGCAAAAACTTTGACAACATTAGTCGACAATTTCTTGTCTTTGAAGAAGTTACTCCCTTCCAGAGGGATCTTTGTAACCTGGGCAATCAACTCCACATTGACATGGTGGGTGACCCCATCAATTTTGACTCTCCCATTTTTCTAGGAATCCACCATAATTTGGTGATCCCCACTACAACTCCATGGAGTTTCTCTAGGAATCTTGTGATATCGCCCTTTTCAAACTTATGCCAAACCTTTGGTTTCTGTTGTCACTGAGGTTTGCACCCTTGTCCAAAGCCTATGCATGAGGACAACCTAGTGAAACATGGAAATAATCTCGAAGCTGTGGGACTTGAACTGTGAGGTTGAGTCTCCGAAGAAGGCTGGCTTCCTCTTACTATTAGGGTGCACCTAACTACTCTTGGAAGGGAAAAGGGAGAAGGAGATGCAATAAAGAAAATCTACCTATTCCAATCTAGGGAGGTGATGCACCAAAATAGAGTGTTCGAACCAGTCTCTGACCATACATGCACTATAGAACTAGAATGAAACTAAGGATATGCACATTTAGACTTGCTTTAATTAATAATCACATGTAGATTAGAAGACTAAGATGAATGACACAAGGAAAGGGAGATTCACTTATATTATCATTCATTGGCCAATAGGAGATATAGTCACACAGATCATAGATTTTCACGAAACACTAGTGGAGGCAAAGAGTTCTTGCACTTTGACACCAATGGCTAAGAGAGATAAGGTAGAAAATCATGTAGTTTAGAGTCATAGGGGAATTTACACTAAAAATTTGCAGAGCAATAATAGAGACAACAGAGAAAGGTCGACCTCCAACAAAATCTACAAAAAATGCCTTTATAGTTCAGGCATAACTAAGATGTTCTCTAACTGTAATTACTTCACAACTACTGCATTGAAGTCCTATAGAGAATAATCATGGGGATTCAGAAGAAAATTTGATCTGAGTTAAAAAAAGAGCCCTGAGAAGATAGAAACGGTGCCATTAAACAATTCTGACTAGGTAGATGGATAAAAAATGGGTAGTGGAGTGTCCCTCTCATTCTGCATTCATTCTGGGTTGGTTGGGATTGATTACATAGATTAGATTCACAAGATAACCCTAGTTTTCCCTCATTTTGGCTCGTGAATCAACAAGTCAATGAGTCAAACTAAAATCGCAAGCAGGACGAGCCACGTGGACCAATGACCTTATTTCATTTTTCGACCCCGTGGGTCGTCTTGAATTTGACCATGCCTTATGGATTAACTGTGCCACCTTAACCCTAATCGCGATGGTCTTGCTAAAACCCTGACTATGGTAATTTTTTTAACCGCTGTCGTTAACTGTCAACATTACATGAGCCACCGAGACATGTGTCCTCCACCTGCCTTCCTGCATTACTTAACTCCTCTGCAACTTTATCTTGTGGGAGAGCGCTAATCATTGATCTCCATGAGATCAATGATTGAGAAAATCCTTAGTGCAATGTGCCTTGTTCTTGCCCCAGGCCCATAACACTTAGCACACATCTGGCATTATCCATACCACGCCTGGCAACACATGGCATCCAACTGGCGACCCATAGAGAAACTGGTCTTGCAGAGACATGTGGCAGCAAAGTGCTTCCTCGCATTATCTATCTTGCCTGCACCTTGACCTTGTGAGAAAGCCTCAGCCACAGATATGCTCACATTGGATGGCGTGAATCCTTCAAGCATCACCCTGTGAGAAGAGCAAGCCCGTGATGTCATTTGAGACAAGTGTCGCTAGGGCGCATGCTCGCAATAATTAAAGCCTTTGCATCTCCATCAAGTGGGAAAGTGCCAGCCCTTGATTAGGGGAGATCCGACAGTGCTCGTAACTTGTGTGTTGAAACTTGATGAAGACCCTGCATGACATCATGTTGTCCATGGGTCAGAAAGGGTCAATCCCACATGATTTAACTCTCCTGCATCTTCATCTTGCGGGCATGCAGTGATCATCGATCTAGGAAGATCTGGTCGGCGGATTAAAAAAAAAAATTTGCATCTCTGCGGCTGGCCAAAGGAAGACAGACCCACCTGCCACACGGCATAAAAGGGGCTTGCTCGTAATACTTAAAACACTTGCATTTGTATCTTGCGAGGAAGCACCCACCATAGATCTAGCAAGATCTGACGGCGAGAAAAGTTGCACGCCGGCGGGGGCAAAATATAAAAAATACCCTAGGCATTAAAATATCATTAAATTTGGTAGGTAGCCATTAGATGGGCCGAATATTCAAATTTGAATTTGGTAGGGAGGCAAAAATAGATAACATTCCTAGTGACTCAGAGGGGGTGCGAGCCTGCTACACGTATGATCAGTGGCCTTGCGCATCGATTGGGCTGTGGAGTCGTGGAAAATGTGAATCACTGTGCCATAAAACCCTAACCTTACCTCCGTAGGCATAAAACACTGTACATCTCTACCTCTGCAACTAGAACCAGGGACCAAAACCTCTTCTGCAACCTTCAAAATTTCAAAACTTGCTATCTCATGGAGACAATCCTGTGCTTGTGCACTTCTTGGAAAAGCAAGGAACAAACTGGAAATGAAACTAAGCTAACTATGTACATGAAATCTCAAACCCTCAAAAACATGGCTTGAGATAGATCTCATTGACTGGGATAGGCAGAATCTCACCATTAGGCTTGCTTAACTGGAAGGCATTTGCCTGTTTACAACTTTCAATCAGATAGGGACCACTCCACATCGCATCAAATTTTTAGTGCCTCCCTGGTTTTTCCCTGTCTGCATCCCATTTCAAAACCAGATCACCTTCTTTGAAAGTCATGACCCTAGCCTTTTTATCAAAGCTCTTCTTTACCTGTTGTTGATGTGTCTCTAGGGTCTGCATGGCCTGATTTCTTTTCTCTTCCAGCTCCATCAACTCTGCCATCCTCACTGTCATGGCATCATTTTGAACTAGCTCCAACTGATGAGCTAACTCTAGGACTGGGAACTCTAATGAAATTGAAAGCCTTGCCTCTCTACCATATACTAACACAAATGAAGAATTCCTTATTGATCTCTTAGGTGTTATCCTGTCGGCCCACAGAGCTGTCCTTAACTTTTTATGCCAACACCTTTGGTTATCCTCTATTGTCCTTTTAATGATCCTGATTAGGTTCTTGTTGGATGACTTGGCTAGGCCATTACCCTGAGGGTAGTAGTTTGATGATGTGCTCAAGTAAATGTTGTGGTCAATTGCCCATGCACAAATCTAAGCTCCTACAAAAGACTTTATTATCTGAAATAATGGTTGAAGGAGCACCAAACCTAGTCACAATTCCATCAAGGAATTCAACAACTAAAGATTCTGTGGCATCCTTCAATGCAACTGCCTCTGTCCATCTAGTGAAGTAATCTATAGAAGCTAAAATCCACTTGTGACCAAAAATGGAAGGAGGATTGATAAGGCCTATAAAATCCAATCCCTACTGAGCAAAAAACTGATCCACCTGGATAGGATGAAGGGGAAGAGCTACAAGCGTTTGCTTGCCAGAGAAGAAGGCATATTTTTCACGCTTCCTCACATATCTATGACAATCATGGAACAAGGATGGCCAAAAGTAACCAACCCTCATGATCTTTATTGTAGTTGTTTTAGCTGAGAAGTGACCACCATCAGGACCATCATGAAGTTCTTTGATTATTCTTTCAGCTTGGTCTATATCAATACATCTCAATAAGGTTTCATTAAAATCTATCCTGAAAAGGATATCATGAATTATGACATAAGGGATTGATTGCAATCTATACTGTCTCCTTGTAGCTTTATCTAATCCTTGAGGGTATCCATTTCCTGATAAGAAATTTTTCATATCATCCATCCAATTCCTTGAGTCATCATTTCTTACCTCTTGTTCCTCTGTTAATATCATGGAAACTTCCTCATCTATTTTTTGAGATGATAGCATTTGTTTACACAATGCTTTCCCTCTTACCAGCTTGGTGATTTGGATGTCAACATCATATTCCATCACTGTTGTAATCCAACTAGCTCTTTTCTCACTAATATCTTTTCTCAAAAGGAACTCCTTCACACTGGCATGAGGTACTAACAAATGATTCTTGTTATGGGATAGGAGGTGTTTGAATTTCTTCAAAGCTCTGATGACTGCAAGGGCTTGTTTCTCAACATAACTGTACTTATCTTTATACTCTTTGAGCCCTTCACTAAAGAAGCCTATGGACTGCTCCTCATTTTTAGCATTTGTTTGAGTCAAGATAGCAGAAATACCCGACTCACCACCTAGGGTATAGAGAATGAAATCCTTCTCAAAGTTTGGATTGATGAGAGTAGGGGCCGAGGCTATGGCTGCTTTGATCTCTTCCAAACTTTCCTTCCCTTCCTTGGTCCATACAAAGACCATACTTTTCTTGAGCATAGCTGTAAGGGGTCTGACCATGGTAGCAAGTTTAGGGATAAATCTTCTCACAAAATTTATCCTACCAAGGAAACTTTGCAGCCCTTTCTTGTGTTTAGGAAGAGGAAGAGCAAGTATTTCTTTTGTTCTCTCTGGATCAATGGTTAAACCATCCTTAGATATAATGTGTCCTAATATTTTTCCTTGATTAGTAGAAAAGACACACTTGTCTGGGTTAAGGGATACCCCGAACTCTCTACACCTTAAGAATACTTGTCTGAGATGACCAAAATGATCATCTATATTCTTTGAATACACTGTAATATCATCAAGGTAAACCAACACAAACTTTTCAATCATATTCTTGAAGGCTATCTCCATTGCTTTCTGAAATGTAGCGCTTGCATTAGTTAGTCCAAATGGTATTTTACAATAAGCATAGGTACCCCACTTGGTAGTGAATGCAGTCTTGAATCTATCAAACTCCTTGACTAGCACCTGATTATAACCAAAGAACCCGTCAAGAAATGAAAATCTCTTTGAACCACTGAACTTGGATAAAATTTGCACCTTGATAGTAAGAGGAAGCCAACCTTCTCCAGAGACTCAACCTCACAGTTCAAGTCCCACAGCTTGGAGGTTGTTTCCATGTTTCACTAGGTTGTCCTCATGCATAGGCTTTAGACAAGGGTGCAAACCTTAGTGACAATAGTTTCTTCTTCTAGTTCTCTACCTCCCTCGATGGCTCCCTCATACTTCTCTCCCCAACTATGGTTTTCTCAAGTTTAGTAAGCCCCCACCCGCTCACAATTTTCTTATAGATTTTGACCTCTTACAAAATGCGAAACTCAAAAATGTTTTTCAAATTATCAATTTTATTGGTTGTATACAAGACAACCCATAAAGTGTGCCAAATGTACATGCTATCATGGTCAGAAAAGAGCTTCACATGATTTTCATTAACTCCCAGTTCGACATGCAATCTAGCAAATCTTCTCATTATTAATTTTGGATTGTTTTAGTACTTCCTTGGATGCGGTCTAACAAAATTAAATCATTCACTACCACCAGAAAGTTGTCTCCGACATGCTATGTCATCCTCAAATTTTTGGTGAACACGTCATTTGCAAACTAGTCAGCTGCTAAATTGGCCTCCCCATGCATGTGGCTGATATGGGTCTTATTGAATTTACCCAGGTCAGACTTTAACTCCTCAATCACATTTGCAATAGTCCAAGAAGACATTGAGTGACCGTTTAGACAATTTATGATATTTAAAGAATCCCCCTCTAGCCATAGGTTCTCAATCCCAAGCCAGGGCTAGTTTAACAATGTGACTAGCCACACTGGCTTCTGTGAAATGATTTGTTTGATGTCCAAGAGGGTAGGAAAAAGCTACAACACCTCCTCCATAGCTATTTTTGATGATGCCTCCATTGCCAGTAGGGCTAGGGTTCCCTTTGGTAGCACCGTCAAAATTGGCTTTGTACCAATTTTCAGTGGGGAAAAACCACCTGGCCTCCTGTCTTTTCCTATCCCTATCATTTTTCCTTTCTCTACTGTTCCCACCTTCTTCAATATTTCCTTCCTTTATGATGCTGAAGTTCTCCTTCATTAATCCTTCAAATTTTCTCAGCAATAACAAACTTAGGGGATTCCCTGTCTCTAAAAATTTGATTATTCTGCTCTTTCCAAATTCCCCAATAGAAGTACAGAAGGGACCGAGAGCAGATTAACTAGGTTATTATACCAAAGTGTGAGATCTTCCATTGGCTAAATAATTCTTGGATGTTAGTTGGGGGACACCAGCTGACCCCAAAGTCCCTGGTTAGAAGGTTCCAAACTTTGGAGGAATAGGGGCAATGAATAAATAAGTGATTCACCATCTCTAGGTCATGCTTACATAAATTGCACCTGTGGGGATAATTTGACCTTTCTTATCTAAGTTATCCAAAATAAGGATTTTTTCTTGGAGCAAAAGCCAGAAGAAGATGTTAATTTTTGGGGTAAGGCCAAGAGTCCAGGCCTTAGCCCAGATGGGTTTCTCCATTCTATCCCACAATGAAAAATACCTAGAGGCGACAGAGTATTGCCCGTTCGAGTTATCTCCGAAAATGACTTCATCCCTCTTGTTATTAATGAATATAGCATTCAGGCTAATCATCAAAGACTTAAGGTCCAGAGATATCATAGATAGGTCTTGCCATTCATTACCAGTTCTATAATCACTAACTTTTAGACCATATCTTCTTATGCATGGCTCTGCCCATCTTTCATAATTAGGGTCATTAGTAAGAGGTCCCTGGCTCGTCTAGTTGTCCTGCCAAAATAATATATTTTCACCTTTTCCAACTTTCCATTTAGCCTTGGACTTAGCCAGGAATTTTTCCTTTAGGATCCCATTCCATATGTAAGATCCTTGAGAAATCTCGGTCTCATGAAGCAAAAGGCTAAGAGACTACCTTTGCAGGTATTTCTCAATCATGATATCCCTCCATTCTCTGGTGCTTTGAAAAATGTGCCAGATCTATTTGGCTAAAAGGGTGTTATTGAGGTGTTTGATTTTTCTAATACCAAGGCCCCCATAATATTTGGGAAGACAAACATGGCCCCAAGAAACAAGATGATATCTCTTGTGCTCTTCAACCCCTTTTCAATGAAAGTTCCTCTGAATCTTCTCCATTCTGTTAACTTGCTTAACCGAAATCCCAAAGAGACTTAAGGCATAAGTGGGGAGATTTTGGAATATAGATATCACCAAATTGCATTTTCCTACCTGGCTAAGGGTAGCACCTTTCCAGCTAGCTAATTTCTTGTTGAATCTATCAATGATGCTATTCCAAAAAGATTTCAGGGGTTTGGATCCCAAAGGAAAACCAAGATAACTTGTTTCCTAGGATACAAGCAATTTTCCTCTATCTCTCTAGTAGAGTATTGATGAAGTAGACCGAGCTCTTATCCCAATTGATAGCCTAGCCAGAACCCTTAGTGTAAGTATTCACCAAGCCCTTAAACAATTTGGCCTCCTAGACCAAAGCATCTCCCCCCAGAAGAGTATCGTCCACAAATTGTTGGTGGGTGAAGGAAAAATGACCAGACGAATGCTTGAGACTTTGCAGACTCCAATCCTATCTTTTCCTCCTAATTAGCCTTCCCAAACATTCAGCCAAAATGATGAAGAGAATAGGGGTTAGGGGATCACCCTATCTTAGCCCTCTCAATGGGAAAAAGAAATTTGAGAGGGAACCATCAACCGAATTTGAGGGGGAAGCTTGAGTGCTATTATGATAGGTGTACTTACTAGTTTTGAATCCTCTAGTTCAAATGTCTTTAGTATCTCCTTGATATATTTTTACTGAGTAATATATACACCATATTTCATTTGATATACTTATAGTCCCACAAAGAATTTGATCTCACCAAACATTGACATCTCAAACTCTTGCTTCATCTGATTTACAAAATCTTTACACAAAGCATCTTATCCTCCAAATATAATGTCATCAACAAAAATTTCAAACAACAGTATACCTTTTTCTTCATCTATCTTCATGTACAAATTGCTATTATCATCTACTCTTTAAATCTAATCTTAACAAGATAAGTATGAAGTCTTTCATACCATGCTCTTGGTGCTTATTTCAATCCATACAAGGCTTTATGTAGTTTACATACCATGTTCTTATTGTTCTTATCCACAAATCCTTTTGGCTATTCTATGTAGATCTCCTCTTCTAATATTCCATTTAGAAATATAGACTTGACATCCATCTGGTAAACTTTGAAACCTTTGTATGTAGCATAAGCAAGCAGAATTCTCACTCCTTTCATTCTTGCAATAGGACCAACTGTTTCACCATAATCAATTCTTTCTTCTTGTCATACCCTTTGCAAACTAGTCTTACTTTATTTCTTGTTACTTCACCATTCTCATCTAGCTTATTTCTGAATACCCATTTTGTGCCAATCACATTCTTGTCTTCTGGTCTAGGAACTAGGCTCCAAGTCTTGATCTTTTCTATCTATTGAATTTCTTCTTCCATGGCCTTGTACCAATCATCATCTTCCAATGCATCTCTCACTATCTTAGGCTCCTTCATGCTTAACAAACATGATTCACCTCTCAACCTATTTCTTGTCATTGGCCTTGCATCCTTATCTCTAATGATTTTATCTATAGGGTGGTGTCTTTTGACATATTTGGATAGTCTAGGCTCAGTTCTTGTGGCTGCATTCTGTCTCTCAACTTCAATATCACTATGTGTATCTCTGTTAGGTATATAAACATTTCTTTCATCTATGCCAATCTTAGATTTAGATTGTGCATTCTCCTCATTTTACAACTCGACATCTAAATGCAAGTCGACATTCACAAGATGTGACTTGGCAGTTGTTGAAGCTTGCTGCTGATTTGTTGCAAGATTTATAACATCTTCTTGAATAGGCATTCCTTCATGGTGGTATGCAAATGTCTTGTAATCTTCTAGTTCTTTTGTAGGTTTAGCTTCATGTGCTTTTGTAAACTCATCAAAATTTAGATTTGCACTTTCCACAATTTTGTTAGTGTTAGTAATTAAACACTTGTAAGCTTTACTTCTTGTGGAGTAACCAAGAAATATACCTTCTTTTCTCTTTGCATCAAACTTTCCAATCCTAACATCTTTCAGAATATAGTATTTGCTTCCAAACACCTTAAAATATTTCACATTAGGTTGATGACTATACCATGGTTCAAAAGGTGTTGAGTGAGTACCTTTCTTTACTTGCACATAGTTCAAAGTGTATACTGTAGTACTTACAACTTCTTTCCAGTATTTTAGGGCAACATTTTTCTCCATCATGAGTGTTCTGGCATAGTTCAGCAATTCCATTTTGTGGGGGAGTACTTGGTGCTGATGTCTATCTTTTAATTCCTCTGTTATTGCAGAACACTTCAAATTTATTTGAAGTGAATTCACCTCCTCTATCTGATCTCAAGCATTTCAAGCTCTTACCTGTTTCTTTCTCAACTCTTTCCAAGTACCATTTAAACATATGAAAAGCATCTAATTTTTGTCTTAGAAACATGATAGTCATCATCCTAGAGTAATCATCAACAAGCAACATTATATACGTGTCTTCTTTGTAGCTTTGCACCTCAATAGGTCCATACAAGTCAGTATGAACAATTTCAAGTATTTCCTAGAGGTGTAGGCTTTACTTTTAAAGCTTGACTTTGTCATCTTGCCTAGCTGACATTGTTTACACATTATTTTTTTTGGTTTCTTCAACTTAGGCAAACCTCTAACTCTTTTCATGTTGCTTATACTAATTAGATTATCAAAGTTAACATGACATAATCTCTTGTGCCAAAGCCATATATTATCAAATTTTGCAATAATACAAGTAGTATCTTCTATATCCAAATAGAATAGATTACTGCTAGTTTGATCACCTTTTCCAATCATATTTCCATTTGTATCATATATCTTGGCTGATTTGTTTTCAATCTCAACTTTGCACTCCAGATTGTTCAATTGTGACACACTTAACAAGTTATAGTTTAATCCTTCAACATAATAAGCATTGTCACATGAGATCTTGTCTGTAAGCTTAACATACCCTTTTTCCTTTTATTGATCATGGTGCATCATTACCAAATCTTACAATATTTCCATCATAACAGGTTAAGGTAATGAACTTACTTTTGTCTCCAATCATGTGATGTGAGCATCCATTGTCAATGATCCATATGTCATTCTTGTTCACACAAGTCATAAATACAGTAGCTTAATCCTCATCTAATTCATCCTTCATTGCAACATATACCACTTCATCATCATTTTCATCAAAGTTATTTTCATCAACAATGTAGCATGACTTCTTGCCTTTATCTCTGTAGTCTTCCATCACCGTCTCTTTTATTTTTGTACTTGTTCCCCTCTCTAAAGTTCTTCTTTTGAGTATATCTTGCTGTAGTATGGCCAACTTCATTGCAATTAAAATAAATGATAGGCAACTTACCTTTGAATTTACCTTTTTCTTTGTGGAATCTTCTGGCCAGCAATGATTCCAATTGTTCAATGTCTTCCTCATCTATACTGTTGTCACTAGATGCATACTTTATCTTTCTTTTCTTTTCCTTTGGCTTTACCTCCTCAGAATCTTTCAATAACAATTTGGCTTTGAAAGCTGATTCAATACTCTCTAGTCTATAATTGTAAAAATTAGATAACTCAAATGCAGTGAGTCTACCCACTATACCTTCAAGGGTTAGATCATTTCTTGGTATACATCTTAACTCTTGAATTTTAGATACTCTAATGGCATACACAAACAATAATGTTCTCAAGAATTTATTTATCACAGTTTCATCATCTATTTTACTAGTTGCACCTTTTATAGTACTAACAACCTCTTTTATTTTAGCAACATATTGAGCAATGTTTTCACCTTCTTCCATTCTCATGTCATCAAACTTACCTCTGAGCCTCTTTGACTTGACTCTTTGAACATTTTTGTCTCCTCCATATATGGTGTTTAGGGAATCCCACATTTGCTTAGCACTTTTGAGGTCTTTGATATCATCAAACTCAACATAGCTCAGGGCAGAGGCAATCTCCAACATAGCCTGGTTGTGCTTCTTTTTTTTCTTGAAATCTTCAATAGTTAGGGCTCTTGTTGGATCAACATGTTCTACTATAATGCAGGTTTGTGCATAGTCTCCAAGTCCTCCAAGGTGTAGCTTCATCAAACTTTTCCATGAAGGAAAGTTATCTCTATTCAACTTGAATACCTCTATCTTTGACATCTTGATCTTTACGCTTTTAGTACCTTGAAAATAATCTTCTTAAGCAACTACACGCTGATACCAATTGTTGGAATTCTTTAGAATAACTGAGAGGGTGGGTGAATAAGTTATTCAAGGTCCAGATGTCCAAATAAAACTTTTTCAATTCAGTGAACCCATAAAAATTTCTTAACCATACATGCATTCATTGTGTGTTAACCAAAACTGATATGTCACTATTAAACTAACATGCAAAAATGTAAATCATAAAACACAACACATCCATCAATACACTTGACATAATGATTTAATGTGGAAACCCAATTTGGGAAAAACCATCAGTAACATGCTACTCCTTTCTCACTCTTCTAAAATGATGCCCTGTTAAAGGTTACAACACACAATATTAAATGTGACTCAGTTAAGGGATTCCATCACCCTGTTAAAAGTGAGCTTTGTTAGAGGACTCTAGGTCATTCACTTGGAATGCCACCCTATTGAAGGATTTTCCAATGGCTATTAAGTCAACCTTTCTCTAAAGGATTTACCCTAATTTGATACAATTGTTACAAAGTAACAATATAGGTTGATATGATACAACTTACAACCTTACTTGCAAATTACAGATCACTATTTAGTCCTCAACACTGCTTGGCTTCTAATATTTGTAGTTCTAACAGATTGTTCACCCTTCAAGTATTCATCTTTGTCTAGCCTTCTTGATTTGCTCACCATTGTAGACTTCTCCTCTTGGGTCACTTGATGAAGCAAAGCCTCTTCCTTCACCTTATCAGATTTTTGCATCCAAAAACTCTTTGATCTCTCTTTGATTCATGACCAGGCATCCCTAGATATAGGGAATTATAAGTCTTTTTCCCACACAATATCCATTTCAAAAATTAGGGTTTTCAATGGATTAGGTAGGATACAATGTATCTACCCCATATTTTGTGTTCTCTAGAAAATTCTCCTAGAATCCATTTGAATTCACCTCCAAAATAGTTTACATAAGGTTCTGTGCCTCCAACTCATCAATATTATCTTCTTCTTGATTCACAAGTTCTAAGAAAATAATCTTGTCGGCTTTTCATTGGAAAATGTTTGATCTTTTTCATAATGTAGTAGCTCGACATTATCAATTTACTGATGCTCGACACATACTGTGTTACTCGACATCTACTGTAAAATCACTCAGCATCAACTAGATTTTACTGGTGTTCGACCCATACTGAAAATTAATCGACATCTACTAACTTACTCAACACCTATTAGTTTGCTCGACATCCACTAGAAATTGCTTTTACTCAGCTTCAACTAAGTTTTTGCTTAGCTTGCACTAACTTCACTCGACACCTTCTATCAACTTGGTCAAACTTAGCAAATAAAATTTATCCAACCTTTTTCATCTAAACTTTCTAAGTGTAGCCAATAATTTTGTAGCCTCAAGTAGATCATCAATACCTCATGTTATCACTGTCTTAATTAACTCTTACACTTCAATAAATAATCATAACTCAACCTTTCCTCTAGGTACCTTTTTTACATCTTGTTGATCAAATCCTGTTCATCAATCAACTAAGTAATAGTGCTTGAAACATATAAGCAATTATCTTACCAACATATACCAAGTTTGACATCAATGACGAAACAATGATTGAAAATACTTCTTACAACAATTTTCTAACTCAAATGATCTTTTCAATCATATATCAACAACAACCTCTTTGGTAAGTCATCATTTGAGAAGGAGTAGATAAATGGGAAAAACTTGTATTGACTTGGACCTAAATCATACTATTTTGAGAAGAGCACTTAGTAGACAAGAGAGAATTGAAAATCCTCTTCAAAATGTAACATAGGCTTTTGGTGGGAGACTTCCACATTTTTATAAGAAGCTATCCGATGATGTGTAACAAGAAATTACACAAATTTGGCACTTTAGTTCAAGAGTATCACCCAATGCTAAAGACATGTTGAAGTTGAGAATTGGCATCAAATATCGCACACAATATCCTAAACATTATTTGTAGGGAAGTCAAACTATGTTGTTCAAAGAATTTAGAGAGAGTCATCCAAGATTATATATATCACAGAGGACTTTTGAATCATTGAAGCCATTTTATTGTGTGCCACTTAAAATTTGAAATACATGTTGTTGCAAATATCATCTGAAGTTTTCAATGCACCATGAACTATTACGCTCCATCCATTCTACTTTGCATAGTAAAGAAATTTTGGAGAATTGTAGTGCTAGTGGGCTTCCAAAATCATCAAGAGACTTGCTGGATCAATTTTTATGTCGTAGAGTTGATGGTTGTTTCTTTTATAGAAATGTTTTCTTAAATGAGAAGTGCTCAGAATGTGGTGGCTTATCCAAGTTTGACACATGTTTCCATGAGGAGTGCAAACAAGATCTCAGGAGGAAAATAGTAAAAAAATGGTATATGAAATGGTGAAATACACATTGAAGAGTGGAGGTGAGGGTTCTAGATGTGAATTGGTTGCAAAATAAATCAATGTGGTTAGTTTTATTTTAGATTTCAAATATTTTCTACAAGTATGCAAGGCATAGTCACATGTCTTAGTGGTTGGATCAACAATTTAGAATTTGTAAGGAGACTTTTCCCATTGGCACTATTATATTAGTTTCTGACTTTGCAAAGAACTACACATTGCAGCCCAAAAATGAGACACAATCTTAGTATTACAACTCCATTTAGATTGCTATTTTTGTCCACATAACATATAGACATGCCCCTGATAGTAAGGAAGATAATCAAAAGATTATTAGAGTATACAATTTTTACATTAGTAATGATAGATCTCACTCGCATGAGTTTGTGCAACATTGTTTTAAGAATTATTTTGATTTCTTATAGGAGCATGACATTGTTATGGATAGACATATCATTTGGTCAGATAATTCATAGATCAATTTAAGAATGCTCACATATTTTATTGGTTGTGTAGGATGCATGTAGAGAAGGGATGCCTCATATTTGGATTTTTTTTTTAGTTTGACCATGGGAAAGGGGAACATGATGGAGTAGGGGCATGTGTGAAGAGAGCTCTAGTTAAGGAGCAATTGAAGATTTTAGGAGTAGAGCTTCTTGATGCTTGTAGCATTGTTGATTGGTGTAGTTCATAATTATCACTACAAGAATTCTTGATTCAGTAGTACATAGGCTCTTTTGGTTGGTTGAGGAAGGGTCTATAGGTGATATATCAGATTGTGCTACTTTTAGAGACATCAAAAATGCATTCATTCTGGAGCTCTGATTTTAGTACATGGACGATTTGGACACAATAGCTAGCTTATTTTTGTCCTAGTTGCTTTTAGTGTGATTGGGATCACCATGTGTCAAGTGAGTGGGTGGACACATGGGCTCTACATTATCTTACTCTATTGTCTATCATACCCTCTATAAAAAATGATGACATGCAAAGGTCACTTTAGCATAACCATCTATTAGATCTTCTTCAACTAGGAATGTCTTTGCATTGGTTGCACCATAGTGGAATGATGAGAAATCAAATTTTTGGTTAGCACGTTGTGTAAGAGGTAAACAAAATCTTGCACAACTGATCACATATGATGATGGATTGACGTATCCTATTGGCTTAGGTTTTGTTGCTGGAACATGGCTACATACATACATGCTTAGAAGGAATGAAATTCTTGCATTCAAAGACTATCAGAAGCACAAAATAATTCTCATATATTCACATCTTATTATAAAAACAAATGTGAAGTTGTTGAAGCATCAAGGAAGACCAAAAGTAATTTTTTTTTTTACTTTTACTAATGTTGATCATGAAGCCCTATTAGAGACCCTAAACCAAAGAGAGGACCCTATAGGAACACTCGACTAGGTATATTTACTTATATTATTTTTTTCATAATGATTTGGTGAACTGATGATTATCTTGTTTAATATGATTATTTACTAATATTTTTTATGATATTGTAATGTAGGTACATCATGAAGAGTAACCATGTATGGAGACAAAAAACTAAACAAGGAGCATAATGAAGAAAAAATCTATTCTGTTTTTGACACTGCGATTTTTGATAGTTGTGTATTAATGTAATAATGATGAAACACTTGAGATATTGTAAATATAAACTTGTTGATTTAATGTATGAAACAAAGGTGTTTTTACTTAATGTAATTTATGTGGAGGGACCTAAAAAATGCTGATTTTAATACATACTAACACGAAACTTGCAAAGGGTGAGTGAGTAGCCGAGTTGGTGTGAAGGCGAGTCATGAGGCGTAGTGTTAGGCTAATGATCCCGGTGCTACGCATCAACTCCGGTTTGAGTCACACTAGGTTTACCACAAAACCTTAGCCAATAGTGGCATGTTGTGATGGTTAAGTTGTTGCGTTGTTATCCTTGCCATCCAGGTTCAAATCTCATGGGGATGAGGTCCCCCGTTTGTGGCCTCACTGGTTCATAGCTCCAAGTCAAAGCATTGGTGGTACTGGTGGGCATGTCGCGCCAGCGCTACCGGTCACGTTAAAAATTTTTCCAGGCGCATTTAAAAAAAAAAAAAAAAAAAAAAAAAAAAAACACAAAACTTGCACTGTGCCCAATGCCAAAAACTTGAGGGAGGTAAAAAATAATGTTTTTACTTAATAATAACCTTAGTAATACCCTTTCTTTGGCTGCAAAGAGCCTTCATCATTCACAACCACTCCATACCGAAGAGTCTCCAAGGTGCTCTAAGTGTGTTTCAAGGTTGATCTTTTGAGGGTCATAACTCAGACCTCATGGGGGCTATTGGTGAAATGTCAAATGCTCCAAGATGGTTATGTTGAGACCTTCAATAACCTATCTCATTTATGAGAGATCACATTCCATTTGGATTTGGCACAATGATCTCGCTCGATGCCAAACTCACAGTGTGCCTCAGTTCATAGGTGCATCACTACGTAACTTTGGAACTGTTGATCTTGGCATCAAATTGTCAATGCTATTAGCTTTGGATGGGCAAGTGAACCCTAGTGACACCCTTTTTTTGGACATGAAGAGCCTCTGCCATTTGCGACCACCTCGTACTGAAGAGTCTCCAAGGTGCTCTAAGTGCGTTTGGGTGAGTGAACCATAGTGACATCTTAAGGGATTGCAAAGATCATTTAAAATTAAACATATATGATATCATTTCAAATAAATATTGCATCAAATTTTGATAATAAAGGTTTTTAAAATTTTCTTCACAAATTATTGCATTTGAATCAAATATAACAAACATAATCAAAATGAATGATATTCCATAAACATGAACAATACACATGATCCACAATAAATTGAATAATACTATACTAAATTAATATGTATATCATTGTGCACATAAATGATAAAAATATATATCAAAATACATGTATCCATAGACAATTTACACAAATATATATCAAAGTTCATGTATCCATAGACAATTACACAAATATATATCAAAATACATAGATCCATATACAAAATGTGGCTGATCATGCCATCAGAATATGTATAATATCAATGCTTCTATATAAAATGTGGCATATTCCATCCCAAAATGTCTCATTATGCATCAAATGACAACTATACTATCCTATGTTGCTGGTGGATGATCAAAATGCATCCTCTTCGCTGCACTAGGTTGATCAGATGCCTCCTACATAAAGAAAAAGAGAACCTAAAGTTAGACTACTAAATTTATATGATTCTATGTATCTAACATTGAATTAATCAAATGCATAATGATCCTTTTTTTAATAAAGATTTATTGTATTAAATTTTCATCATAAATACCTCTCTTGTTGACCTCCTACGTCACTCAGGAGTTCTCTCATATGTCCTCAGCAATGCTTGAGCCTCATACATATACAACTTAAACTATAACATTATAATTCATAGCATACTAAATTTATAACATATAATCAAGATTTTAAATTAAAACTTACCTCTGTCAACTCCTCCCCTGGACATAATGGCTGCATGAGAAAAGATACAAAACTCTGATGTTCAACCTCCTGTGCACTAGGTGTTTCCTATGAGATACAAAAGACTAGTTGTTAATATCACATAAATCAAAATTTGAATTTGTTTATGAAAATAAGGAAAATAATAAATAAATGATACTTATACATATGATGGGGCTCTCATTGCAAATGGAAATGCCAGAGGGTCTATGACGCCAAATCTGCCTGGACTCATCACTAGCCACATCTTGTACAATAAAGAATGTAACTAAATTTCATTACCATAAATTTTTTATAAGAATGCATCAATATTTAATCACTTTAAAAGCACCTAATTACCTTTCCCATGTCAATGGGCTGTGCCTCACCCCCCACAATTCCCCCCCCCATTGATAGGTGATACCTACAAGGAAAAAGAAAGATTAGAAACCATATATGCTCCAATATTAAATAGAAAAATAATGAGAACACAACATAATGTATCGTAGATGTCTCGAGGCTAAATGAAATAATTGAGAGAATGACATTATCAACCTATCTGAGCTCCTCCTTAGTCATCAACTAAACATGAATGAAGATCACGTACATGTATAAGTCAATATGGGTTAAAATTACTCTATTATAAAGATTAACTATAAATCACATATGCCATAACAAAAAAATGTATACACGTACCAACACAAAAGGATTCCATGCCTCTGCTCCTCTCTCACATTAGGGTGTGTAGCCTCTATATGCATGTCTGGTGTATCCTCCTCCTCAAATACAAACTGATACTCAAAAAGATCACCTATGAGACCCAAAAAAAAAATTCTCACACATTATGAAAGTATGGGACACACAAACATGTGATAAGCTCGCTGATGATGAACTCATGCTAGCATCATCAACACAGGGAGGCAACACTAACCTAGCCTAGGATATCAATAGGTTACTCAATTGATGGATGACTCTAATAGTCTAAGAGCTAGCCTTTGCAATGATATCAAGATGCTGCACTGGAGGGGGGGAGACATCGGTAGGGGGAACAAAAGTGTCAGCTTTCTTCTATTGGGAAAAGGGTCTATTTTGAGGAGCTCCTCCTCCTACATCCATGTTGGGCTTCATGCTCCAATAGTTCACCTTGAGGTGCAACACAAATTCAACATACAATTTTTTAATGAAATAGAATGAAACCTCTAAATTTCTATGTGGAGGGTTGCTAAAAACCATCCACCAATGATCCCAAAAGTTCGCATGCATAGCCTCATTTGTGAACCATTTAATTGATAATTTTGGCTTTGTGCATTCTATTTGTTTACTAGTTTTTGGGACTGCAAAAAATATAACTATATCACTTTTAGTTATATTTAGGGCCAAAACTTCATCATAATCCAACCCATCATCAAACATGGCATGCATTTGCTCACACTAGTGAAGAGAAGAATTTTGTTCATTGGTAAGTGTTTCAATGTTATTCACTATGGTGTTTAACATGGATAACATGTGAGCCAATGCAGGTATATTGATATATGTGGTTTGCAAAACCTTCAGTTCGGTGAGATTTTCAAATATCAAATCTTCAATTCGAGGAGCATTTTGAGGGTGTAGGGGATCATTTGGTGGACATTTTTGAGGGGGTACTAGATCATTTGGTGGAGGGTTATGAGGAACATTGTTTCCTGGCTCAGTATCATCATTTGGGTCAGCCATACCTATTAATTTGCAAAACAATTAATTTCTATTAAAAAAACCTAAATTTCAACAATTTCTATTAAAAAAATGTAACTTTTAACAAATTCTATTTATAATAACTAATTTATAGTAATATTCATTATGTTGGTGTAGATAAGTATTTACTTATTACACTTAAGTTTACTTAGGTCAATGCATTATTTTATTATTTCTTAGGTGAGACACTTAGGAGTTTGCATACTTTTATCAGTTGTCATGTTGACAACACTGGAGTAAGAAACTCTAATTCAACACATGGTGTCTATGACACTAGAGTTTGCATAATTAACTGAGTTGTCATGTTGACAACATAGTTATTTGCACTCTTAATTGAGCACATGGTGTCTACAATATAATTTTATGTGCTACACCTTTGTAGGCTTATCCTCTCATCATCACACTAACTCTTGTGCTTAATGGAAGATAATCCACTCCTGGTGGACATGTGCCTGGTTGTAATACTTATTAGTGTGCTGACTCTTAGGCATTCTAGAAGCATTCCAGAGGCCTTTATATTCAGGCACTCCTAGTGTGTATGTACGTGACATTACATGAATTAAATACTATATTGTTATTCTGATCATACCTTGTTGGTCTATTCTTGTGCTTGTGCTTGAGTTCTTTGATCTTGGGTGATTTTTTCCTAGGGAAAATTTTTACACATTGAAATCATAAATAAATACAAAAAAAATTACTTGTATCTGATACTCAAAATGGAGCACAACCAAACAAACCAAAAAATGCAATGCAAAAATTTCTCTCAAGTTTTTGAAAAAATCTATGTAGCAGGTTTTGAGTATTCGATTTAGTATCGGATACTCGATATGATATTGGATACTCGATAGCCAATCAGATACTCGAAAAGACTTGGCCCAAACTTTTTAGCCTTGGTATCAGGATGGGTGGAAAAAAGTCAGAGCAGATTTTGAAACACTTTTAGACATTTTCAAAATTCAATTTTTTTCACATTCGCCACTTTTTCGCACACCATGATCCTACACATACCAGTATATTATATTGTACAATTTCTCCATCCATTGAATTGAATGCAATAAGAATTTCATTTCTTCACCCTCTTTTATTTCCCATAATAATTAATATTTTTAGTGGGCAAAATTGTTTCCTAATTAAGGGTAACTATTCACATATACATAAACAATTTCTTTGTACTATGAGACCTAAATCTAATACCAACTTAATGACCACTAAAGATAGGGCTTCCACTAATCCTTTGATGAAGAAGCATCTTGGGTTCGCTTACAATCCTACATTTTTGGAGGGATTTTGGTTAAGTGCTGTAGAGCTTGGCAGATACTGGTGCTTGACATACACTGGGAACTCAACATGGTCTATGAAACTTGGCATACATTGGGAGCTTAGCATGGTTTGTGGAACTCGGCATGGCCTAGAGCTCGACATGGTCTTTGGTTGCTCGACATGGCCTTGGGTAGCTTAGCATGGTCTTTGGTTGCTCGACATGGTCAAGAGCTTGGCATGGTCTAGAGCTTGGTATGGTCTTTGGTTGCTCGAAATGGTCTAGGAGCTCAACAATGCTTGGAAATTTACTAGTGCTCAAATTTGTTTTGTTGACACTCAACTTGGTCTTGGTTTCTATTGGTGCTGAGTTGTGTGTGAGCTGACTTTTGGCATTTAATTTATGTATAGGTTATTTAATTAGTATTGTAGCTGACTTCTGGCTTGACCTATATTGAATGTAAGGAATTTAATTTCATTTTTAGTTAGCTGAGCTGACTTGGGGCTTAGTTGGGTATAAGTAAGGGGTTTTGTAGAGTCTTTTGGCAGATTCATTCTAGATTGGAGAAGGGGAAGGAAGGGTAGATGCAAATTTTGAAGAGCTAGGGCTGAGGCTTAGAAACTAGAGGAATACTTGGCAGACTTGAGGGTACAAGTGTGGATTCTTCTTGGTGATCTTATCCTATTTTGGATTTGGACTAGATGGAATCGGGGCATGGTAACTGGATCTTGTGGGATCTTATAGAACTAGTTTTGTAATTTCTATTTGTATCTGGCCCTACCTGGAAGGCCTTATAGCCGAGCATATTACATGTAATTAGTTATATCTATGGATAAAGTGCTGTAATTTGGTATTAGATCTTGCATTGTTACTTCATGTTGTTGTGTTTTCATTACGTGGTTATTTGTTGGGGGCTAGGATATCTCCTTTGGGGATTCTCCCGCCTTGCACTGTGTTAGGTGGTATCAGAGCCCAGTTGTTCCTGAGTATGTAGACATATCACTGAAGTTGTGGTAGTTTGCACCAGGACTTGGGTTGGAGATGTAGATATGAGTTGGTCTTGATCTGGTGGTGGATTTTCTTTCTAGAGTCCTAGATCTTTTGGTTGGAAAATGGAAAATTGTGGTTCTAACTTGCAATTACAGAGGGCTTATAGATGGATCGATGGATGCAAAGATGGATGATTGATCTTGTTGAAGCATGACAATAGAGAGTTTGTGGATTGCAAATCTGTGGTTCTAGACTTGTGATGTGGTTCCTTATTGTTCATGTGAGGTGGTAGGTTGCGATCTAACTTGCAAACAATTTGAGGTTGTCACAAGGAGCATGGGAATGATTTTTTACAGAGGGTTTACGAAGATCTTGGGAGATGGCTCTGAGAGGATTGGACCCTGAAATGATTGGAAATCTCCTAAGATGTCTACTCTATTGGAAGCTAGTTTGGCTAATCAAATTAAGAAGGTGGTTGCTCAGTTTGAAGCTAGCTTGGTTGATCGAGTTAAGGATCGGGTGAGGAAGGAATTCCTTAGATGTTTGTGGAGCTTGAGTCTACCGATCCAGAAGAGAGTTGTTTTTTCAATTAAGAGACTTTTTCACAAGAGAAGATGGCATACCAAGGTTGAGGTGGAAGAGGTTGGTTTTGTTGATCAGATTATGGAATCTGATATAGAACTTGTAGAGTAGTTGGATGTTGTTGCTAAAGATATTCCTAACCATGTTGATGCTGGGATAGAGGTTGATTTTCATGATTAGTTGGTTGGGTCTGACATGGAAATTGTAGAGCACTTGGTCATGGATGATCTAGTTTCTATTGGTGATGAGTTGTGTATTGCAAAGCATCTTGTTGTGAGCAACAAGATTACTGGGGTTGTGAGTTTGTCATGTGTTGATGGAGATCTACATGTTGATATAGATGTGGAGTTTGTTGCTGTTGATGTGGAGTTTGCTGCTGTTGATGTGGGGTTTGTTACTACTAATATGGTTTCACTAGTTGCTGATGTGGATGAGGATTTTCCGATGAAGCATTATGTGTAGTTTGTTCTTGGGAGTGAGCACGTTGATTGGGTGGTTGAGATTCTGGTGTTTGATAGCGTGATGTAGATATGGATGATGTGTAGAATGGTTTTTTTGTCCCTGTTGGAGTGGAAACCTTTGATGAAGATGAAGGTGGTTGTTGATCTTTCTTTGGGCATCAAAGTGTGGGACACACTTTTCTATTTACCTGGGGAGTCTGATGCAAGAGCATCTTGGGTTCTCTTACAATCCCACATGTTTGGAAGGATTTTGGTTAAGTGTCATAGAGCTTGGTAGATACTAGTGCTCGACATATACTGGGAACTCAACATGGTCTATGGAACTTGGCATACACTGGAAACTCGACATGGTCTGTGGAACTCGACATGGTCTAGAGCTCGGCATGGTCTTTGGTTGCTTGGCATGGTCTAGAGCTTGGCATGGTCTTTGGTTGCTCGGCATGGTCTTGGATAGCTCGGCATGGTCTAGAGCTCATCATGGTCTTTGGTTGCTCAGCATGGTTTGGAGCTTGGCATGGTCTAGGAGCTCGACAATGATTGGAAATTTACTGGTGCTCGACTTTGTTTTGCTGACACTCGGCATGGTCTTGGTTTTTGTTGGTGTCGAGTTGTCTGTGAGCCAACTTTTTGAATTTTAATTTATGTATAGGTTATTTAATTAGTGTTGTAGTTGACTTGTGGTTTGACCTATATTGAATGTAAGGAATTTAATTTAGTTTGTAGTTAGCTAAGCTGACTTGGGGCTTAGATGGGTATAAGTAAGGGGTTTTGTAGAGTCTTTAAGCAGATTCATTCTAGCTTGGAGAAGGGGAAGGAATGTTAGATACATTTTTTGAAGAGCTAGTGTTGAGGCTTAGAAACCAGAGGAATACTTGGCAGACCCAAGGGTACAAGTGTGGATTCTTCTTGGTGATCTTATCCTGTTGTGGATCTAGACTAGTTGGAATCGGCACGTGGTAACTGGATCTTGTAGAACTAGTTTTGTAATTGTTGTTTGTATGTGGCCCTAACCCAAAAGGCCTTACAACCGAGCATATTGCATGTAATCAGTTATATCTATGAATAAAGTGTTGTAATTTGGTATCGGATCTTGCATTGTTGCTTCATATTTTTCTGTTTTTGTTGCATGGTTATTTGTTGGGGGCTAGGACATCTCCTTTGGGGATTCTCCTGCCTTGCACTGCATCATCCTTATATTGCAAAGCTATTAGTTAAATGAAAGATAATCCAAAATAGTCTATAAAACATACACATATCACACATTTCCAAATAGAATGTCAAAAAATTAAGCAATTTGTAACTTCCTCTTTCCATCGACCTAAATAAGTGATTTAGAGGTTCTAAACAAGCAAGCCATGGAAGGACTCTATCTACTAGAAAAAAATCTATAATTTGATAAAAAGAGGTCCATAAAGTAATACACTTGAAATTTTTGCCCAACTTAAAAATAAACCAAGCAAGCAGATGAGACAAATCATATTTTTCCACGTAGACCTAAAATTTGATGGTCACTACTTATCATAAGGGTTTGATCATTTTAAGTCGTTACATTTTACATTTCAAGAATTAATTTTTTTGTCAATTTTTTTTATAAACAACTTATATTAATTTGTTTTTGAAACTTAGTTAATTTTTTTATTATAGAAAAACTTAGTTAAATTACCTAGACTTTATTTTAATTCTTAATATAAAAAACATATTCAACTACCAATTCAAAACAATTGCACTTTACACAAACAAATTGGAAATTTAATTGAAATGAAAGTTCTCTTCTATTATTTTACTTTTAATAAAAATAAGAATATCACATTAAAAAATTTGTAGGTAGGTTCAACTTAGGCATTGGTGTTGGTATCAATTTAGCTCCAATTGTCCATGCAAATGATTATACGCAGGGGGAGAAACAAATATCTTTGTTATAGGCCATTGATATCCAATCAATATAGTGGAGTGCTCAATTTTTGAAGGCTTTCCCAATCAATACCTTCCATTCCTCAGCTTTCTTGCCCCACTGAAGATTATAGTAGGGTTTGGAGCAATGTTTATCACAACAATCCTCACAAATCTGATCATGGAAGATATTTTCTCTATATTATTTGCATGTGTTTAGAGCAAGCCTTAATCTCTTCGCTACGCCCAAGTAATCTTTTTCTACTTCATTTCACACAAATTTGATAATGTAAATGCACACCCATTTTGTCTTCAGTTTTCTACATTTCATCGAGTACCTAGGTTGTTCAATGGTTTTCTTTCATCCATGGTTTTATTGAATGGGCTTATGAGATCAAATCGCAAAGAGAATCTAACACTTCTGCAAGTGAAGAAACAATCTCAGGTAGCTAGTAAACAATATACATATCTAATATTGACAGCTGCGGATTTTATTGTGTGATCTACATGATTATCTTTCTTGTTAAGTTTACATTGTTGAAACTTTGGAACATGTGGTACAACATTCTTATATGTTCTTTTATATATATATATATATGCCTAGTATTATGATAGAGATAAAACATTATTTTGTGTTACAATCAAAACAATTTATAGATAGATTTAAATAATTAAATAAAAAGAATGATAATAGTGAGAATGTTTCTCTACTATAACTATATGTTGGATCAAACTGTATCAGTCATTTTTTACATCGACACTCTAAACCAATCATTTTAATTCACAACTAAAGAAATTTCAGATTTAGTTTGCATGAACATTCTCAAGTCATCGTTTCTTCAAGAATATTCACAATCAATAGATTGTCAATTTATCGGATTACTTGTTCACCTTAGACTTCATTCAAAGTGGATTTAAACATTAATCAAAATATTAATTGTCAAGATTCAAAAAAAAAATGATAGCATGCAAAGTTTAATCTTTAGAAACATATTCTCTTAGTGGGATTTAAATAACTTCTGATCATGCCCAAAATACAAGGGCAAAAACACATGTAATTTTTTTTTTTAAAAGATTAATATCATTACTAAGTTTGATAAGTTTGTTTTCACAAGTTAAAGTATAGGTCCATTGAAGACAGGTATGAGTTCTCCTAACAATGTCTTGACATCACAATAAGTTTATAAACATGAGTAGGAATATATCGTTAAATTTAAACTTTCATTGTTTAATTGATTAATTAATTAAAATAATCCAAATTAAATTAATTTAAAGATCTTACACATTGTTACTTTTATATACCTTTAGAATATTTTACTCGCAAAACAATAGTATACTAGACCCAAACACATAATACTAATCAATTATTTAAACCGATTACATTATCTAACGTTTATCATATTTTAACACACACCTTGTCTACATTATCACATACTAATTTGAATTTGGTCATTTATTGAAACATTTAAAGTTTAACTTAATTAATCTAATTTTTTAAAATTAGATAAATTAACTAACATAATTTAAACTACAAATTTTAAACAATTCGTAAATCTAACTTAACTTTAATGTAGGAACCACTTTAAATTTTCTAATACTTAAAAAAAAACATATTTATTAAATTACCTAAGAAAAATAAAACTAACTAAATTTTTTTTTTTAAAACTTAAAACCAAACTAGATTAATTAACTTTTAACTAAAACTAAAATGAATATAAATATTAACAATAGCCATGGCTATTGGTCTTTCAATGAGAGGAAAGAAATGGAAGAAGGTTAGTAAAATTGTAGATGAGGCCAGTAAGAACAATTTTTTTGTGGATGGTGAGGAGGATTTAAGAGGGACAAATTGCCAGCTCCATGGGATGATTTGTGCTTGATTATTATGAAATATCTGACGCTGGAGGGCAGGTTTGATGTTTGCTTCTACTATCACTTCCCTTTGTTGAATCATTTCAAGATTAGGGATTTCATTTCTATCCTATTTTTTCTGCTGCATTCTCTTGAAGATATGATCAGTGATGTTAGGGGAAAAAGAAATAAAGGGAAAAATTTTACCATTATCCACCAAGGCCTTATCTTTTGCCAGTACCAATTTCACCTTGCCCTTTCCCCCCTAGGGTGGTGGTGGTTGACAACTAGTGCCACCATCAAAATTCACCCACGAGCACTAGTACTGGAACAAAAATTCATACCCCGAAACCCTCCCCTAGCCATGAAAATAAGGAAAAGAAAAAAGCTGATACAACTAGGGAACAAAAGGGTAGTAAAAAAATTAAAATGGAAAAACCTATGGTGGTGGAAGAGAAGGACTTAGAAAAGGATACTGAGGGAAAGGCGATGAGAAGGTCTGGGAGAATTGCTCAATCCCAGGCAAGACACAAAAAAAAATCTAATAGGTTTAGGGTTGAGGAAGTTGAAGAAGAGAGAGAAGAAAATAATGAAGAAGACAAGGAGGAGGAGGATTTCAAAGGAGAAGAAGGAATGGAGGAGGTAGAAAAAAAGTGTTAACTCAGTGGATAATTCTATTGGAAATGCCTAGTTGTATGTAGATTGGTGGTCTAATTTTTCACAATATAGAGAGAGGTCTAAAAAGTTGGGTGAAAAATTAGTCAGGTCATTACATTTTGTAGATTAGGGTTTCATTCCTCATAATTTTTATAATTTTAGGTTACCCTAGTCATGCCCTGATTCATGTGTTGTTGAAATCTATTAAATTCTCAAGGTTTGTCTCTCAACACAGCCATTATAATACCCTAAGTGTGAAAAACCCTACGTCTTCTTTCAAATTTTTGAAAAGATTTGAAAAGCGCTTAAATTTTTTCCCTTTACGGTCTTATGGTGTAGGGTTTCATGTAAGAACAAAATACCTTTGTCCTTTTGTTTCCATGGTTGTGTTTTACAGTGTAGCATAAGAGCGTAAAGAAGTTTTGTTTTACGTGCATACACTTTTGTCTTTTGTAATAGTCGAATAGTTCTTTTAGAGTCTACTCGATCATACGTTTGGTCTGTGAGCGAAGAAACGTAAAGGCTTTTTATGCCTTGAAAATAGTTTTACAGCTTTATGGTGAACAGTTGAATGGGTGAGTGGAAGAAGCTTTTAAGGATATGTGTTGTGCCGCTTTACAGGTATACAAGTAAGCAGTTGAGCGAAGGAGAAAAAAGGTGTTGAGTTGAGATCTATGCATCTACGTTTTAGTGATTGGTGTAAGAGAATAATACCCTAGCATGGCATAAAGAAATAGTTTGTAAGGATGCACAAGATGTTTTATGATTCTAAAGATAAAGTTAGTTCATAGGAGCGAAGGTGAGATGTTGTATTTACGTGCATCATTTCTTTGGGCTTGTAGACAACCATAAAGCTAGATTATAACAGTGATTATTTCAACATGGGACCTGTTGAGTTGTCAGATGGTTCCTATGAAAGTAAATCAAATGGTGACATGTCATCAACATTAGATGGGCTTGACCCATGTGGCAGACAACTTAGGTTCTTAATTTTGCATGTGCTAAAAATCAATAGTGATGTTATTTTCTATTTGTTTATGCTGTAATTTGGGTCATTGATCTGTGAAAGGTGATATTTACCATTATGCCTTTATGCTTACAAGATAAGCATATGAATGAAGAGCTATTGCATCCTTTCTCTATGGCTACAAGTTAATTTTAAGCACATAAGCGTAAAAGGTAAAGTGAAGAAATGAATACAAGGCTTTACACTTATACGAGAAAGGAAAAACGTAAGAGTGAGATGCCATCTGTAAAAGATTTTTGGTGTTATGAGGATAGGGTAACTCATGCAAATGTAAAGAAGGAATAAAGAAAAGATAAGAGGCATTACAGTGCCACGGGTAAAGCCTAGATTGTATGACCAGAGGATGAATGTTTAAAGAGTTACGATGTCCTAAATAATGAAGTGAGTGAAGCAACATGAAGGAAATTTTCAAGCTTTTTGTTGATACGTGTGCGTATGAGTGTAAAGGGTAAAGAGAAGGTAGAAAGAAGGGTTTTACACTCATATGAGAAATGTTTGATGTGTAAGAGTGAAGAAGTCAGTTGTGAGGGTTTGAGACTCTACAGTGTAAAGGGTCATGTATAGGCGTAAAGGAAGTTTCAATGCATTGTTTAGAAGGCCCTAACACTTCTATGCTTGGGATGTTTTAAAGCCTCACCAAAGGAGCATAAAGGTTAGCCAGGGGTGCTCTAGGGTTACAAAGATTGGAGATCCTGACTCAACATAAGAACGAAAGACCAGAATTTGAAAAGAAAGCTGCTGAAGTGTCATACCAATTCAGAAAAGGAAAAAATTACCATAGCCAAGTAAAATAAAACATTGAAAAGGACATCAGGATCAAATTTCATGGATGATATTCCTTGTTGTCAGCCTACCAAGGTGGTATTAAATGCTCGTGCATGTAGAATTAATTTAAAAGCTGGTGGATTGAATCATCAAAGGTTTAGTGGAAAGTTAAAATTCTCCAAGAATTTGCCATTGAGACCAGTTGAAGTGCAGGCACCATTTCAACAATGGGGAATTGATTTTATAGGTGAGATCACAAATAAATCCAGTGGTGGACATCATGGATCTTGGTAGCCATTGATTATTTCACCAAGTGGGTTGAGGCAGTCCCTACTAAGAATGCAACAAGTAAGGTGGTGATTAATTCCATTCTAAATAATATTGTGACTAGATTTGGGTGCCCACAGAAGATTGTAACAAATAATGCTATGTGTTTCAGATCAGAGGAATATAAAGATTTTTGTAAGAAATATGGCATTACAGAGTACACATCATCAAGCTATCATCCCCAAGGAAATGATCATGTAGAATCAAGTAATAAGAGTATATTAAAAATCATCAAGAGGATCTTAGGAGAAAATAAGAAGGCTCGAGATTCAAAATTACCATTAGCTCTATGGGCTGATAGGGTTACTGTGAAAAAGGCCATTGGATGTGCTCCATTTGACTTGGTTTATGGTATACAGGCTAGACTTCTACAGAATAACTTAAAAGAGATGTATAAATTTGTTTAGTTGTATGAAGATGATATCATTGATGAGATGCGACTCAGAATGGATGACATTTTACAACTAGAAGAAGCAAGGAGAGAGTCTTCTATTCAAAATGCCAAGTTACAATCACAAATGAAACACTTATATGACAAAAGAGCCATTGAGAGGAAATTTGAAATAGGCGACATGGTACTGATGTGGAATGCTAGGCTGGAAGATAAACAAAAGCATGGTAAATTTGACCCAATCTGGATTGGCCCATATGACATTTGTGATACAGATGGAGAAGATTCATATTTCTTGAGAGATCTAACTCGAGATATTCTTGAATTGCCAGTTCATGGACAATTCTTGAAGAGATACTTTTCTTAAGGTATCTGCTTTTCCATGAGCATTAGTTTAGGGTTTCCTTGTGTTCTTGTACATTTTGTATATTTTGTAGATCCTTGTAAATTTCTCTGTATAGTTTGGTTTCTTATTTTTGTGTGTTGCTCTATGCTCCCTGAGGAAGTTCTCATTTAGAGGTCAAGTATGTGGTCTGCTCTTCCATAGATTTTAAATTCTTGCATAGACTCAAGTAGTCTATCATCCCCAGATAGAGCCACTGTTGGTCTAATTTTTCACAGTATAAAGAAAGGTCTAAAAAGTTGGGTGAAAAATTAGTTAGGTCTTTTCATTTTGTAGATTAGGGTTTCATTCCTCATAATTTTCATAATTTTAGGTTACCCTAGTCGTGCCCTGATTCATTTGTTGTTGAACTCTATTAAATTCTCAAGGTTTGTCTCTCAACACAGCCATTATAATACCCTAAGTGTGAAAAACCCTACGTCTTCTTTCAAATTTTTGAAAAGCGCTTAAAATTTTTCCCTCTATAGTCTTACGGTGTAGGGTTTCACGTAAGAGTGAAATACCTTTGTCCTCTTGTTTTTGTGGTCGCATTTTATAGTGCAGCGTAAGAGTGTAAAGAAGTTTTGTTTTACGTGCATACACTTTTTTCTTTTGTAATAGTGGAATAGTTCTTTTAGAGTCTACCTGATCATACATTTGGTCTTTGAGCGAAGAAATGTAAAGGCTTTTTATGCCTTGAAAGCGGTTTTACAACTTTATGGTGAACAGTTGAATGGGTGAGCAGGAGAGGTTTTTAAGGATATATGTTGTGCCGCTTTACGGGTATATGAGTAAGCAGTTGAGTGAAGGAGAGGAAAGGTGTTGAGTTGAGATCTATGCATCTACATTTTAATGATTGGTGTAAGAGCGTAATACCCTGGCATGGCATAAAAAAATAGTTTGTAAGGATGCACAAGATGTTTTATGATTCTACAGATAAATTCAGTTCATAGGAGCGAAGGTGAGACGTTGTTGTGTTTACATGCATACGTTCTTTGGGCTCATGGACAACCGTAACACTAGATTATAACAATGATCGTTTCAACATGGGACCTGTTGAGTTGTCAGATGGGCCCTGTGAAAGTGAATCAAATGTTGACACATCACAAATATTAGATGGGCCTAACCCTTGTGGCAGATAACTTAGGTTCTTAATTTTGCATGTGCTAAAAATCAACAGTGATGTTATTTTCTATTTGTTTATGCTATAATCTGGGTCGTTGATCAGTGAAAGGTGATATTTTATGATTACACCTTTATGCTTACAAGATAAGCGTATGAACAAAGAGCTATTGCATCCTTTCTTTGTGGCTATGAGTTAATTTTAAGCGTATAAGCATAAAAGGTAAAGTGAAGAAATGAATACAAGGCTTTATGCTTATACAAGAAAGGAAAAATGTAAGAGTGGGATGCCATCTGTAAAAGCTTTCTGGTGTTACGAGGATAGGGTAACTCGTGCAAAAATAAAGAAGGAATAAAGAAAAGATAAGAGGAATTATGGTGCCACAGGTAAAGCCTAGATCGTATGACCAGAGGATGAATGTTTAAAGAGCTATGATGTCCTAAGTAATGAAGTGAGCAGAGCAACGTGAAGGAAATTTTCAAGATTTTTGTTGATACATGTGTGTATGAGCATAAAGGGTAAAGAGAAGGTAGTAGCAAGGGTTTTACACTCATACAAGGAATTTTTGACGCGTAAGAGCAAAGAAGTCAGTTTCTAGGGTTTAAGACTCTACGGTGTAAAGGGTTGCGTATAGGCGTAAAGGAAGTTTCAATGCAGTGTTAAAAAGGCTCTAACACTTCTATGCTTGGGATGTTTTAAGGCATCACCAAAGGAGCATAAAGGTTGGCTGGGGGTGTCTTCGACGTTACGAAGATTGGAGATCCTGACTCAGCATAAGAATGAAAGACTAGAATTTGAAAAGAAAGCTGTTGAAGTGTCATACCAGTTTAGAAAAGGAAAAAATTACCATAGCCAAGTAAAATAAAACATTGAAAAGGACATTAGGATCAAATTTCACGGATGATATCCCTTGTTGTTGGCCTACCAAGGTGGTATTAAATGCTCATACATGTAGAATTAATTTAAAAGCTGGTGGATTGAATCATTAAAACATAAATAGTTGATTGAATATCTACAATATTGCAACTTAGAAGAAATTGTGTTCTTGCTCTGAAACTTTTATTCAAGCATCCAAAGGTTCATGATTTTTGTGTTGATGTGTAAGGATTCAAAGTATAATTTGCAGAAAAGATGGCTGACAAAGAAGTTGAAGAGGTTCCTAAAGAAGAGGTGGAGGTTGAAGACAAAGGAGATGATGTGGTAGAAGTCATAGCAGAGGGTAAAAGAAAGAAGAGTACTGCTACGACTAAGAAGAAATCAAGGGTTAGGAAGCCCAACAAGCATGCTGAAGATTGGTTGAAACTTCTTCCATGGTTGTCGAACACTATCTCAGCTAAAGACCACATCTTTAGAGACCCTTATTTCATGGTTAGGGATGCACCGTGCCCTAGAATTGATGGTTTCAATTTGTTTTTATATTTTAACCAGAATAGAATAGAAAAGGTGCCAGTCTATAACCCATGGAAGAAAAACATGGAAAAAATGATATTTCTAAGGGTATTTGTTGATGTAGACCTGTTGAAAGCATTGATAAATTCCTACAATCTAGTTACTAGGAGCAACTCAAGGTAGCAACTAAGGCAGTACATGCACCCAGGCAGATAGAAGAAGAAAGGCACACTACAAATGCAGAGGCCCAAACATAGGAGATTCCTATAGGGGTAGCAGTGCCAATACCTATAATAAATGTGGAAATAAAGGCTCCTAAACCTGAAAATATAACTAAGAAAAGTATTATGATGAATGTGTTAAGCCATAGAATAAGCACTTTGAAAACAATATCTCAAGATGTTTATAATGCATTCATAAGTCTACAATCTACAGAGCTGGTGTGCAAGGATGTAATTGGATGACTTGAGCCAATTTTTCAATAATAGGGACCATATATGCAATTCTTTAACAGATTGATACCCTTGTTAGCCAAGAAGCTAGATCTTCCAGATAAAGTTATTGTTGTAAAGGAGGGTACGGACAAGGTAAAAGACCTATTGCAAATTTTCATAGGGAAGCTAGTAGCCATACAAAATAAAATGAAAGTATTAACAAGTGGTTTTTATTCTTTGATTGATTCTGTTCTTGATTCTGATAGAAAAGTTAAGGATTTCAACGAATGGTCTAATTCTTTTGACCATATTGTAGACTTGCGGTGGCATCCATTTTCCAAGATAATATTGATGAGTGTGTTTTTAATGAACTTGTTGACACCCTATTCAAAATTGAAACTGAAATGAATAGGTTTACTACTAAAGGAAAGGTGCTTACTGATGCTAGAAGGCAGAAATCTATTGGTGAGTTAGCAACAACCAAGACTTGCAAGTGGCCCACCAAAAGAGAAGTTATTGTCTAGGAAGCAATTGCAAAAATCAAGGCTCTACCAACAGGAAGCAGTTAAAGAAAAAAAAAAAGTTGAAGATTTTATGCTCCACCTATCATTTGTAACTGTCTTTGTTTGTTTGTTTTGAAAATAGGTGTCCAGATATTTTCGAAAAGGTTGTTATTTTCATTGTTGTAAGAGGACACCTATCAATCACAATTTCCCTTTTCTTGTTGCAACTCATGTTATATAAATGAGTTTTCAAGGCATTGTGAGTGTCCAAAAAAATTTGGTATGTTTCTAGTTTTTAAGAAAGTACATTCGGTCTAGTCATATGTAGTTGTTTTGAATTTATTTTCAACCATTGTACTTTTCTAATGACAAATAGAAATGCACAATCAGTATAATTTTCTGGGTTCTTTACTGAGTTTCTATTGGTTATAGTATTAGTCATCAAAAGGGATAATACAAAGGGATATTTACACCAAATCTGTGTCATCATTTTCTGTCTCCTTTTCATGAATTTATTAGTTTTGAGATCATTTGAATAATATTCATTTGATTGAATGCATTCTGGATGGGGTGTATATTGGTTACATTGTTGCTTATAATTCAATGAATTATGTAAATGCTTCAATAAATCAATAGAATTCATGAGCTTATGAAGAGGATATCAAGTAATAATGGAAATAGATGATTATAGTTGATAGATTCAATTACAAGTTAATTAAACAAGGTCTCCTGCCCATAAGTGACTCTTTATGCCCAATAAATAAAGTACTAGTCTTATAAATCAGAGATGATTGAGTGTAAATTCTACTTCTACATGTTAAAACTATTATAAATTTAAAATCATTCTTATTCTATTTTTGTTCAAGTTTGTAATGCTGGCCATCACCCATTTACATTTGGTTTTTTGAGTCATAGGTAGCTACTATTCCTAGAAACACTTGTAAATTTTAGGAGAATTAGGGCCAGATCTGCTTATAGGGGATGCATATGGACTTGAAAGCATTCAAAAAATGGGTAAATTGTGTATGTGCATGAGGATAAATGATGAAAATCAGAATAAAACTAAGATAATTGTAACACATTAGTTTGCATTAGAGTTATCCCTAGGTATACCCACCTTGGTCTAGCAGAGCCATCATCCTTGGTTTCATTGAAGTTGGGTCTAGATGATCTATTTGTGTAATTTATTATAGGAATTAGCTAATATTTAGATTATTTGAGTGTTATCATCATGGTATTGAGTTTTTTGTTTCTTAGTAGTTTCAGACACCAACACGGATAACACTCAAGTGGCAGCTAGCAATGCTGCAAACACAGAGACTACCCATGTTTCTGCCAGCTTTACTATTCAGCCCATTACCTTCTATGAGGATAGTAGAAAAGTGAACACTTCCCCCATCACATTATCCTCCCTAGCCAAAGATAAACTTAAGGTTTTTACTAACTCTAGGGTTTTGCAGGATGATAACCAGATGCAGAATGCTAAAGAGGAAGCTAAAAAGGTGGAAGCAGATAATAAAGAAGAGACAGAGGAGCAATTGAAGGTGTATGCCAAATTGGAAATGAGAGTTATGTCTTTAGAGGAAGGGCTCTTCCCCCTCTCTAAATTTTCCCTTAAGGTCACCCACACTTCTGCCACTACCCTTCAACTACTGGCTTAGGAGAAGGAGGACATTGGAATGAATATGGAGGATCATAAGCTCCTCTTTAAATTCCTTGCAGATGATTGGGTGTAGATTCTGCTCACTGCAAAGGGAAAGGAGAAAACTGTTAATTAAGTTTTCTAGTTTTTGGGGATCCTTAGATCCAAAAGTTTATGTTTATATGCTAGTTCTAGTTTTCTTGGTTTTCACCTGTTGCTCAGACTTGGGTTGGCATGGTTATGTCAATAGTTTTTATGATGAACTCTCATAGTATGATAGACTTATTGGATTGCTACTATAGTTTAGGTAGTTTTGTTCATATTATTATGTTGGTTGGTAACATGCATATGTTTTGCTGTGGTGCTTAGTGGAACTTTAGTTCTTTCTGTTAAGGTTCTCTGTTGGTCTCTGCTGGTAATGTGCTAGTTACAGACTTTTTGGTTGTAAGGGCTGACCCCCTTGTTTTTGGTCATTTTTTTATTTCAAAAACATTACTAACATTTCATGCTACTAATTTCCTAATTCTAACTAATAACATAATACTAATTTTTAAAATAACAATGCTAACCACAACTTTTAATAATAATAAATCCTAAAATCTATGAAATTCTAACACAATTTAATTCCTAACTAACATTACTAACCAACACTTAAAATACATTCTAACATAGATTTTAAAACTTAATTTAAATTACTAACCAAAAACTAAACAATAATAACAAATTACTTTAACACCCCACTAACATTCTAAAACTTCAAAACTTTATTTCTAAATATACTAACCCCACCCATCCTAACTACTCCAAACCCCACTAACAAACTTGCTCCCCTTTTTCCCACGCCAAGGCCTTCCCCCCCATGTGGCACAAGCCTGAAATAGCCCCCCCTCACGCTGCCCAAGAATGAAATGCAACAACCTAAGAAAAGGCACGCCTAGCCAAAGCAAAAAGGTGGAAAGGAAGGGTTTAAAAACTTAAAACAAGCCTGCACCAAATTAAAAGTTTGTCCCCTCAAATCTCATTGGTCAAAGCACATGGGGGTATGTGAGGGCACTTTTCCTAGCCCAAGGATGATGCACATGGTCCAGAGTTAATTCAAAGCTTGCTGGAAAAATTCCCATGGACATAAAAATCAGAGGATTTAAAGCCCTTGTCATGCACCCACCAAGATAGAGTTTTAAAGGTATATTATCATAAAGGAGGTGGGTAAAGGGATTGACATTTTAAGCACTTATTTCTTGCTTCTGACCAAATCAAACTGGCCCCAAGTCAACACCTTGCCATCATAGAAAGGTATGCATGGAGTTTTTTGTCAGATGCCATGTTTTGGCAATAAAGAAGCAAGGGATATAGCCTATCAAATCAGCTTTTAATAAAGAGAGAGCCTTACCCATTTTCCTTGGGTGGCTTTTACTTCTCTTCCAAGCCAATGATGGTGGAAAAAAAATGTACATGTCAGACCGCCCCCATAAAACATAAAAACCAAGTTTATCCTTTAAGGAAATCTGATCCCATACACTCACTTTGAAGAAAGGAGTTATTTTTAAAAGTTAGTTAGGTGTCTTAGGATATTTAGGAATATATATATTTGCATGTGTATACAAATATTTATATATATCTTCTTTCATTAATTAGTTTTAAACAAGGGACTTTAAAAGAGGATCCAAAAGGAATATTCCTTGTTACCTCAAGGGGATTAATTCATTTTTCTCATACAAACTCCAGAGATTTTTTACTCTTAGGGTTTTTAATTTTTTTTTTAAAAGTCCATATTTGTTTTAATTGCTAATTTTTTTCATACAAATAATTTTTTTGAGAAGGGGGTGTATTTTATTTTTCTAATAGGGTTTAAGCCAACCATATCAAATTAATCAAGGAAATATTAATTATTTCCTTTCTAACATCGATTATATTTATTTTTTTAAATTAAATAATCGAACATCCAAAAAGAAATGAGTACAAAATCAGAGTAGGGGAGGCAAGCCTCAACCACCAAGCTCAACCATCTAGTTCAACTGAGATCCAAAAAATAGCTAACTTGCACAATACGAATCCATTTTTTCGAGAATACAAAAGAAAAAGATGAGAATTAATCCAGAATGTGATCATGGTCTTCAATCCAAGTAGTCCAACCTTGCTCTCCTTCCATCCAAGCTATTTTCTTGCTCTCATGAATATGCACAAAGAAATCAAACCTATCAATAGAAGGGCCTCTGGTGTCTCTAATTTTCTTCAGCAGACGCTTAAGGGCAGTCTCGAAAGTTGCCTGATCATCTACAATGCTAGCCCGTTCCAGCCGATGGCCATCATGTAGGAATCTTTTCAATTTATTTTCGTCAAGCTTCATGATAGAACACACCTGCAAAACAATCTTAAATCATATGAGTTTCAATTGAAACAAAGTAAGGGATCTACCAATGTCTTGGAACTTGTCCTCATTTCTAAATTTCTAGATAAACCAAAGAATATGAGAGGATAGAATATTCCAAAAGAAATTAGCATCCTTAATGAGACCAGTAATATTGCCAAGAATAATATCCATAATAGACACATGATCAGTAATAATAATTCCAAAAAATTTCCATATAATCTTAGCAAACTGACAAGTAAGAAAAATATGTCTTAAGTTCTTAGGAGTCCTGCAAACAGAGCAAGAGTTAGTAATGCCAAATTGATCTTTAATAGGAAGTCTATCAAGAAGAAGCTGCCACTTGAAATGCAATATTTTGGGAGGAATATGAGATTTCCAGAACCTATCAAGAATTTTTTGCCATTCAAAAAAATTAAGATTCATATACCAAATAGAATTCAGATGTGAGAGAATGGAATTATCTTTATTAAGGACTTTATAAATATCCTTAGCCTTGAGTTTATGCAAGAGAGAACCATCATCCCAACGAAAGGATAAGAATATGTGAGAGTCTACATCACACCTACAAGGAAGATTGAATGAACTGCAAGCAATAGAAATTAGATTATAAGTACGTTTGTGGGAATCAGGAAGATTAAACTTAAGCTTGATATCCTGCCAACTAGCAAGATTATCATTCTCAAGGATATCAATGAAAAATTTAATACCAAGGCTATTCCATAGCTTAGAAGAACACCCTTGAGTCAGGGCGAGAGGCTTGCCTTTGTGCTTCAAATTCCACCAGATGGAACGTTCACCATGAATGGTATTATTATTGTTAGAGTTAGAATTATAAATGAAACCTCTAACTAGTTCCCAAGCCTTCTAGATAGACTTAAAAACTAGAGAACCTTGAACAGAGACAGAGAACGTCCCAACAACGAGATCAACAAAAGGAAGATTCTTCCAATACTTGGCCTGCTTAAGAAAACTAGATTGAATATTATGTCTCAAAAGAATTTTCCAAGGCTCTTGCCCATGAAGAGCCTGACATATCCATTTAGCCGCAAGAGAGACCCTTTGAATCCTAAGGTTTTTGAGGCCTAGCCCTCCTAACCTCTTATCAATGTGACACCAGCTCCATCTAACAACATGTTTTTTCTTATTTCCTTTAACATCAGACCATAAGAACCTCCTAATGGCCTTCTGAATTTCAAAAATTTGATAACTGCTAAACATCCAAACTGAGGAATAATAAATACTATAAGAAGATAGAATTTTTTGACAAACTTGCACTCTACCGGTGAGGGAAAGAACCCTGTTATCCTATTTGTATAGCTTTTTGAAAATTCTATCCTTAACCCAAATCCACATGTCTTTGAGTGAAGGGGAGATGGAAAAGGGAACCCTCAAATATCTAACAATCTTGTAAGGTCCCCCCCAAGAATATCCAAACTGAAGGAGCCAATCAAGAGGTTTCTCTTTCCAACCAAGCATAACAGATTTGGATTTAGATATGCGAGCACCGAAAATGGCCTCAAAGAGTTCAAGCTTCTGATTAAGATGTTGAATGTTAATACAAGATAACTCAAGGAAAAGAGAGGTATCATCCTCAAATTGGATGTTAAGAATCTCAAAATTGTCAGGAAGCAAAATCCCATTAACCTTGGGGGAAATAGTATTATCTCTAAGAATATAGAACAAAGCATCAGAGGAAATAACAAAGAAAGTAGGAGCAAGAGGTAAACCTTGCCTGATAGATTGAGACAGGGGAATAGGGTTGGATAAAAGACCATTGATTTCAATTCTAGTAGAGGAGTCCTTAAGGAGAACTTGAACAAATCCAACAAATTCAGCAAGAAAGCCAAAGGCCTGAAGAATAGAAAGGATGAAATCCCACTCAATATGATCATAAGCTTTCTCAAAATCAAGGAGAAACATAGCAACATTTTGATTAGATGGCTTAGCCCACTCCATAGATTCCTAACTAGTAACAAGATTTTCAAGAATATATCTCCCCTTGATGAAGCCAGTTTGGGTGGGGTAGATAAAATTAGGAAGAACACTGACAAGCCTAGAGGCCAAGGCTTTGGCAAGAATTTTGTAAGAAACATTGAAGTTATAGGCCTCCAATTCTTGATGAGAGATTTATCTCCATCTTTGGGGATGAGTTTAATAATCCCCATATTAATAGAGCTACCAAGAGTGCCATGATCATAAGCCTTAGAGTAAAGCTCAAGCAAATCCTTAGCAATCCATTCATTATTAGATTTATAAAATTCAGCAGGCAAACCATCTGGCCCAGGAGCCTTATCCTTCTTAAGAGCAGATATAGCATCAATAATCTCCTGGAGAGAAATCCTAGCCCTAAGAGTGGCACCATCATTTTCAAATTTTTTTTAAGGAATAATTGCCTTGCATTTATTCCTAAGCTCCTTGGCAATGCTACTGTCCTCAGACCTAAATAAATTTTTATAAAAGTTTTCAAAGGCAGCAACAATGTCATTGATGTCATTGAGTTCCTGATTATTAATGACAATTATATCAATTTTCTCCTTACTCTGTTTAAGTTTGAGATAATTAAAAAAGAATTTAGAGCCCTTGTCCCAAAATTTTAACCATTTTTGACACCCTCTAATAGCAGCTCCAATGGTTTTAACATGCTGATGTCTCCTCAGGGAGTCCCTGATAGCTGAGACACGTTTAACAATAGGGATTGAAGTGGGATTAGCTTGAGCATCCAATTCAGTAGATTACAGGTGGGCATTCAAATCATTTTCAACTCTCCTATAATTTTTAGCCTTTTGTTGGCCTAAAGTTTAGAATATAACTCTCCAAGAGGAGACATTCCTATTCCAACGGTCCACATGGAAAGAGAAGTTATTAACAAGATTGAACATTCTAACCATCTTAACAGCAATAATGGTGTCCTGATCATTAAGTAAGGAAGTGTTAAGAATAAATTTATCATTATGATGGGTGCTAGGAGGAAGAGCATTCCTAATATTGATGAGGGCAATAATAGGAAGATGATCAGAAAGGGTAGAAGATGAAGCAAAAATAGGGGATTGCTGATGATTGGGAGAAAATGAGAAAAAATTAGAATTAACATAGAACCTATCAAGCCTGGAATAAATCCTATTATGCCCTTGCTGAAAGTTGCACTAGGTAAACTAGAGGCCAAGGGTAACATTTCTTTGTTCCTCCAAAGGATCAAACAAATTAAGTTTATGTTTACATTGGTCCCAGTAAATTTTCTCTTGATGCTTCCAGGCAAAGGGAAGACCACCAAGTTTATCCTCTTGATTCTCGACCATGTTAAAATCTCTAGCCAAGATCCAAGGAATGTTGGATAAGTTACAAAGCCAATTCCAAAGAATAAGTCTATCTTTAACCTCATTAGGAGTGTAGACAGAGCACACCCCAAAAGAGGAGCCATTGAAATCAATTATGGCCCAAGCCACACGATTGCAAGGGGAGCTACCAAAGGAATTAATATACTTTCCCCAATAAGGATTGATTAATAGAGCAGCACCACCTTTCCCCTTGGAATGATTGGTGCAAATTTTAATACCATCCCTCCAGATAAAGTCCAGAGAAGAGCTAAGAAGAAAATTAACAACCTTAAGCTCTTGCATCATGAGAAAGTCTATATTCTTATGCCCCAATAAAATTCTCTTGATAATATGCTTCCTATCAGGAGACTTGAGGCCTCTTATGTTCCAAGAAATGCACTTCATGATGAAGAATGCATGAGGGGGCCAGTAATGGAAGTCAAAATCTCCCCTTTAAACAAAGTCATAAGATTACTTGTCTTTTCTAAGAATTATGAAATACAATGAAGTCCAAATCAAACATCAATTTTTTCTTTAACATACTTTAAAAATTAAATTGCATAATGGTATATCATCATCATTTTATCAAATTAAACTAAATCAATGAATATGATTACAAAACATAAGAATGCTGAAGTGAGGTAAACATCATCACAACTGATTTATAAGTACATATGCAAAAATTGAAACAAACTAGAAATATCATAAGAAAGGATATTACTCAATCATTTTTATTATTTTTGAACCCCTTGATTCAAAGGCTCCACTGGGAAAGAACTAGGAAGAAAACCCGACATTGTTTCCATTTCCACAGTAAGTTAACAATAACATTTTTATACAGGATTTCAATCTCGAGGAGAAATCTCCCAACATAACTGAAATCCATCAACCATTTTGAATTTCCTTCTTCGTCCTTAACAAGGGATCCAACAAAATTTTTTCAATATATCATGATGATCATGGAGAGAACAATAATTGACTGGGAGACAACCAATTATAACACGAATACGAAAACCACACATTCACTCCCATTCTGGGTTCGCACAATAGGCTCAACATTGAACTAGACTAGGGAGAAGGTGGATTTTTCCAATAGGAGACGTCAACCACAATACCATAATAAGTTCCCTTTTGGGGTTAAAAATCAAGAACTTTAGTTCTTCCATTCTTACATACCAAATCTCAAAATGTGCTTTGTGCTGACGGGTAGGGGCCCATAACATCCTGTCCTCTCTCCCTCTTCTCATCCTAAGAAGAGACTCTACACTGTTGGAGTCCAACTAAAGACCTTCCCATGTACATGGCCACTTCTACCCTATCTGAGGGTTAGTAATGCCAATACAACCCATACAATCCCTTCAAAATTCAAAGCAAAAGATGAGGGAAGACATTTAAGAAACCTTATTTTATTTCCTCCCAAACATACTCAACATACACACGAACTTACATATGCAATAAAGCTGAAACATGAAACACAACATGAAAAAAATGAGGTGAAGTATTCCTACCTTCAAAATTGGATTATGGAAAATGAACAAATTTGAGATGAGCTTGCTTTCCTCTCGTTCTCCTTCAATCCTGAATTCCACTCTAAAACAAGAGGTTGGGTGAACACTCAAAACCCTCTCAAAATTGCCTCTAAAATAAGATCCTAAACTCAACCACCTTCAAAATGTAATAACTCCCCCACTTGCCTAAAATTTCTAGAGTCTTCTAACTCAACTAGAGATAAGGCTGACCTCAAGGTGGAGTTAAAGTTAACCAGCTCATGATGAAACATTCAATTTTCGCAATAAAGCAAAAATGGAGGTTTTGAGTGACCATAAAAGTCAACAAAAGGGGCTAGGGGGTGGAAAATGCTCCCAACCCATACCCATACCCCTTAGGTACTTAGATTTCATGATTTTAGGCCTTTAGTATTAATTAGGGACCTAGTAGAAGCTAGAAAATTTTAGGACTTTCTAACAACTTTCGAAAAATGCAGATTACTCACTAATCCTAATTAGGGTAATTAATCTCGATTACTAACTGATTAGCAAAAAGGTCACTAACCTAGTTCAATTTAGATCTTTAGGTTACTCGGTTAACCCTAACTATAATGTTGGAATGCATATACAATTCATGAGTGTCAAGCGACACTATAAAATTACTGTTACAAAACATTAACACTTAATGATTACAAAATGATACATATATTCAATCCAAGATACAAATAAAATACTAACAATAGGGTTTGTGTCTTTTGTTAGACTCAACCTTGGTTTCCACAAGTGGTACATAGGGTTCAATCCCATTTCTTCATTTTATTTTTTAGCTAAAATATTCTGCACACTTATTGCACCCATCAATAGCTCAAGAGACCTAGTAGAAGCTAGAAAATTTTAGGACTTTCTAACAACTTTCGAAAAATGCAGATTACTCACTAATCCTAATTAGGGTAATTAATCTCGATTACTAACTGATTAGCAAAAAGGTCACTAACCTAGTTCAATTTAGATCTTTAGGTTACTCGGTTAACCCTAACTATAATGTTGGAATGCATATACAATTCACGAGTGTCAAGCGACACTATAAAATTACTGTTACAAAACATTAACACTTAATGATTACAAAATGATACATATATTCAATCCAAGATACAAATAAAATACTAACAATAGGGTTTGTGTCTTTTGTTAGACTCAACCTTGGTTTCCACAAGTGGTACATAGGGTTCAATCCCATTTCTTCATTTTATTTTTCAGCTAAAATATTCTGCACACTTATTGCACCCATCAATAGCTCAAGAAAATCTCATGCATATATATATATATATATATATATATATATATATATATATATATATATATATATATATATATATATATATATATATATATATATATATATATATATATATATATATATGAATCACATAAATTAAAACATGAATCTTTCATATAACTAACTGTTTAATTCATTTATACTCATATTTAATCATTAGTAATCACATAATAAATATAACATATAACATATTCATTAATTTAGATTAAGTGCTAGTATAATCATCGTTAGGCATGCATATACCTAAACATCATAACATCACCAATTAAAGAATACTGAACTATTTGAAGCAGAAAGCTTAATCATCTAGGTATCAAAATCAACACCCTTATCATCAGGTGGAGATGCCTTGTATCATTGTTAGTGAAATTTTAATGTTTAATTAGTTGAGATAATATAGTAGTTCTTGAATCACTCAGTATTAAAACATGGATGTATCAACTACTCTTAATTTCATTAGGACATTCACAACATAAAACATTACTTCATATCCGTTCCAATCTCCTACAATAGATTTAGCAGAGAAATTCATATTTAATAAGTACGTGCGAGGAGGGGCCTTATATTGTCACCCATTTCCAAACCAAAATTTTGGTTGCAGATAAGATCAAAAGGTTGTGTAAGCATAAACAATTGGAAGAGGCATACCATATTTTGTAGAGAATGAACTACCATAATGTAGGTTTTTTCTGCATATGTTTCATTCTTGCAAGATTGTGTAAACATTAAAGATCTACTATAGGGTAAACTAGTCCATACTCAAATCATTTAGATTGGGATTCAATCAACTATGTTGTCTGTGAATGCCTTAGTAGACATATATACAGAATGTGGTAATTTGGAGAATGTACGCTATATATTTGACATAATTCCTTATCAATTTTTTTGTCTTGTAGAATGTAATGATTATATGTTATGTGCAAATTGGACACTTTGAGAAAGTTCTAAGGCTCTTTGAGAAAATACCTGAGCGGATGATGAAAATTGCATGACATGTATAAAATGGAAATGTTGAAAGAGTCTTGTTGATTATTACTCAAAATTTGGATAGAAGTTTGATTTTATGGAATGCCATGATTAAGGTGTATGCACAAAATGAATTTTTGGATGAGGTGAGTAATTTGACATCAATTTTTTATGGCTTGGAATTATATGATTGTAGGGTATGTTAGAATATTCAAAATAATTGGGGTGGGGGGGGATCAGTTATCCTTAGGTCCAGATGTACGAATTCAACTTTTAACAACTTCAAAAAACTTAATCAATATCATAAAATCACTCGGCCAATATAGAAACTCATCAACAGCTTAACTTATTCATTCATCATTACCTCTCTATTCAATATATGCTAGCTAAAAGAAATAAACAATAGTAAATAAAATGCATCACAAAAAACATTCATAGATATATGACACCAAGATTTAATGTGGCAACCCAATTTGGGAAAAACCACCAAGTAACATGTTACCACTTTTCACTATTCTGAAGTGAGCTTGGTTAGGAGCCAACCCTATTAAAGGTTACAAAATACATTGTTAGGTGTAACCTTGTTAAAGGATTTAATCACCCTATTAGGAGTGGCCGAGGACTTTGAATCATTCTATTAGAATGTCACCTTGATTAAAGGATTTACAAATGACTATTTTGATTAAGTAAAAATGGGTTTTGAAAGGACTCAAAACCTTGTACAAAGGGAAAAGAAACATATAACAATGAAGGAACTTAAAATAATTGTGGAACACCACCTGAAAAACTAGAGGGACACACTAAAGTTCCCCACAAGAGGGAAAGCAACCCAAAAAGATAAAGACCATCAAGATTTACATTTTGGTCTAGTCTTTTGAGAACATAAAGACATATCAAACAAAGGTTTGGAGGATTTGACTTTTTTTCCTATAACTGATGTTCATCCATCCTCCACCTTCCTAACAACCATTTTTCAATCAAGGAAAACCACAGGACAAGGGGTAGCCCCAGTACTAACCCCCAAAACCCTTGCTAAAAAATTGGGCCTCTATACCCACAACAACAGGAGATAAACCAAATGAATCAACACCAATAGGAGATAAACTAGCTAAATCAATACCAACAATAGTGTTTTGGATAAAGTCAACAACAAAAGATTTAAAAATGATTGTTAGGTCAACCTTGATTAAAGGATTTTACTGCCACAATGGTTAGAAAGTAACAAATAGGATTGATTTGTCAAGATACAACTCACTTTACAAATTTAGATCTCCATTTGACTCTATTATTGGTTCATTGACTAGACTTCATTATGTTCTCCATCTTTGATCTGCTTGGCAACCTTCAAGAAATCACATTTCACCAATCTTCTCACTTTTCCTCTACTACTCTATTCTTCATAGGTTCTTCACAAATCCACCAATCAACAATGAACCAACCTACATAAACATCTCTTGTTGGACTACTTAAATATGTCACTTTGATATTTTGCTGCTTAAACATCACCATAGATATTAGGGTTCGATCAGATTCATTAATGAATCTGTCCATCATTTTGTCCTTCTTTCTTGAAATTTCTAGAAACTTCTCTTTGAATCCTTGCCTTTGATTGCTTAACAAAATCAATTCATGTGTCAATATGCCAACTCATAAATCCTTAATATTTATGCATTTTGACCAATTCAAAAATTCAACTATGTCGACCTCAAAACTTGTTTCTTTCACAAAATGTTAAAATCTTAATACTCAGCCATCACTATGTTCTTTTTCTTAGTCATCACTGGGTAGCTTAGACTCCACTATTCTGTCTCACTGGTCACTATTACATTTTCCTCTTTCATCTTGCTTGATCATAACTAACACTCAATTGATACTACTTGCTAGACTATCTCTTAAGTTCCTTAATCTTTTGCTTCATTGACCTAGCCAGTAAAACTGTCACTCAATCAAACTTGTTTCACTCAGCTTTTTGTCTTCTCTTCTATCGATCAACTCAGTTGTCTTCTTTGCTTCATATAATGATTAAATAACACATTATCTTTTCAAAGACTAACCAGGCAAGTCCCCATTGTAATTCCATCATACTTGCTCCTCTTTACTCAAACACTTCACTAGTTCATCTAGTTAAATCTCTTTTGAAATCCTATTCATCAATAAATTTATATGGAACTCTATACTATTAGCAAATGTCTCACTAGTAAGGTTTGACATCAATGAAGACATATCAATTATTCTAATTGTAGTTTCTAACAATCTCCTTCTTTGGCATTAATGACAACAACCCTAGTTACCATGTAAATGAAAAATACTTTCTCAAGCTTTGTCATTAACAACTCCCTCTATAGTTTCTATCATATCTTCATTAATCTCCTTAGTTTCATTCTAATTCTAATCTATGTATTCTCCAATATGCTTCCTCTTTGCTTCTATTACACTTCTCCCTCTATGATACAACTTGTAGATTCTTCAATCTGACACTATTTACACTAGTAATGATTCCCTCTTAGACATCTCTTCTTTAGATATTAAATTCATATTTTCCATCTTCATTGTATGGTAACACAAAATCTCATCTGTGACTAGTATGGTAACTACCATACATCTACCTCTTTGACAAAAAATCCAAAGATATCATCCACTACATACACAAAATCCTCTTTGTCACCATCTTGACTAATCTTGCAATATCACTCCCTCTGTCATCTTTGAATTGTAGCTTCATCTACTCATACCTCTATCCATATTTTCATAGCTTTAAGTAGCTCCTAAAGTGTGACCTCCCACATCAATTTGTAAGATATCTTGATCATAACAATTAATGCAATGTTGTATCTTATTTCAACTTGCTTCAGATAGGGGAATAACCCCTAACTTACCTCTTAGATACTCAAATGCATCCTTAGGTAATGCCAGAGTGAATACATCAACTATCTACTCCTTTTTGGTCACATATTCCATTTTAACTTCTTTCTCTTACACTAATTCTCTCAAATAATGATATTTGATAGAAATATGTTTGGAATTTGTATGTATCACGAGATTCTTAGATATGTTTATAGCATTTGTGTTATCACAATATATCACCACAAGTTCAATAATATCCTCCTTCATACCTTTCAACAATTTCTTGATCTACACACCATTTGATCAATTAACTGCTGCAACAACATACTCAACCTCTTATGTGGATTGAGAAATTCAATTTTTCTTCTTTCTTGTTCATGAAATCAATTTCTTTCCTAGAAAGGTAGTGCCTCCACTTGTACTCTTTATGTCATCAACAATCAACATTTGTTTAAACTTTCAACTCAAACTTGTCATTCTTCTTGTACCATAATCTATAGTCTTTTGTTCCTTTTAGATATCTCAATATCCTTTTCACAATCATCATGTGATTCTCCTTAGGATTAGCAGAAAATATTGTAACAATACCAACTGCTAACACCATGTCAGGTATACTATGAACAAAATATTATAATTTTCCAATCATTGACATCTACAATGCACAATTTACTTTAGCATAATCATAATTCTTTGAAAGTTTATGTCCAGTCACCGTAGGTGTTCCAACTAGTCTTGAATCCTCCATTCTAAAGGTCTTCAATATCTCCTTGAGATACTTTGATTATGTAATGTAAATACCTTTCTTCATCTAATAAACTTACAAACCAACAAAGAATTTAATCTCTCCAAAAATTGACATCTCAAATTATTTCTTCATCTCATTAACATATGATTTAGATTGCATATCATGGCCTCCAAATATGATATCATCAAAAAATATTATGGCTAGCAATATCTTACTCTTAGATTCACCTTGCAAATACTTATTGCTATTGTCATTAGTTATTGGACAACCAATTTTTATGAAATAAGTGTGCAAGCTTTCATACCATGCTCTAGGGGCTTATTTTAAACCATCTAATTCTTTGCATACTTTACATACCATGTTCCTATTGTCAAGATTACCAAATCCTTTATGTTGTTCAATATATAATTCTTCTTCCAAGATTACTTCAAAATGTAGATTTCACATCCATTTGATATATCTTGAAACCTTTGTAAGTAGCATATGCAAGCAAAGTTCTTACTCCTTCCAAGCTTGCAACTGGGGAAAATATCTCTCCATAGTCAACTCCTTCCTATTGTGAAAATCCCTTACAAACTAGTCTTTCTTTGTTCCTTGTGACTTCACCTTTATCATTCAACTTGTTTTTGTATACACTAATATGTTAGCAAGAAATACTAATCTATTTAAAAACCAAAGCATTAACTAACAAAATCAATGTAAATTTGAAGAGAGACAAAGTGAGGTCCTCAAATGAGAATATGAGCCATGGATAGGCTCTCTCAATGAGGATGATCACTTGATTTAGAGATGTGTCTATTTGTGGATTTGGGATGTATGATCAAGCTTCAAATTGCTTCAATGGTGGAATTTAGGTAGATTTTAGTGTGGATATTTGAAATTGGTATGAATTTGGATTCTCAAAATGGCATGGTAACTTTAAGGTTATGGATTGTGATTCTTTGGCTTGGGAGAGGACCCAATTTATAGGCAAGAGGCTTGAGGGATGGAGGGCGAAGATGCAAGGATGGAGAAATGGTTAAGGAGGGCTAAGATTGAATGAGAGGAGAGCACATGGATTGTGCTTCCTTATAGCCAATCAGAGAGTGGCACATGTCACAGGGAGAGTGGGTGGAGGAAAGGGCATGGATGAGTCAAAAAGGGAGGCCTAAGGCTTTAAATGGCCCTCATAAGTGCTTGTAAGAGCATTTAAGGGCATTTAATGGATAGTGGGCTTCCTTTATGACTAGGTGGGTGGGATATTTTTGAGAGGAGACTTTGGCTTGGTTTAGGAAAGTCTTAAGCTTGCTTAGGAATGTGCAAATGATTAGGGGATGGATTAGGCTTGGGTTAGGATTAGATTAGAGATGGGCAAGTGGATGGCATTTATGAGGGTGGGTGAGTTAGTGACTAAGCTAGGTTAGTATGGGTGGATGGGGTGGATTAGGCTAATGGAGGGATTAGGGATAGGCTTAGGGGTTATTAGGTTTGAGGGATAGATTTATTTAATAAATGGAGATTTTTGTAATTAGATAGGAGAATAGGATTAATTGATAAATAATGAGTTATTTGATTTATCAATTAGGACTATAGATGATTAATTAAATTAATTAGCTAGGGGATGGAAAAGGATTAATTAAATAAGAATTTAGTTAATGATGCCTTGAGAGATAGCTAAATAGGATTATCGAAGCGGTGTAATCAGATTTAGGTGTCTACAGTTTCTAAATACCCACTTTGTTCCAATCATATTCTTATCCTTTGGCCTTGGTACCAATGTCCATATTTTGTTCTTATTTATTGGATCAATCTACCCATTCATTTTTTTAATCAAATCTTCATTCTCTAGAGAATCTTTAACTGATCTAGGCTCAAACTCACATAGTAAACACATATCCTTCTTCAACTTGTTTCTAGTCATGGTTCCTGAATATTTGTCTACAATGATTTGATCTGGTGTATGGTGTCTTCTCACATATTTGGCTAAGATGAGATCAAATCTTCTTTCTTCTTGTAGTAAATCACTTGGTCCAACTTTCTCTTCTTCTTTAGGTATCTATGGTTGTAACTTTCCATTGTTTTTCTGGTGTTTAGTTTCCTCTCTCTAACATTTGGCTTCTTCTTTGTGTGACTTGGCTCCTACAACTTGATGCTTGGTAGCATGTTGTTGCTCGGTAGAAATTTTTTGTTAAACCTCGACAGTGCTTGGCTGTAGATTCTTGACAACCTCTTTCTCTGGTTTAGGTAAAGCATTAGGTTCTCTTTCATAGATGTAGACAAAGTTTCTATAATCTTTAGGTTCTTTCTTGCATTTGTCTTCATTCTTTTCTAGAAATTCATAAACTCTAACATTTTCACTTTCCACAATTTTGTTAGTGTAAGTATCCAAACACTTATATGCTTTTCTTTTAGTGAAATATACTAGGAATATACCTTCATCACTCTTTGCATCAAGTTTTCCTTTCCTTACATTTTTCAATATGTAATACTTGCTTCCAAATATTTTGAAATAATTGATATTAGGTGCATATCCATACTAAATTTCAAAATGGGTTTTGTTTGTACATTTCTTAAATTGAACTTGGTTTAGTGTATAAACAACAATATTTACAACTTCTCTCCAATACTTTTATAAAGCATTATTTTCTATCATCACTGTTCTTAAATGGTCTTTGATTGATCTATTCCTTCTTTCAACTATCCCATTCTGTGGTGAAGTCCTTGGTGCACTCATTTATTTCTTGATTCCTTTGTCATTCCATAATACATTGAACTTATCTAGTATAAATTCTCGTCCTCTATTTAATATCAAGCACTTCAAACTCTTACTTATTTCCTTTTCAACTCTAGCCAAATACCACTTAAACACTTGAAATGCATTAGATTTATCTTTAAGAAACATCATAGTCATTATTCTAGAAAAATCATCAATAAATAGAATAAAGTACATGCCACCATAATAATTTTGTACTCCAATAGGACCACATAAATAAATATGAACTAGCTCCAAAATATCATCAGAAAAAGAAGACTTACTCTTGAAACTAGACTTTTTCATTTTTCCCATTTGACATTGTTTTCTTATAACTTTATCAAGTTTTCTCAATCTTGGTAACCCTCTTACTCTTTTCATCTTACTAATGCTTACCAAATTACCAAAGTTCACATGACACAACCTCTTATGCCATAACCAAACTTCCTCAAATTGTGCAAATAGACATGTATCTAGGTTTAGATAGAACAAGTTACCTCTTTTTTTCTCTCCACTTTCAATTAATTCACTAGTAGCATTAGAGATATTTTTCTTTAGGTTTTTAAATTCAACTCGGTAGCCTAAAATATTCAACTGTGCCACACTCAAAAAGTTATATTTCAAACCATCAAACCAATATGCATTATAACATCTAATCTTGTCGTTCACTATTATTGATCCTTTACCTTTCACATAACATGGTGTATCATTTTCTAACTTAACACTACTCCCATTATAATGTTCTAGCTTTTCAAACTCACTTATATCACTAGTCATGTGATGTGAGAAATCACTATCAATTATCCATCTGCCATTCTTATTCACATGTGAGATTAGATAATTTTTTTCATCTTCATTAGATTCATCTTTTATTGCAACATAAACAAATTATTCATCATTTTCATCAAAATCACTATCAGAACCATCTTCAGCAATGTAACAATATATCTTATCTTTGCCTCTATAGTTTTTGTTAGCTCGGTTGTCTCTATTGTCTTTCCTTCCTGAATATTTTTTTAATCTTTTATTTCTTCCTTCTCATCTCTATCAAGAAATCTTGTAGCGAAATGACCAACTTTGTTACATGTAAAACAAATAATAAGAAGTTTACCTTTGTATTTGCCTATTCCTCTTGGTAGCCTTTTTGCAAATAATGCTTCTAACTCATCACGATCATCATCTGATTCACTATCACTATCCATGTACTCGTTCTTTTTCTTTCTTTTAGATCCATCAAGGGTTAGTTGACACTTGAAAGCACACTCAACACTATAAGGTGTATAGTTATCAAAATTTGACAATTCAAATGTAGTAAGTTGTCTACCAATTAGACCATCCAAGGTCAAATCATTACCAGGTGTATATCTCAATTCTTGAATTGCAGATACTCTAATTGTATAGATGGGAAGTAAAGTCCTCAATACCTCTCTTATCACAATCTAATTAGATATATACTCTAGCTCCTCTAATAGAATTCATAACTCCTCGATTCAACCACAATATTGTGCAATAGTCTCTCCTTTCATTCTCATGTCATCAAACTTGCCTCTTAGACTTTTGGGTTTAGCCTAACACATTTTTCTCCCCTCCATGAACTTGTGCCAAATTATCTAACATTTTCTTTGCACTAGTGCAGTCCTGTACATCATCAAATTCAACATAACTTAGGGAAGATGAAAAATCTATCATTATTTGATTGTGCTCCTACTTCTCCTCCATTTTCTCAATAGTCATGGGTCTAGGTACTTCAATATATTTATTTTCCAAGTAGTAAAATGTAGAATCTCCATCTCTAGATAGATGTAATCTCATCAATCATTGCCATGCTGGGAATTTTTCTTTATTCAGCTAGGATACCTCTCTCTTATACATCTTGATCTTCAACTTAAGTCCCTTCAAAATATCCTTACAAGAAATAAAGATCTGATACCAATTGTTAGAATATTTAGAATAACTGAGAGGTGGGGGGGAGCTAAATCAGCTATCCTTAGGTCCAAATCTATGAATTCAACTTTTAACAACTTCAAACAACTTAATCAATATCATAAAATCACTTGTCCAATATAAAACTTATTGACAAATCAACTTATCCATTCATCACTAACTCTCTATTTAGTATATGCCAACTAACAAAAATAAACAATAGTAAATAACATGCATCACAAAACAACATTCACACATATATAACACAAGGATAACTTTAGTGGTGAATATTTGCCAAATGGTGAATTTCACTCATCGAGGACCTTGAATTTGGTAAAAAAAATTGTAGTTTCAAGGTGTCCATGTCATTCACACTATGAAAATTGGGTTCCATGCTTAGGCCAATCGACAATAATGATACATAATTATTTTTATTTTGGTGATGATTTCACCAACATAATCTAATCTTTTCACATGATAAATTAAATCTTTTCACCTACAATTTTTGAGGTATGTCTTATTCGATGGTCGCATTCACCAATATATGGTAAAATTTTAAGTTAGGTTATATGTAAAGTACATAGACTTGACAAGTGTCTCTATTCCAAATAATTTCAAAGGAACTTTTTATCCTTCTAATCTTTTGCCCAAAATACATTTTACTGTGGACACATATCATTATTCTGAAAACTTTCTCAGAAACTTATTGTTCTTAAACATTTTAGCCCGAAATAGGGTTTATACTATTGATTTAGGATCATCTAACGATTATAAAAAGGGTTATTGTATTTTGGATCATATAAAATTATTGTTTCTAGGTATTTTTAATTTTGGTTGCGATTTTATCAAATAATTAAAGATTCGTTGTGGTTTTACAAAATTTTAATATGATGGAAATAATTGCCAATAAAATAAAAAATTTCCTATTTTGATTTTTTTTGCCAATACAGATTTTTTTCCCCTAAAATAATGTTGGATTCACCACATTTTTATACATTTTTCCAAAGGGGGGTTTCTTAAAGTTTTCCCTATATGACACCACTAGAATTTAATGTGGAATCCCAATTCTAGGAAAAACCACCAAGTAACATGCTACCACTTTTCAATCTTTTGAAGCAATCTCAGTTAGGAGCCAACCTTATTAAAGGTTACAAAACACGTTGTTAGGTGTGACCTTGTTAAATGATTTAATCATCCTGTTAGGAGTGGTCTGGTTAGAAGACTTTAGATCATTCCATTAGAATGTTACCAAGATTAAAGGATTTATAAATGACTATTAGGTCAACCTTGATTAAAGGATTTTACTACCAAAATGGTTAGAAAATAATATCTAGGTTTGATCTATTAAAATACAAATCACTTTGAAAATTTAGATTTTCATTTGACTCTATTGTTGGTTCATTGATCGGACTTCATTATGTTCTCCATCTTTGATCTGCATGAAAACCCTTCAAGCAATCACACTTTACCAGTCTTCTCACTTTTCCTCTATTACTTTGTTCTTCACAAATTCTCCAATCAACAACAAAACAACCTATATAAACATCTCTTGTGCCTCCTTAAATAGGTAGCTTTTATCTTGTGTTGCTTAAACACCACCGTAGATCTTAGGGTCTAATTAGATTCATTAAATCCTTCCATCATTTTGTCCTTCTTCTCCTTCCTTGAAATTTCTAGAAACTTCTCTTTGAATCCTGTCCTTTGATTTCTTAACAAACTCAATTCATGCATTAAATACACTAGCTCAATAATTCTTATCATTTATGCATTTTGACCAATCTAAAAATTGAACTATGTCAGCCTCAAAACTCAATTCTTTCACAAGCTGTTAAAATATTGGCACTCGGTCATACTATGTTCTTCTACTCAATCATCATTAGGTAGCTTGGTCTCTACTGTTCTATCTCACCCATCTTAATTGGCTTGCTCGATCTTCACTACGCTTGATTGCTACTACATTTTCCTCCATCTTAGTTGACCATAACTAACACTCAGCTGATACTACTTTCTTGACTATCTCTTAAGTTCCTTAATCTTCTGCTTCATTGTCTTGGTAAAATTGTTACCTGGTCAAGCTTAGTGTTTTACTCAACTTCTTGTCTTCACTTCTATACATCAACTCAATTGTCTTCTTTGCTTCATATAATAATTAAACAACTCATTATCTTGTCAAAGACTAACTAATAAAGTGCCCATTGTAATTCCATCATACTTGCTCCTCATTACTCAACAACTTCACTAGTTCATCTAGTTAATTCTCTTTTCAATGAAAATCCTATGCAATATTTGGTGAATCAAAAAGATGTTTTCACTGCACTCATAACCCACTGGTGCAGGAGCACTAATAGATTATTCAATTTAGCCTTTTTTCTGACAAATCTATTGTTTTCTTGTGGACGAAAATAAATTAAACTATGCAAAATTGTAAGTGGTGGATAGGAAAGGTCACGGTTGTTGAAGGAATTTGTAACCACTCAACCCAATTATAAAGGGTTTCATCAGAATCAAAATGATATAGTCCAGAGGTGGAGAAACATGTAAAATATGAATATGCCCTCTAGTTATTGACATCCATGGCCACATAATGTATGCATGGTAGTACCCACATAATGGTAGCATGTTTGAGATTTAGTTTCTTATCATGAAAATATGAAACAACCAATGAAGTTTGATTAAATTATACATACTATTGGCTTTATTTATGCTTGTTAAAACCGTCTAAGAATTGATTATTCATACTATTCATATTGTTTTGTTTTTAAAAGTCTACGTATATGTTATCAATTTGTGAGTTAGATTATGAAGTTCTAAAATTGAAGGAAATCAATTCATGGATAAAGTGATGCACAATATTATTTGGAATTTTTGGATTCTATGAATAATGAATCCTTATCGATTATTGGGAAATAGATTGACTTGGATTTCATGGAGAAGATAAAGTTTGGTTCTAATTGTTATTTAAATTCTAATTTAAAGTAGCCAATTTTTTACTCAATGAAAGGGCATTGCATTAAAATTTGTTCATGTTGGCAAATTTGGTTGGAGTTCATAAGCATTAGCTTCTTGGATTTAGAAAATAGCTCAAAAAACCAATTCAAGAATTGGTTTCCAAATCAACATCCAAGTTTTTAATTTTTAGGCCATGGTTATGAGTTATATTAAAAACCAAACATGTATGGAATATTATGATGAACTGATTTTGATTTTGCATTGAAACGAGATTACAAAATATCTGTATTGAATTAATTAATATGGAATTGATTAAAAGTTAGATTTTATTGGACACCCCAACGGTTCAAAATTGGATTTGGTTATTGAATTGGAAAGATTGTCTCATATGAATAAATAAATAAATAAATAAATAAATAAATAAATAAATAAATAAATAAATAAATAAATAAATAAATAAATAAATAAATAAATAAATATATATATATATATATATATATATTTTCTATGAAACTTGAATTGAATAGTCTTGGAAATTTGTGATTTAGGCAAGGTTTTTAGAATTGAATTTTGATTCAAATGAATTGGGTTTTAAAAAAAAGTTAGTTTTAATCATTTAATTTAATTTTTTTTGCTATGCTTTTCCAAATCTAATTCTATGGTGACTAATTGAAGTGATCAAAGAGATGTCTCTTGGTTCAAAATTTGTTTAGGAATGAGTGTGGGTCTATAAAGAAGATCTTATGAATGAGAGCTCTGAATGTAAAAAATGTTTGATATGTTAAAGTTAGCCTCTAATCAGTGGTTAGTGACGAGAAATTAAATTTTGGTATTCATATTTAAAGAATTTAAAGATGCTCCACATCACCCACCTCTACATTTCATTGACATAACACTAGATCTTCTATCAATTGATTCTCTTAAAGTCATGTCCACTAATTTTCTAATAATTTCCCTCCATGCTTACTTATGTAGTTTTAGTTTCTATGTTTGCTTTGTGTTTTAATTTTCTGGTCATTTTCTTGTTAATGTGTAGGAACCTCTCCTATGCATTACATTAGACAACATTTATTTGAGTCATTCTGTAAAATAGCTCACTACATTGTCAATGCATCGATAGTAAAGTAGCATTACATGAAAATGGATATAAATATGGTGAATTATTAAGACCCTTGATACAGGTGAAATTTGATATGGAAGAATATAAATGTACCTAATTTCAATTATTTTAATTTATACAAATGTACCTAGATATGGTGATTGTTTTTATGTAGGATTTATCATCCTCTTCAACCAAGAGGTAAGGACTAATTATTTTGATTTTGTATGTGTCCACAAACTGTATAATAACTACAAAAAAATATGGTGCATATATGATATAACCTAAATATGGATAAGGTAACTACAACATATCTAGGATCATTGTTACTATATCTAGTTTTTGATATATAGGTGTGCATAGTATACCTACATAATAGTGTGATAAAACTCATTAATCTCTACTAGTAAACCGCAAGTACATTATGATATGTCCACTAAATTATGGATTATAATGAATTGTCATAACCATACTTATGAATGTAGAGAGTGTACACTCGAAAGTGTCCCACTCTAAACCCTTCTATCCAAACGATTCCATGAGTTTGGAATGCTTGGATGCTGGCTTAGAGCTCCTTATCCACGGAGTGCAAGAGAGTGTATTTCAAGTTCAAGGGCTCTTAGATGAGCCTTAGAGATACTCTTCTTGCTAGTAAACCATGCAATGGGAGGTTCCAAAGACAAGATGCAAGAATGAAAATGTCCCAAGGAATTCCTCAAGAATGCAATGCAAATGAAGATTAAGCTAGAATGAGATGCAAAGTGGAGCTATGCTAAAACATGTATGAGAGTGTTACAATACCATTATTAAGCTATGTGAGATTAAGCTACATGTAAAAATTAAAGGTAAGCTAAGCTAGAATGCCATGATTCCATGGATGAGAGAATGTAGACAAGAAATAGAAGTTCTCCACAAAGCTCCAAAGAAACCTGTTAGAAAACCTGCAGCATAACAATATTCAAAATGAGGATGGATTGAGGGGGAAAGCTCTCTCCCTTTTAAAGTCGTACTGATGGTAGAGATCAAGATGAAGATGATGGATGATCAACAGTGGAATTTGAAAAGAGGAGTGATCCATGTGCACACACAAGTCAACCAATAGAATATAAGCTGACTTGTCACATAAGACAAAAGTCTCACAAGCCTTTTCTTTTAATTGTAAAATAGAAAAAGGACTTTATGTGTGCACTTTAAGTGGGTTAGAAGAATGGGGTGTTTTAGTTAATTAAAAGGGGACATGTTCTTTTAATCAAATAATGAACTTAGGATAGCATAGTCAAACTATAGGTTATAATTAAATAAATTGATTATTAGCAATTTGGTCTAGATAAATGATTAAATTAATTTAGCCAAAATGTTGAAAAGGGGGCTAATAGTTTAGATGACCATTTTTAGGTGATTAAAGAGAGTTATCATAATTTTTTTATAATTATAATGCACATTTTTTCTTTACATAAGTGGATGATTGTAATCTTGACTTTTCTGAAAGGCAAATGTTCATTGAAGTCATAGATCTAGTTTGCACTGTAAACTTATTTTTCTTTCTTTGTGATAGTTCATATCTTCATGTCTTAGATATTTTCCAAATATGAAGTTGATGACCTCTATATATCAAATACTCACTTATTTTATTGCATATATAAACACATAGCTACTTGAGAACTTACTACAAGGGAGAAACAAGTTGGACTATACCTAGAGACTAGAGTCCATCTCTTCATGAAAGTAATGTTTTAAAATATGTTATGAAAATATTCTCATATATTTAAAGTGTTACCAAGAGCAATTAGGAATTTAATTAATGCAAATTACTTCCTTTGCTAGTAGAGTGGTTTGTTCTATGTAGGAAGCAACAATGGAAGGTGTTGAGAGAAGCCTTCAAATTGACTATTATCTCATGGCGAATACATTGACAAATAATTTAAAGTTACAATATTAAAATTTAGGAATTAGGGACTTGTGGTCCTAAAGTCCTTGTATCTAAATAGATTTTTCATTTACATATTTGTGGAGACACAATTGTGTGCGACAACATGATTAGAGGAATCTTGACAGAAGATAATTCTTTAAGTAGACATTTATTTTTTCTATTTGATACCTTATATAAAGAACCAATGATTATATCATTGGTCATATTCAAGTAAGAAAAATGAATTACTTCTTGGTGAGCTTTCATAGAGAAAAAATGAATTGTCAACTACCTCAAGATAGGGAATGGACCATAAAAATTATATAAAAAATGAGTTGCTAACCAAAATTTGTCTTGATTTGCGACCAAGGAAGAGAATCTAGAATAGATGTAATAGAGATTCTCAATGTAGATTTAGGCCACAACTCTATTTCCATGGAAATGACAGAGGGTGAAGTGCCCCTATATTCTAAGTTGTCAGATAGAGGGATCCCTGGGGTTTTTTAATTACTATGTTAAGGGATGCCAATTATAATTGCCAAAATCCTAATTCACTGGCACTTCCCTATTCTAAAAGCATATCTTAGGCTTTTCTTTTTTCCCTATTCCAATTCGTTGGCATTTTTCGATTGGAGTTTTCACCCATAAAATTTTGTTTAGTAAAATAACTAGATATATTTGAATTCTAGTTATAATTGCCAACATCCTAATATTCACCAATTGAAAAATTTGTTCCAGTAATTACATAACCTAACTTCATAGAATATTAAAAAAAGGATAAAATTCTTTGATGTAGAGTGCCATTTTATATGTCAACCTCTATTTCCTAGGAAAATGTTCCATTCTTTCAAAGGTTGTAACCATACCCATTAAAAAGTGTTGTCAAGAGGAAATTAGTCTTCTCTACACAAGGACTCCAGCAACTTGAAACATCAATACTTACAATGAATCACTCAATGGTCTTCAAGAACCATTAATGACATATAATGAGTTTCAAACTTCTATCCCTTAAGGATCAACTATGTACACTATCTATACACTATCACCCTTAAGCCTGCTCATAATTTCCGAACTTTATAAAATCTCTCAAATATAGTAAGACAACATCATTGATTACATGAGTATGGTTCAAATTCATACTTTCTCACCATCTTCTACTTTATCTAAGCATACTTGGTTCCCCATCTCATCATGTCTCCCTTAAAGGATTTTCCTCTTTGTTCATTTGCTAACCTAACTAGTTTCAAATAGTTCCTTCACCCCTTACAAATATGATTAATAATTTTGTTTAATTATACTCATCCTTAAGTATAATTGAACTCAAAGGTATTCACTCTATTACTTCCTATTCAAAGAACCAAATTTATGCTTCACAAGAGTGTCAACATGGTACACAATGGTATTCTTAGTATTTTGATTTACTGATGATAGTTAGAGGCTTCTTTGGACTTCTTAAGGATTTATTTAGACCCACATTAATGAAATCTAATTGTAGACAATAAAAAAAGTATTCTCCATCAAACTCTTCATTAAATTTTGTCCAACACACTTTATCCTTCTCTAATTTAATTTTTAAACAAATTTGAATGAAGTGTTGTTAGATACCAATCAGCTTACTATCTATTAGTAATTAGCCTCTTAATCTTGATACAACCCTTCCTCCAATTCCTATTACAAGAACTAAACACATTGTCTCTATCTATTTTGAACATTCAATGACATGTATATGCCAAACAATTGATCATAAGGTCCAAGAAATGAACTATATTAGTTGAAATAAGAGATTCGCGTGGAAAATCATGGTAGGGAATCAATTTTCATGCAACTCTTTAAACCATTTCATTTTAAATTAAACCAAATTATAGATACATATTTACACTTCATTCTTTCCAAGTTTCATGAAATTTGAATGGTTAAAAAATGAGAAAGGTGGATCATGGTAGAAAGGTGTTTGACAAAATGCTTGCATAATTTCGCTCTACCATATACTATGAAAATAAGGTGTAACTGGCTATTCTAAGGGTTTAGAATTTTATGTTATCTGCTAGACCATAGGTGGTAAAAAAAATTTGCCTCTTCAAATGAAGATGATGAAGACTATACTAAAACCATGCATGTTTGACATGGAAGCACTGATAATTTGCAATTTTAGATCATCTGATTTGATGGCATTGGATTTTTGTTTCTTTCTTATCTTGCTATATTTAGGCATAGAGCCAAGTAAATTATTGAAAGTCATCTAAAATTTTTACTTTTCAAAATTAATAAGTGATTCCATTAATTTTTTTAAAATTATGTCATAGAAATTTAAGAAATTTGACCTCCCTATCATTTTACCAATATTGAAATGTATATTTTCTAAGTTCTTCTTTTTCTTATAAATTTTTAATCATTTGTAATTACATAAATCTTGACCATTTTTTCCAATCCCCACTTAAAGTAGTCTTTAAATCCAACATCTTAAACTGATAGGTAAGATTAGGATCACTTTCAACTACAATGAGTTGCATTTTTAAATTTAGCTATCATAATCTACATAATAGATAACTGACTACAAATAATAATTCTAATATGAGGAATCTTGAAGCATTCAATTTCAAAATTTTTGTTGGATGAAAGTTGGTAATAAATATACAGAGGTTACTCAAAAAATTAAGAAGACACGCTTAATGAAAATAAAATGCTTTATGATGTTCGTTTCTTTATTTACATGTGCCAAAGTAATTTATAGTTTTAGAAGTTTCAATTATTTTTCTTCCTTACACAACCTCGGGAACTCCTCTCATGTTTAGAGTATGGTAAATTGACATAAAATTACTACCATACTTCTTCTCTCAATAGGCTAACATTCATTTTTAGATTTAGATTCTATGTTTTCCATGATTCAGGGTTAAAAAATATTATCCTTTTGTCATATAAGCACCATTTTCTTGGACCCAATTTAAAGTCGTAGGAACTCTGAATATATTTCTTGTTGTAGAAAAAATCTAGTGGCATAAACAAGTTTAAAGCATGGTAACAAATAAAAGTTTATAGATTAAGTTAAGAAATTATAACGCAATCAAGCAATTCATATGGAAAATTATGCAATTTAAATGTTAGAAGGGCAACATTAGTCTTTTTCCAAATACAACCTTTTTGTTCATGAACCATATCTTCTTAGTTTTTTGAAAATCATCTGTATATGTATTAACAATTATCATCTAGCGAAAACTTTGAAATTGGATGCTTCAAGACTCATAATATTAGAATTATTATTTATAAATTAGTTATCTATTCTGTAGATTATGAAAGCTAAATTAAAAGAAATGAAAATTATTGTAGTTGAAAGTGATCGTAATCTTACCTATCAATTTGTGATATTGTATTTAAAGATTGCTTTAAGTGGGGATTGGAAAAAATGATAAATATTGATGTAGTTTCAAATGGTTAAAAAATTATAAGAAAGATAACAACTTAAAAAATATTATTTTTAATATTTGTAAAACTTTTGTTATTAAATCTGATATACTCTTTCAATACTAAATTATTACTGTTGAATTCTTATATTTTCCATGCACATAACCACTATTTTCTTCCTTTAAAACTATTGTATAGTTAGATTAACCACATTTCATTTTGATCGGATTTGATATTTCTCACCAAATTCAGCTTGTCTTTATTAAAATTTGTTGCTTCTTTTCTCGTAAAACATGCCTTCTCTTTCTCTCTGACTTGCTACAAATCTTAAATCTGCTTGTTTTTTGAAATAGAATGTGACTATCTTTCATTGAACACTAATTTTGTATTTTTCTCATTCCAACTTACATTTTATTCACTAAATTTATTGTTCAATTTTGAAACTTTTTTGTCCGTGCTTTTGGAAAGAGACTTTTACTTCAATATATCAATTTATTAATGAACAGATGGATACCAATCCCATTCTACTTTATATTGTTGCACCGTAGCCTTTAACATTTGGATGATTTAATGATTTTCTTCTAACAACCAAAGGAAAAACTAAAATGTAGTATAATATGAATTCAAATGATTAATTTTTAACTTGATATCTTATAATAAAAATAGCCACTATAAATGCTAATAATATAGCCACTTATTGTTATATAGTCATAAATTTTTTTTTCTCTCCTATAGGTAAGTATACTCACATTATATGTTAGATGAAGCTACACATAAACCAATTCCTCTTAGCAAAAAAAAATCAAGAACTTGGAACAATAATAAATTGCCATCCAAAATTCTTAAACTTAGTTTTATCCCTTGTTTGCATAAATAAAGGTCTTTTTTCTATTCCGCAACTTTATTATAATAAGGGGAATAAGTGACATGTAATGAATTTGACAATGAGAAAATTCTCTTGATATTTATATTATGCATTTAATAACATCAATATTCTTTAAAGTGTACTATCTCAATGGAAGCGTACCCGCTTTACAAGTAGGAGGATGGTGGTTTGATTCCATCATGCCTTAATATGAATAAATTAATTATCAAATAAGCTACCAAATATATTATCTAATAAATTACCAAATAAACTACCAAATTGATGTTGGAAATCTAATAGGAAAAGTGAGATACTTAGGGGGAGGGTGAATTTGGATCTCTAAAACTTTTCCTACTTTAAACATGAAATATATTTGATATCATCACATTAATCCTCATTTGAACATTTTTCTCATATCAATGTAACCATATACTTCAATGTATCATTAGGTCTAACTTCTAACTACATCAATGAAGACTCATAAACTTATAACACATAGATTTGGTAACACATAAGCCCTCTAAGGTGAATGTAAAACTATAGTAGGGATGACACCCATAAAATATTCACTACTACAACAATAAAGTTGTGCCTATTAAGGCTATAATATTTGATCACTTCTAATGATCTACCATGTGAGGGGTCTTCCATGTTAAAGGTTTACAAAACTATTAAGTCTTACAAATTTTACATCACAGCTAAGTGACTACTTTGTTAGGAGATTTACAAAAACAATTTAAAGATACTCTGTTAAGAGATTTGAAACTCGAAACAAATATGTTAGAATGTTTAGTACTTGACAGTATGCATTGTAATGCTGATAATAGATCTCCTCTATCTAATTATTTGATCACTCCCTCTGATCTAATGTATCTCTTTACTTTGTAATTCATTGCTCAGGCACCTCTATCTTTATCTTGTTGATTCTCCTCAACGTAGTACCTTTGCACAAATTTTTTCATCTCCCTTAATCAAATAAGGGTTTACCCTTCCTTTATAATCACCTGAAAAACTTTCTAGATGTAAATGAATAATCTAGATCTATCCATTTTTCCACTTAGTCCTTCCAATTTTCAAATTGATTAATTACCTTACATAGGGATTGATCATCTTTTGATGAATGCATAATCAACTCCTTGAATCTCTCCTCAATCCTCTAAACATACTTTCAACTTGGAAAAAATGGTTTACATACAATTCCGTGTCATTACTATTTAATTAAAAAATTGGGTGTAGATTAGCTTTCATGCATCTGTGTTTCACATAGTAATTAAGCCCTATGAACACTATTTGGGAGATCTTGAGAGACTGAGCTTCATTTGCTTTCTTTACATGTGAAGCTCCTCTTGACGATGGATCCCCTTGTAGGTAGGAAAGGATATTTTTTATTATCTCACTATTCCACTTGGATTTGTCCTCAACATCCATTAGTACTTTCTCTTTTGAGATTGGTGGTGTTTTTTATTGGATTTTTCAAACAGTTGGTGATATGATTTCAATTAGTGTGTCAAAGAATCTTGTTTGCTATGTTTGGGTAAGGTGAAGAGGCTAGAAGAGTATGCTCTGTTCCCTCTTGGGCACATTAGAAACTTGGAACCCTTGAATCTAAACCAAGTTTCCATGTGGTACAACTTTGTGAGTCTTCCTTGATTAGAGAGGATTAAATTGTAGTGGACATTCCCTTTATTGGGTCAATCACATGGATGATATCTCAAGCTGTAATAGCCATTTTTGATGTGGTAGTAGCAACATCTATATAAATGTCCTTGTGGGGGAAATCCTCATGGGTATAGTCTTTTGTTGGGTTGTTAGATCTCCTCAGTATCTCTGATTGATTAAATTCTCAGAATATGTCAAAACCCTGGTGCACCAGGATTGGATTTTGCCCACTCTAGATTGCAAAAGTTGCAAAGTTGAACATTACTAAGAACCATAGTGCTGCCAAATTTTCTTTTCTAAGACTATGTGTGTGATTGGAAAACATTTTGAGAACATACACAATAGTGGTTCTAGGGATTAGATTGATACTATGGCACTATTCTTGTTCATGTGCAAGGTTGCTTTGTCCCTTACTCATTCTTTGAAGACATTTTCTTGAAATCTTTGATTGTTGTCTTGTGTGCTTGGTTCATGATTAAAAATCTATCGATACATCTAGTTGGACATTTAAAACAAATAAAATATGAGTTCTTGAGTCAATACTTTATGATCAAATTGCTTTGTTGTCCTATTATTTCCAATCACCCTAGGTTGATCTAGTTCAAATTAGGCTATTTACCTCATTGTTAGAAGCTTGTTTGCACCTTGGGTTATTGTCCTTTGACCCATTGAACTAGTAATCATTGATTTCACAAGAGACCTTATTTTGAGTTGGTGAGTTAAAGACCATCCTTATTGAGAAAGATATACCTTTGAATCCTTTGATATTATGCTTGGAGAGTCTTAGTAATCTCTTGTCTATCCACTTTCATCAAAATTCAATTTTAATCAATCAAAATTTGGGTAAATCATCCTCCTAGTCCATATGTGATAGGATATTCACCCAAAGTTGTGGGCACCTCTATGGAAGTGTTGGTTTATCCCTATTGCAATATTTTATCTTATCATTTCTCTTTGGACAAGTGAGTGCTTTTACTATCCTAGTTTGGTACCAACATTTCTTAGGTTTATCCTATCAACTAGTACCTTTTATTTCATGTTGGTTATAAGTGTTATTATATGTTACTTAACATTCAAATGAACTCAAATGGTATCAAATTTTCTAAAATTACTCTTGGTCTTCTTTCTTGTTCATCTTTCATGTGTTTCTAGTCTCCCATTTTCATTCTTCCTCTTCTTCATGTCTTCTTGATTCATTTTCCTCCTATTATTATATAGTCTACCTTCTTCTATTCTTCCTTTCTCTTCTTCCATTCTTGATTCATCTTCTTCTAGAACCATGGATCTTGAATATCTTGTTAGGGATCCTCATTTGAGCTTAGATGAACTCAAGTTTGGAAAGTGTTGTTACTACAATAGATATATGGATGCTAACCTTGTGAAAAAAATGATTGAAAAGGGGAAGAAATCAGATGTTCTTGCTAGGATCATACACAAGATCAGATCACAATATCCTTCTTCCAAATATTCCTTATCTTCCAAGTCTCACCATGATTCTTCTAGATATCATTCACATTCTTCATCTTCTAAGTCTTATGACGATTCTTCTAAATATCATTCACATTCTTCATCTTCTAAGTCTTATCACGATTCTTATAAATATCATTCACATTCTTCATCTTCTAAGTCTTATCACAATTCTTCTAAATAAAATTAAGATTCTTGATCTCCTAAGTCTTATCATGAATCTTCTTAATAACATTCAGATTCTTCATCTTCTAAGTCTTATCATGATTCTTCTAAATATCATTCACATTCTTCATCTTCTATGTCTTATCATGATTCTTCTAAATGTTAATCACATTCTTCATATTCCAAGTCTTACCATGATTCTTCTAAATATCATTCATGTAGGTCTTCACCTAACTCTTCTTCATGATATCATTCTTCTTCTACTTCTACCAAGGGTTTTATTTCTCTTATTGAGACATACCATAATGAACAACATGAAAGGTCTTGTGATATGCCTATCTATAATGCCTATAGTGACAATGATTATAATGATGATGACTATTATATTCCTACAAGTCCTAAAATTCCTCCTAGTCCTATGCTTGCACTTAAAGGGGATGAGTCATAGATAGATATTGATGGTAATCCATATGACTCGAATCTTGAAAACAACATTGATAAATTTTTTGAAAAATACCAAAATGATAAATGTGCATTTTTTGAGGAAGATAAAGCATTTTTTTGCACTGAAATAAAACATCAATGGCATAAGAGTTCCTCTTCTAAGAATCCTTATGCTGAAAATGAAGATTACACTATTGAGCAAGATCATGTTAATATTGAACCTTTTTCTTTTGATGCTCCCCTTCCATCTTCTACTTCCTCCACTATCCATACATCCCCTCAAGATTTTGAGTCTCTTAAATTTTCTACCAATCCTTCATTGTAAAAAGATCCTAATGATTTTCATGTGGTTTCCTATTCATTCCACCATGTCTTAATGTACTAATTACACTATTAAGCTTATTAACAATCAAAATGACCTTAATATAGTTGTGCCTTCCAAAAATGATACTTCCATTAAGGTCATTAAAAATGGTGTTGTTACTTCTAATGTTGAGCTTATTGAAAATCAAGAGAAAAACTCTGCAATTATGCTATCCAAAGATCCTTGTCAAGATCAAAGTCTTCCATCTTCTTGTTCTACCACTCCATATTCCCTTACACTTTCTACTCTTCCTAAGTCTTCTTGAGCTTCAAGTACTACTATCAAAGAAGTTGCTCCTATTCAATATGTTCATGATCCTACTAAAAATCCTAATGCTCACTCTAAAGATGTTGATGTCTTTGATTGTCATATAGATGTTGATGAACTTATTGATTACTCTTTTTCATCTTCCACATCCATCCTTGGACCTCCTCCACCAATACTAAATGCTTCACGTCTTCCTTCCATCATGGGTCCTTACATCCCTCCCTCTCCTATCTTTCCTCAAGATCAACTTAGATGCATATCCTTGAATCCTTTTCATCCACCCACTCACCTAAATCAGTCATATCATCCTTCTTCTTCCACAAGTCTCAATTATTTTGGAAGTAACTTGAATTTTCAATAGAAGAAAAAGAAGCAATTCAAGAATTCATATAAAAAAGAAGACCACCATGTCTCCTCTAATCAACATGGGGGCATAAAGTTAAAAGATATATCTAAGAAAAAAATTATAAGACAAGTATGGGTTCCAAAATCCATCATTGAAGATATTGTCTCTAAATCATCAAAAAGACATGAAAAGACGCCTATAGCTATATGGATTCCAAACTCTCTCTTGAGAGAGTCTAATGTTGAACAACAATTGAAGTTGACATTCAAGCTTCCAAAGAATTCCACTTCATCTTCTTCCAAAAGTATTCTTACATTCCATGTGCCTAAACCACAACCTCTTCTATTCACTCACCACATTCCTTCACGAATTCCTTTATTCATGTTTTCTCCATCCTCTCGCCACCCTTCAAAGTGTGTGTTGACATTGATCTTGCCTTCATTTCCATCTTCCAATCTTACTTGCTTTGCATAAAGCCATATCCTCCATTTTTGTCTTCCATCTTCCTTTCCTATCAACATCTTTGAGCATATCATTTCAACTCCTTTTCATGCCATGGTTTAAAATTTCAAGGAGCATTATCTAAAAAGCTTGACTTCTTCCAAAAAAAATTTTAAAAAAATTGAAAAAAATTGGAAAAAAAAAGAAAAATTTGATAATGTGCCTTGGTGAAAACCTAGTAATCAGGCACATTGGTAGCAAAAGTAAAGAGAAATAAATTTTTCCTATGGTGAAAACCACTCCCTTGTGGCACCTTGGATAAGTACCATGATGAAAACCTGACAAGCAGGCATCATGTGTAGTTCTTCTACATCTTTCATCCATTCTATCTTCTGTCTTTGATCTTGACAATGTTGACCTATACACAACCATTTGGCTATCTTGTGAGCTATCTTATGATGATGTTATTTTCATTCCATTCATGTTTAGCCTTAATATCTATTTTCCTCCATTCATTCTAGTCTTTCACTATCCTTTTCCTATTTACCCCTTTGGTCTTGATCTAATAACAACGAGTAAAATATGATACTATGAAGCCTCTTGACATGTCTACTCCTTTGGATTTCATCTTTCCCACTTTTACATTATGCTTTTGTGAAGTATCTTATGCTAGCCTTTCATTTCTTTTCCAAATGTGCTTTACGTGACAATTTTTCCCTAGCTTGGGTACTATTGAGGAGTTCTCCTTTGAGGATTTTTTTCTTTTTATTCTCATTCATTCTCTTGTCTTTCATTTCTTCCACTAGCTTGCTAATCACTTTTTTCCTCCACCTTCCTGGACATTGGACTTAAATGATGTGCTTTTGCTTGAGAGTTTGATGCCTGTTCTATTTGGGGGCATCTTTAAAAATACAAAAAAATGATATATTTAAAAATCCAAAAAAATGATATATTGTGAAAATTCTAAAAATTGAAAAATATCTTGAGAAAATGATCATCTTAGTAATAAGTGCTTTGATGTATCTCCAAAAAGATTTATATATTCCAAAAATACAAAAAAAATTAAAAAATTCAAAAAATCAAAAAAGAAAAAGAAAAAAATGCCTTGGTGAAAACCTAGAAACAGGCACCTTGGTAGCAAAAATACAATTTTTTTAAATAAAAGGTCCTGAAAAAAATAAAAAATCCAAGTGGTGAAAACTTGGAAATGGGCACTACTTGAGGGCTTTGCACTCCTATTTCTTAGCGTGCATCCTTGACACTTAGCCTTTCTCCATCATGCCTTATCCTTGTTGCCTTGGTTTGGAATTTGTCTTTGTGTAGGGGGCCTAACTGTGTTAGCTTTGGTCTCTTGGCTATGTTAGTCTTTGGGACACCTCACAAACTGTGTTTTTCAACACCACCCCAATTGTATTTTTCAATATGACCCCTGACATCGAGTGTTTTTCAACACTTATTAGTTTGGTCTTACCTAGTTTTCTCATGTGATCTTCCCTACTTGCAAGCATTTGCTCATTATCCTTGGAACTCAGTATCAATTAAATTTTAAATGCAACACTTAATGCTTTACTGATGTCATGACCTTTGCTTTGTGTGCTAATTGTTATTGAATTTTTGTTGAGTGTCCTTGTCTAATAAGTCTCTCCAGGATGCATAGATAGAGGAGTTGGGGCATGGGGCATTTTTTTATTTGTTTTTTGCTTGTGGGTGTGGTCTTGAAACTCTAGAGTATCTCTTGTTGTCCCCTTGAAACACTTAGGATATTTGAGGCATCATCCTTGACTATACTTTCATAACCATTCTTGTGGTCATCTTGGCATCTATGCCTTGATGTGAGCATGGTTTTGATACATTAAATTGGGTAAGCTAACATCAACGTCATCTTGACCATTATGTCTTTGATGCTTATGTTAGAATCTTTCCACATTCCAATCCAATATAAATCACATTCATATCTTCATAGTTGCACTTGTGACTAGTGATGATTGTGTGAATTTTCAATGTCCATTTGTTAGAAGTTATAATCTTTCCTTGGTATGTTTATAAACCAAGATTAAACCTCCTTTCTTTATTGTTATAATATATTAGGATATAAGCCAAGGTATCCTAATATATTTTGTTTTTGTCCTTTTTCCACTACATCTTATTTTGTCCTCTAGTGGAATATGTGAGGACAAATATTTATTGTAATTTGTAATTTAGATTATTCCTCCTTAAGAGGAATCTCACACTTGGCCTCACACACTTATGAATGGTGGCATTCATAGACATGGGAGTTACATTCTAACTCCTCTCTCTCATCTCTATTTAAGAGATGACCCTCCTCTCTCATTTCTAATGAGGTTTCTTCCTCTTCTCAATTATTGTATGAGCGATTGCATCTATGCCTTGATGTGAGCATGGTTTTGATACATTAAATTGGGTAAGCTAACATCAACGTCATCTTGACCATTATGTCTTTGATGCTTATGTTAGAATCTTTCCACATTCCAATCCAATATAAATCACATTCATATCTTCATAGTTGCACTTGTGACTAGTGATGATTGTGTGAATTTTCAATGTCCATTTGTTAGAAGTTATAATCTTTCCTTGGTATGTTTATAAACCAAGATTAAACCTCCTTTCTTTATTGTTATAATATATTAGGATATAAGCCAAGGTATCCTAATATATTTTGTTTTTGTCCTTTTTCCACTACATCTTATTTTGTCCTCTAGTGGAATATGTGAGGACAAATATTTATTGTAATTTGTAATTTAGATTATTCCTCCTTAAGAGGAATCTCACACTTGGCCTCACACACTTATGAATGGTGGCATTCATAGACATGGGAGTTACATTCTAACTCCTCTCTCTCATCTCTATTTAAGAGATGACCCTCCTCTCTCATTTCTAATGAGGTTTCTTCCTCTTCTCAATTATTGTATGAGCGATTGCTCTCTCTCTCTCTCTCTCTCTCTCTCTCTCTCTCTCTCTCTCTCTCTCTCTCTCTCTCTCTCTCTTCTTGGGCTTTTCATGCCTCATTCATAATGTCACAAGGGGTTTTCTTTGCTTTCCCTTTCCAAATATCTTGTCTCATGGTGTTGGATCTTGAAGCTTTCTCTTTCCTATCTTATGGTAATATCTTTTCATGCATTAACTTGCTTAGATTCTTTCCTGGTATTGCTTATTTACATATTTCTTTTTCTATTTCTAACATGGTATCAGAGTAGTTTAATATTTTTTTTTTAGTGTTTGCATGAAGGTTCGATTCGAAGGAGACTCTTGAGAGAGATTTCACTAATTTCTTTTTTAATCTTCTTAAGTTGGAAGAAATTTTTTTTTTTTGGGTTTGGCTAGTTTACTGCCAAACCCGATTAACTTTTGTTTGCTCTAATCTGTGCAAGTTTTGATATATTGTTGATAAATAATAATAATTTTTTCTTCTTTTAACAAGTAGCATTTATAATTCTTATTTTAATAGTATTTTTTTATTATATAGTGTGCATTTTTTTTTAATATTTAAAATTAAAATTTATTATTTCTCTAATTTTTTTTGTAAGGAAGACTTCATAACTCTAAGTTTGATTATTATTATTTTAATTGTACTTTCACTATTTCTCTATTTGGTTAAATCTATCTCATATATATATATATTTTAAAGTAATTAATTAATTTAAAATCTTCTCTTATCTACAACTTTTGTTTTTCTTTAAATCTTTAAATATATTTTTTTAGAAAGAGTGTTGCTATTCACCATGGCCTCAACATTTGAGAGCGTTACTAATAGAACATTCGACTAGTTCTGGAGGTATCTTAGCATCTGGGAGAGAGTATGGTGCATATGATTGCTATGGATGAAATTGAAGGGCTTGTGCATGGTCAACAAGTTTTGAATACTGGATCGCCCATCACGATTCCTATGGGTAGATGCACCCTTGGCCGTTCCAATCAAGGGTTTGTCTCCTCAGAAATTTTTTTCATGAACAATATCGATCTTCAACTCGGCATCCTACAGTGGCTTTGTAATAGGAATGGTGAGCTTTTCATTCCACGAGGGTTTCGTGTCACCCTCTTGATCGACCTGAGTCAAAACCTTTTTGTCTGAATCAACCCAAACCACTACATAAGGATGTAGATCTCTGTATCGCTAATTCACATTCTTCAGATCTTTGGCAAAAATGACCATGAGTTCCACATCTACAACCCTTGGGCGCCCTACCATTCTCAAATTTGGGATCTAAATTAAGCTCCTCTAGGAAAGACTTTCAGTAGAACAAATTGTTTGGGTAATGACTTGTTTTATATAGCAGCTGTCAGCATGCACATAGGGATGATGGGGCCATGCCTAAGAATTAGTTCCTCAGTTGAGATATCTTAATCGTTACGCAATTTCAAGGAAAGTTGCGAACGACAGGCATATGCGGGATTGTATTCTATAATTTTTTTTGAATTGACAGTTTCATTTTATTGATTCCTAGTTGGGCTCAATCCCCACTCATCATCCGAGTTATTTTTTTTGTTTCTTATTTCATTGCATTGAATTATCTGGACATGCATTGGATTATTTACATGCACAATTATTATTCTTCCTTTTCTCTGATTTTCTCATTATATTCTTTCTATTTTTTAGTTGTTAACACTTGTTATGCAAGATTGAATGATTTATTAACGTCTCTAATCTATTTGTTGTTTTACTCCAGCTCATACTCTATTATGAGTTTGTACCATTTTTTGATTCATTCTCTACATTCACTGTCACTTTTTTTCAAAAATCAAATCATTCAAATCAATTTCTGCATTCCCTTTTCTGGAAAGATGCTTGACAGGAGCTTGTTATTGATGTTTTTCCCTTTACTGTAGATGACTCCTTGTGGATTTTTCAATTTTTTTGCAATTTTCTGTTGGCATTATTTGGAAGGATTCAAATTTCTACAATGTACTTGCAATTACTCCAAATTGTATAAGTAAGAAATATGCTTCTTTTATACTTGCTAGACATTCCATGTTATTCTTCATTTGGAGGCTTTGATGTGAGTTGTGATTCTGGACACATTTTTTGTTTGATTTTAGCCCACCCTTGAAGGTTTTACTTGACCTTCTTGCTTTTTTTGATATGGAGTTGGCTTCACAGGTTGGAGGTAGTCTGAAAAATGTTTTCATTTGCAAAAGTTTTTAAACATATAACTTTACTCCTGCTATTCATAAAATCTTCCCCCCTTTGCTTGATACTGTGAACATTTCTCTGCCTTTTTTGCTTCTAAGAGTCATGATTCCTCATTCTGGGGTTTGCATATTGTAATATGACATGACTTTAGCTAGGAGTCTTACTGCCGTGGCTGCACATCTTCTGGGTATCTATGTTATACATCTTTGAACTTTCATTCCAGTTGTGACTGTCACTTACTACTGTTGGAGTTCTTTACAATTTCTGAGCTTTTTTTGGATATTAAAGCCGCCATTACTAATTTTTGCTATGAATATGATGCAGGTCCTTTTCTAAATAATGAATAGTCAATGGACTGCTTGTTACTATTCTAATAGTAAACAATCTGTACATTGATTAGAATAAATCAGTTATTTGATTGTGAAATTTTATTTGCATATACAACCTATAAACAACCTTCATATCGAGAATAAACTTCTCTATTTTAAGGCCTTTAGTGCATATTGTTTCATATATTCTAAACAACCATATTCTTAGTTTATGTTGGAAAAAATTGCATTAGCGGTGTAGTAACTGCTACAATTTTCTAGTCTCGAAAAAATATGCTCTGTAGGGTTAGGCAATGGTAATTTGTAGCGCTCTTGACTGTGTCAATTCATATTGTGTTTTTCTAAAGTGTTTAATTCTAAATAGTTGGCAAACTAGTGAAGGCGAATAGAATGTGGTTGTGCACAAAGTAATATTTTTGTAGATTATATTGACAACCTTACCAATATGACAATAGTTTTCCATCAGTCGTTGCTAAGTATGCTTTCAACAAGAATTATACTAAGTATGTAGTTAAGCGCGCTCAGGCTGGAGTAGTACTGGGATGGGTGACCTCTTGGGAAGTCCTGGTGCTTCACCCCTGTGAGCATCACCTAGATCAAATGAGTGCTAAGTGTTCCATTTATTCTCATGAGAGATGGATTCATGTTGAATCACTACTCATGAAACATGGGTCATCGAGTTTGACTCAAAATCACACAGTTAAATCCTGATATTCACATCACAATTTGACTACCTGTGGAAATCATCTCCTACTTATCAATTGATGAGCTTAAGGGGCTTTCTAATGAATGGTTCATAAGGCACAACACTTGGTGAAGGTTTTGCAAATGGGATTGCAAGCTTTGGGTTTAACTGTGGAGGAAACTCTATAGTTAAGCGCGCTTAGGCTGGAGTAGTACTGGGATGGGTGACCTCCCGGGAAGTCCCGGTGCTTCACCCCTGTGAGCATCACCTAGATCCAATGAGTGCTAAGTGTTCCATTTATTCTCATGAGAGATGGATTCATGTTGAATCACTACTCATGAAACATGGGTCATCGAGTTTGACTCAAAATCACACAGTTAAATCTTGATATTCACATCACAATTTGACTAGCTGTGGAAATCATCTCCTACTTATCAAGAATTATACTCTTGTTTTCAACTTTGGACTTAGTGTTCAAATAGAGACCTACTAAAGTTTTTAATCTTATATGACAAGTCCACGTTCTTAAAATCTTATAATGCAATTTAGTAAATTTGAATTTGGAGAGAAAATGATAGAAATTTTATCATTTTTTTTTTTGTGAATATAGGTATTTATATTATTTTTCATTTTAATTTTTGATCAAGCATCAAGGTAAGTACCTCAAGTCTATTTCTTTTAGAACATGTATTTATGTTCCATCAATAATTTGGCTTCCATGTGAGCTAGATATGACCTCGTTTCATTGTAGGATTTCATATTTTAAGTATATTTATTCAAGTATATATGGGGGCCCACATATATACCCAGATAAATATACAAGCTATTGTGATTTTATTAATTTAGAATGTCTTTTTTTTCTTCTCTAAAATACATATGCTCAAGACTCCACTACATAAAATCTCTTAAGTTCTCATGCTTACCCTTAATGGAGTTAGCTACCTAATATCTAATAATTTATGCTAATTGCTCTTCCAAATTCTTCTTATTTATCTCAAATTATTCAAGTTTATGAGTTATCTTACACTATTGCCTTCTATGATCTATCTATGCACATAGTTGCAGTCTTATGCTTTTATAGCATCTTTTTATGCTCATAGTAGCATTTCATGGTTTAATACCATTCTTTTATTATATATATATATTTTTTGTAAGTTGCATAAAGGAGCCAATTTATCAAGGTTAACTATGGTGGACCCGAAAATTTTTAACTGACTCATAGTTGCCTTATCTAGCCATGGAGTATCCCTCCAACCTATAATTGCTGTGCACTTACTTCAATGGAGTTTCCCTCCATTTGTCCTCAATGCAAGGATGATATTTTTATGGGGATTTCCCATTCCAATCCCTTTGTCTCCTTGGTGTATGCTCCTAGTTTTGATTTATTCATGGTATGACTTCCTACACCTTGCTAATTTTTTATTGTATAGGTGACGAGGCTACCATATCTTGGAGCACTCCAATATTGGAGACTCTATTTGAGAAAGTTGTTTTGACCCATGTTGATATATTTGTTCGTGGAAATGATGTCGCTTGTCCATGATGGATTTCTTATTTGAAGGCAATATGTTGTTACTCCTCATAAACCCTTCCTTTGGTCCTCATCGGCAATCATTCTTGGAAAAATTGTAACTTGAATTATTTGGTGCTTGAGACATATGTTCTACTTATTTATTATTGTCTCTCTTATATTTCTTTGATAAATATACAATGTGATAATGTTTTGCATAATTTATTTCTTAGATCATGAGTCATGTAAGTTATGGTGCTGCAGCCCATTAACTTGCAGTGAGATGATTCATTAAGTGGACTGTCTATATCCACATGATTGATGCAATGTTGATGCAAGTATCATTAGTTGGCCTTGTCTGTCGTCATTAATACATTAGTATAATATACTTTTCATGAGATCATTGATCAAACTTTTTTGTACTTATTGATAATATTTGAGCATATACTTTATCTTGATATCAGGTTATCTCCATTGTTTTGTGGTAACATGTTTTATTTTCCTCATTGTTTCTCTATGAGAGTTTTATTATCCTTATTCAAAAGAATTTCTAATTTGAATATAAGATGAAATACTTCTTGTGGATAGTTGTCTTGTTTCTTGTCTCTATGTTTTTCAGGTAATCTATCCAGGCACATACAAGACAATATTATTTGGTGTACATTTCATGACCTATCCACTTCTCTCTTGGATCTACGAAGATCTACCTACACTCACAGAGACCTTTTGCATAATTGATGACATTATCAAAGATCAAGTTGCTGCTATTTAGAATTTCATTGTAAAAATATGGGTTTAATACCCTTTGATGTAATTTCCCCAAGTAAAGATTAAAGGGGGGTGTTAGAAGTTGTAATCTTTCCTTGGTATGTTTATAAACCAAGGTTAAACCTCCTTTCTTTATTGTTATAATATATTAGGATATAAGCCAAGGTATCCTAATATATTTCATGTTTGTCCTTTTTCCACTACATCTTATTTTGTCCTCTAGTGGAATATGTGAGGACAAATATTTATTGTAATTTTTAATTTAGATTATTCCTCCTTAAGAGGAATCTCACACTTGGCCTCACACACTTATGAATGGTGGCATTCATAGACATGGGAGTTACATTCTAACTCCTCTCTCTCATCTCTATTTAAGAGATGACCCTCCTCTCTAATTTCTAATGAGGTTTCTTCCTCTTCTCAATTATTGTATGAGCGATTGCTCTCTCTCTCTCTCTCTCTCTCTCAGGCTTTTCATGCCTCATTCATAATGTCACAAGGGGTTTTCTTTGCTTTCCCCTTTCCAAATATCTTGTCTCATGGTGTTGGATCTTGAAGCTTTCTCTCTCCTATCTTATGGTAATATCTTTTCATGCATTAACTCACTTAGATTCTTTCCTGGTATTGCTTATTTACATATTTCTTTTTCCATTTCTAACAAGGCTCAATGATGAAAATAAGTTCTTTTACATTCTTTAATGAATGATGAACACAAAATCCTATGTTATAGTGTCTCTTTTGCAAGTACATCATTACATTTTCATGTAGCTTGCATTATTAGACTTCATGTTGGTTTGCATTTTCAGGCTGCATTATGAGTTTTAGAGGGTTTTCCCTTCATCTTTCTTGTGGACTTTTAATCAACTATGGTCATGTTTTGATCTTCATTTCCTTATCTTCTTTCATTATCTCAATCAAAATTTTCTATCTTAAATAGTTAATTGATTTTGGAGCATTTTCTTTCTTCTTTCTTTTTCTTTCCATATCTGGCAAATTTCTATCTTCCATTTGCTTTTACCCCACTTCTTTTCTTCTAAATCACCTTTGGGGCATAATATTTCATGCTTGATGATCTACCTTGGTTCTGTGATTCTTATATCTTTCATCTTACATCAAGAACTTTATCTTTTGTTTGATTTGATCAAATTTATCAACTTGTTATTTTTGATTAAGTAAAACAGGTTTTATAGGGATCCTAAAACCCAAAAGTATTACAACATATTAAAAATAAAAGTTTTCAGCAAAGTCTAGCTAAAACAAAATAGCTTAACAAAAGCCAACCAAAAAATTGGCCCTTAGCCAATAACAAAAAACCAGAAAAACTAGATCAAAAAAGAGCCAACAACATTAAGAAAGAACAACAACCTAACTATCAATTCTATTTGTCAAGAACCTACAGGGATTCTGTAGCTTCAATAGTCTTCCTATTGTTTGCATCCTCCTGGTCTTGGTTCTGAGCATCCACCTAGTCCCTGGTCTCTTTCGAATAATCCTTAACCTACCCATTGTCCTGGTTGTCCTTCTCCAGAATTTCCCCACCAAAATTAGCACTAATCAGTGATTCACCTAGGCTGTTAATATTTTCAGTCAGTGTGGTCAAGGTGGCGATCACTTGATTTGCAAGGTTGTGGTGGAAGAATTCCATCCTATGGACTCTTTTTTCAACCTTTGTGATTTTGTCCTCTTGGTGAACCCTATGATCCTGGACATAGATATGTGGTTGAGTTTCATCTGGGCTTCTATCCTATTTAGTATTCCCCTGGTTGCTGCCTCTTTTTTGGTCACCTTCCTAGGCTTTTCTCCCCTTGAGTTCTTCAATTTCATGGAACAACCACTTGATGGACCAGAAATTGTCTATCATGCTATTCCTAGCATTGCTCAAAAGGTTAAGCCCAATTTCCCTAGCATTGTCTAAAATCACAAATAGACCAAGATAAATGAGGTTCCAATAATGGGTTTTTCCATCAATATCCTCCATCACTTGAATATTCAAAGGCTCCCTGAAAATCCCCAATTTGGCTTTATTCAAATTAAAATTCCTCCAAGACCTCCTCCTATTTTTCATAACCACCTCCTCACTCTCTTTTTCCAGAATGTCTACAATAGAGGAAGAAGTGGGGCCAGGGCCAAGAATCTAAAGAATCTAGTCTTTAGTCTCAAAGGTCTCTTTAGCTTTCCTTTTCTTAGGATTCCTTGACACGTTGACATAATCCTCCTCCTCCTTTTCACTATCCCTCCCCTTCTTCTCCTCCTTCTCATCACCCTCTTCCTTCTCCTCTTCCTCCGAATCAGTGTCCTTTTCCTCCTCACTACCCTCCACCTCTTGAGGTTTAGGCTTAGGGGGGATGAGGGGTAAACCTCTTGGGCTCTTTCTATAGGAGATGGGGATAGAGGGTTACCTATCTTCTTTGGATTTGGACTCCTCTTCCTTTGATTTTATGCTCTGTACTTCCTCGGAGTTCAAGCTCCTAGTTTCCTCGGATGCACCCCCAACATCACCAAGGGATTTTCCCCTAGTTTGAGCCTTCAGATGCTCTTAAACTAGGAGTAATCCCTCATGAAGGGCTAGATTAGCAGTGGGTTTTCTCTTAAAACTCTCGATACCCTTGCTCATGGAGGTAAAAAGATAAAAGGGATTTTTTTTTTTGACTTTATGCCTAAAGCGATTAAGCAAGACAAAATGATGCATTCTTATCTTATCAAATCTGGGGTCCAAGTCAATATACTCAATGATGATCCTAAGAACATACCTCCATAAATTTTTGATTGACTCCATGTCATAGTACATCTCCGCCTTGATGAGTTTATTCAGCTCTTTTTCATCCTTTGCAAAAACTTTGATAGTGTTTGTCGATATTTTCTTGTCTCTAAAAAAATTGGTCCCTTCAAGAGGAATTTCATCAATACTATCTATCAACTTTGCATTGACTTGATGGGAGACACCATCAATTTTGACTCTCCCATTTTTTGAACAATCCACCATAACCTTGGTTATCCTTGCATCAAAACCATGGAGCTTCTCCAAGAATCAAGAAATCTCGCCCTTTTCCAATTTGTGCCAAACCTTCAGTTTCTCCTTCCAGTTCCCTGCCTCTCCCAATGGCTCCCTTCTATTTCTCTCTCCCACCATGGTTTTGCCTACAACTGAAAACCTCCACCTGCTCATAGATTTCTTCTAGACCTCATCCTTCTTCAAATTGAAAAACTCTAAAATGTTTTAAAAAATACCAGTATTAATGGTAGTATTCAAAACAACCCATAAAACATGTCGTACATACATGTTGTTATGATAAAAGAGTTTCACATGATTTTTAATAACTCCCCCTCTTATGTACAATGTTGTAAATATTTCCATCATTTATTTTGGATATTTTTGGTACTTCCCTAGATGTGACCTTGCAATAGGAAATTATTTATTTTCGTCGGAAAGATGTTGCCGACGTGCCATATCCTCTTCACATTTTTGGTGATTGCTTCATTGGCAAACTAGTCAGCAGCCGAATTAGCCTCCCTATACATGTGAGTGATATATGTCTTGTTGAACTTTCTTAAGTCAGACTTTAATTCCTCAATTATATTAGCAATGGTCCACGAGGGCTTAGCATGACCATTGAGACAATTGATGAATTTTAATGAGTCCCCCTCCAGCCATAGGTTCTCAATCCCGAAAGCTAGGGCCAGCTTGACAATGTGATGAACAACACTAGCTTCAACAAAATGATTCATCTGATGTATGAGTGGGTAGGAAAAGGCCACAACTTCTCCCCCATTACTATTCTTGATGATGCCTCCACTGCTCGCAGGTCCTGGGTTCCCTTTAGTAGCCCCATTGGAATTGGCCTTGTACCAATTTTAAGGGGGAAAAGACCACCTGGCTTCCTGTCTTTTCCTATCCCTATCCATTTTCCTCTGTCTGCTATTCCTTTCTTCCTCAATCTTACCATCCTTGTTGGTGGTGAAGCTCTCCTTCATTAGACCTTCAATTTTTTGGGTAATGAAAAGCTTAGGGGCTTCCCTATCTCTAAAGATTCAGTTATTCCTCTCTTTCCAAATGTGCCAATAGAAATGTGGAAGGGACCAAGAGCTAATTAAATGAGAGATTAAGCCATTATGTGAGCTCCTCCATTGGCTAAAGAAATCTTGAATATTGGCTAGAGGACACCAGCTGATCCCAAAGTTCCTGGTGAGAAGGTTCCAAACTTTAGAGGAACAGGGAAAATGGATAAATAAATGATTGACCATTTCCAGAGCCTGTTTGCATAAACTGCATCTATTGGGATAATCTGACCATGCTTAGCAAGATTGTCCAAAGTAAGGATCTTATCTTGGAGCAGAAGCCAAAAAAATATATTTATTTTAGGGGTAAGACTAGGGATCCAAGCTTTTTCCTAGATTCATTTCTCCATTCTATCCTACAAAGAGAAGTATCCAGAGGCTACAGAGTAATGGCCATTTGAGATACCTCCCCAAATGACTTCATCCTCCTTATTATTTATTTTAAATAGAATTTAGAGTAATCATCAGGGGATTAAGATCCAGGGAAATCAAAGACAAGTCCTTCCATCCATTACCTATTATGTAATCACTGACTTTTGGACCATATCTTACTATGCATTGCTCAACCCATCTACCATAATTAGGGTGATCAATGAGAGGTCCCTGGTTAGTCCAACCATCCTACCAAAATAAGATTTTCTTACCTTTGCCAACTTTCCATTTCGCCTTGGACATAGCCAAAGTCATAGCCTTTAGGACCCCATTCCATATGAAAGATCCTTCATGAATATCAACCTCACGAAGAAAAAGGCTAAGCAACTGCCTACTCAAATACTTTTTAGTCATGATTTCCTTCCATTCTCCTGCACTCTAGAAAATGTGCCAATTTTTTTTGGCTAGAAGGGCATAGTTGAGATGTTTGATTTTTCTAATATCAAAGCCTCTATAACATTTGGGAAGGCAAACATGGTCATAGGTAACTAAATGATATCTTTTATACTCTTCAACCCCTGTCTAAAGAAAATCCCTCTGAATCTTCTCCATTCTATCAACATGCTTAGCTGGGATCCCAAAGAGACTTAAGGCATAAGTGGGGAGGTTTTGGAAAATAGATTTAACCAAAGTGCATTTGCCTACTTGGCTGAGAGATGCATCTTTCCAGCCCACAAGTTTCTTATTGAATGTATTTATGATGCTATTCCAAAAAGATTCTGGGGGTTTGGAACCTAGAGGCATGCCAAGATAACTTGTAGGAAGGTTGCCAATACCACTTCCTAATATACGAGCTATTTTCCTTTATCTCTCTAGCAGAGTGTTGATGAAGTAAACAAAACTCTTGTCCTAGTTGATAGCCTGGCCAGATCCCCTAGTATAAGTGTTGAGCAAGCCCTTGAACTCTTTGGCCTCTTGGATCATGGCCTTGCCCCCCAGAATAATATCATCCACAAATTGCTAGTGGGTGAAAGAAAGATGACCAAACAAAGGCTTGAGACCTTGCAAGCTCCGGTCTTGTCTTTTTCTTAAAATAAGTCTTCCTAGAAAATCAACCAAAATGATGAAGAGAACAGGGGAAAGAGGATCACTCTGTCTCAACCCTCTTGAAGGAAAAAATAAAATTTAAGGGGAGCCATTAACCAGAATAGATAAGGAAGGAGATGTAATGAGATGAGAGATGAGTTTACAAACCTAGGAGTCAAAAACAAAAGCTTGAAGGACCACCAACAAGAAATTCCAATCCACCCTATGATAAGCTTTGGACATATCAATCTTAAGTAGGAAACCTTCCCTCTTTCCAAGTTCAAGGTAGTGAATCACCTCACGCACCGTGATAATAGAATCTAAAATCTATCTCCTTGGAACAAAACTAGTTTGCTAAGGGGAGATGATTAGGTGAAGAACACTAAGGAGCCTAGTAGTTAGAACCTTGGAAATGATTTTGTAGGAGTTACAAAGGCTGATGGGCCTAAACTTGTCCATCAAATCTACCCCCAGGGATTTCAGAATGAGGACTAGAAACATAGCATTGAGTTCTTTTAGAAGGTTTTTGGCCCCAAAAAATTCTTGCATAGCCTTCACAATGTCCCCTTTGACCACTTCCCAGTAAACTTGGAAGAAAAAAGTTGGGAAACCATCCAAGCCAAGGGCCTTATCACCTAGTAGAGAAGTGACAGCTTGAAAAATTTCCTCTGGGTTAGGAATAGCTTTCAGCATAGAGTTATGGTGGGCTTGCAGAATAGTAGGAATGACAGATAGAATATGCTCCTGATCGAGCGTCGAGAGAGTGTGATCCTTAGAAAAGAAGGATGAGAAAAATTGCACTACTTCATCCGTTATCTCTTTGTCCTTAGATAACAAAGCTTACCCTTTCTTGATACTAGAAATCCTATTAACAACCTTATCTTTTAAAGTGGTTAAGTGGAAAAACCTAGTGTTCCAATCTCCTTATTTAAGCCAATTAACTCTTGATCTATACTTCTAGAAGTATTCTTCCCTGGTAATGATGTTATGAAGGTCAGAGGAATAGTCCTTTCCTCCAACTAGTTCTAATCATTATATCCATCTTGCTGTATCACTTCTTGGATTGTGCAAAGTTGATAAGTCCTCTGATCCTTTTCCTGGAAAATGTGGCCAAAGTTTGTTTTGTTCCATATCTTAATATTTCTTTTCACATTCTTCAATTTTTGGGCCACCCTAAAAATTGCAGTACCCTCCACCTCAATGTTCCACCATGAAGAAATCTTGGCTTCCAGTGTCAGATGAGAAATCCACATTTTCTCAAAATGGAAAGGGAAGGACCATTTGAAAGAAAGGGGACAAACTGAGAGAGAGATGGGGGAGTGGTCCAATGCAAATCTAGGGAGAAGAGAAAGCCTACAAGAGTGAGTTTGCAGCCAAATAGGGTAAATAAGGGCTTTATCAAGATGGAGCTAGATACAATCCCCCCAACTGTCCTGTTGGACCAAGTGAATCTACCCCTCATTAGATCAACATCCATTAAGGCCAAATTGTTAATGAAGTTTGAAAAGTCTAGCTTAATCTCCTGATCTATGGAAATCCCTTTGCTTTTGTCATCATCAATTGGGAGGGATTTGAAATCCCCCATTATAATTCCTTTATTTATGTTGTTTGAGTTGATAACCTCTATGAGCTTAGCCTAGAAAGCCTTTCTCTCCCTTTTGGAATTGGGAGCATACAAGTTTAAAATAAACTAGGATTCATTACTATGTATGTGGGACATCTTACATAGGAGGGCATTACTACCATTATAGATAGTGGAAACCTGATAAGCCTTGCTATTGTAGAGGATCAACACCCCACCTACAACCCCCTCTGTGTCTGTGGCCTTGTAACTCATGTTTTTGTTGAAAGAAATCTTGCCTACCACTTCTTTTCTCATTTTAGTTTCTTGAATTAGTAAAAAGTTAGGTCTTTGGTCTCTGATCATATTCCTAACTAGCTCCTATTTGTGAGCCCCCTTTAGGCCCCTTATATTCCAAGAGATGATCTTCATTTCTTACTAGAGTATTCCTTGATGGTTCTCTAGCTCCCATCTGCCAAGTTCCCTTTGGCTTCTTCCTGCAGTAATTGGTTCATTTTTTTCCTTCTTGGAGATTTGATTGAACTCCCAACATCAGCCTTAACCCTGCTTCTAGTTGTTGCTGGTGATAGAGGATGTTTTTCCCAAGTTTTCTTCTTTCTCTTAACCAAACTCCAATCATTGTTGCTATCTTGAGAACAACTATCAATCCACTCCTCCCATTGGGAGATCTTCTCTGGGGAAGAGTTGTTTATAAACTCTATGATCTCAGTCCCCAGTTCTTTGGATACAACCTTGTTCATTAAAGTCCCAATACTTCTCACCTGATCAAGCACTTTACTGATAGTTTCCTTTGGGGGATTTGGTTCAGAGGTCCTTGGATTCTCCATATGGGGGATCTCCTGCCTTCTAGCAATGTGCTCCTTCTTAGGTATCACATTGTCTTCTACCACAACTATGGCCACAATAATTAGGCCATCCTTCAAAGGCTCATTAGGAGCATTTACATGGAGACTAACTTGAGACTTTGAAATAGGGTGGGAAGGGCAGATACCACTCTTATCACCTTGGACTCCTTCCTGTCTAGTTGAGATACTCTTAGCCTTCTTTCCATCCTAGTTCTTAGGCTTCTTAGCAGATTTGCATCTCTAGATTAGTTTCTTCCTTCCCTTGATAGAGGTTCTAGTGGATTTGGAGTTCTACTTTTCTTTGACCAAGTTAGTAGGATCCTGAATTTTCTAATTGTTCTACTTAATAACTTTTGGGCACTGATTAGCTTTATGGCTTGCCTTCAAACAAAGGAAACATGCAAAAGGCACAGATTCATAGATCAAATTTTGAGCATGCACCCCAAGTTTTGAGTGGAAAGACATAGTTTCTAGCATGTCCATTCCTTCTTTAACCCAGATGCAAATGCGAGTATAGTTGAGACATCTTTTGGAGGTAGTGATAGGATCAATGGATAGTAGCTCTCCAAAATATTTTGATAGCCCCACAAACACATCTTTGTTCTTGTATTCTAAAGGAAATTCAGACAATCTAACCCAAACAAGGACTTGAACAAAAAAAGAGTCGTTCAGATTCAGCTTGGAAGACCACTTCTAGAGGACCAAAGTGGAGTGACCAATAGCCCATTGACCTTCACTAAGAATGGAAGAAAGATCTTCCATGTAGGTGAACTCAAAAGACAAAAAACCCTTGGCCATGGTGTGATTGAGACCTGATCTTTAAGAGCCCATTTCTTCTTAATAAAGTTCTTCACAACATCAATATTCGGCCTAGGCCCCATAAATTTGCCGATCAATGTAGAAGCCATGGATTGAATGCTATGATCCATGATTTTTTCTAGGATAACAATGGCATAAGAACCTTTCTCTGATTTTGGAAGAATCTTAACAGGTGGGAAAGAAGACTTACCTGAGGGCTTGATTTTGAAAAGGGAAGACCATTTAGCTAGCTGACCACCTTTGGGACCTAAAGGAATCTTGTCCACTTCCTTGGGGGGAGCATCTGGGTCACCATCAATATTTTCTAATGGATCTCCTGTACATAAAACTTGACCATCCTCCTTCTACAACCCATGCTCCAGTCCAGGGATCTAATCTTGAAAAACCAGAGGTATCCCGCCCTTTTTAGAATTCAAATTTTTATAGCCTCCCCGACCACCACTCACAGTTGCCATCACCTGTCTTTGCTTTCCCCTATTAATTTTTTCTTAGTAATGTTATCATTTTCAACTTGTTTTTTCTCCTCTATCTCATTTTGATTTTGATCAAGTAGGGCCAGTACCTATCAACTTCAATCCTTGATTTAGTTTTATTAATTTTATCCTCAACTTTTTAAAGTGATTTTTTTTTGTATTCTTTGTCCTGATGTGTTTACAAATTGACCACACATCTAGGTTGTTTTGTGATCCCAAATCGATCTCACACTTCAATTTATTTCTTTGACTACATGTGTTCCTGAATTCATCACACATTGGTCAAAGAGGGGCAACTGTATACACCCTAAAATGATTGCCTAGACTATGCCCCCCCACTATTTAATTTATCAAGTTATCAAATTTCCTGAATCAATGGTTTGCAATATTTTATTAAATCAATTTAAATCAATTTCCTTGATCAAATTTGATTATTTCAATATTTTCTAAGGTTGATAATTTTATCCTAAGTCTGGTTTAATTAAAATAAAATCTCCCTTTTAATTAAATAAAATAAGTCCCCATTTAATTAAAAGAAAACCTATCTTTTAATTAAATAATTCGTCCACATTTAATTAATTAAGAGAAAAACCTCTCTTTTAATTTAATTAAATATTTCCTATTTAATTAAAAGAGCTTGCTCCCTTTTAATTAAATAAATCCCCACTTAAAAAGGAAATGAAATAAATAAAAATTAAATAAATTCTTTTTTCCTTCCCTCATTTAATTCTTCTCTTTTCTCATTGGTGGGATTTTGTCTCACATGGATCAAACTCTATTATCCCATATTGGTTGTGAGAAGCTTCCCACTTCCACATTTTTCTTTATAAGGGAGAGCCCTCTCCTCATTTTTGACATCCATTATTATGCTATTGTTATGCTACAGGTTTGGAGAGCAATTTTTGGAGAAGTTTGGGCATTAAAGCTTTTTGTGGAGAACTTTTATCTTCTTGTCTTCTTCTCTCATGCATACATGGCTTCCATCATCATGATCCATCCTTGCATTTTCATATTAGCTTAGATTGTGTATTGATAGATTAGATCTTACTTTCATAGATTAGAGCTTGTGTTGTTTTGCGTTGTTATCAAATAGATTAGTTTGCATTTTCATTTGCATGCACATTTTGGATCCTTGAATCTCTTTTTTCATGGTGTGCTTGCATGGGCACAAACTAGGTCAAACTAAGGGCCTCCATTACAAACCCTTGCACTCCATGAATAGAGAGCTATGAGCCACCATTCAAGACCTCATTTTTTAGCAATCTTGGATATAATGACTCATAGAAGTGTGCCCACATTTTAGGCATACAATTACAACTAATTATACAAAAATGTATTACTCAGTTTCTATAGTATTCTAGTGCTTGACCCTAACTAATTTCATTTTTTGTCCCTCGACTCATATTGAGATCGACCTTTGTTATATTTCTCAACTTATACTTCTATCTAAGTTGACATCTTCATTACTTGACTTAAACTATTTTATTTGGAAACAATGGTGTATACTTGACATATACTATTATTTGGTCTTAGCTAAATAAGTACACTACTCCATTCATTTATTCAGCCTATTAAGATGGCTTAGTCGCAGTGATGGTTGGCCAACTCTTCCTAAAAAATGACTAAGTATTTGAAACTAATATACACCATGCCTTAGGGATTCAATAATCTCCCCCTTTGACATTAGTGACAAATATACTTGGTAATGATCGATATGATCACTATAGAAAAATCTTCAAAATAATAAACCTTCAAAATTGCAAAAATGCTCCCCTTATGAACTGACTTATTACCTTACAATTTCTATTCATTATATACATACTAACTTTTCTCTTGGTATATACATGTACTCTTTGTCCATCAAATTTTTTGTTATATTCCACCTTGTTTTTCTCACTTATGATTGCTAGAGGCTAGGGGTCAAACCATACTTGTCCAAAAATGGTTTTTGAATCTGTAGTATCATTGCTAGATAATTTTCCCAATTGGTTCTTACAAACTCTAAAAGTTGAATTTTAATTTCTAACATAAATGCTAAATGTACCAAGCTATCAACCGTAGAGAGATTTGGATCTCTTTGCACTAACTCCTTAGCTGATTGTAGATCTCTCTATATAACCTCCAAGTGATGTATCAACACGGTTTGAATTAAGATACACTTAGCCCTTATTTTTCCATCCACAACCATCAACTCAACCAATCTTGCTTGGGAAAATGCCAACCTATTAAAATGAAATGATCTTGAACTTGCATTCATGCTCAATGTACTTCCTAAATATTGTCAACCAACTTGTAGCTTATCTATTAGCTCCTAATTCTCCTTAGTAAAATATGTCACATCACACAAATTCTTATACAAAGAATGGATATTCTTAGCAACTTCTTCCAAAATATTTACAAGGTTTGAAAGATTAACTTGCCTTAGTGTAGTTTCTGTGGAGACTTTCTCCAAAATTTTCCTTTCAAATTCCCTCACAAACCATTGCATTAGTTTCCCATTAGCATCTATATTAGGGTCATTTAGTTTTTCCACAATATGAACTAACTTGTCCATAATAGGTGCTTGTGTATTAAGATTTTCCACATCAATAGTCTCTAGGAAAATATCTTCGATCTCATGCAATAATTTCTTTTAATGTTTCTCTCTCTTCAATTCTTCTTGCTTTGTTTTTTTGGCTAATAAATCATGGATAGTTATCATCTTCTCATAGGTTACATTATTCATATCCCAATTTGGAATTATAATAAATTCATCAATTGTCATAGGTTTTCCAAGTGATTTCACCTTCTTCTTTGTGATCCTCTTACCTTTGTAGTCAGGGGTACTAGAGCTTGGAAGTGATAGCCACAAGAATTGCATTTTAAGCTCTAACAATGGTCCCTAAGTCACTGATTATGTATCCTTGGCCTCCTTAGGCTTGGTCCCTATTGGTTTGAATTCACTAGTGGAACTCGACTCTCCTACCTCTTTTGTTCCCTCAATGAGAGATCTTGAGGTTCTTAGTCTTACATCACCAGTAGAAGATTTCTCTACTTGATCATCTTGGTCCCTTTCTACCTTCTGTTCCTCAATGTTTACATTTTCACTTCCCTCTTGTGCATTTTTTCCTTCATTTTCACACACATTCTACTGCTCAACAACAATAGCATCATCCTTTGTCTTTTTTTGTACTTGAACATTTGTATCAACAATAATTGTAGATATATCAATGATATTAATAGTTACTTGTTGAGATGTCTCTTGACCTCCAATCTTTCAATATTTTTTGGGTTGCACAATGACAAGATTGAGACCCAATAATTCTTCTCTTATTAGCTTTAGATTAGTAACTTGCCCCTTCATTTATTGTTTGGTCTTCCCAATTTTTTTTGGCTCTGCTCCAACCTCAATCACATCTGTCAATGGATTTTCTATGGGTTTATCCTCTATTGTGACTGTATCAATTTTCTTCTCACTTTCTTGTGTCATTTAGTGTATAGTCTCTACTAACTGCTTGGTAACATCATAGATGCCCTCTTTATTATCAAGTTATATTTCTCTAGTCTCCTTCTCTTCTTCATTGGTTTTCTCCTCATCAACATGTGTTAGACCAAGAAATTTCTTCCATGTTATCATTCTTTCTTGAACAACTTATTCAATTTTATTCTTCAAAATCATATAGGCTCTTCTTTTTGGTACAAACTTTTTATAACAATCCTTTAATGCTCTAAACATATGTTCGTTTCCTAAATCAAGCATTACTTGGGCTAATGCGGCCTCGTTCATTGATCTCTCTATTGATACCCATTTCCATTTAGCATCAATCATATTATATAGTTTATCATGTAGTTTCTGGCCTAATTCAATTAGCATGTACTTGAAATTCACCATCATCTCAACAATAATCCATTTTACCTTTACCTTATCAACCATTCTCATGGTATAATACTTTATATAATTAAATCCTGATAATCCTACTATACTTAAATTTTTACATATTTCATCAATATCTTGAGGCTTATTATGTGTATCCACTCTAAATTGGCTCAAATCATTGGATTCTATCTCCTTTGCCTTATCCTCATCATCACTAGGCTTCACTATCAACCTTCTTCTTGGTTTCTTCTTTGGATTGTTCTCCTCTGGTTATGTAGTATCTGTTATTCTTTTCTTAGGAATTTTCCTTTAAATGGGCCTAGTGACCTTTACTATACCTTTATTTGGTGGCTCAACAATTGGATACTAGATGTCCTAGATCTCTATCCTATTACATTTGGTGGTGTGGGAGTAGGGTTAATAGCCATCTTCTTTAGATTTTTCTTCACCTTTGGGTCTACCATAATAACTTGTTTATCCTTGGTTTCCTTGGGCTCAACAACTACCAATTCTTTACCTTTATCTTCTTGTTATTATTGTTCTTCATCTTCTTTATTTCTCATATCCTCTCCTTTCCCCTATGAGATCATCAATGTTGCTTCACCAATTGTACCTTATATTGATATATTATACATTACACCAAAAGCTTGAGCTATCAATGAAATTCACAAAAATCACACTTATCCAGATCCACAAGAGGTGGTTAAGCCATGTCGTGAACCCCAAATGAGGTACTGACCACCAAGTCAACAATCTCTCCCTCACCACCAATAGAGGGTTCCACACCAATGGAATAAAGGTGACATCCTAAGATTCAAACTCATGACCCAAGGCTCTAATACCAATTTTTGGAATATAAACACCACTAAGAGAGGGGGGGGGGGTGAATTAGTGGTTTAAAATACTTTTCAAAACTTGAAACAATTACCAGTTATAAAAATTTAACACGTGAGAAAGATAGTTAATGAATAAAAAAGTGACACAATATTTTACTATGGAAAGCCCCTTAGGGTAAAAAACCAATTTTAATCTAAAACTTTATTGGCCTCTTGGGAAAATTTTTAGAGCTACAACTCTAGGAAGCACCAACATCCTGTTTTAGAAACACCAATTTCAAGGAACACCAATCCCTTACACCTGAAGCACCAACTTCATGAATACAAGAAGCATCAACTTACAAAATGAAAAAATGAGATATAAAACTAGAGGATCATGTCTATTACAACACAAATAATGAATCACTAGTTTGAACTTCTTGTTGAAAACATAATGCAAAATATAGTTCTATTCTCCTCAAAACATCCAATATCCAAATATATTTTATTTTTCCATTAAAAGATCTGATCAAATACTAATATGAATAAATGAAGAAGAAATATATAACCCTTCTTCTACCTTTGATAAACTTCTTCAATAAAAATCAAATCACAAGTATGAAAATAGAAACATAATGTATTACCCTCTTCTTTGTTGTTAAAAATTTATCTGCAAACTATTCAGAATTGACTTAGTTTTGTAATTACTCATAACATGACCAAAGAGATTGCATTTGTAACATCTTAGACCATTCATTTTAGGAAAGGAATTACAAAAATTAAACTTTGAATACCTCCTTGACATGTATCTACAATTACTTATTCTATAACAATATTGATGACACATGAAGCAATATCTGTCAAAGAAAGAAGTGAACTTGTTTGAGTATCTTTTACCTATGAATGAAATGCTTGATATAACCTGACTTTTATCATTAAAAATCTGATTAGAATCCAAATTTTACTTGAATTTGAAGTGGTAGCATTCTGATTTGTACCCTTATTTTCAGATTTAAATATCTTGAATAAATATTTATCTTTCTTGTCACGAGAACATTGTCCAAGTTCAAAACCAATTCCTATTAGATCATCAATTCTTCTTTGTTTCCTTAACATATCATACAAAGTAGTTTTATTATATTTTTCTAACTTTCTTCTATATGATACTACTTCATTCGTTAACCTTTTACATTCCCAATCTTTAGAACTTAACTCTTCCTTAGCGACAAAGACAATTGTCTTTTGTTCCTCAAATTGTAATTTCAATTCTATAACTTGTTGATTTAAGTCCTTGGTTTCTTTTTCAAAGTTATCTTTTTCTTTTAAGAATTTATTTTCTTGAAAACTTAAATACCTTTTTAATTCCTTGATATTTTTAAGTGCATAAAGAAATTCAAATTCTCAATCAGCCTCAACAAGTTCAACATCATCACCAATATCTGATTCTTGACAAGTAGTTTCTATAGCCATGAATGAAACTTAATTTTCATTACATTCAAAACTACTAGATTCACTATCTAATACATCAAAAATAAAACTCTTCTTCTTCTTAAAGAACTTCTTTTTGCTATAGAATTTCTTTTTACTTGATTTCTCTTTCTCATCATCTACTTCATCATGACTATTATGAGGACATTTAGATGCAAAGTTTCCTATTTTACCATAATTAAAGCATTTTAAAGGAAGTTTACCTTTATATTTACGTACTCCTTTATTTAATTTCCTTGATAAATGTGCATCAAGAACAAAAAGATCTTCTGATTCTGAAGAGACTTGCTTCACTTTCTTTTCCACCTTGAATGCTGCTTCTTTCCTTGTAGATTCCTTCTTGCCAAACTTTCTGATTTCATAAGCTACAAGTGCTCCATGAATATATTCCATTGTATACTTGTTAATACTCTAGTTTCTTCTATAGAAGATATCTTATAATCAAATTTATTAGGATGAGATCTCAAAACTTTCTTTACAACATCAATATCATCAATTTTTTTGCCAAGTCCTCTTATGCTATTTACAATTTCAAGGAGACAGTCTTCTACCTTTTCATAACTACCCATCTTAAAGTCTTCAAATCTTGATTTCAAATTTTGTATCTTGACTTATTTAACTCTATCATTACCATGATATGTGTTTTTCAATTTGTCCAATACTTCTTTAGAAGAACTGCAATGCATTACCTTAACAAAAACATCTTTAGATAAATTGTTAAGTATAGAAAATTTAACTTTCATATCAATTTAATACTTCCTCTTTTCACCATGATCTATAGGTAAAGTATTAGGAACTTTATAACCATTAAAAACTAAAGCCCAAACATCAACATTAATAGATAACAAATATGTTTGCATCATTACTTCCCAAAAAGCATAATCACAAGTGTGAAAATAGAAATATAAAGCATTACCCTCTTCTTTGCTGTTAGGTTCTTTATCATCTTTTGTCTTTTCCTCTCTAATTTTGGAGCCTTTGTTTGCATTAGCATTTTCACCTTGGTTGTCTCATAAGTGCCAAATGGCTCAACATTCTTATCTATCTCTTTAACCAATAATGCAGTTATAGCAACTAAGACTTCATCAAAGTTAACCTCATATTGAAGAGGTATTAACCATACAACTCCTTGTATAAAAAATTGAACATAAGTATAATCAGTGTCAACAAGAAAAAACACATGATCATAATATTGATCAACAACTGAGCTAGGGATTCTAAATCTATTTCTCATTGTTTGAAATCTTCAAAATAACTATCCATTATAGTTTCAATTTTTTTTACCCATATGATTGATATACTCACTATTTTGTTGGGGTATTGGCCTTTGTTTATCCCACACAAAATATCCTATGGTAGGGAATTTTTTTTCTCACATAAAAAAGAAAATATAGACAATAAGAGAACCAAAATTACATGAATTATTCTTCAATTTACTTATTTCTCCTAGATTCTTAACTAATTGGGCGAGTTGAAGATCAACCTAATTATAGCTATGGTCCTTCAAAATTTTCAATCCCACATCTACAACAACACACGACACCCTTTTCAATCAGCTTGACTAGTAGTATTTATGCAAAATGAATCAAATAGAAAACTCAATCACAAGGTTTTCAATGGCTGTGATTGACATCCCCCTATCAATATATTTCACCTTATTATTATCTTCAATAACATCTTTTTCTTGGCATTGAATTGATTTAACCTTATCTATAATAAGGTAGTTTGTAACATTTTCCACAATTTCCTTAGTAATATTTACTCATCCATTCTCAAGCCATAGCTACATGTCATGAATGCAACTCAACACAATCTTGATCCATTCAACTTAAAAATTTCTCAAGAAATTTATGGCATGTGTTAACCATTTCTTGACTATTACCTTGTATTCATATTTCAATTTGTCATTTTTGCATAACTTGTTATACACATTTCTTATCTCAAAGTCACCAATTTATCCTATCTTGCAGATGTAACATGATCTCACATCATGAACGATAATTACTTGAGGTGGAATCGATGATAACATGCCAAGAGAGTCTCCCTTGAACTCGATGTTGGGGTATGCCTTGAACTTTGGTGGAAGGCAAGCTTTATTTTGAATAATTTGAGCATTTCTACCCTTCAACACATCCTTCTTCTCACTAGAAGATGTCGTTGCATAACTAGGTTTTGAATTCCCAAGCTTCACAACTTGCTTGATAATAAACTTCACACAACTAATCTTGTATTATCGATGACACAATGAATTCTTTCACATATTTTCTCAAACTTTCTCTTTAATCGCCTAGTTACTTTCTCTATAAATTCTTGATAAAATCTTCTATATAGGTCGAAATGGTCAAATTAGGTCTTCAATTAATACATTGTACATATGGTAAGTGCCCAACAACTATCTTGATCAAATTTGTGAAATTTAACAATAATATTACCACTCATTTCACTCAATCACTACCTTGACTCAGTTCATACTATATTTCCACTCATTACTCGAATCTCTTCTCGGTCATATAGTAGCTTGGTCCATGCTACAACTCAATCATGTCAAATTTTTAATTTGGTACCACAATTCATCTCAACGCAAACATTAGATTATGTCCTTATGCATCTATCATTATGCTTTTTTGGACTTATATGGATATAATATTAGGAAATAGTGTATGATATAGAAATTTGAAACATAGTTCCATACATACCTCTTTGCTTTAGTTTGAGGTGAGGGAATCACCTAATTCATTGGATTCAGTAATAACAACTTCAACATTAAAACTGCTACTTCTATCATATTTCTTCTTCTATGTTTGATTCATTTCATTCCTTCTTCAATATTGGACTTTGCCTTTCCATTGTTCTCCTAAACTTTGGGATTTGATGCTTAGTTTATAAAATCCTTGCTTAGGTGACCAAATTTTTGACAATTAAAACATATTGGTCCAAAATTTAGTTTCTAAATCTTCCTCTGAGACATATCCTAGCATAATTTTTTGCAATGTGTCCATATTTTCCATAATCTTGACAATTTACCCAAGTATTATAATCCTGATATATGGTATTACTTTTCTTAGGTACTTTTCTTTGACCTTCAGGTGTCCAATTTTTCTTTTCTTTAGACTTACATGTTAGAAATAAATAATACTGAGAGTCGGGGGGGTGAATCATTATTCTACAAAATTTTGCCCACAATTGAATATTGTTAATTACTTTACAACTTCCATATGGAAGTAAACCAGCAATTTTGAGCAATAAGTATAGCCATGCACATAGAGAACTCATAACACCATTATTTGTTAACTAGGGAAACCCTGGTTAAGGGAAAGCCTAGTGGGGATGATACCCACTAGATGATTCACTAAACAATAGGATTCTATTAAGGAAGTTGACCTTGTTAGGAGTCTCTAAATTACATATAGTGTCTTGAATCCTTGTTAGAGTTCTAGGACTTGTTAGAAGTCTCAACCCCATTTGGAGTTGGTGTATTAAATACAATGTGTGCAAGAAGAGCCTACTACCCTAACATGCAATTATACAATTCAGTTCTTCACAAGAATAGATATACATAAAATACTTTCTATCTGCTATATTTCACATTTTCTTTGATCATACATCAGATGTAGTTTGCATATGATCAATTTCACATCAATCACAAATATCTCATAGATCATACATATGTTGCATAGTTCATCACATATGCACACACTTATCTTTGCAAGATAAGATCTTCACTTATACCTTGCACATTCATAATTCATTATTTAGTTAGCCTTTAGTCTTTCACATGCTTGGCATAATATAAAATAACTTATGGAATAATATCCACATAGTCAACTCATCATGACTTAGTAATTATTTTGTCACTATTCCTCAAGTCATACAATTTAATTCTCTTCTATGGTCTATTCTACACTATTTAAATACCTGTACTGGTATTTCAATCATAACTCACACCATACTATCCATACACACTTGTGCAATTGTATACATCATCATGAAAATTTCATAGAAATTTCTTCAACTATGCATGAGATAATTCTCAATGAATCATCTATACACATCACATCTTCTCTCTATGCTACTATAAATTGTCTAGCACTTAGACAATTTTCTATCTCTAAATGCATAAATGAAATGTTGAATATATGTTGCCATAAATGACAACACTCAATAGATCTATCTAATCATATTTCTAAAAATCTCCCCTTTTGGAATTGATTGCAACATTTGAGAAAATTGGCTAAGTTCCAAAATGATGTCATACATAACAAACGAAATAAAAGTAACTATACAAAAATCGCCTTTAAAACATAACAATTTTATTCATATTTTAATGGATCATTACATTCCTTATATCTCCTTTACATTGATACATAAATACATAAGTGTACTCCCCCTTACATATACAATCCATACAATTTTCCTTCTACATTTTACTCCCCCTTTAACATCAATGGAAAAGGTGTAAAAAACTAGGTAGCTTGTCGCTAATCAACTTGTTGGAAAAATAGTCTGCATTAACAAGTTTTAGCCCGTTCACTTCATTCTTCTAGTTTTCCTTTACAGAATCATAAATATTGATTAGTGTGAATAGTGCATATGATGCCACTTCAATTGTACTCAAGTTAGTATATGTAAACTTTTCATAGGAAGTTTTTGTTGCAAGACATTCCTTCAACTGCTTCTACAAAGTACTAATCTTAGTGGACAAAATTTCTCTAAGACTAGAGAATCTCTTTGCTACCTTCTCTTTGTTAGATTCCAAGCTTTTGATCACATTGTGGATCTTCTCCACTTGTATTATGCATTCTTCAATGTCAGTCTCTAGAAGTAGTAACTTTGCATTGGGTGATTCAAGTTCACTCATCCTACCCATGAGTTGACTCTCAAAGTCACTTAGATATTTGTATGATAGTGTACACTATAGATAAAATCTCTTCCCTTCATCAATGTGTTTTCTAAGCTGCATGATGCTTCTATAAATTGCCTTCAAGTCATTTCTCTCATTGGTACATACTGTATTAAATAGTGATGCATCATGCTTCACGTGTGCTTGTGCTGAAGCTACTTTTGCTAGAGTTGTGAAATCTTCATCAACTCCTTGGCCTTTATCTACAATTATGATTTTCTATAGTTGTAGTAACTCTCTTGTGCATTTTGTCCAAGACTTCAGTCAATTTCTTTTCCAAAGACTTTACTAATTTATTCTTTTTAGACAACTTTCTTAGTGATCTCATTAAACCTTTAGGATGATCATCATCATCTGATGGAACTGATATTGCTACTGGTGCTGCTACTATTATCAGAGTTACTGTAGGAATAGGTTTAACTATTCCTCAACTTTCTTCTTCTCTTCTTCCAATCTTTCTACTTCTTTCCTAGCATCTTCTTCAACTTTCTTCCTTTCCTCTTCTTCTTTTCTCATTTTGCTTGATTTTTCTTCTCCTCCTCTTTATTTTTCTCCTCCTCTTCTTCTTCTCCTCTTCAACTTTATTAGAGCTAGAGTAAGCTGTTATATTAATGATATTGCTAACAATATTTATTCCATATTTTTCAAAACGGTTTTTCCTTTGCATATATAGTTATTTGCATACTATCCACTTGCATGGATTTAGTACCCATAACAATATATAGTGTTGAGAGTTCTTACTGGTGCTCTTTTGCTTCTCCCTCATCACTAGATGGAGTGTGTGCTTCCACATACACTAGGCTATCAAATTTTGACTGTGCATTCACCTTAGGTATTGTAGTCATGAATTGAACAATTGTCTCTTCTATCTCCTCCCTAAAATTCTCATAATTTCTTCCCATCAGAAGAATTTCTCTTCTTTTTTTCCTCAACAATGGCTTAATACCTTTCAATTTTTTTTTTGAGTCCTCCTTGGAGTCAACTTCACACAATTTATTTATCATAGTGATCCTTAAATTTAGATCTTCTTCTAATACTATCTTCTTCCTATTTATTATCCTATTATATAGGTCTTCTAGTATCTTATTCTAAATATTCTCAAACTTCTTATTCCTCAAAATCTTATTCCTTACAATGGAATTTTCTAACTACCTTCTATCCATATTACTATACAGATTATAATACTTATTTAATTGTACAAATTTTTCATCATTAATTTTTTGCATGTTTAGGTTCTCTACCTTTGGTTTCCATGCCTTCTTTCCAATTGCTATTTTTCCTTCCTACACATCTTTCACAAGTGGTCTATCACTAGCTTCATCCTCAGAACTGTTAGATTCAATAAATTGCATTATTTTCCATCTCTTTCCTGGTCCATTGGTGCTCTGCTTGACCCTTTTCTTTGGTGAAGGTGTAGGTTCTTGCTTTACCTTTACCAATCTTATAGATTTCCTCTGTGCTATAGGTGCTTCCACGTTTCACTATTTCCTTGGCTAATCACTTCTTGTTCTCATAGATTGTACTTGTGCAACTACTATATAAGGTGTAATAGGGGCCTTGCACACATGGTTGTGCTATTGTCATACCTTATGAAGGTCCTACTACAAAAATTGGAGTTACTACGAACACTTCAGACTGTTCGCTTTTTTTTATTTCTATTACAATGCCTTTGACCTCATTAAATTCCTCTCTAGTGATTCCTAATTCCTTGAGGATGGAATCTATCACCTTTTCCACTTTCTTCTTTCTTTCCTTGCTGTGTAGTTCAAAATGAACTATTCTTATTTTCTCCTCATAGGTTTCCCATCTAGGGCACTCTATATCCTTCTCAAATTAGAGTATGACCTATGCATACCCTTCTATGATCTTAATGCTCATCTCATATCCCATGGGTTCAATGGACTTAACCCTTGGTATTAGAGCTTCCATATAGGTGTTATCTATCTCAACCATGAAGCATATCTCATCCTTGTACTTCTCTACCATTGAAGGAGGTACTCTATACCTTAGTTTCATTTTTGACTAGAAACTTTTCACTATTCTATCAATGTCATCATCTCTAACATTTTCCAACTTTGATCTATAGCATTGAGTCACCATCTTCATTGTGTACCCATTCCTATCCCAATTTGTTACTCTAGGAAACTTCCTTGTATTGTAAAAAAACAAATGAGTTAGTAGGGACTCAAATCTTAAAAATGTGCTCTTTGTTTTCTTCACTTTGGCAATGTTGTCAAATAATTGTAGTTTGATAATCTCTCATAGAGTAACTTTTCTCCCTTGAATTTCCAGCACATAAGCTGCATGTAAAAATCTAAATGGTATTGAGTTAAATCTTGATCCATGGTTGAACTTGTACCCTTATATCTTCATTAATAGCTTTACTCCTTTGTCTTGAATGGAGTCTACCTTCATGTTTCTTCCATCAAACCTAGTATTCAAGTTCGTCTCAACCATATGTCTTACATTCTTCTCATTGATAGGGTTACATCCCTCATTACTTAATCATGTGACTTTATGAATTAGGTCATTGCCAATAACTATCTATGTATCACCTAGCCATAAAAAATATCATGTGCCCTACTCAAAATAATTAAGGTCCAATCATGATTATTGAACTCTGTATAAAACATATACTTCACTAGATTCAACTCTCTTAGGTGTGCATACATAGATTTCAAAGATAGGTCATTGCTACACATGGTTCCCAAATCTTTGTGAATATCTTCATCTCCTATGCTCTCAATCTTACAGTGGATATAAATTTTGCTATCCTCAACATGAAGCACATTCTTTGTAACTTACAAAAATGAGCCCAACGAGTCATCCAAAAGTGATACAAATGGATGCTTCTTGAATATATACCATGGTCTATCACTCACATCATAAACAGTTTGACTAGCCATTACAATTTTATTGTATTCATTGAAAAACTTAGCTTAGCTTTGTAAAACATCTTAAAATTGTGATTTAGGGCTTTTACAACTTTTTGCTTCACAAAATTTTGTTCACACTTCAATTCCTTGTCAAATCTCTCTTCAATTTTCTCAAGACACTTCACATGAACAAATGGTACACATAGTCATTCTTGCAATCCTTAAATAATTTCAAATCACACTACACATTAACTATGTATCTACCACAAATTCAAATACTATCTTTGTTTACCAGTAAGCTTATTTTCTAAATTTGTGCTCACTAAGATCATATCTAGACTTACACACTTTACCATAGCTTTCTCATCATGTCCTTAACCTTTTATTAATTGTTAACTATGCAACTTCCAAATCTCTCTCTAACATCAGTTCTAGCTAACTGATGCACTGCATGTTCTAAAACTGCTTAATTCAGGTAGGATGAGTCACAAATAATTAGTGACTTTAATGTTATCAAGTGCATCAAAATATTATTCCTCCAAACCTATATACGATCTTTCTAGATCCTTAGTTGTCACAAATGCTTCTTTGAATTCATCAACATGTTTCTTAATTGCTTCCTTCTAACTATTGTCACTACCACTATCATTCCTTTTGTAATTTTTATTGTTGTTCCTTCTATTATTAGGATTCCCTTTAAAGTTCATTCTATCTATTCTATAATATCTCATTGTGTGTCCAAAGTTATTACATAACTAACATACAGGTGCGTTTCTTCTTTGATTAGTTCCATTTTGATTCTCAAGTGCTCTACAATTCCTTGCAATGTGTCTATGATTGTTATACTTGTAACATAGGAACTGGTTCTTTTCTCCACTAGATTTCTCTTCATCATTGGATTTTTTATGTGATCTTCCTCTTTCATTACCTGCAAGGTTAGTATTCTTAAATATTCTACTATTTGAATTATTACCATCAAACTTAAGTTTCTTACATTCTACTACTTTATGTCCATAACCATGACAATTATAACAATAGAAATTTGTAATGGGTTTGAAAGACTTACCTGTGCAATCTCTTTTCATGTGTCTAGGCTCATTACATATAAAGCATCTACCTCTGCACTCATGTCTTACTTGCTTGGGTGGTTCATCTTGCTTAGGTTTATCCACTTGCTTTATTTTCTTAGGTTCATCATGTTTCAATGATAAATTAATTAATTCTAATTCCTTTTATACTTCAGTAGATGTGCTTGACTCAACCTTACTCAGATTAGATTCCTTAGGGGATTTAATAACTAGATCTAGTTCTCTTCTAATCTCAACTTTCTTGGCTGATTTCTCTCCAATCAAATATCCAAATCCTATCTTGTCATAAGAAGGTTTTGGTGAAATATCTATTGACTTATCTTCTCACTACTAGAATAAAGTTTCTCTAACTTTTTCTTAGCTTGTGTCAGTTCTCCTTTCATAATGATATTGTACTTTTCTAATTTTGCATGCTCAATCTTAATAGTATCTAGTTTAGATGTAACTTGACTTAACTAGGATTTAAGTTCTACATTCTCAATTTTTAGTTTAGGTTCATTCTTGCCACCATTTATCTTAAGACTCAATTTAAGTTCAACAATTTTTAGTTCATGTTTTAAAATCTCATTTTATTTGTAGAGATTTCCTACAACATCATTGTCACTTGTTTGCGAAATTGATTCCTTGCCAGATTTTATATCATCAATCTTGTCTTTCAATTTACCAATGAAGACTTTTTCATCTTCATATCTATCTTCTAGGTTATCTCTTTCTTCAGTAAGAATTTCAATCTTCTCAAGAGCTTCTTCAAGGTTTTTCTTCAACTATTCCATATCTTCAGGGATCTGATTCAAGCTATTAAACTTCTTTTGAGTAACTAGGCTTTGATACCAATTATTAGAAATAGATAATATTGAGGGAAATCATAACCATGCACCTAGAGAAATCATAACATCATTATTTGTTAACTAGGGAAACCCTAGCCAAGGGAAAACCCAAGTGGGGATGATACCCACTAGATGATTCACTAAACAATAGGATCTTGTTAAGGATATTAAGCTTGTTAGGAGTCTATGAAACACATATAGTGTCTCAAGACCTTGTTAGAGGACTAGGTGTTAGAATTCTTTTAGAATAACTGAGAGGGGGGGGTGAATTAGTTATTCAAGGTCCAAATGCCTTATTAATACTTTTTTAATGAATCCATACCCTTTTCATCTGTTCAAACTTAAATCAGTCATATAAGCAAATTGCTGTAAATCAACATGCAAAGATAAAACATTCAAGATCAACACATAACACAATGATTTACGTGGAAACCCAATTTGGGAAAAACCACTAGTAACATGCTACTTGATTCTCACTCTTCTGAAGTGATGCCCTATTAAAATCCTGCCCTGTTAAAGGCTTACAACACACTGTTAAATGTAACCTTGTTAGAGGATTTCACCAAACTGTTAGGAATGGGCCTGGTTAAAGGTCTTTAGAACATTCACTTGGAATGTCACCCTGTTAAAGGATTTATCTAATGGCTGTTAAACCAACCTAAGTCCATAGGATTTATCTTACTGTTACAATTGCTAGAAAGTAACGATATTGGTCTTTTGATCTGACATAACTTACAACATACTTTGTAGATTTCAGATCACTCTTTCAGTTCAATCCTTATGCTTGGCTTCAATCACTTCAGCTCTGACTGCTTGTTTCCCTCTCAAGCTTTGTCTCCTTGAGTCTTATTACTCATTCTGCCAATGCAATCATTCTTGTGGTCATCTATTTAAATAGATTTCTTATGCTTTCTTCTCCTTAGCACATTCTATAGAATTTCTTGCTTTTATGCTTGACCATGACTCTCTCTCTCACTATCCCCTCTCTTCTTTCATTAACTTATGTTTTCTTATATAGAAGTCTGATTTTCCTTTTGCCGCTCAATTTTTCTTTTCAATCTTAGGGTTTCAAAATGGGTTAGGTAGGATACAATGTATCTACCTCATATCTTGTTCTCTTCTAGAAACTTCGCCAGTTGTATCTTAAAAATGTTCTACATGGTGTTCTGTGCCACCAACTCATCATTCTTATCTTCCTTTTAATTCATAGATTTCTAGATAACAACTTTGTTGGCTTAGATCTGATGAATCTTCAATTTCCAAAATAATGCAGCAACTCGGCATTATTGAGTTTTTGGTGCTCGACACCTCTGTGTTACTCGACACCTATGCCTACTCGGCACTTGGTTCTGCTCGGCACTTGATTCTACTTGGCACTTAATTCTACTCGACACTTGATTTTGCTCGGCACCTAAACTTGCTCGACACTTTAACTAGGAATTTTCTCGGCTCTTACTAGCTTGCTCGGCTCCTTCTGTCTAATGAACTTAGTTTGAGCTTTACAAAAGACTTAGCTAAAACCTTAGATCTTTGATATGTTTTAGTGTGCTCATTCTTTGTATCTTTTAGTATGTCATCCAATACACTATTTCATCAATGGCTTAACTGATCCTTGTACTTCATTACAACATCATAACTTCAACCTTTATCTAGGTGTTCTAGTTACATCTTATTGATTGCCTCCACCTTGACAATCAACTAATTGATAGTATTTTGATCACTAAAGCAATTGTCATCCCTATAAGTAGCAGGTTTGACATCAATGACAAAACAATGATTGAGGACATTCTTTACCAGTTCCATAAATTATTCCAACAACTTTTCTTATGATCATTTCAATCATTTCCAACACTAGGCCCTATTAGAAGCATAAAACCCATTAGGAGTTGGTGGATCAAATACAATGTATAAAAGAAGAGCCCACTACCCTAACATGCAATTATATAATTTAGTTCTTCACAAGAATAGATATACATAGAATATTTATGTTTGTTGTATTTCACACTTGCTCTAATCATACATAAGATGTAGTTCACATATCATCAACTTCACATAAATCACAAATATCTCATATATCATACATATGTTGCATAGTTCATCACATATCACACACTTATCTTCACAAGATAAGATCTTTACATATACCTCACACATTCATAATTCACTACTTAGTCAGCCTTCATGCATTCATATGCTTGGTATAATATAAAATAACTTATAGAATAATATCCATAGGGTTGGCTCAACACAACTTCATAATTATTTTGTCACCAAAATAATTCCTCAAGTTGTACAATCCAATTCTTTACTATGCTCTATTTTGCACTGTTTAAATACCTATACTAGTGTTTTAATCATAACTGATGCTGTACTATCTATACAAACTTGCACACTAGTACATGTCATCATTACAATTTGATAGAAATTTCTTTAATTGTATATGAGCTAACTCTCAATGAGTTTTCCATGGACATCACATCTTCTCTCTGTACTACTATAAATTGTCTAACACTTCAAAAAAATTCTATCTCTAAATGGATACATGAAATGTTGAATATATGGTTCCATAAATGACAAAACTCAATACATCTATCTGACCATATTTCCAACATTACAATCCTATGACTTATGACCATACTGACATGTATGTCAATAAACTTCAAATCTAGAAGTAATTGGTGTCTTATTTCTCTAAATGATTTGTACTCACGTGCTTGATGAACTTATTTGTTGAAAGTGAAAAAATAACCATTGAATTTGGATTTAAGGTTTCACTTACCAACCTTGCTCCTACACACATTTTTTTTATGGCTTGATTTTCCATAGTAATAACATGTAGGCTTCTTGTTCTTTGGTTTTGCAATCATACTCCTTTGTTCTCCTTGCTCGACACCTAATAGGAACTTCACATAGCCTAGTCTAGAGGTTTCATGAGGTCTCCTTGGTGCATTTATTTGTTCATTAAGAATTCTCATAGAATCTTTAGGTTTGTTCAACCTCTCAAAAAATTCCTTTTCATATTTCAACTCATTCACCAATCTACTATTCTCATATTTCAAATTTGCAAACTCTAGCTCCTTTCTTGGAATCTCATGATTTGCACTTAGTAATTGATTGATCATGTCAAACTAATTGTGGTTTATCTTTTTTACTTCATTTTTCCTTTCATCAAGTCTTGTAGCCATCTATATTTTGTCTTCATCTATCATTTCTTTGTCTTCTTCAACCTTTTCTTCATCTTCCTCCACCTTTTTCTTTTGTTCAATTAATTCACATAGTGTTACTGATTATATCTCATATTCTCTTTTTAATGCTTTGACTTCTTCATTCAGAGTGTTGTTCCTCTCCAACATATCTACTATTACTACATAAGATTCGCTGGAACTCCCTTCGTCAAATAGTTCTTCATTAGTCTCTTCTTTGTACTAAGTGCCATTTTGTTGAATTTCCATCTCTTTCCTTCTCCTCAAGGATTGTCGTAATGTTTTCTTTTTAGCCTTGACTTGTTCAAATGCAAGATGAAAATAAATCTTCTAGTTCTTAATGATATTTTCTAATTTTTAGGCTTCCATCTTCAATATCTTTAACTGTCAAGTGGTTAGACTTTTTCCAAGAGTACGTAGTTGTGATACCAATTGTTAGAAATCTAATAGGGAAAGTGAGATACTAAGAGGGGGGTAGGGGGTGAATTGGGGTCTATTAATTTTTTTCTACTTCAAACATGAAACATATTTCATATCATCACATAAACCCTCATTTTAACATTTTTCTCATATCACATAACCATATACTTCAATATATCATCATATCAAACCTCTATCTACATGAATAAAACCTCATAAACATATAATACATTAAATAAACACATAACATTAACACACATATTTTTTAATGTAAAAACTTTCCAAGGTGAAGTTAAAACTATGGTGAGGATGACATACACAAAATGTTCACTACTACAATAATAAAGTTGTGCATATTAAGGCTACAATATTTGATCACTTCTGATGATCTACCCTATGAGGGGTATGTCTACCCTATTAAAGGCTTACAAAAATATTAAATCCTACCTTGGCTAAGAGAATTTATATCACATATAGTGACTACTTTGTTAGGAGACTTACAAAATCCTATTAAAGCTACTATGTTAAGAGATTTGGACCTTGAAACACCTAACCTGATCCTTTAATATGCACTATAATATTCATAACATATCTCCTCTATCCAATTCCTTTATCACTTTCTCTGAATCTGATGTATCTCTTTACTCTATAATTCATAGCTTGGTCATCTCTATCCTTATCTCATTGACTCACCTTAACTTAGTACTTTCATGCAAATTCTTTCATCTCTATTGATTAAATAAGGGTTTAAAATTCCTTTATAATCATCTCACAAATTTTCTCTATCTAAATGAATGATCTAGATCCATCTCTTTTTCCACTTAGTCCTTCCAATTTTCTAATTATTTAATTACCTTGTATAGGGATTGATGATCCTTTAATGAACACACAATCAACTCCTTGAATCTGTCCTCAATCCTCTAAATATACTTCCAACTTGGTAAAAATGGTTTACATAAAGTTTTGTGCCCTTATAAAAAATTATACAAAATTGTCTTACTCAACTTCTATAGTGTTCTAGTGCTAAGCTTTAACTATTTTTATATTTTATCCCTCATCTCATACTAAGCTTGACCTTTTTTGTATTGCTCAACTTATACTTATATCTAACTCAATTTCTTCATTACTCAGCTTGAACTATTTTATTCAACGATAATGGCATGTAGTTGGCATATAATGTTACTTGGTCTTAGATAGTTGGCATTCATTTATTTGGCCTATTAAGATAACTCAGTTGTAAGTGATGACCGACCCACTTTTCATAGAGAATGACTAAGTATTTGACACTAATAGACAACATAACTTAGGGATTCAATAATTAACTACCAAATATACTACCAAAATTACCATATAAAATACCAAATAAACTACTAGGTAATAATAATAAAGAACCAAATCAATGATTAAAATAGTTTAGTCATAAATGTGGTTGCTAGATAAATGACTGGCAATAAACTACCATTGTTCACATGATCAAAATTAGTAATATATTATTAATTTTTTAGTAGTGGTGGTAGGACTCCAACAAAGTGAAAAAATAATAATTTTTTCAAAAAGTAGAAGAAAATGATTGATAAATGTCACTAAAAAATAATGATATTCTAAATATAAAATAAAACATGCAAAGTAACATTAACATATATGCCAGGAGAAAGATAGAGATCAGGTCTCCAGAGACCATCAGGATGACAGACTCACCCAGCTTGAGCAGAAGGTCCAAAGGCTAGATTTTGTCCACCAGATAATCACCAAACAAATAGTGGACACCCTTCACACCTTGAATGAGACTATTGTCAATCTGGGGGACTATCTGACTACAACTAGCCTTGATAGGGATGCAGAGTAGAACATAGAGAAAGGATTCAACTAGGATGAATTTTAGAAAGAGGCCAGTGACCATGTGAATCAAGGGAACCAGATGAACACTCCTACCAGGATTCAGGAGGGCGTGGCCAGTCAGAAGGAAAATGATGCTGTAGAAACCCTGTAGGTCATGGACATGGATGGCCACTAGCTTCTTCGCCTGGCTTTTCTTTTCTATCTCTATCCTTTGTTCTTTAGATTCGGGCCTTCTTTTGTCTCCAACCTTTTGTGGTAGTTTTTTGTTTGTTTAGTCTGTTTCATCTCACTCTTTTGCTGTAAAACTTTGTGTTTTAGGATCCTTGTAAAACCTATTTTACCTAATCAAAAACATTAACATATATGCCCCTACATAAGATATACATCCTTATAGCCTCTCTACTACTCTTGATGGCTTAGATGACTCTTATTGTTATCACTCACCCAAATTTGAACTTGCTCACTTCAGCTATGATACCTAAACTTTCTACATTTTGGAAAGAGGGTATCCCTGAAGCTTTTAATGAATCATTGGGTGTTTTTATAGCTTTAGCTTGAGGCCTAGTGTTATTTTAATGGTTGTTGTGTCCAATGTTTCACCTTAACTTGGCATGGTTGGTTATGGGTTTTTTGTTGTTAGATTTTGAGTTGTTCTAGTCTTAGGAATTGACATCTTTGCTACTTCTATTTTGGGGGTTTCTATTGAGTCATTTCTTGTAGGTTCATGTGTTTCACATGTTCTTACTAGACACTCTTTTGGGTGACCATTTTTTGGGATCGATTATGTCATGATTGTTAGAGTCTCTACCCCCCAGAAAAAAGCCTCTTTCTTTTTCTTTTGATGACTAAAGCTTTGATTCCATTGTTAGATATATTGATGCTCTTACTCCCAAACAAAAATCTCTACCTCTTATTTGTGCCAAGACCTTTTCTTTGATGATCTTGTCATTTTGGTGTGGTGGATAATGTAGACTTCTACCAATAGTGCAAGTTGGTTTATAGATTTTTTGGTTTCTAGCCTTATTTAGAGGACCTTCACTATTGGGTGAAAAATCCTTGGAGATTGTTAAGGGTTTTTAAATTTCCTTTTTAATTTAATTATTTTGATCAATAAAAAATGGTCATCTAGACTATTTCCCCCTTCTAAGCATTTTTTCTAAAATTATTAAATCACTTATTTTTGATCAAATCTTTAAAAATCAATTTATTTGATTTTATCCTATAGTTTGACCACTATATCCTAAGTTTTTATTTAATTAAAAGGAAAATGCCCCACTTTAATTAAATA